>OY754347.1:12510755-13710755 GCA_963572235.1 Caenorhabditis japonica | reverse complement strand
GGTTGAATGGTATGTGAATCTCTCAGTGCGTTGCTCCTTGGTTTCAGATGCTCTTTTAGCCTTGGCATTGCTTCGAAGACTTGATCTTCTTTTCTCGACTCTTTCCTGCGTTTCAGACAGTCTTGTCTCCAATTTTGATTGCGAGTTGCTGATCCTTTCCATCATTTTCTCCTTCTCGGTAGAATCTGCTCTCCGAAGACGTCTGGACTCTCGATCTTTCTTTTCCCGGATCGCACTTTCTTCTGGAGTCTCGCTTTGTCGCTTCCGTCTCATAAACTCTTCAGCAGATCGCGTTTGATCATTTTGGCGGGCCGACAATAAATATTTATACGACTTTTGTCGTAGCAGTAACAAAAAAAATAGTTAAACGTGAAAACCAATTGAACTCCCGCTTGACGCGAACATTTAATTATCAGTTCATATCGTTTGCAATCGGTATCACTTGGTGTAGTAGCTAGTGAGTTGCAAACTGCAATCTGCACTCCCTGGTTCAATTCCTCCTGAGGTCTGTTGAGTTTTGTTGATCTAAAGGTGTGGTTAAAAATAGTTCCCATCAACCACGATCCCTCAATCCTAATGCTCTCTCTCTTTGAGGAATACGGGCTGGCTATCTTCCAAGCGAACAGACGGACATACACAGGTTTTGCGCGATAGGCCTATAATAGGTTGCGCGATAGGCCTATCAAGTACCCGCGAAGGACCCTATAGTAAGCCTATTATAGGCTTATCGCGGCTCGTCGCCTATAATAGGCTTATAATAGGCTTATCGCGGTTGACTTTCGCCTACAATAAGCTTATCGCGGTCACCAATAAGCCAATTGTAAGCCATAAATAGGCCTTTCGCGGTCATTCAAAAATCGTTGGTAGGCTCGTAATAGCGCTATAAAACGTCTACAGACTCCCCCTATAGGCTCAAAAGTGCTCGCACTCAAGCCATTTCTTGTAAAAGAACAAAACACTGTTAAAAATAATACAATTTATTGCAATTTAAGCGAATAAAATAAAAACAATAAAAAGAAGAAGATTGGGTATAAAATATATCGGAAAAGGAAAATAAAACATTAATTTGGGGTCTCAAAGTTTTTAAAAGTTGGCTAACACGTAGTTCGTTTTTAAATAGTTTTTGTCTCTGGGACCATGGGGACTAGCTTATCTGGAGAAAACCTATGCATAGTGCTGTTTTTTCCTATTTTTCTCTAAACAAAAAATCAACTGAAGTTTGCATGATACAATTGCATATTTCCATTTTTACAGTTAATCGCGATTATTTTGCAAGTTTTTTAAAGTTCTATTACTGCGTTGCGAGTATTGTCGGCCCGCCAATCTAGTCAAAAGCTCTCCGCTGAACTCAACGCTATTGTTCATTTGTTAAAAAAGCAATTGCGCTCCACAAAACTTAGTACTTCGTGGATTTCATTTTCGTCGCCAAATTATTTCATTTCACGTGTAAATTCAACGTAAAATTTAATAATTTGGAAATCAAAATGAAAATTGCATAGCGTTGAGCTCGACGGAGCACGTTTGACCATTTTGGCGGGCCGACAATAGTGTGCGTTACTGGAAGAATTCTAAAGTAATCAAGGTATACATTTGATACGTTTTCCTATGCACGAATTGGTGTTGATAAGGCAAATTTGAACTAGCGGCTGTACATCGCCGAGCTGAATATTTTATTCGAACTTTGGTCATATTTTTTTACTTCACACAGCCTGCTACTTTTGGTGACTACTCGCCTTTTTTCTATTTTTTTTTCGACCCTTGTGGTGAAGTGCTTAAACGGTTTGAACGTTAATCGAAATTTTTGAACTGAACGTACTGTTAAAAAGAAAGGTAATTAAAACGAAACTATTGGTTGTGATCGCCAAGTTTTAGAAACATTTGAAACCTTACAAAATATAATTGTCGTCCAATGGCATCCACGTTTTGCACTGTCTCCTTTCGGTCCCTCGCCTCGATCTGAAATAAAAATTTATGATGAAAATGACCAAAAAAAAGTCATGAACCTATTCAGTGCTCGACTAAAACGGAGGAATATTAAGGGGCGATCAGCACACCTATTTTTGCAGCAACTTGCCGATTTTGGGGCAAACACTCATTTCCCACATAAATCAAATTATGAATCGTTTCTCACCAGAACCTATTAAAAAATGGGAAACGGATCATTTTCGGCCAATATACGAGTATATTTTCATTGGAAAAAGGTACGAAATGAACAAAAGTAAGAAAAGAACAGTGGGAAATGATCGTTTGCCGAATTTGGCAGCAAATTGTCGATTTTAGAAAAAAAATCGCCCGCCGGTGAACTGCGGCAAGTTGCCTCAAACTCGGCAAATTGTTGCAAAAATCGGAAGATTGCCGACAAAATCGGTGTACTGGCCACATCTCTACGGTAATTTTCCGTCGAAGTCGGCGTTCTAAACACTATCAGTGGCCATACGCACCGATTTAGGCGGCAAATTTCAAAAAATTCTATGAGAAAATGTTTTACGTGGTGCTTTAAGAAACAATTCTTACTTTCTGGAGTTTTTCAGTATAATGGATTCGTCGCGGAGTGACAATTTTTTCACGTTTTTAATCGAAAAAATGAAGAGATTTCTCGTCACCCCGTTTGACGTGAAATGTCACGTCATCACGAATACATTATAGGAAATATGGAATTCCGTGTTTTTTTTTTCTGGCGATGTCGGCCCGCCAAAATGGTCAAACGCGCTCCGCTGAACTCAATACTACGTGGATTTTATTTTGGTTTCCAAATTTTTTCATTTCACGTGTAAATTCAACGTGAAATGAAATAATTTGGAAACCAAAATGAAATCCACGTAGTATTGAGTTCAGTGGAGCGCGTTCCACCGACGTGGCGGGCCGATAATAGAAAACTTTTTCTATTCTGTAGACAACATAATACTTACATTGCATGTCCTTTCGCCGCTCCTCGTGAAGATCCATGCTCCACTCCGTGATCGCATCGTCACCTGAATAATGAACAATTTAGTGTTATTTATATGAAAGGAAGCAAAAGATTTGTGAGAAAAGATTCGCAAAAGTCCGTGCTGGCCGCCCCTCAACGGCAAATTGCCGTTGCGGGGCGACCAGCACTCCTATTTTTGCAGCGAACTGCCGATTTTAGGAAAAATCGCCCCGCCGTATTGCGGAAAGTTGTCTCAAACTCGGCAAATTGCAGCAAAAATTGGACAATTGCCGCCAAAGTCAAAGTACCGGCCACATCTCAACGGTAATTTGCCGACGAAATTAGCGTGCTGAAAACTGACAGTGGTCAGACGCGCCGATTAAGGCCGGAAATCGCCGAACATTCTCTGAGAACATCTTTTACGGGACACTTTAATGGGGTTATTCAATGGCAACAAACACCGCGAAATCTCGGAAAATGTTCCGATTGACCTGAAATTTTGGGACGCAAGGTTAAAAATAACTCCCGGAGATTCCCACGAAATTTCCGACCAATATATCGATTTTGAACATTTTCAGAAAACATTCAATATTTTTTTAAAAATCGATATTTCGGCCCAAAATTTTTTGTTAATGTCCGGGAGAATTTTTTCTTTTATTTCCCAAAATTGCAGGAAATCGGAGCATTTTCCAAGTTTTCGCGCAGTTTTTTGCCATTTCGTGAATAACCCCATAAGAAAAATGTAATACTTACATTGTATGTCCTTTCGCCGCTCTTCGCGAAAATCCATGCTCCTTGATAGCAATGTCACCTGAAAAATGAACAATTTGAATGTTATTTATATGAAATTACGCAAGATTTGTGAGAATGACGAGTGAGTGCAACAATAAACAAAACTTTTTTTTATTTAAACCCCCTGATTGGCCTACAAACGTAATTTTCGAGTTTGGGCGGCTTTAATGGCAAAGATTGACACTTTTGGTAAACAAAATTATGCTTTTTTGAAACAAAAATAAAGAAAATAGCAAAATAAATAAAGATAATTCTTGCCTCGCAATTTATCGCGAAGTGCCAATCCTTGCGCATGCGCCATAATAGGGAAAAAAACAAGAAAATTTTTGTTTATTAAAAGGTTAAAAAAACTAAAAAAAAAAAACGGAAAACAGTTGAAATGCGCCGGCAAAAAAATTAATTAGGCCAAAGAATTGTTTTTTTTTGTGAGTGCTTGCGTCTCTACCGATATAGTGTAACCATAGAGCGTGTTTGCACTGCCCTGACGTCATGCCGCTAGACCTACAAGTAGGCCTACCGCGGTCGCCGCACACCGCCTCCGCGATAAGCTTATTAAAGGAGGGTAGGCGCTGCCGCCCGCGATAGGCCTATTATAAGCTTATAATAGGCCTATATTTGGCCTCAACCTATTATAGGCCTATCGCGCAAAACCTGTGTACTTGAATAGCGTAATATATATAAGAAAGATTAAACGAACATGCGGCGGACCACGTTTTGTGCACTTTTTAGCAGTCTTAATCTTTTTTTTCACTATAAATTCAATAGAAACTACAGTTGGGCACAAACTGCAGTTAGGTCATGAGTGCATACAGGCTCATTTTATCTTATCAGTGAGCTCAATTGCGCTTGTCCGGTATATATTGTACGAAGTGATAAAACACCATTTCATACTAGCTAATTTTGATTTGCTCGTACTGTTCTTCTTTTTCTGTGATTTTTTAAAAACTCTCCCACTTTTTCCTAATGTCAAACTTGATCATCGAAAATGTACCACTTACCAAAGAATGGCTGGCCGATCTTATCGAGAAAAAAATTGGTGTCAAGCCGAAAATTGGAACTGTTAGTTTGAAAACCATTCATCCTAAAAACTTCATTATTGTTAATTTTGCAGAGTGGAATTTTAGACAACTCAGAGTTAGGATACATGTCGATGATCCGAAAAGTTAGACTTCATTTCGATGCCGAACAAGAAGAACAACATGAGAATTTGCCAAAACATGTGGTTTTGAAGGTATGTGTACATTCACCTAAAAATATACTTTTATTAATCTTAATTAACAGTAATGTTTCTAGGTTGCAAGCAGTTCAAAAGGAGGTGAAGTGCTAGAGAGTGCTGGTGATATAAAACCTGATGCTGAGGAAGCTGCAGCTGTTGAGAAATTCATGCATAATACGGAATGCGACTATTATAGTGTCTTTTCCAAATGTAACCTAATTTTTTAATAATTTTAACGTGTCATGTACTCAAAAGTTTAGTGAACAAGAAACCGCTGCGAATTCCCACTATCTACGAGACCGCTAAAGCTGGTAAGACGACCGCTCCAATTCCTGTCATTGTGATGGAAATGATAGAAAACTGCAAGGTGTATGACCTTATCACCGGATTTGATAAAGTTCAGGTTAGAAAAATAAAATAAAATACAATCGCTGTCGTAAACATTTTATACTTTTGTTCAGCTTTTCAAAATTGTCGATGAGATTGTGAAACTACACATTTACTCGCTCACTCACGAAGAGTGGAAGGCTGTGGAACCAGATGAGGCGGTACGGAATATTTTCAATTTTTTAAAAGTTTCATTAATTTGTAGATAAATGAAATCAACGAAGTATTTCATTCGATGATCAAGCAAATTGCTGAAAGTTTAGCAAAACAGCCTGGATTAGAAGCGATCTCGACTTTTACAAGAAACACTTTTGAGAAGGACATCAAGTTTCTGGATAAGTTTGCAGAGGATTACCTCACTGGAAGTAAGCAAACATATTTAATATCAAATTTAATTATTTACTTAATTAGAACGTAAATCCGTCCT
Organism: Caenorhabditis japonica; assembly: GCA_963572235.1. Taxonomy (NCBI): domain Eukaryota; kingdom Metazoa; phylum Nematoda; class Chromadorea; order Rhabditida; family Rhabditidae; genus Caenorhabditis; species Caenorhabditis japonica. The sequence goes on along the minus strand of OY754347.1, from coordinate 13,705,025 downwards.
AGTGCATGGAGATATGTGGGCACCCCAGATTCTTTGGGACAAAAACGACGACATTTCCGCAATTATTGACTGGCAAATTTCTCATCGTGGAGGACCAATGGAAGATCTTCATCACCTTCTCTCAACATGCACTAGCATTGAAAATCGTAAAACCCTTACAAAGCCCCTCTTGGACTACTATTTTGACCAATTGAGCACAGGATTAGAGGCAAAGGGTGTGAAAAATCCATGGAGTCGAGAAGAGATTGATGTACGTTACATTTTAAAACATTTTTGCAACACAAATAATTTTTCAGGAAGAGTATAAACATACCTTTATTCAAGGAGCTGCTTTGACCATTTTTGCCAACGGATTTTGGTCAAACTCGCCAGTTCTACAGGTAATATCCAATTAATAGATTTTTATAGTTCATTTAGAATCAATATTTTTAGACCGACGGCCAGCCTGATCTTGGTAAGATTACCGAATCATTTGCTAGATGTAGATCGTACGTGGAGGAAGCTGTTGCCGAACACAACATGACATAAATTTTGTTAATTAAGTTATAATTATTGCAATAAATGATTTGGTTATCTTTCTTATTATCGGCCCGCCACGTCGGTCAAACGCGCTCCGCTGAACTCAATACTACGTGGATTTCATTTTGGTTTCCAAATTATTTCGTTTCACGTCGAATTTACACGTGAAATGAAAAAATTTGGAAACCAAAATGAAATCCACGTAGTATTGAGTCCAGCGGAGCGCGTTTGACCATTTTGGCGGGCACACAATATATATAAAAACCCAGATCGGGATGTCTGTGCGCATCCTAATGTGTCCGCACTTGCCTTTTTGCAAGAAAATGCAGTCGACAAAACACGAACGCGTGACATTAAGATTTGTATTCACGCGCACCACCGAATGAGCCACAGAGGACATAAATGTTCTTAGAACAGAGTGCATATAAATAAATGAGGAAGAGTGGAACGTAAAAAAAATAGAATGTGGCGACGAAGTCGCCAATAGGCTGCGTCAGCAGCCGCGCAGGACTGCGCAGCAGGCTTGTTAATAATAAGTTTCTATCTGTCAAACCCGTTCACTTTTCGTCATGGACGGCATGTCGCCGCGGGAGGTAAAGAGGTAAATAAATTGGTGATTTGTTTTTTGAAAATTAAGAAACCATACTTTCGAGTTACCGCAAGCCGCCGCAAGCCAACTATCCCGCAAGCCGCAAGCCAACTATCAGCGCCTAGTATTTGGAATTTTTATTATGAATTCTTATTTTTAGTGAGTCCACTATTTCCAAGTATTTTTAGGGGTTTTCCTTAGTTTCATAGTACATATAGTATGCAACAAGAATCCAAATGCTTCTCAGAATAGAACAAGCGCGTTGCTCTCTAGAATCAACGTCTTTTGAAGACAGAAAAGCAAAGTCGGCTCTTACATTATCTTCTACATCGTCTCTGAAAATACAATTTTACTATTAAACTGAAGCAAAATTAGCAAAATTACAAAAAAAAAAACGAAAACGCGACTTTCAATGTCATTATACAATGTTTTGCTATTCCGGATGCACCTTGTTTATTCAAATTAAACCCGTTTCAAATCTGACAAGCAAATTCCCTGAAACCATAGATACCATGAGAAGAAAAAGTTGAAAACATGTTTATGAATTATTTTATTCACGTGACAATAGTTATCAATCAATATTTATCTGCTGAAAATTCCCGCGGCGCAGCAGGCGTCTATTAGTAAAAAATCATAAAATATTATATTGTGTTTTCAATAAACTTGCGACATGAGAACGCGAGACTCCGCCCACTTTTTTGAGGGCGACCACGCGAACACAGTGATATTTGAAGAGACGCAGACAGGTAGCGCACAAATAAGTGGGCGGAGTCTCGCGTTCTCATGTCGCAAGTCGATTGAAAACACAATAAACCAAAAAATTAAACTAGCGTGTTTCAAAAAAAAAGTTTTTAAAAACTAAATAGTAAATGGGGATGACAAAAAAAGGTAGAAGTTAGAAATGAAGGAAAAAAAAATAATAAATGAGACACCTCAAAATTAATATAATAGTTTAATAATACAATTGATCTCGACGTTTTGCATTCTCAAGCAAAATGCGTTCGGCAGAAGCGTGGTCCAACTGGTAGCACATATAAAACAAGTAAAGTGTTGGCGTACTGATGATAATGATGAAAACAACCGCGAGTAGATAATCCATTCTTCTGGACACCTTCAAATAGAAAAACGTTTGATTTTAATGGTTAAAGAAGTGTACTCACCTCTCCCCACTGCTCAGCCGTGGTGTGGATGTCCATGTAGACTTTTCCCTGAAAGCAATATGATTTACTAGGTCTTTTTTAAAGAATAGACTGCTTACATGTTGCTGAAAAAAAGCCGCATGCTTTCTTGCAATGAACAGTGCTCTGCGAATCCAGTTGGGAGGACTTATGAAGTGAGTTCGGAAACCCTGTAAATATTGTGACAATGTATTGTCGGACCGCCAAAATGGTCAAACGCGCTCCGCTGAACTCAACGCTATGTGATTTTCATTTTGGTTTCCCAATTATTTCATTTCACGTGTATTGTGTTTTCAATCGACTTGCGACATGAGAACGCGAGACTCCGCCCACTTATTTGTGCGCTACCTGTCTGCGTCTCTTCAAATATCACTGTGTTCGCGTGGTCGCGCCCAAATAAGTGGGCGGAGTCTCGCGTTCTCATGTCGCAAGTCGATTGAAAACACAATAAATTTAACGTGAAATGAAATAATTTGGAGAACAAAATGAAAATCGCATATCGTTGAGTTCAGTGGAGCGCGTTTGATCATTTTGGCGGTTCGACAATATTAATAATATTTTTTGTTTTGTTTTGCGCGCTATTGATGACGCGATTCGTATCGTCCGCGTTTCTGAGTGTTTCTGATTTAATATCAATCTCTGAAAGTTCCACCGCGGCCCATTGGAACCTAGGCCATGCAGAACAAGGCCAACGGCAAAATATGTATTTTCTACGTGGGAAATTAAGAGACGCGAGACGAAGTGAGGGTAGGTCCGCAGTTCACTTTGCTCTTTTCGAGCGGTGGAACTCTCAGATATGGATAATATCATTTAGTCTAACTATCTCGATTCACAGTTTCAATATTTAAAAAGACGCCTCGCTGCTGGAACGCGGTATCAAATTTTGACTGCTTTGGCTACAGTCCAAATCTGTTTTTTTTTAAATATCAGACCAAGAATTGAGCAAAAAATAGTTAAACAAGTCTCGTTTGCCCAATTACCTTGGCATGAACTCTCATCACAGTTGATGTTAAAATTGTAGCAATAGTGACCATGATGATGATAAAGTGCATGTAGATAACTGAAAGTTTTCGCCAGTTAAAAAAAAAGAATTTCCAAAATAACAAATCTTACTCAGAAGCGGCACACTTTCCGAGCTGTGCGGTACTTTTTCAGTGACTACCAGCGAGAGAACTGCCATACTGAGAATTGCAGTGACTCCAAGAGTGAATCGTTCCTAAAAATTTGCTGCTATACTAATTTATAGGTTCTTTTTTTTAACTTTAAAAGTTTTTCCATAAAAAACAATGATTTCGAATAAAACAAGTTTACCTGTCTCTCATGTCTTGTCGAAAACCTTGCAAAGAGTCCGGCAATCGAGAGCACACAAATAATGTAACTAGGCGCCACTAAACTGATGAGATAGTGGAATGGTTTACGAGCGATTTTGATGTAGTATATGATTTCGCTGACAACCGTTTCTTCATGTTCGTATTCTTTGCGAGCCATGTCCACGTCCTGCAAGAACCATTTAGTAAAAAAAGGAATAATGTTTTGTGATAATTGAAATACTTGAATTTGCTTCAAAGCTCGTAAACCATCAAATTTTGTCACAGCTCAACTGTCTACTGTTTCCACAAATAACCGTGGCTATTTACCTGAAGAGCCCATTCCTCATTCGGAGCATAATTTTTGAGCAGTGGTTTGTGTGTCGCATTCAAAAGTATCTTGTCCTCGTCATATGCCCATGAAGCAAACTGAAAGTTCATGAAAATTTAAGAGTTCAAAATTTACCCATTTTTCTCTGTCTCACCCGAATTTTGCACACTTGATCATCAAACGGAAAGTTAGCAATTCCTGAAAGATTTATGACTTTTGGTAATCAACGCTCTCAGATCATCTGAATCTTTAGTTTTCAAATGTTGTTCTAGGGATATTAATGGCATGTGATGTGCTTGTTAACGTTAACTGTGGCCAGATAAAAGAAAAGTAAAGGGTAATTAATCATGAATCCATTAGCATCGTTCTCGAGGGCTTTGAGAATGAAAAAATAAGAGCAATGACAAATGAAATATCTTTTTCTTACCGATTTGGCAAAGAACAGTGTAAATTGCGGGATATGCATATGTGACTTCTCCGGTGAATGAGACTTTAATAGGAGAGCGGACCGCATCAAGTAACATCTTGTTCTCTAATCTGAATTTCAACAAATACATTTCAAAATTTTTTCAAAAGGGAATCCTAACTTTGTCACTATAAAATCTCGGCTAAAAACTCACGTATTAAAGACAATAATGTCAGGAACCCAAATTGAGTTTTCTGGAAGCCAAGTGCTCTTGATTCCTCGATATTCTTCTGCTTTCCACGACAACGTTGTATCCGTCCATTGCTGAAGCGCATAACTTTCAAGTTTTTTTTTCAAATTTGCTTTCTTTTTTTCTTTTTTTTTACCTGAACAATGTACACCAGGACTTGCATATTTTGATTGAGCTCGTTTATCCCAATGATGTGCACCAACTCAATATTATGTGAAATGTCAACCCTTCCATCTGGAGGCGAACATCTACACATTTAAAAATGACTCATTAAAACAATCACTATCATTTCACAAACCTGTGATGTTTTTCGAGTAAATGACGTGTGAGTCTGCTTGAAGAACCTAAAAAAAATTACCTCAATTGCCCAAAGATCGATTTTTCAGTGAAAAAAATTGTTTCCCATCCGTCTCACCTTGATATTGTTCGGCCAACTGTGTGACTCCTTGCGTGACCGCATTGAGAAAAATGAATATACCGAATAATGAAGATTTCATAGTGACTAGCTAACTGAAACTGATTCGGGAAAACAAAACCAAAAAAAAAGAATAACAGAACAGAATAGCAAAGCGAGAGTGTGTGATGTGAGGATGAAAAGTTATGCGTCCTCAGTCGTCGCTGAGCTTTTGCCAAGCACACATTGAGAGATCAAAAGGGATGTGATGGAGCTACCTCGCAAAACAATTAACGATCCCATTATCCAGTTATTGGAGCCGAGGACGCACTTATTTTCTATTCATTCTATCCCTTCTGCAATTTTTTTTTGTTAGCTGAGTATGTATCTATGTGTCAGGATCAGAAGGAAGAGCTAGATAAGTTGCGACGTGATTTTAATTGTGATTTTAAGACCAGTATTTTATTACAATTTGTACCTTTTTCACCCGTGAACTGCAAATCAGATCAGTTCAAAATCAAACTCTCATTTTTTTTCACTGATATCAAGTAGTGCGATATTTGATTTGGTTTCTTTGAAGAGTGAGACGCAACCCTACATCTCTAAAAGTCACAAGGTACATGTTTCCCCACTGACACCGGCTACCGTACATACTCTAATTTTAATTTATCGCCGACCGCATTCTTCTTGATTCTATCATTTGTCTGCAGACCAGACAAGCACGGAGGCAAAAGTTATTCTCATTCATCTTCATCCTCAGTTTGACTTGAACTGCCTTCTGGGTTGTTTTCTTTTTTCGCTGAATCTTGAGATCTTTAGTTTTACTTTTGATTTTACTTCATTCGCTTGGATCGCTGAAAAAATGAGAGAGGGATCCGAATGCTCATGGGCAAGGCTCATGAAAAAGCTCTGATTGGTGTGCTCTGAGTGGCGTGCTTGTTTCAAAGTACAACAAGATTTTGCTTGTATCGTTGGGTGTAGTAGCTCACTACAATGCCACATTTTGATCACATATTCCCAATTTTCGCAATAAGACACCACTGATCCGTTCCTCCAGCGATCATCTGCGTCACCAACTTTGGTTTCTGCTAAATACTCTAGGAGACTGTTTCTCATGCAAATGAAAATGTATTTTTATATGTATACATAGTAGGGTTCAAACTTGCCGACCTCGAACAAAATATTCAGTACAGAAAAAATTAGATGCAACTTTCAAAAGTCAGGTAGACTTGTTCCAATATGATGAATTGGCTGCCTCTTCTTCTTATCTGTGAAAACTGTTACAAAAAAAAGGTTTTGCAAAGAAATACGATGAACACGATCTTCAATAATCACATTGCAAAGAGATCAGGACGACTGGACAAAACAATTGAGAACAAATACAGTATACAGTAGGAAGGCACTATTACGCACTATTACGTTTGGAGAGGCAAAAGAGATACAAAGCTGGTTTTTCAAAGGTTGCTGCAAAGAATGAATGAAAGGATAGCAAAAATATTATCATCATATTTATCTTCTTTATTGATTATACATGCATAACTCTTTTGTTAAACCATGATTTTATAAATTTTTTAAAGCTCTTCTATTCGAGTGAAAATTTCCTTTACGTATTTTTTTATTTGTTGCATCATCTTCCTTTCCCTTCTCTAAAAATCGCCCCGCAAAGAACACCCGAAAAGTGATTAACACGATTTTAGGTGTTAGATTACAATTCTTGTTACAAAGTTTTTTTTTCATCTCATGCTGCAAAGTTTTTATCAGAATTTTTGTTCACTATTTTACCAACCTGTAGCAGCTGTATAAAAGCCTTAGATTTCTTTAACAGAACACGTATACGTACAACTTTGTGTTAGCGTGTGTTCAATTGTCAAAGATAACGATGACCGTCAGTTATGACTGACCTTAACAAGATTATTTCAAAAAAAAAAAAAAAAAAAAAAACATCAGAAAAAAAGAAAATAAGTTGTTTTATCTTTTCCGAGACTATGATCTTTTCTATGTAGTTGGCAAAACCAAACCATCACAATCTGTTTTTGGCTATTTTTGCGCACTCAACGTCGTACATACACAAGTGAAATCGCGGATTTATTATATCTATCTAGAGTCTAATAAGCAACGGACACTATGTGTATCCACCGCATTTCACCTGTGTTGACTCATGTTTTGATTTGGTTCAGATTCCAACGTCCGTTTGATTTAAAAAATTTTGAAGCGATAATCATCATCATCACGCGACGAGTTATTTTTCTGAAATTGTTTTTTTCGGAATAATTTCTATTTTAGGTGCAATGCAATTCAATACAATGTTATCGGATGGTCACCATAATTTTTTTCCTGCATCTTCTCTTCCTCAAATTAAAAATTGCTATCTTCTTTTAAAAGTTTCTTATCTAACGAAACCTAACCTTCAAAAATTCTTTCAATTTTTCCGAAAAAAGCTAACTCGATTAAAAAGATATTTTTCAGCACGGAAAGATCAAATTGTCTAGAAACTACAAAAAGCAGAATGTAGCAGAAATCTCTGATTTTTTAAAATACTCCTCACTTCGTGTGTGGTCACATGATTGAACGGTTTCTCACATATCGCAAAAATGTACGTATATACTCATGTATCACCTTAGACCGCACTGGCCACCACCTCCTGACACGTTTTATTCTTCATCTTCTTCTTCTTTCACGCATACAATGAATTCACAGTTTTTGAAGACCAAAACATCAAATATGACAAGAAGAAAAAGCAAGAAAAGTACCAAAACAAGCCGACACGTGTGGTGTGTGTTCGGGGGGAGTGTATGTACTACAGTCAGTTCGTTTCTGTTATTAGTATTCGAGTTAATGAATGTTCTTCAAAAGGCAGGGCATATACGTGGGGAAAAGAAGAAAAAAAAAGAAGAAGAAGAAGGGGTTGGAGAAGCAATAAAGAAAAATGGAGAAGCAGACAGACGTTGGTGAAAGCGTGGGTTCAGATAGGGGACATTGATGCTGTCATGTTGTAAAGGGTGAACTTTCCAGCTAGTTTCTAGAACTTGTATAGAGAAAGTTCTAGAGTGTTTGGAAGAAAATTCAGACTTTTAGACAGACAAACTTCATTTGGATCCAGGACCACAGAGCCGCCGAGCTGATCTTTGCGCTTACTTTAATCCGATGCAATGTTTTTATGTATATATCTTCATTTCTTTTTAACTTTTACTCGACAAAACTGTTTTCTTACGTTACCAATCAGGGTGGATCAGTCTTCCTTTTCTGTTTCTTCTTTTTATTCTTCTTATTCCTTTTCCCTACCCCCCCCCTTTTCTACCGTAACCCTTGATAAAAGAGAAAAGAAATAGAAGAAGAAGAATAGAAAAGAAAATATGTTTTACGATCCACTCGGCTTTGGCTGTTTGATTTTTCATATTCACTGCCCGAGACTGACTCCGACTTTCAAAGGTGTCCCACCCACACCACGAAAAAAGGAAAAGTCAAACAAAAACAGCGTTCAGCGTTCGTTTCGCAACACCAGCCATTCCATTCGTATGATCCAGACGTGTCTGTCTTCCATTTGTTAGCTTTTTCCGAGACGACGTGAAAGAATGAATGAATACGACCGCACCTTGTGAATACAAAGTTCGAGAAGGCTTGCTTTCTCTTTCTCACGCCTTGATGTTTATTCAGTGATTCCTCTTTATCTGAAAGAATAGGCGAAAAATTAAAAGATTGCCGGAATGGTCTAAATTTAGAAACACCTTACGACCATCAAAAGTCAGGAGTTGGAAAGGAAAGGCGAAACATGAGGGAAGATGTCTGAGGCCGTTTCGTTTTCTTTTTTCTCCACTCAATATATCACCATCACCTGGAACACTTTTTAGAGCTGTCTGACATGTTGAAGGGCAATGTTTTCTGGGAAATTCGATGAAAATAGTTTTCCACTTTCAAATAACAGTAAAAAATACATTTTTCTTTTCTCTCAAGGTAAACCGCTCAATCCGGACAGGAAAAACGTAAAATAACAAGACAAGAGTTAGTGTGATTGATTGAAAGCGATATATCATGGAAGGAAAGTCATGTGCATTTGAATGTGAGCATTTGGAATAACAATTTGAAAGTTTCTGGAACACTGGATAATTTAAAGATATCAAATATCAGGATGACTACGTACATATTTGTATCGCGTGTAGACGTGCACTATTCACTGTCTTCGCCGTTCAGCTTATCAGTCAGGGTTCATCAGTTTCAATGTTACACAAAACCGTATTCGACTAAACTGTTTTGGTCAGTTCGAGTTGGGAACAATGGAAATTCAATTTAAAGAAAAATGGCTTCACGCTTCCTTTTCAGAATGGTCAACGTGACGATGGTTTTGAGAAAGATGAAGATGAACTGTAAAAAGTTTTTTTTTTGTGTCTGAACCTAACAATAAGAATAAGAAGCGTGCGTGTTTTTTTTTTAGAGGGAAAGGGATGGACGTGACAATCGCAGTGAAAATGTTCCCAAAATAGAATCACAAGCAGTCTTAGAAGCCACCCACGTGAGTGCATTATTTTCGTAATGTCCTCCGATCGTCATGAGTTGTCGTTGAGTTTGCGCGCACCGTTTGTTTCCGCTGATTCTTCGGGTACATGATAACGTCGCCTTTTCTCCCCCCTATCTGACGTTTTCTTTGGCCACCATCTTCAAAAAACTGTGTGCGGCACTGGCTTCTCCTTCCCTCTAACCACACGACGACCATTAGAGATCCCATCCATCATTCTGCGAAAACCGCACAATCTCCTGATTATCACTGATATTTCTTCAGTTTCATCAGCCCCTCGTAGTCTCCTGTACTCGGATCCTTTCTGCGGCCGTGGCGATGGTATGTATTTTTAGAACAGTCAGTTTTCTGCATCGTCCTTCACTTCACCGCGAGGCAATCTTCAAAGTTCCTTAGGCGGGGCGGTGCCTCCAACGCCTCCCACAGAGAGAAAGAAGGGAGGCACAGTGTCCGATCTATTACTGGTGGGCGGGGTCTTACTTGAACACATATAAGCGGTCGATTTCAGAGTATCGGCACGCAGTTTCGACTTCTGCGAGATCAAGCAATTGAATCTCCAAAACAAACCGCTACTAAACATGAATTTTACTACCGTCGTCGCTCTCGCTATCGTTATTGTCTTGGCACAAGGTGAGCAAACTAGAATCATAAGATTAGATAAATAACGGCATTCAGTAGAATAGTGCCTAGAAAAAGAAAACTTGAAAACAATTTAATCATGCAATCATTCTTCAGCCAACCCTGCCCGAGTCCGCCGCAGTGAATCCGACCGTTACTGCGTCAAGCACCTCGAGCATTACAACAAGTTCTGTGGAGATGATGCCGGGCCAATCGATCGCGCTCTCTTCGGCAAGGTTGCCAAATTCTGCCCAGCTTACGAAAAGCACTGCTCTGTCGGAAAGGCCGGACTCGTCGAGCTCCCAGATCTCGGAGCCCCACTTGTGATGCCACCAGTTCTTCCAAGAGGATCCGATTTCGCCAGCCTCGATTTGCCAATTGCCGATGAACGCAAGCCAGCCCACGTCTCTCAAAAATCCGCTCCACAGACTTCCCGTCTTACCGCCGCTATTGTCGCCACTTGCACTCCCGAATGCACTGCTCCACACTGCACTGACGAGTGCAAGTGCGCCCACACCCATCCAAAGGTCCACCAGATGTGCAACCCACCATCGTCTGCCGCTATGGCCGAGACCTGCCAGCGCTGGTACTCGAAGTGCACCATGTTCACTCCAGTGCAGTATTAATTCCCTGTTGATAATGTAAATATATCTGCCTACAATTACTCCTGTTTAAAGGGGTCCTTAAGACATGCAATGTTTTGCTTAGTTATTCCTAACCCATACTTCCCTTCCCCTTCTAATTTCTCTCTCTTTTCACCCCCGACCCCTATCCCTAATTTTTTGAGCTCGCACCCTAGTGCAATTATTTAATTTCACTTTTTTTCGCTCCTCCCGATTCGCTATGCTATTTAAGATCTCGATATCTTGAATCGTGTACATTTTCCGAAAGCTTTTAAAATAGCTAGATAACTGATTAATCAGTTATCGCAGCGGATTGGAAGGACCGTAATACGCTGGATAACTGATTAAGTCTGCTTCTCTATTTCGCCCAGTGCTTTTTCTCTGACCCCTTTTCCATATTATTTTTTGTATTGTGGAAATTTACCTAAACCGTGAATATTTTATTGTTTAGTACTGTGTACCATTGTTTGTTTTTTGCGACCAAAAATCGCAGAACATTTTCACCTGTACCCACATTTGGGTACGTGACATCTTTGGTGTGTTGGGATCAATTGGTGCCTTCAAATGAATTATTTTGCTTCAATTCTGATATTGTTTTTTCACTTCATCAAACTTATAATATAACGAGCGCTAAAACTAGAAAAGGAAAATAATAAGAAAAAGCTGTTTTGTTTAAAATAGTTAAGAAAGAATATCTACAGTATTCCAGGACGTTTTCTAAAGAAGAGATGAGAAGATGAAGAATACACTTGTCATCATCGTCGCCGCCGTCGTCGTCGGAAGACGAAACTGATTCGCATCATTCTACGAAAATAGAATAACGCCGCAGCATCTTCGTGCGATCAAACGCTTAACAAAAATCTTCTCCTTCTCATTTTGCTTCTTCTTCTTCTTCTTCTTCTCCTTTGCCGCCGCCGTCGTCGTCGTCGTCGTCGTCGTTCTCATTCTTCTTGTCATCACACACACACTTATCACAGCTTCTGATGTGTGATAACGATAGAATAGAATGAAACCAAGTAGAAAAGTGACGAGGCGAACAAGAATGATTTGCCGAATGGTGAAAAAACGTTAAGTTTCTTTTTGTGTAAGCTCGTTCTTTGAAGATGACAAAAACCAAAAAGAGAGAAAGCATTGCATGTCCTAAGAGTCAATAATCACAACAGGGCGCAAAAAAATTGAGCAATATTTGTACAGAAAGGGTGCGGTGTACATATCGATGCCAAAAAGCGTTCCGATAACTTTCAAAAGTTTTTGATTTGGTTTACTGTTAACACAGAAGACTGAAATGAAAATGAAAGCTGAGGGTGACTGAACAATTAATAAGGTAGTAGCAAAAAGAAAACTTTGCACTTAATTGAGCGGTTTCTCAACCAAAACGATATTTTCGCGGTCAAAATGTGAATATTTTTTAGTAAAACGCTTCAGATATTGGGATAGTCTTCTTGCAAAAGTTACCCTCGTTTAAATCTTGTCATGTAGAAGATATTGAATTCACTCTGTAGGTTCAGATGCACCGAATTTGATAGCTGTTAGCCTTGTGTGCCTTGAAAACGCCGTTCAAACGTCTTCAATGGCTATTAGCTCGATAGCTACCTGTATTCGTCAAATATGCGGCAAAAAATACGTTACTGAGGCTAATAATGGAGCTCGTATTGAATCAATGGTTCGCTTTGGAAAATTCAGAAATTTAGAGCAACTGGATTTAACAAATTGATTCCAATTATGTTTTCAGCCTTTCCATTTGTGAATATTTATTTATCAAAGATCCCACTCCATGAGAATCTTAAAAAGAACATCCTAAATTATAACTAAACATTACAAATTATTAGAATTGCCCCTCTAATAGACTTGCACCCGAGTGAGGTCTCGGAACAATAGACTTGCACCCTCTAATAAAATTGTCCCTCTGCATACGAAATAACTGCGGCCAAAAATTGCGTGCTTTCACTTCAATTTTTCGAATTTTTTAAATATTTTTTTTTATTAGTGATGTTTTTTTTTTCATTTTTTTTTGTGTTTCAACTTTCAGATGTCGAATATTGATGAAGTCAATACTGAAGCTCCTGCCTGAAAAAATACTAAATTTCACTTTAGCTTTCAAGAAAAAGGTGGTCGACTATGCTTGCAGAACGAATAACTGTAAAATGGCTGAAAACTATGGAGTTTCGAAACAAAACATTCAGTAGTGAAAAGCGCAATAATCGAAAATGGAATATAAAATGTTGGTAAATGGTTAAGCAAAAAAACGACTCAATTTGGAGGAAGACAAGTTGTAGATGAGGAGTTTGATAAAAATCTGGCGAAATGGATTGGAGAACTCTGAAAGAGAAACTCGTGTTACTAGAGGAGGTTTTCGGCAAATTTCCGCCAAAATCGGCCTGCTTGTGTGTTTCGATTTTTTCTGTAATTTTTACTGTCTCGATTTTGCTTTTTTTTTGTTGTTGAAACATAAAATGTTTAATAATAAAGACTACCTAGCCTTTTTGAGGTTGGAACAATAGACTTGCACCCTTTATTAGACTTGCCCTTCTAATAGACTTGCACCCGGGCGAGGAATTTGAACAATAGTCTTGCATGCAAGTCTAATACAGCTTTTACGGTAAATTACATTAAAAACGGGTATTACTCTTGAGAACTTTGCGGCTTAATTTGAAATGTTATGAGAAATACAGGAAAAAATGATTAAATAAACAGGAAATAAATAACAGGCTCAGAAAAATTGAGTTCTAAACCGCACAGTTCTAAAAGCGATTTGCGTCGGCTGCAAAAGAAGCCTATTGGGTACCAGAACGACAAGCGGGCATTCGGATACACATACTCTGGACATCACAATCAGTGTTCTGATCAGCCATGGTTCTTAACAGACATCCGGAAACAAGGACGAGGGCAAGAGAATCCAAAACAAAAGCCACTTTGTTCTTTCTATGTTCTTTTTTGTAGACTTTTCAATTAGCAAGACACTTAATGCGGTTCAAAGGCCGTTCATCGGAAGAATGCAGTCACGTTTCAAAATTTCCGTTCATTGCAGCGCTATTTTTGTACTTTAAATGAAATGTGTTGCATTGCTGTCTTTATCTTCTTGACAATTCCCGAAAAGGAAAATAAATTTTGGGTGTAAAAATTGAACACAAGAGACATTTACTTTTTAAGTTGCTGGTTCTGCACGTGCCCTTATCTATTTTTCCACTTCTTTTGGAACGCAGAAAAAAAGTGATCTTGTGATTTTTGGGTGCGGGTTTCCGTTTGTTCTGAGACACCTTATAACAGTGGATTCAGGTTACAAACTTTCAGTTCTTAAGTGGGTAGACTGAGCCCACTTATCCACTTAGCTTTCAATTACTGAGAAGCTATTAAGCAAAAACAATCAATTCATAAATGAATAATACAAAAAAGTTTCCCTCCCTGATCAATCAGTGTGTCTTTTCCTTCGTTTTGAATTGTACAAGGGCATGAGGGGAAGTGTGGAGGGTATGGTATGGGCGTGACTGACGAAATTAGAGCAAACGAATCGGTAAACGTAGTTAATTAAACGGAGAAACACAACACGGGAGGTTGCCTGAAGGGTTTTCGAAGCGGCGACGGCGGCGGCGGTGACTATCGGAGGTAAGACGAGAACGTGCTAACAATTTCAAAACAAGTGAGTGACCATTTTAAAAAGCATCCACTTGCGAACGCACCGCTTTTGCTTTTCTTTTGTATACCTTCCCGGAGCGCTACAGTACAAACGCGAACTCAAGCAGTTGGTGGACAGCGGCTCTTTAAGTGGGTCTCTTGCTTCCTTGCTCACAAGGGAGTGGGTACCCGCAGGAAGGGAGGAAGTCTTGAAAGATAGTGGGGCCCCACACAACGAGCGCACTCGCTTGCCCAAACAAAGTCATATCGAACTCAAGTGTTGTTTCTGCGCTTTTGGAGGTAGCAACGAGGAGCACCCCGGGGCAACTCCTCAAATCTACTCATCTAATATATTTCTGTGCTCAATCGTTTGCTACTTTCTTTTATACATATCTTGTACATCTTTTTATACATATCTACAATTATTATAATTATTAATGCCATTGCTAATCATGTTCAAGCGTATTGTTGTTTTTCCTACCATGCCCATTTAACTTTTAAATAATATACATATTTAAAAATGTGCATATTCGGGGCTAAATCAATGTGCCAAAAATTATTGTGCAATCACCGGGCAGCTAGCTCAAGTTTTTGTGCTCAGCGATCTGACTATATATCCTGTTTTTTCCTGAGTATCATCATGACCACCTTCTTTTAACGGCTATTATTGGATTTGGATATCTCCACGCCCGTACACGCGCGCGTCAAAACCGGAAACACCTCGAAACAAATACAGATGTTCGCCTTTTAATGCACCATATTCCGGTCCACCGTCATGTCCACACACCTTTTGTTTTGTCTCTTCTTCTTTTCCTGTCAATTGACTTTTTTCTTCTTCCAGTGTCTCCCATTCTTCTTGATTCTGTCTTGTGTACACTGTTATCAATACCATTTGCTCCGTCCCGACGTCGTTGCTTTCTTTTCCATGACCTTATGTACCGGGCGCTTTGTTTTGTCATCATTCATGCCCCCTCCGGTCACTCTTTTTTTTGTTTACTAACCTAGTGACCGCGCGGTATATTCAAAAAAAAAAAAGAGAGAAGTAGGATTGTCTGCGATGTACTAGTTGCGCATATCATGCCAATAGTGGTCGAGCCTTTTTTATATTGATGGTGTTTGCAATTCTCCAGATAATACCATAAGTAGGGAGGGGACTCGGTCGCGCAGCAACTAGTGACCGCTCTAGTTCTTTTTATTTTTTCTGAAAACTACATATTCAAAACAAAAAATAACAATATTTAGCAAATGTTTTTTAAAACATTTTTCTTCGACATATTAACTTCCAATTCAAGAAATTGTATGTATGCGTTCCACCCCACTTTTCTTTTCTTCCGATCATTTGTCAAGCTCTTTATTTTCCGTTTCCTTCCCTCTTCCTCTTCTCCACAATTTTCCCATCACGATCCTCACGAGAAAAGGGGACTAAACGGCTATCTGGCTGGCTGACTGGCTGGCTGTTTGAAGTTTTTTTGATTCGATTCCATTTACTTTCGAAAACTCTCTCTCTACAAAACCATATCCATACTTTATTCTTGCTTCCGCATAACAGAACAAACACGGTGTCGCTTCACTTTTTTTTCGTCCGGTGTGTTTCTGTGGATGCGTGTGTATGGGAGGAGTATGACCAAATAACTAGTCATCGGGAAAATTTCTGCATATCCAGCCGACGCGACAACCAGCCAAATCCGCATTAACGCGTGTGCACGAGCGGCTAGTTGACCCCTCTCCAATTTTCTCGCCGTGATTGTCGTGCCAAACGTCCCGTCGGTCTGTGTTCCGCCTTCCGCGTCCGCCAGGCCCGCCCCACCCCTTCTCTCCACAACCCCTTTCCGTTCTAATTACCTGCTTATTATCCGACAATACACCTGGCTCTCTAGGTCCTCCAAACGCCGGTACAACAATTGAGCGGTTGTCTATCCAAACGACCTTTTTCTTCCACAAACTCACCTAGCTGCTGACTATTGGAATTCGCAGTTCATTGTCATCTCGTTTACCTGCCAGCCACCAATTCGGATGACACACCGATGAAATGAAATATTTGCCGCTGCTTATATTCTGCACTTTTATAACAAATGGTGGGTTTTTTTTCGGTTTTTTTTGTTGAGTTTTTAAGTTTTGAGAAAGAAAAAATACTTTATAAAATGAGACAAATAGTAACGAAAATTACAAGATGATTTATTTTCGTTGGAATAAAAAGCCAATCAATCAACATCTTATTATCATTAAGATGAATGAGTACCGCAAGCTGTCAATAAAACTTTCAGGACACTGTAATCGAGCGTGCAGTAGGAACACTTGTCTCAACGGAGGAATTTGCACGGTGAACGATGAGACACGGATGTTTCAATGCGAATGTCCGCAGGGCTTCAGCGGTCTACTTTGTCAGGATAGCTGTTCGCTTCATTGTCAGAACGGCCAGTGCGTGAAACTCACTTTTGGCGAAGAAACATGTCAGTGCTCAGATGGATGGATGGGCTCGCTGTGCGACATTTTGGCGGCAGACGCGCAAAAGTGTTCCCCACAATGCAGCGACGATGAAAGGTATACATACATATACATTGATGACCTTATCAATCCGGCAAACTAAGAAAACACAAAAGTGGTTTGCAGGTGCATCAAAAGAGCCGATGGATCATTCTCATGTCAGCGCGACAATAGCTCGGTGTCGTCTTGCGCAACACACACTTGTAGAAATAACGGTACTTGTGTGGCGGAGAATGTAAGGACCACAAACAAGAACGAACGTGAATTACATGTTGATAACTATTTCAGGGTAATATAAAATGTGTTTGCCCGCCTGGATTTGTCGGGGATCACTGTGAAACTGATATTGATGAATGCAGAGAAAACTTGTGTCAGAATGGAGCTTCATGTGAAAATGCGATTGACGGTTATACCTGCAAATGCCCGGAAGGATATTTTGGTTGGTTGTTTATTTCATTGTTTGTTTGGGATTCTTATACTCTCATTTTTTAGGAAAGTTCTGTGAAACGGATGATCGGAAACACTGCTCTTCCGACTACTGCCAAAATGGTGGAACTTGTGTTTCAAATGGCTCAAAACTGACGTGCTCGTGTCCAAATGGATTTGAAGGAGAACTTTGCGAAGATTTGAAAAAGGTACGCATGCTTTATTATACCATTCCCATGATTACTCAGCTATTTCCTTTTTTCTTCAGGTTAACAACCCTGTGTGCGCATGCCAAAACCCGGCTCATGTTTGTTCACTCGTAAACGGGACGTCTACGCAATGTGAATGCCCTTTGGGTTTTATGGTACTTACACCTGTGATAATCCGCACCGAACCGGACGCAATCCAATTTTTAATTGCAGGGTCCCGACTGTGTAGAGTTGAAAGCTCGTCCATGCGATCTTGAACCATGTCTTAATGGAGGTCAATGCGTCGACGACGGTCAGAATCTGTTCACCTGCTTCTGCCTGCCCCACTGGACTGGAGTTTACTGCGGAGAGCCAGTTGATTGTCTTGTTAATGGAACAGAATGCAAAAATGGTGGAAAGTGTGTATTCGCATTAACATCTACAAGCTGTGATTGTCCAGAGGGATTTTCTGGAACTAACTGTGAAATTTCTTTATTTAGTTCTCATCCAACATGCAGTGATATTAAGTGCCAAAATGAAGGTAAAACTAAATAGCATAGAATAAAAAATTAAATGCAGCAATTCGGATTCAGGAAATTGCAAACTTGATGCCGAAGGAGCCCCATATTGCCACTGTCCTGATGGATTTGAGCCTCCATTCTGTGAACCCAAATCTGGTTGCACAACTAATCCATGTCAAAACGGAGGTACTTGCCAAGATGCAGATGGCCAATACTTTTGCCATTGCACAATGGGCTTCACTGGAGTTCACTGTGAAATGTTGGACACTCCATCCACAATTTCTCCTACAAAAGATTCGTATTTATCTTTCACTACGTTGGTATCAGATGGATCCAAAAAAAATGTAAGTAATTATACTTATTTGAAGTACACATTTGAAATGATTGTTTATAGGAAATCACTTGCGATGACTGCGTAAATTCCTCAAACTGTCTGGAAGTCGAATCTGGATTTATTTGTATCTGCCAGGAAGGATATTTTGGTACAAAATGTGATCAAAAGAGTGATGTGAGTTTAAAAACCACTAAAACCACCAGCAAATTCTAATAAATCAGTGAAAACTATGATAATTTTTATTTACAGAGTTGCGCATCCGTCGAATGCCCAACTGAACAAGTTTGCCGTCAATTTCAAGAAAACACAAACATTACTGCTCAATGTGGCTGCGATATTGGTCATTTCGGACCAAAATGTGAAATGGTCACATCAGCAACATTTTCTGCTCAGAGTCTTTACATCCATCAGAGTTCAAAATTCTCCCTTGGGTGAGCAATCATATTAAAAATAATGTGTGATGAAAGTTGTGTTTTAGAACATCATCTTTCGAGAAAATTGCGTATGAGCTTGAATTTTCATTCCGAACAACTGTGGGAGACACTCATTTGGCAAGTAGTGAAAATATACTTGGCGAAAAGATTTTATCAATCCAACTAGTATCTGGATATCTTGTATTGAACATCACAGGGAGTTACATGACAAACTTACTGCGAATGAAATTGAATGATGCTCACTGGTATACGGTGTCCATCAGAGGCGAGAATGAAGTGAGTTATTAGTTGAAAAAAAAACTAATTAATTGATATATTAAACATTTTTCAGAAAGTCCTTGTTGAAATTCTGACGGAGAACAACTTCAAGCTTGTGTCCAAAGAAGTTCCAGGACAATTGGATGTTTTCTTGACTAGGTTTGGAAAATTATCCGGCGCCAATCATTTTATTGGATGTATGGCTGGCGTAAGAGTAGATGGAGAGCTGATTATATTCACTGACAGCAAAAGAGCGATTGATATTAGAAAAGGATGCACAAGAAGTGAGCAATGTTTGAGAGAATATTGTCAGAATAATGGTGAGTTGAAACAAAACAAAAAATTGCTTTTTTTTAAATTCAAATTAGACTTGTTGATTATTCCAGGAGTATGCGTGGATCACTGGGAAAGTTCGAGCTGCGAGTGCAAACCACCATTTCTAAAGCCAAACTGTGCTTATTACCTTCCCAAAACCACGTTCGGACATTTAGATCAACCTTCCATTGTGCATTTGAGGTAAGTTAATTTCCCCAAAAGAAACAAGGCATTAAGAAAAAAAAACCGAACTAATCGTTTCAATTATGCAGCACAAGCGAGACGGAAAACCACCTGCTACGCAACCAAATTGATTTGAGTTTTCTAATGCGCTCGAAAAAGCCGGATGCAGTATTGTTCTACATTGGCGAAAAGCACGCCGCAGATGTTTTGACCAATTATCTCATTGTTAAAATAGCCGACGGGCTCATCTCAGGTGTGTGGGGGAAATCAGGAATTGCATAGGCATAGCAAAGCGAATCAAAGTGGATAATTTTGCGGCCGCCTATTGCCCCTGAGCGGTGGGGATCATTATTAATAAATCATCATTATAGTGCGGTACCGAACCGGAGGTCGGCGAGAGATTGAGTTCACTAGCAAGAATCGGGTGGACGATAATGAGGAGCATCACGTCAAAATATTTGTGGGCCGCAATAAGCGACAGGTGGGTGTCAGAACATTTGACAAAATTTTGCTACATGTAGGTTTTAGATCATTATCGACGATTTGATGGAGTGTTCGGAACCAATTATGTCGCGCATGTCACAAGAATTTTACGTGGATGACATTGTGATTGGTGCATCAAATGTGGTGGCATTGGACTCGGAATTCTACAAGGGATACCTTCAAGACATTCAAGTTAACAGCAAATCAGTGGTTATCCATCCAACTTCTCTTACTATCGACACAATTGGAAAACTGGAAAAAACTCAAAACGTTGTAGAAGGCGCCATATCGGATCCCATCTGCAGCAATAACCCATGCAAACATGGAGAATGCTCTGAAACATTCAATGATTTTACATGCCAATGCTCGGATGGTTCAACTGGGAAATTGTGCGACAAAATTGATTACTGTAAAGATGCTAAATGTATAGAAGGGTCAAGTTGTCAAAATACCGATAATGGCCATTACTGCATTTTCCCGATCACAATTTCTAAAGGAAGTCAACTTAAGTATAACTTTGAGCCAAAGACTTCAACAAAACTTCCAAGCATCAGTTTTTCGTTAAGAACCCAATCTGAAAACGGACATATTTTCACTCTGGTAGGCAAAACTCCCAAAATAATATTCCTGCAATGCAATTTTTTAGACTGTTGGTAAATCTACATTCTCTGCGTACATTTACAAGCGTCGGTTTGTTCTTACTAACAATGCCAACCAGAAGTTTGAGCAAATAATTTCCGACGGAAAGTGGCATGAAATTAATTTGAGTCCGTTTAAAATCACAATCGACACAAAGAAATACGGTAAGAAGCTAGCTCCGTCATGATACATTTGGTTTACATTTAATTTCAATTCAGTTTCCTCTTCTCAACTCTTCCCATCCGAGAGCAATTCTGAAGCTAGCCTGTTTATAGGAGACCACGGAAATGATTTTCTCTTTGCTTGTATGAAGGACTTCCAACTTGGGGAATATCCAACTTTGTCCTTTACAAAATCAAAAATTCCATCTAATTCTGAAATCTGGAAATTGGAAGAGAAAACGTCAGTGGGTACTGGTTGTCTTTCTACCAAACAATGTGGGTTGTACTCGACGTGTCTTAATGGAGGTTCGTGCACGGATATCTGGAATATGGTGCGTTGTTTGAAAATAACTACATAGTCCATGTTCTTAAACTAATTTATTTTAATTTCCAGCGCAAATGCACTTGCACTGCGGGATTTAGTGGAGAAAATTGTGAAGAAAACATCAATGATTGCAAATTTCTGAACTGTGGAAAGAACGGCTACTGCGTTGATGGAATCAATGAGGCAAAATGCACGTGCAATGACGGATTTTCCGGAGCCAAATGCGAACATGCCGATGACGAGTGTGAAGGTCTTGAGTGCCACAATGGAGGAAAGTGTGTTAAAAATGAAGACAAAATTACTTGCCAATGTAATTCACAATGGATGGGAGACAACTGCAATGTCACCAAAACCACAAACTGTAAAGATTCGCCATGTCAAAATTTTGGACAGTGCATTCAAAAAACTGATGTAAATAAGTTTCTTGAAATTTATGTAATCTAATAATATTTTTGAAATTCTAGAGTTCGTTTGAATGCAATTGCATGGATGGCTATTCTGGAGAGCTTTGTGAAAAACGCGATGTCAATGAATGCAATCATTTTGATTGCAACCGTGGACATTGCGTACTAACAGTCAGCGGACCAGCTTGCCAATGCGAACTTGGATATACGGGTCGATTCTGCGAAAAACTTCTCAACCATTGCTCCAGCAACACGTGTAACTCGAGAGGCACATGCGCCGCCGCTTGGAACAACACCGTTTGCTCGTGTGACAAAAATTGGAGAGGTTCGCATTGTCAATACCCATCGAACACCTGTTTGGACTTCCCGTGCAACAATGATGGTGTTTGCACAACTAATGAAGACAGTACGTTCACCTGCAAATGCCAGAAGTTTTATATGGGATCCCGCTGTGAGATCGAAGGAAGCTGTTTGAAAGCCAACTGTGTCAATGGCGAGTGCATTCAGTTGTCACCAGAAAAACACACTTGCAGTTGCAATATTGGTTATGAAGGTCAAGCTTGTGATGTCAGTCATTAAATAATTTCAAAAACTTGCATTATTAAAAAATGAGCTTCATTTACAGACACGAATAGACTATTGCAAACCTGGACCATGCATGAATGGTGCATCTTGTGAAAGCAAATTGACCGGCTACAAATGCACATGCCCAGTTGGATTTGAAGGATCCGACTGTGAAATCAACATTGATGAATGTGCTCTAGGATACTGTAGCAATGGAGCAAAGTGTCGTGACAAAGTCAATGATTACGAGTGCATATGCGATGGAACTGGTTACGAAGGAAAGAATTGCACAGTAGACGTGAACGAATGCGAAAATCCCAACTATTGTATCAACGGAGAGTGCTCAAATACACTTGGCGGATACAAATGCGCTTGTAGAAATGGTAGGCTCTTTTTTGTTTTTAGAAAACAAAGAAAAACACCAATTTCTGATTATTTAGGCTACATTGGACCTCGCTGCTCTATGAAAAATCCATGCACTGCGCAAATCTCGTCCAACAACGTGTCAAGTGTGAATTGTGTTCATGGAAAATGTGTGAACCCGGTTGTTCATGTAAGCTTTTAGTTGTTTTTTTGTGTTTGGTTTTTTTTTTTGCAGTTTTTAATTTGTTCAATTCCAGATTGAAAAAAATCGGGAAGTGTCTAAATACGAATGCTCATGTGATCGCGGATACACTGGACCGACGTGCTCTCAGAGGGTAAGAGAGATTTTCATTTTTATTTCTTCGTTTTCAATTTATCCTCTCCCAACATCCTTCATTATTAAAAAAAAGGACGATGAAAAAAATAATATGACCAGAAACGCTTACTTCTTTTTCTATTATTTGTTTATAAGATGAAGAAGAAGAAGAAGAAGAGGAAGACAAGGCGGGACGAAAAAAAGAAAAAGAAAAGGAGCTGTCACAATTGATTGTTACATATTCTTTTCATCATTTTCGTATTTTCTCTCTCCTCCTTTTCAAGTAGTCTCTTTCAATATTTGCTGTATCATACCAAAATAGTATGTATGTACTTCCAGGTAAAGGAATCCGCCATGTCCAACATCAGTTATCTATTTGGTCCAATCATCGCAATCGTTGTGGTGTTTGCCATCCTAGGATGTTTATTGCTTTTCTTTGTGATACGTGGCAACAACGCAATGCATGGACATTACAGCCCAAGTTCTCACGAGTTTAGTCAAAATCGAATGACGGTAAGTGATAAGTAACATTGACTTTGAATTTAATTATTTTCCTTGTAGATTCCAACTGTAATAAAACTTCCGCCTCAGGAGAGGCTCATCTAAATTCTTAAATTGCTCAAATCCCGATTTCCCTCCAAACTTCCCCCCCCCCCCCCAACCTCACTTATTGACTATGACTTCTCGTCGTACCTACTTAACTTAATTATGTATGTTTAATTAACATCAAATCACAACACACTTCATTTAGAAAAAACGGGTTTGATTAGTGCTCTTAAAATTGTTTCTGTATTTACGAATTTATTAATTGGTTGTTGTTTTTCTTCTTTTGCCATATGTAATAAAATGCTTTATGATATAATTCATGATAACGCAAACTCTGTGAAAATTGATATCAACTTAATACTTATTTCGGTTTCACTGTCGTTGCGGGGATTCCACAATAGAAACGTTTATTCGGAGCATCAAACAGCTTTTTGTGCTCCTTTTTGCAGCAGGATGACATAGGATACAAGCAAACACCGTCTCCGCAATCTCGGGCTTCTAACGAATCACCGCTGAATTATTTTGCACTTTACGACATGTTAGACGGTTTTTCCTACACTTACTCACCTGCAAATATGATCTAAACATCCAGGTACTGAATGGCAGACTCGTGTGCGATTCTGCCGTCCACAAAGTCCACAATTCACCGTACAAGGTGTCCAACTTGTCCAATCACTGTATGTAGAAGTGCAATATGCTTTCTTTATTTGCACGGACATGAAAAAATTCAATTAATGCCATGTTTTTCATATACATCCTACTTTTTCTGACTCATTGAGAGTGTTTCACTTCGTAGTAAGATAAACACAAGGAAGAGGACTGCATTATTCATGTTTTCTGGAAAAAAAAATTAAAAAATTAGTTGATGTAAAGATAAAATTTTAAAAGTAACCAACTGAACAATATCAGCTAGACTGAATACTGTTAACTGTTAAAATATCTGTTACAAAAATTGTTTGAAACAAAACATCATTTTTCAAGGAATAATCCATGGGAAACTTAAACAACCAAAGTATTGTTTTGGTCTGGAAATGATCAATAGTCTGCCTGATCTCTATTCAATCGTTTAAGATTTTAAAAAAGTTTGGATTTAACCCACAATCATTCATCCACATTTCGCATTTTGTTATATGGTAAAAAATATTTGCTTCTTCCGTTCAATGTGCATACATATTTTTTTGTTTCTTTGAAAAATTTTATGTTTGTTTGAGAAGGGCAATGAAACACTAAAATTACATGCTTTATTTTATTCAAGACCACAAAAGAAACGTCGGTTAAGAATATCAACTTTCTTGATGTATGTATGTGGACAGCAAGAAGCACTGGGAGCCAAACAAATTGTGTCCGAAGTGCTACATGCTTGGCTTTCCGTTGTCTCACCGCTGAACATTGTTTGATTATTTAAATAAAGAAAATGGTTGTGGAACTCACGTGCAATCACATCCACTACTTGATGTGCAGACTCTACTTCGAGATTGAGTTCCACAGAATCCGCAATCCTTATCGCAAGTTGTCCATTCCGACCAGTCACCAAATGTGGAATCGCAATCGGCGCGTTTTGCTCGTTGATTAGGAATCCTGATCAATTTGCAGTTTTTAGATTTTTAAAAAGTTTGTTACGTATGTTAACTTACTCAGCCAAGTTGTCTGGAGCAGCCATGTATGGAGACAGAAAAAATACCAAAACTAGTGCTACAAAAATGAGTTTCATGTTGATTTAAAATTGAACTCTTACTGTTAATTTTTCTACGGTTCAATGTTTACTTTTATAGGACACTTTCGCGAGGTATTAATCTGTTTATTAATCCAAACCTATCCTTCTCTTTTGCCACTATTTTTTCATAATACGCGACTTATCTATTTTTTGCAATATAATTCATCGCAATAATGCAATGCACGACCCTTGTCGAACAAACTTTTTATTTTTTATTTAAACCTTTTTTTTTGGAAACATCAGAGATGAACAATTTTGAAAGTTTTATTGATGCTTAAGGTTGTATTACTTTCCGCAATAGAAACGTTTAGTTGGAATATCCACTTTCTTGGCGTAACCGCTGCAGCAAGAAGCACTTGGGGCCATGCAAATGGTATCGGAAGCACTACAAGCTTCCCATTCTTCAGCAGCACCACTGTAAAAATACATATATTCAGCAAGAGGAGAGCTAGTTTATTGCCGATTTATTGAATTCGTTTTCAAAAATGACGCTTTTAAAATTTAACTCTGAGAAAATGTCTGATTTGTATAAAAATACTTGTTCTTATTCTGAAAATTGTATTTGGGCCTGTTTATTTGTATTTCTGTGCGCCAGGGTGCATAGGGAAAGCGAGAAAATTTTTGCGTGCCGTGCTACATCACGTGGACAACCAACTGCAGACAGATCACGCAAAAATATTCTCCTAAATTTAGAAATGCATACATTCAAAAGCAAAAACTCCAGGAAGCCTACTGAGAGTTTGGGTTAATACAATAGTCTGCAAACAGTCAAAGCGAAATTCAACTGCCCCATGGTGTTCTACATACAACCAGTCTAGGGATAATCACCCAGAAAGATGTGAAAAGGCAATCTGCATAGTGTACTTTTATCAAGGTTTGTATTTTTCCGAGTAAGAAATGCCGAGAGAAGTACATTTTGAATACTATAGATAGGGACCGCAAAAGGAGGGGGCGGAGCCTTTCATTTTTTTCTCCCCAGGGCATTTTTTGAAGTTTGAGGCTTGATTACACGAATACTACCGAGTTATCCATATACTTTACAATGTTTCTGTATGTAATTAACGACAAGGAATCGATTGGTGCCATCAAATTTGTCTGAAAATGGCTAATTGTGACTGAAAATCAAGAAAAACTGAAATGCAAGTCAAAAAATCGATTTTTTTGGGAGTTTGTAGGGCCGGTTCGCGGGCTTTTGCGATTGATTCCGATAGTTTTTGACAAGCTGAATTGAATTTTTCAAACAGAATTCAATTTTAAATGAGCGCATTTTTTTTATACCGGTTCAAACTTCACCTAAAAATTGTGGAAAATTTTCAGCGATGACCCCCTATTTTTATTTTTCGGATACTTTAAGCAACCCTTCTAGTAATCACACAAAAATTTTTAGAGCTCTGGCATAAATTTAAAGCACTTAAAAGCTTTCCAAAGTCGTGACCATTTTCGAAATAATCATGTTTTTTGGGATTTTCGGGAATATGGAAGTCCGGTTCGCGCGATTTGAAAGCATGATCAAATTCAGCAAAAAATTCTCTATCGAATACATTCTTTAGATTGAAAAAATAAATGAGCGCATTTTTTTAAATGACACTTTTCGAAATTAAAAAATACTTTTCTATGTCATTTCAAACAATTTATCAGGCCTTGTCAACGCGGAGGGAGAGCGAGCACATCACAGGAATAAGGCGGCAGCTAAAATCTGTCGGGGTGGTTTTGTGGTTAAATGTGCTGCGCATTGTGTGCGAGGTCAAGGGTTCGGATCTCGTCCTTTTGATTTGTATTTTTCAAAAAGCTTTTTCGATACTTAAAAGGTTATTTCTTACGCAAAAGTATTATTTTTTCGGAAATTTTCGAAATCAACCAAGAGAATATCCATTTTTTGTGGAAAACCGATAGGGGTTTCCACTTATTTACGTGTTCCCGCGTATTTCAGCCATAAAATCATAGTATTTGAGTAATGTTTATCGCCTGGTATAAAAAAATTTAAAACATTCCAAATCCGATCTTAATTTACACATTCCTCAGCAGAAATCCGCAGAAATTATCGCATTCAATGAACAATGATGACAAAAGAGGTGGTCGGCAAAACCACGCCGCGCGCATGCAGCCGAAGCCCCGCCTCCCCCGCTGGGGAGAAAATCAGTGGTAAATAATCGCGACTTTGAAAGGCTGAAACTCGGGAACTAGCGGGAATTTCGCTGAGAAAATTTGGGATTGTACTAATATTGAGGCGTAGAATACAATGAAATCAGTAGTTTTTCGAGATTCTCACGTTTTTCAAACTCGTTGCGGTACCTAACTATAGACACTTAGCGTATTTTAACCATTGCACCAACGAATCCCGCCGAGAATCTAATGTAAAAGAAAACCTACTCGCAAGTAACATCCGGACATCCATCAATCTCTTCACAGACTCTCGTTCTAGTATGGTTGCCGCAAAATCCACAATCCTTGTCGCATGGACTCCAATCTGCCCAACTTGCCCATTCTGCTTCAAGAGGACAGTCACAAATTTCCTTCTCGATACGAGAACCGCTGAAAAAATGTTGGTTTTCTGGTAATTTAAAGAGTTCTGGGGAAGTCAAGTATAATATGCAGTCAGGGATGGAAAACACACTAGGTTCAGGTCAAGTCATTGATGCAGGGTTTGCCAAAATTACTTGCGCAACTGTGGGATAGTAACACATGAAGTATTACTCTCGTCTCAACTAATGCACATTATTTTTCAAAAAATGGAAAAAATAACACAGTTGAATCAAGTGCGACCGTAACACATTCAAAGAGAGAGAGTGAGCGGAAACAAGAGGCCACATTGCTCACCCTTATTCATCCCTCCCTCTTTCTCACACTCTCTCATATTGTGGCATTTATTCAAATTTGGCAAATTCGTGGCGAAACACTGAGATTAATCGTGAGTTTTTCCCATTTTTTGAAAAAGGATGTGCATCAGCTGAGACGAGAGTAATAGTAGTCTGATAATGCTGCGATTTAACAAACATCTAATTTGAATGTTAGCAAACATGTAAAAAACAAATTATTTGATTCTGCCTCCGTTGGCGTTGATGACAGCACGAAGACGGTGTGAGTAGGCTTTCACCATGGCACGCAGGTATTTATCTGAGAGTTTCTAACAAGGGACTTTTTCACTTCTTCCTCGCCCGACTCGGTCGTTCAGTGTTCCGAGCTCTTTGAAGCGATGAATCGTTTGAGGCGTTTAGCAATGGATTTCGCATAAGCACCACGTTTATGAAGATCCACAATAGTGGTACGATGCTAACAAGACGAAATCAATCCAATTTAGTAAAAAATCGCCAAGAAATAATGAAATAATAAAAAACAATTTTTGATATTAATGCGCATAAAGTGCGTCAGCGCGCATCGTCATAGCTCCAAAGTTTTGAGCAATTAATTTTGGCGCACCCTATTATTAATTATTTTCATTTCACTACACCATTTTTGTGGTTGGATACTGTACAATTCAGTACTTCTCATGACCTGGGGTCGCCTTGAGCGAGGAAGAATCCATATTGCCAAGGAATACCAGGGTGGAACTGGCACGGTTGAGGCGGAAATATCTCTTCTACTCGAAAACTACAAGGCAAAAGTGGAAAATCGCCCAGTGGAGGATTGCATCAAGTGTAGTGACGATGAGGGGGATTTGAAGCATTTCCTAAAATGCTACCCTGCCAAGCCGCTACCCCTGTCGAAACTGTGGAGGTACCCAGTGGCCGCAGCCACAGCCCTTGGCTTGGCTGTCACGTCATTCGATCCGGGAGGAGACGCCGATCCGTGACCGAAGATTGATACGAAAGAGTAGTGTTGCACAACAACAACAACCTGGGGTCGCCAGCCTAATGATATCGGACTCTATACTTATACAGTAGCGGTCACTGAAATAACAAATTTTCGTTTTTTGGTTTTAACTTTTTTCAGAGAAGAGATGTACACCTCACGGTCTCGGCGAAATCCGATTGATCCTAATGGGGTTATTCAGGGTCGGAAAAAAATAGTTTTTTTCCTTTTTTTCCTTATTCAAACGACGGAAAAAAAAGAAAAAAATCCGTGGCCGCGAGAGTTTTTTGCGTTGCTTTTCTAGGCCATCGCGAAAGTTTTTTTAAGCCCTCGGCCGTGAGACCTGCGAAATATCGATTTACGGGCGAATAATATTTGAAAATTGAACTCGCGCGCAGGTCTCACAGCGGAGGGCCTAAAAAACTTTTGCGATGGCCTAGAAAAGCAACGGAAAAAAAACTCTCGCGGCCACGGATTTTTTTCTTTTTTTTCCGTCGTTTGAATAAGGAAAAAAAGGAAAAAAACTATTTTTTTCCGACCCTGAATAACCCCATAAAATAATTTCCAGATTTTTTGTCGGCGCGTGCGTCCTACTACTTTATATTAACTACTTCTCGATTTTGCTGTGATTTTTAGAGCACTTTTTTCCTTTTAATATAAATTGTGTTTTTCTTCGTATTATGTTTTGAAAGAGAAAATCGCTCTCGCAGTCGCTCCTCTCCTCTCCTCGTCGATCTCTCCTGAGATCGACGTGCTCTAGACAGCAGTTTTGCTGACACAGTCCAACAACCGACTGATTGTGAGTTGAGTGCGCTACGCGGCTCAGAAATTGAACCAAGCTTCAGATGAAGTTCATGCGTTGATTTTGGTCCAGATAAGTAAGGGACCTTTCAGGGATTGCATGAGACGTTTTCAACCACACCATTGTCTGCTAGTCACCGAGCAGAAGCCCAACGGGTGGCTACAAAAGTTATCGTCAAAAAAACCAAATGTTGATATATCGGCTGCTAACGTGAATATCTTCTTTATCTTACCTGCATCCACTCATATCAGCTCCTGGCACGCAGACTCTGGTGCGACCCCGATATACGGCTCCAGGACAGTTCTATAGAAAGTATAACATTTTGATTTTTTGAATTCTAAGATACCTACCGAGCATGTATCAGCCCAAGCTCCCCAAGTAGTCCACGTTCCTGCAAATGTAGTACAGCACAAGAATGTTAGAAATATCACGACTGATTTCATTTTGCCTTTTTTCAACGACTAGAATGAAATGTGGGACGCCTTTGACAATGTTTAAATCATCGGTGCAAATCAGTGTTAATCCGGCTCGGATAGTACAAAAATTAAAAAAGATGTACGAAAAATCATGAACAAAAATTCACCTACATCGACAGGTCAAACTATGTACTCGCGACTAGCACGTGTAAAATCCTTTCATAATCTGTTACAAATAGAGATTAAACTGATGAAATGAACGTACTTATTCCTTTTTTGCGAATTTAATTGCATTCTGTTTGAGCGGATAGGGCAAAGGTTGCAATTAATCTTGAATAGTGTTTGATCGAAAGATTTATTGCCATCAGAATAAATACCCTTCACATATCCATTATTTTGATCTGGTTCACTTTTGGCCCGGCCAAATGTCGTTTTTCACTGTAGTTTTTCTTCTCTCATTTTTGCAATGGACTAATGCTCAGAGTAAGTGATTTTGCTCATGGGTTTTAGGGCAGAATCATGACTTTTAACAAGACGATGAACATACATATTTGCAGCATTTGGATGCACAAACTCGAAAAGCAGCGATCCAGCTCGCAAAATGTTTTTTGACGCTCACAATGACGCAAGGAGAAGTATGGCTCTAGGAAATGAGCCCAACAAGTGTGGACTGCTACCTGGTGGAAAAAACGTTTACGAGCTAAGATGGGATTGCGAATTGGAAGCAAAAGCACAGCAATGGGCCGATGGATGTCCCAGCTCTTTTCAGACGTTTGATTCTACTTGGGGGCAAAATATTATGACTTATGGAGGAGTAGTTTCTGATCCTATTGGAACAGCCGCCCAAGCGGTCAACTCTTGGTGGGAGAAGGTTCGAACAGTTGGGCTCACAGACCCAGATAATAAGTACACGTCGAGCAGCCTTTTTACGTGGGCTAATGTAAGTAAATAGAAAGATCTGTCTAGAAAAAAGGTAATTTTTTGCAAGATGGCCAACGGCAAAGCTACGGCTGTTGGATGTGCGTTTGCTCAATGTGGAAGCACGTTCTCGGTAAACTGTATCTATAACAAGATGTATGCAACCTGAATTATTTACATATTTTCGGCCCGCCAAGACGGTCGAACGCACTCCAGCAAACTTAGTACTTCGTGATTTTTTCTTTGGTTTCCAAGTTATTTCATTTCACGTATAAATAAATTCCACGAAGTACTGAATTCGGGGGAGCGCGTTTGACCATCGTGGGTCGACAATACAGCCTTTTAAAACGTTTCTTGATTCCTTTCAGTGGCTATATAACAAACGCTGTAATTTACGAAAAAGGTGATGCTTGTACTAGCGATGCTGATTGCACTACCTATTCCAATTCTCAATGCAAGAGCGGTCTTTGCTATCAACCACCACAAGCTCCAGTAGTTGAGACCTTCACGATGTGCCCTGGCAACCCAGATTTGTCTGATCAAGCTCGAATGGCGTTTTTAGATACCCATAACAAGTTGCGTTCAAGAGTCGCAAAGGGACTTGAGCCTGATGGAATCTCATCTGGCGCTTTTGCACCAACTGCCAAACAAATGACAAAGATGGTAGGCTCCTTAGGGAACGATTGAAACTACTTATTTTGTTCATTTCAACAATTTTTTTTAATTCTAGCGCTACAACTGTGATGTAGAGGCATCTGCAAAGTCATGGGGAGCCGGGTGCTTATATCAACACTCTACTTCTGCTCAGAGACCCGGTCTGGGAGAGAATTTATACATGACTACAGCACTCAATGTTAATAAAATTGCATCTGGAGAAGACGTGAGACTATGAATGAAATGAGCATGGAGGGAAATTGAAATTTAGGCTTCCTATGCTTGGTGGTCTGAGCTCAAAGATTTTGGCGTGGGTTCTGAAAACATATTGACAAGTGCGGTGTTCAGCAGAGGTGTTGGGCATTATACACAGGTATACATATTTACAAAATGAAAAATGCAACAAAAAAAATTTCTGATATCAGATGGCTTGGGAAACTACAACGGAACTTGGATGTCATGTCGCCCACTGCTCAACATTCACTTATTCAGTTTGTCAGTACGGTCCAGCGTAAGAAATGCATGTTTTTCTTTAATTTTAAATATCAATGTAACAGAGGAAACTATCTTGACCAGCTGATCTACACCAAAGGCTCGCCTTGCACCACAGATGCCGATTGCCCGGGAGCACAAACATGCTCAGTGTCGGAAGCTTTATGTGTACTTCCGTAGTAAATAAAACTAAATACGTATAAATGAAAAGATGCCCAATAAATACATGCAAAAACTTTGCACATCTCTCTCCTTTCTGTCCTTTCTCTTGCTCTATCCATAGCTTATCTAGCCGGGTGCCATATTGGACTGGCATTGCAACAAAAGTCATTTTGATGCGTTTTCTCACTTTTCACTTTTTGGACTCTTTTCGGCTTGTCTTATCGCACACGCATTTTCATGTTTGTTTTTTTCTGTTTTCTCCTCGTATTACGTTTTTGCCACCCGGCCAGCCAGCCAGCCAGCCAGCCAGCAATAGCAATAAAAAATATGGAGACAAATATGTATATTAAAAATGTAAAGTAAAGCTTAAAAAATAATACTAAAAACAATAATAAAATTAATATTCACATATGAGTGTGTGCTGAGTCACATCGCATCGCATCGCATCGCATAGCTTACCTCATTCTCTTATTCCTCCGTTCCGTTCACTTTGGACGGCCCTTGTTTCATTCGCAGTGTAATCGGCGTTTCGGTCGATGGATGGCCACTTTCTCACAATTTCACGCACACACAATGTATTCCATTCATTCACATTTTCATTCGCAGTAGTTTTGTTCAAATGGTTTCGTAGTTTGAAGACCTGTTTGACGAAATTCACTACTGCCAACCAATCAATACTTGCTTGTCTAGTCAAATCACACAGAAGTGACCTTTCTCTTCTTTCGCTCTTACTACCGTTGCGTTGCGTCTTTTATCTTACTGTCTCACCACGAGACAAAAAGTGCTTCTTATTTTTTCTTAAACACTCTTTGGACTAAACGAAAAAATGACTTGACGACATGAATTAAGATAATTAAATTTTCTATTTTCCTAACACATTTTCGTTCTTTTTCATGGTGTATTGAGGCGTACGTCCAGGAACCACACAAAAAAAATGTGGACAGGTTTTCAATTGTCTAGTGTTTTTAAAGATCTTTTAAAATTTCCTTAAAAATTGAACTTCTCGTTTCCCTACATTTTGTTTTATTACTTGTTCATGGAAAGCTGGCAGTCACTGACAGTTTTCCGGTGTGTTGAACGATGCACCGTTGCAAACGCGCCCCCTCGCACTATTGAAAAAAAGTTTTATGGTTACGGTCAATGTTTCTGAAATATCGCATTCATCAATAAATTGACGTGATTTTCTATTTTTTTTGTACTTTTCCGCATAAGAAAAAATTAATGAGTCGATTAGAAGCACTTTTCGTTAAATTAAAAGAATTGTTTCATGATTTTTCAATGAAAATGTTTTTTGAATTGTCGTAAGTTTCGGCGCATGCACAGAAACCTGTAACGTTAAAATTTGAAAGCGCATGTGACGGCAATTTGCGTACTTTTTATTATTTTTGAAAAAATGCACGCTTCAACACACCGTGAGTTTCTCAGCCGCGGCCATTTGTTCTCGCAGCGATTGATCGATATTCGCGACTACCAGCACCCGAAGAATGAGTAAATCATTATTTAGAATTCGCTTTTAAAATTTTTATCAGTCAACCCCTTTTTAATAAAAAATTGAAACGCTGACGTAAATTGATAGTACGAACCGGGAAATCAGTAAGTGCGCTCCACCAAATTGGCGCGAACTACTATTTTTTTAAATGCACCTGCAATCTTTTTTGTATATTTTTATGGTTTTTGAAGATTTCATAGTCTCTAAGAAAATCATTTTCCAAAACTAAACGTTTTTTG
This sequence comes from Caenorhabditis japonica, assembly GCA_963572235.1. NCBI lineage: Eukaryota > Metazoa > Nematoda > Chromadorea > Rhabditida > Rhabditidae > Caenorhabditis > Caenorhabditis japonica. The sequence continues at coordinate 13,671,069 of OY754347.1, read as the reverse complement.
TGCGAAAACTTTATACAAAATGAATCGCGTCACTGAAATAATCGATTATTCAATTTTTGAACGTGAAATGTGTGATTCTAAAATAAAATATGGGTTCAGAAATAAAAAAAACATTTACAAAATTTTTTCAAACAGGTTTAACGCCATGGAAAACCTGCGAAATTCCCAAAAATTCGACAGACAGTCTCGACAAATTCAGCAAAAAATTATAAATGAAAAAAAACCGAGCGAAAATGTGGCGTGTTTTGGCTTAATACGTGCGCCGTGAAAAATAAAAACGGGCCATAATTTAAAAAATTGTTGTTCGCGTCAATTCGATGGAGCGCACTTACTGATCTCCCGTTTACAACTTGCTAGTGCTGCCGATTTTTCGCAATATCATTTTCAATTAGCTGATTTTTTTTTATGTTTTTAAATAACTGAAAACCATCCACGAAACGGTCTTTTCTCCGTTTTTCTGATAATATTATGTGTTCACGAACTACTGTTGCTGACTGTACCACAGTATTCGCTGCGAGACCGCAGTAAAAATCTGCGGAACATCGGAACGTCGTTTGTACCACTCGTTCGTGAACAGAACACATAATAAGAAGCCGAATCGCTCTCTAGTCTTGTTCAACAAGAGTATGCGCAGACAGTGAGGCAGTCGGACGAGAGAGTGAAGAGCGCGCAGAGACGCAGCAAGGCTAGAGTAATTTGCCAATTTTTTAAGTTTTGGCAGCGGTGATCACTCTTGGTTCGGTTTGTTCGCAGTAAAGTTTCATACACTTCTCTCTTGTTTTTTTTTCTGCCTCTTATCGCTCTTCTATTCTTTTATCATCTCATCAGACGCTGCTTTCTCGTTAATGTCCATTGATAACAGTGTTTGCAATTAAAAAAAACTTTTTTGTGCATATGTTTAATTTAACAGAAAAGTACACATTAATCATTTTGTAAAAGTTTTTTCTTCTTTGTATTTGCGTGGCATATACGCAAATAAGCCCCTTTCTGACTGAAAAAGGTTATGACTCAAATTGTAAAACAAATTGTGCGATGCGATTCGATTCGATTCGATAAGCATAAGTTTCTTGGCTGTAATTTCCTCTTGTTCTCTGTTTTTTTCCACAATAGCAACACAACATGTGTCGGGCAAATCAAATCATGATGTGATAAAAGTGACAGTCATATTCCGTCTACCAGTATCATTTTATTTATTTTTTCATCCATAGATATATCAAAAAAAAAAATAAAGATATAAAATCTACTAAAAACGACCGAACATCTGTTCTTCTTATTCGTTCGCTCGCCCCGATTTTTTTAGGTCGATTAATTTTTTTCTTTTCAAAACCCTTTATTTTCAGAAGATTTTGCATCTTCTTCAAACTATACGTCATGGGAAACGAGAATTCGCGAAGTTATAAAGGTGAGTCGGTTACTCATTACTCCACGGGGTGCTGGCGACTGCCCTTTTTTCAAACGCTTTTTTTTTGCCGCCAACGCCACGCGCTGCGGTTGCGTCGCGTGTCAACTCTGCGTCTCATTGCTTACTGTCTGAAAAATTCATTTAAAAAAAATGTGAATTCGCATAATTTTGCAGTATCAAAAATAGATCGCAAAAATTGTTAAATAGGGTAAACAAAGAACTTTTTTCGTTCACTCATTTTCAAACTCTTCTTTTCTTTTGTTGAGTGAGGATGATGATGGCGAAAAACAAAAACAATTTTCAAGATTGTGTAAATATTGTCTGGTTTATTCCACCTTGTTATCACTTTTATTTTAAATCCTTTTCCGATGATATTATGTACTTCAAGTGTTTGTCACGGTTTGAATATATCTTAATTCAAACAAAACAATTTCCTGAGCTCTCATGAACAACCGAGTTGAGTTGGTAAGCGAGATTCACCTACGTGACGTGTCGACTTTGCCTCCTCTTTATTTTCGGGGCGTTTCTCTGCTGAGCTCCGGTGCCTTTCTGTCCCCAGTTAGCACCAAAGTCTTGTGACTTTTGAGGTGACCATTCACAAGACCAACGACTCGACTTTCTTGCTTTCCTTCCTCGAGGCAAAAACGATCGCATTCACTTCACTTTGATCAGTTTGCTTTGAACAAAAAACACTAGAAAGCCCGCACATCTGGTCGTCCACTATTATTTTATCGTCTTCGTCGGTGCTCCCGTTCATCATCCAAGTCTATATCCACTTGTTCTTCTAATGGTTCAACTGACCGAGTTCCAGCGGGCCTCCAGCTGCATTGAAGGACGTGACTCTCCTGTCACGGATCGTGGCTTGTCACGTTTCTCACCACCCGCGTCATATTCTAGACCGAGTTCTTCACGTTTATCACCTTTTGTTGGTTCATATTCTAACTGTAATTCTATTGACGAGTTATGCGACCGGTTTTCAAGGTATCATCGGCAAGTGAGAGGTACTTTATAAAAAATGTTTTTGGCAATTTGAAATGAATTTTTATTCAATGCAAAACAGGATATTAATTAATTAATTAACCTGAATTTTCCTGCACCAATGAGCTTGAGCCTTTCTGCAAATCAAATTGTGTAGCCTTTAAGACGTGTACTCCGAGTGGACAAGAGATGATTTCAGTTCGAAATTGTCCACTCGGAGTACACGCCTTAAGGGCGCATGCATTTATTTGGCCAGGAGGTCTCGACGCGATTTGCAGGAAAATTCAGGTGAATTAATATTAATGTTGTTTTGCATTGAATGACATTAATTTTTTTTGTAATAATAAATTATCAATTTTTTCGAAATAAACTGAACATTTTAATATCTTCTAAAATCGAAACATGTGTGCTGCGACAATAAAAGTTGGCCCAATTTTTTATCTTACAAACTTGCAAACATTTTGCCTGGCTCGAGTGTGTAAAATTCGGGGGACCAAACCATTATTTTGCGTCACTCTCATTGTTTTCTCGTGACAAGTCATTTCATTTCGAAAAGCCGCTCTCAAAGTTCACTTGGTGTTCTTTTATTCTTATTTTCCATCGATCACCTGAAATCATCTGATCCGGATTTTCTGATCTTTCAACGAGCTGTTGTTCTTTTTTTTTTTTTTTGAAAGATAGTTATTGTCGGCACGTAGAAATTTCACACGTGCACCGTCAAGGTTGCTCTTTCGCAACGTGTCGGTCTTTTAAAAAGGTTATTTTCCCTAAAAGCGGTGGAGCGCATAGGCAACATTTGTGTCTCAAAATTTTGGTGTCAACTTTTCAGCGAAACTGATTTAAAATATATTTTTAAGTGCGGAATTTTTTTTACGAAAATCAAATCGAAATCGTACAAAAAATGTTTCTGATTTTTGCCAAATTTTACAACAAAAAATTGAAGACCACGGGGAGTACACGAAGTTGAGGTTTCCTAGGCCGGCGGCCGACAACGTTTTTTCGAAAATAGTATTGTCGTCAGCTATTTTTTAATTAATTTTTTCACAAATCCGCCAAGTAAGCGGAAATATAGGTACATTTCAAAAAGGAAACATTTTTGAAAAAATATGCTGGCCGCCGGCTTCCTAGGCCGCGACTTCGTGTACTCCCCGTGGTTTTCTATTTGTTTTTGTTTTAAACCTCCTTAAATGGTTTCAAACATTTTGAACATTTGGTCCAACTTTCGAAATTTGCCGAAAATTTCATCTCCACTTCCGACTCGCATCGGTTGTGTGTGTGTGTAATAACGGGGGAGTGAAACGTTCGAAAATCGACTTCTAGAGTAGGAAGAGAAGGAAAAGCAGGGGTAAAAAAAAGAAGAGAAAACGGATAGATTTACACATATGAAACCAATTTTTCCCACTGCTTACCTCTCCACCACCTTCTCTTGCAAAGATATCGACTTTCGTCATCATCGGAAATAAATAGGTTTTGACGAAAATTTAAAATTTCCATTTTTATTAAATGTTGCCGGCCTGCCAAAATCGACAAACGCGCTCCGCTGAACTCAACGCTAACTAGGGAACCATTTATCTAATGCATGGACTCTGCCTTAACCGTTGACACAGTTCGAAAGAGGGACTTTTAAAAGGTATATTCCAATTTTCAAAACCTGCTTACGAGACTTCTGAATATATGAAATTTCAGTCCAAAGTTTCACCATTTTTAGCATTGATTTTAGCAAAAATAGCCTTTCACGAGCCTTTTTTCTCGCCAGGACCACCCGATTTCATAGATGCCCTCCTTGTTCACTTTAAAACATGCGAGGATGGCGCAGGTGGGAGTAGTTGCGCTTATGAATATTGAGATGCTGGTTCGACCCCCACGAAGTTAAGTATTTTTTCTTTTTTAAATTTGTTTCATACAATTTTTTTAAAGTTTTTTGGGAACAATTTTTTTAGTTTGCGTTAAATATTTCCCTTTACACTTTGGATATGGTAATACTCATATTAGATTTTGAAACATTTCGCCATATCATATCATGGATTATTACAAGTTTTCTGAAATTTCTGTAATCAAGGTTATGGCCAGTTTGGCAGATGCTTTCGCGCTTCTTCTCCCATCTGAAAGTTCCAATCAGTTCATATTTGGAAAAAAAAGTTTTGATTTGTTCATGTACCTGTGCTAAATAGGTCCATAGCCAAGTTCCAAAAAAAGAAAAAAAAAACAATAACTTCGTGGGGGTCGAACCAGCATCTCAATATTCATAAACGCAACTACTCCCACCTGCGCCACCCTCGCATGTTTTAAAGTGAACAAGGAGGGCATCTATGAAATCGGGTGGTCCTGGCGAGAAAAAAGGCTCGTGAAAGGCTATTTTTGCTAAAATCAATGCTAAAAATGGTGAAACTTTGGACTGAAATTTCATATATTCAGAAGTCTCGTAAGCAGGTTTTGAAAATTGGAATATACCTTTTAAAAGTCCCTCTTTCGAACTGTGTCAACGGTTAAGGCAGAGTCCATGCTTAAATTAATTGTTTCCCTAGTAAGCGATTTTCATTTTGGTTTCCAAATAATTTAATTTCACGTTTAATTTATACGTGAAATTAAATAATTTAGTAAGCAAAATGAAAATCGCATAGCGTTGAGTTCAGCGGAGCTCGTTTTACCATTTTGGCGGGCCGACAATATTGATTGAAAGTTTTAAAACTAGCTAAAATTACCAAAAAATTTCGAGAATGCTCCGATTGGGCTAAAACTCTGGGAAATAATGACAGAAATACTTCCGGAAAATTTCAGAACAAAACCGATTCTAAAAAATTTCAAAAAAATCTATATTTTGGTCTGCAATGTTTTGGGAATGTCCGGGAATATTTTTGCCATTGTTCGCCACAGTTTTCGAGCATTCTCCGAATTTTCGCGAAATTTTTTGCAATTTCGTAAATGAAATGAAAACTCCATGATAAATTTTACCTTTCAGATATGGTTAGCACGTTTGGAAATGTACAAATAGACGACGAAACACGAGATATTATAAATCAGGCAAATTCGGGAACCAGAGCTCCACTTCAGTTTCATTATATTCATGGAGCCAATGTTGTGATCATGAAAAGTTGGTTTTTCAGAATTTTAAAAGATGACAATTACATTTTTTTTTTTGCCGGTTTCAGATGGCAGAATGGCAAAACGCCGAGAAAGTTTTTGCAAAGGTCTTGCATTCTCCAGTAGGTGCGTAACATTTTTATTTCATTTTTCTGAATGACAAAAAAATCAATATTCAAAGGTTTCAGACCAATCGAAGTCGATGAGAACATTTGCCTCCGTCTTTGCGAGGTCGGCACAAACTGGTCTGGAGTTTTACGGTTCGGAGTGACCAACGACGATCCTGAGACGTATCGTGACGTTCCTGTGCCGACGTAAGTGTCATGGAAATTGATGGTATGTAAAATAAATTGCTCAGATTCGCGTGTCCGGATCTTACAACAAAAGACGGGTACTGGGCAAAGGCGCTGCCTGAGAGGTACTCTACCGAAGGAAACATTTTGCATTTTTACGTGAACTCGGGTGGCGAGCTGTTTTACGGAATCAATGGGTCGCAAAAGGTTGGTAGTTATTATCGGGGCGGAGAAATCTGCGTGGCTATTAGCCATCGAATTCAGCAGATAGCCATTTCTCGGCATCAGGAGTGGGACAAAAAAAAAATTTTTTTGTCCTTTCAAAATTGACAAAAACAAAAAAAAGGCGTATTTCTGCCAGTTAAATGGGATTTTTCTAAGTTTTGGTTAAAAATTAGAGATTGTTGTCAACTCGGAGATCGCAAAAAAAAATACTCTCGGACATTTTCTGAAAATTTCAGACCGAAATATTGATTTAAAAAATATCGATTTTTTTTCTGAAAATTTTCAAACTCGTTATTTTGGTCTGAAATTTTCAGGGAATGTTCGAGAGTATTTTTTAAATGATATCTAAAAGTTTCAGATCGATTGGACCATTCTCCGAATTTTCGCTGTTTTTTTTTGCTGCTTTTTTCAATTGTTTGCTTTTTTTTGCTGGTTCCGAGAATAACCCCATAATTTTTTGTCCAGAAACCGGAAAAACATGAAAAAAAACGTCGAAAAGTTTAAATTTCGCGCAAAATCCATTAGAGCGCGTTTGCTGTGGCTCCGCCCACTTTTCAAATCCTGAACACCGTGGACTCAGGAAAACGGGACATTGTACCCCCAAAAACGTTTATTTTTTTTTGCAGGGTATGTTTTTGACTGGTATCAATATTCACCGACCAATGTGGCTCATCTTGGACATTTATGGAAACTCTGTCGGAGTTGAAATCATTGGTGAGTTGCTTTTGAAGAAAGTGAAATCAGGAAATGACATCACGAATAGATTGGCAAGGAGCACTATATGTCCAGCGCGCGCTAGAGACTGGTTTTCCTTGAGATGTTTGCAAAAAGGCATGAATCACATTTTTCATTTCAAAGTCAAATACAGACTGTTCCTCTTGCCAACCTCTTGTAATATTCATCATCTTATTTTCTTACTGTTCTCGATTGAGAGCGTCTATTCTATTTTTGGTTGGAATTTAAGTTGCATCGAACCTTGTGGCTAGCGGCGGCAGAACGGTGCAAAACAAAACAAACATTACTTTTGTCTTACAATACGCTATCTTTTTGTTTCGTATTTCATAGTGCTTGTCTGGTGTATTTGTAAACACTCTCAGCAAGTGCTTGCCATCATTTTGTACTAATAGTAAATCATTGATTGATTTTGTCTTGTTTTGTTTTGTTTTGCAATGAGTGAGATCCTACACAAGTTGAAATCACAATTGTGTAAGTAATTTACAACAATAATCTTGACAAAAAATGATGTATGCATATATTCAGACGCTTCGGAATTCCGTCCACGACGTAATGCGCCAACGCCACCCACCTTGCCAGCACCACCACGTCCAGTCACGGTTTTGACGCCGGCACCAATATCATCTTCTTCTTCTTCTACTTCAACTTCTGAAACTGCCACAAGGACAGATGATTCGGGTAAAAATATAATATCGATATAGTAAAATGAAGAAGGGTTTTTTTGTTGTTGTTGCAGGAATCGGCACACTCCGATTTCACTATGTAAAAGGCTGTCACATTGTTTTCAATCCATTCCGCACCATGGCCACCCGAATCGAGGCGGAATACTCGCAAGGCTACGTTTTCACTGAGAGACCGATCAAAAACAATGAAAAAGTGATGATCATGGTGAGCAGCTGACTATCTTGACGAGACGGACCCATTAATCTGGCTGGGAAGAGAAATAAAATAACAATTTCAGATCAACCAAGTTCAAAGACTCTACGAAGGCGGTCTGGCGTTTGGAGTAACCTGCTGTGACCCGGCGACGATCAGACCTTCAGAACTTCCGGATGACTCTTCAGATCTTGTGGAAAAGCCGCAATACTGGGTGGGAATCAAAGACATTGCTCTCCAACCAAAAGCCAATAGCATTTTGACGTTTTGGATTACGGATTCTGGAGAGGTGAAGTTTGAAATTGACAACAATGGAGCGCGAACTTGTCTTCATGTCGATAATTCACTCGAGCTGTACATGTATTTTGACGTTTATGGGTCTACCTTGTCGATTAAAATGCTTGGATGTCTGCAAATGTCTCGATCACATTCGCCAGCGGCTAGAGGAAGAGAGAATCTTCGAAACGAACAGCCATTGTCGATTCCCAGACGTCCTGCCAGAATTGCAGATGTTTCGCCGTCGCAGTCGCTTGCACCAGCTCTTCCGGCTCGTAATCCGCCACCGATTCCGCTGAGTCCACTTAGAGTAAATAGTGAGTTTAATTTAAGGGGGGTGCCAACTTTTTGGGGAAAGTGGTTTGTGGCGTTATTCACGGAGCAACAAAAAAAAATGCTCCGCAACAAGAGAATGCTCCGATCAGACTGAAGCTTTGAGAAAATATTTACAAAATACTCTCGGACATTCTTAGAAAATTTCAAACCAAAATATTGATTTTTGCTGAAAATGTACAAAATCGATACGAATATCACAATGAAATGCACAAATAATTTCTCTGATTTTTTAAAATGATTTTTACGAATAAAATAGAATACCACGGGGGATACACGAAGTTGCTGCCTAGGAAACCGGCGGCCAGCATTTTTTCTCAGAAAATTGTCTTTTTTTTTTGCAATATTGGCCGATATGTTAATAATTGATAAAAAATAGGAAAAAAAATGAAGATGAAGGCAATACAGTTTTCAAAAGACGTTGTCAGTCGCCGGCACTGGTTTAGAGGTTTAGATAAATCAGAGCAAAACAACGACCACGGTTTCTCAGTTTTCTGCACTCTCTCGTCGCCAACGTTGCCGCACTGTGCGAATGAAGCGAGTTTGCAGCGCTCCGTACTGACAATATTAGTAAATCTCCCCACTCAACACTATATTTTAAAACAGTTTCCCCGAAAAGTTGGCACCTCTTTTAAAAGAAAGTTTTCATTCCTAATTTATTAAAAATTTTAGTCCGTGATAGTGTGGATAGTTCATCGCATTTGAGTTCGCCATCGGTATTGCCATTGCGACCAAGTATTGATGAACTTTTGTCGGGAGTCGTCGTCAGGAGCACGCCACCTCCAGTTGCACCAAGAGTGAGTTTTAAAGGAAAATTCTAACTCTATTCAAAAATGGGTATTTACAGCCATCCACTCTTTCGTCAACCACGTATACTCCTCGCGTTTCAACTCGGCCAACTGGCAATCTGAGCACCGCGAGCACCAGCATGTCGGCATCTCAGATTGGATCTCCGCCAGCTTTTAGTCCACCACCGCTGCCGAAATCTCATCAAGAACCAAAGAGTAATGATGAGGGAGTGGAAGGAGATGAGTGCACGGTTAGTGGAGTTTTTCAAGTAGATTACTGAAAGTTTTTTTGTCTTCAGATTTGCATGGACGCCGCTGTAAATTCGGTGCTCTACACATGCGGTCACATGTGCATGTGCTACGACTGTGGACGCCGTCTTCTAACTACCAAGGGAATCTGCCCTATCTGTCGTGCGGTTGTTCAAGATGTTATCAAGACTTACAAATCTTGATTGATTCTGTTTCTCTTTTTACCGTATTCTTGTCATTTCATTCTGCCCTACGCTCCTTCTCCTTTCCCCGATTTCATAGAAATCAACGGGAAACTTTTCCAGTTTCCCAATGTGACGAGTTAGTTTCTTTTTTTTCTCATGTTGTGCTTGCTTGGCTCGAAGACAATAACAAATTAACAACGCCAACAGAAAACTACGGTATAATGCTATATCCCACACCCCAACCAACCAACCAGGCATACTGATTCGAGAATAAAATAAGCCGGTCTTGATTCGTTTTATGTGTATTCTTCAAACTTTTTTTGTTCTGTAGGTTATGTACTTTTGTTGCACACATCTTTGTACCTGATTTTCCCACTCGGACCCTTTTCTTTCTACTACACATCCAACATCTCACCCCTTAATTTTTTAGTAATTTCTTTATGACCAAGACTAAAACGAAATAAAATGGTACCCATTCTGATGGTTAGAAAATTATATGAAGGTATTTAGGGAAAGTCTCAAAAACACATCTCAAAAAGCACGGTATGGCTATGAGGTATGAGTGCGGATCAGATCATTGCAAACGATTCATTTTTTTTTTTTGCAAAAAAATTATTTCTCGACAAAAACACAGAAAAATCCGAATTCAGACGTGAGCAAAAACCGCCATGACGTTACACTGTTAAAAACGGTAATTTTGAACTAGAAATATTAGTTTCATGAACTCGCCCATTGTAATTGATCCATGCCTCCATGCCTCCTACGAGATGACACTGAATTGACTATACGGCGCAGGTAGTCGGCATCAGAGATGGGCGTAAAAAATTTTTTTTACGGATCCGTAAAACCGTAAAATTTGCATCTTCGTGCCTCCGTAAAATCCGTAAAATCCGTAAAAAACCTTAAAATACTATAAATATCAAGCAATAATCAAATAACCGGTAAGAATAAAAGAATGAAGCCAAAACAGCAGTTTCAAGAAACTGTTTTATTAAAAGCCAGGAAAGGGCAACATTTCGCTGAGTTGAAATGTTACCCTTTCCTGGCTTATGAGTTGAATTTTTTTTAAGTTTATGACTACTGTAGTCCAGAAAACTTGCACTACTTTCATGGAGGTAAGGCGGTACAAAACCTGCACTGAATAGAACTATGGGAGATTGAACTGTACTGAAAAAGCAACTGCAAGAAACAAAATTCAATGAACCGAAATTTACAACGGAATACTTTTTTAATTGTTTGAGTTTTCAGTGTCAGAACAGTTTCATTTCAAGCAGTTACATTCCGCGCAGTTCTACAGCGTTTCGGTTCCATACCGTTTTGTCCCCAGTTCTGCTGTTCTAACCCGCTTCATTGAATCCCCCAAAATTTCAAGAAAAACTGTAATTTGTTATCAAAACAGCGACATTGTGGTAATTTCGCGTAAAAACCGGAATTTAACAAATTTCAACTTTTTTACGGATTTTACGGATAAAAACTTTACGGACATCCGTAAAAATTTATTTTCTTCAAAAACCCCGTGAAATCCGTAAAAACCGTAAAATCCGTAAACGTAAAATCCCATCTCTGGTCGGCATCAAGATCGTCCCGTGCCTGAAGGGTACTAAAAGTCAGTGTTGTTGGATGTTATACTTCCATGAGTCACTTGCCACTTTGGCCAGCAACGTTTCATCCTTCAACAAGATTGGGCTCCGTCTCACTGATCGAAATCCATCAAAAACGTGTTGGAGCCCATTTACCTGAATACTGGTCCAAGGGCTTATGGCCTGTTTGGCTGCTCGATTTTCATCCACTCGACTTTTCGGTTTGGGAATATTTATAGGAGAAGGTCGTGGCTTGCTCGAATCCAGATTTCGGGTATCTGAAGGCATGGAACGAACCACGTGTATACATTCTTACGAGGCTCTTTTGTAATAGAGATTCGACAAAATTGAAATGTCACGTTTTGGAAATTGCGTGAAAATAGAAACCCACGAAATAGAAGTGTAATAAATCAGAAACGTAACAATATGGAAACGCGTGAAAACAGAAACGTAGCAGAGCAGAAATGTGTCGAATTGAAAGTGCAATGGAGCGCGTTTGCGAGTTTTATTTTTTTAAACGAATTTTTCGATATTTTTTTATTTTTTTCGATGCCTTGCACGTATTTTCGGATCTTTTTCACGTATTTTCGATTTTTTTTCACTTTTTTTTGTCTTTTCGATTTCGATTCGTGAAATTTTTTATCGGCAAAAAAACGTTTAAAAAATATATAAAACGTTAAAAATATATAATAATACGTTTTTGGCCGATAAAAAAATTTCACGAATCGAAATCGAAAAGAATCGAAAAAAACGTGAAAAAAAAATCGAAAAAAACGTGAAAAAAATCCGAAAATACGTGCAAGACATCGAAAAAAAAACGAAAAGTATTGAAATTCGTTTTGAAAAAAAATCTCGCAAACGCGCTCCATTGCCATTTTACTTCCAATTCGTCACATTTCTGCTCTGCTACGTTTCTGTTTTCACGCGTTTCCATTTTGTTACGTTTCTGATTTATTACATTTCTCTTTCGTGGGTTTCTATTTTCCGCAATTTCCAAAACGTGACATTTCAATTTTGTCGAATTTCTATTACAAAAGAGCCCCATTCTTACTTGTATCAAATAAGACAATTGTGTGTGCAAAACTACTTCAATTAGGGTTTTCCAGTGTACAATTAAGATACCATTTTTTGGGCAGCACTTTTATATCTTCAAGTTTACCATCTTTACTATCATTAAACGTTGATGTTTGTCAGTACATATGTGTGTGAGATTTTGTGTCACTCGCTTTTTTCCAGCTCCTAATGAACCGATTAGCACCAAACTTGGCAAAACGTTTTCAAACCCAAGAGGCATGAGGTTGCCGAAGAAGAAAAAATTTGGTGTGAAGCGGACAAGTTTGAAACGTAGAATACTAAATTTACTTAGCGCAATTCAACTGTGGCACGGCGAATGCCGCCGAAAAATTTCAAATTTTTAGGAAACGGAGAAAGTGTATTTATGAAAAAAAAAGTACACTTCACTTATTACACACATATTGAAAAAGCTTCATTTTTTAATTTAAAAAAATCGTCGAATATCCACAACTTTGTCCACGAATCTCCTTACTTCTTTCTTTTTTTCCTGTCATATTTCCGCTACTAGCTAGTGCGCCAATGTCCTTGTTTTTCTATCTCTACCCATATAAAGTTCCCCAGTACCTACCAACCTACTTTTTTTGTAGGAAGTTGAGAATGAAGGAATTTTGGGACAAATGGTGGAGGCAATATTAAAACGTTCAAAAATCAGGCAACTTCGATCAGCTGAGAAGAGAACAATGCGAAACTGAAGTTATGAGAAAAATAGAAGGAGAAAAAATACATAAAAACCATCTTATGACACAGAATTTTTGCTATTTTGGTAAGAAATGTTCAAAATCAAAACTGATGTCAAAAATGGCATGTGTTTTACTAAAACACCACAAACCAAAGGCAGCGTTCGTCATATTTTTCCAAACAAACAAAAAAAACAAAACATTTTTGACGTCATGTTCTGCATTGTTTTACTATGTTTGCTCAGGTGTATTTATTTCCTTTCCCAGTTTCTGCTGAAAAAAAGAGAAGAAATGAATTCCTGCACTCCAGCCCAGCGTTCAGCTGTTCTCCATGACCAACTTGACTGCCTAAATGTACATACATCGTATTTACGTCCAATGACACTCATCTATCTCAGAGACATTATCATGACCATAAAGGCGCAAAATGTTTTTCTATTCTCTTGTCGCCCCCTATTGTTTGAATACCATTGTTCGCAACTACTATACATGCCAACTACGCTGAAAATGCGACGGAAACTGAAACAAAATGCAAAATGCAAGTCTGTCAAACAATAGTTTGAAATTTTTCGAGGTGATGGAATAAAATGAAGGAGAAAAATGGAAATGTAGAGAGAGAAAGAGAGAATTATCATTTTGTGCCGCGGAAAATCATTTTGACTTCTTTCCATTTTTTTCTCTATTTTTTCAGTCTCTTGTCTCAAAAGTTGATAAGCGTTGCTTTGTTCATACCAAGGTCTTTGAATTGTTCATTATTTTGATAATGACATCTGGAGCTGAACTACAACTTTTAACTAAATCTTCTCTAGTTTCGTCTAAATGTTTTTTACATTTGTACTGAACTGAACAGAAAATGATATCGTTTTTTGATTTTTGTTCACCTCTGATCCAACGGAACAAGGACTGATATATATCAAATTAGGTTTCTTTCATTTCTCAATTTCCTTCCCTGTTGTGTTGCTTCGTGAGATCTTCTTACCGTTGATATTCTACAGTCAAAATATTGTGGAAATTTTTCGTGTCACACTGTAGATTGGAATTCATGCGAATGCGTCCTTGATTGACCAGACTCCGCGGCGTTCGATTCTTCATCACCAAGACTATTTGGGGTAATTGCCAAACCAGCCAACACGCATTCATCCCGAAACATGTCTTCGGGGTGATGTAATCATGGGGTTTTGTTTTCGGTTCCCTCCTTCTCCGCCCACTTTTACTGTTAATGTTGGCGATATTTTAGAAAGTAACAAACTAAGAAAGTAGAAAAATTCAGAGTAGGATCCGCCTACTTTTTGTTGCGACAGTCAGCAACATAAAAGGAGGAAGATTGGGAACCTTTTGTCATATGAGTGGGAGGGAGAAGATAACCAAATTGTACTATTCTCATCTATCCATTATTTCATTTCCTCTGATCGTATCTCGTGAGAACTAATAGATGACCGACCTTGTTCCTCTTTTTTTCTTGTCTTTTTTCTTTCTTTTTTTGAGTTTCGTCAAGTTCCAATCTTCAATTTTATTTTTTTTTTTGTAGATTCCTACAGAATGCTCCGGATACTCACAATTTGTTTCGTTGTAATCACTGTAAGTGTTTTCTTCAGATTAATTTTCAAAAACGGTCAAATTCAATGGATAGATAGATAATAGATGAAAACTAGGTTGATAGTAAACCGGAGAGATATTCAGATAACGATGGCGCCGTGTAGTCTAGATCTTCTCGGTCAGTCAAGTTTTGTGACGTATCCTCAGAAACTAAAGTGGTTGATAGTTGAATCTAGTTGATACACGACTATTTGTCTGTCTTTTGCAGATTGCCGCTGGCGAGTTGTCCAAAGTCAAAGAAGACAAGACTTTGAAGGATTTGGAAGACAAGATTGTCAATGATATTATCACACACAAAGTCATGGTGTACAGTAAGACATATTGTCCGTATAGCAAAAGGCTGAAGGTGATCCTCTCGAATTATGAGATTGATGACATGAAAATTGTGGAGCTGGATAGATCAAATCAGACGGAAGAGATGCAGGTAGGCAGGGAAATTAAATAGTTATGCAAACATGGGTGCATAATTTTTATGGTCATTACTTTCAGGCCATTCTGAAAAAGTACTCTGGAAGAACTACTGTCCCACAACTGTTCATCAGCGGAAAATTTGTTGGCGGCCACGATGAAACCAAAGCCATCGAACAAAGAGGAGAGCTTCGGCCAATGCTCGAAAAAGCTCACGCCCTGTAAGTCTTAAAATTTATATTTATTTGTTTTTTCCTCCTTCACTTTCCCGCCGTACCCAAACTATCTAACAACACCCAAGACGCACCTTTCCCCACGTTTTCCCACGTTTCCCCTTCCAATCCAATCTTTGCAGATTCACTAACCGAGTGCCTGTACCTGACAACGGTGCGTGAGTTGGTTTGTGCATGCATGCATGTCGCCCATCGTCCTCTTCATTCTTTCCCGCACAACTCTGCATTTTGTCCCGTCGAGCATGTCAAGCATTCATCTGATTTCACTCATCATCACCTACTGCAATACGATTCAAGTACACCTTGGAATTGAAAAAAAAACAAGCTCCCGCCAATATCTTGCACAAACCGTATATGTTTTTCTGTTGCCATATTTTGCCTGAACCTCCCTCTCGAATGTCTGTATGTGGAATGAATCGTTTTTGAATTCAATTTCAGAAAATTATGAGCTCAAGTGATTTAACAATTCGATTTATTTACAACGCAATATCGCAATATTGGGTGAAAACAGCATAAACGCAATTCCCATTTCCTCAGTTTGGGCACTAGTACTCGGTTTTTCTCGGTTCGTCTTTGTATTTACGCTTTTGTTATGGCTTATTGGTAACATAACTAAAGATGGCTTGTTGCAATATTCATTGAATTTCCGTTCCGTTTCAGAGAGAATAGAGACGAATTCTGAAGCGTTGGCGACAAAAACAAACACCACCTTGTCATCCTCTTCATCTGCTGCCATTCTTTTTTATCTCTTATTTTTTACATTTGTTTTAATATTGAAAAACTAAGTGTCAGGATAAGATAAGAAAACAAAACTGTAATAGAAACATTCCTTCCATTCGAGATTTCCCTCTGTCCCTTTTTTATTTTTTATTTTTTTATTTTTTCAACCATTCTTTAAACATTTTTTTCCAACAATTTCACATTGATTTTCTACGAGTCTGACACATAAATAAATTATGCACATACCTAAATAGTACTTGTATTTATTTACATAGGTTTATCAAAAATCTAGAATTCTATTTGAATAAACCAAAAATCGAAACATATACTATTGTCAATATATTCAAAGGAAAAGGTGTATTAATGAGGACCAGCAAAGTGTCAAGGTCACTTATATCGCATATCTCGGCTCTCCATCGCCATATGTTGCTAACTATGCTATTTACATTTTATTTTTTGAGTGTTTTACTCATGTAATGAGGTTTTGTTCGATGTTCTAAGTTGTTTGAAGTGGCTGAAAATGTGGTTGTTTGGAAACAGGGCTATTTAATTTGGTCACATTTCATTAATGGGCCTATGCCGATGTATTTTCCTGTCGGTTTATTCTTCTTCAAATCTGCATTTCCAATAATCTTTTCACACCTCATGTACTTGTTTTGGACATCGAGTTTTAATTTATTGTGCTCTTTTAATTTTATATTTGTATTTAAATCTTCTTTCAACACTACAAATTCACTGGGACATGAGGCGAGAGTGAGTAAGCGCGCCCAAACGCACAACCGTAACGCATCAAAATTAAAACCCAAAAAAGACGCGAAAAAAATTTTAATAGGATCTCGTAATTTTTATGATTTTGGTCCTTTTTTATTTTTTGCGCCGCGTCCGGGCGCGTTTACTCACTTCTATCTCATGTGAATCTGTGTCATTTGCATACCTCTTTCGGATTATTACATCTATATCAACTTTTCTTTTCGGGGCTACGAACATCTAAACTCTTCCACGAGTAAATTCAGCCAGATAGGGCGTAGCTGAAATACAGTACCGTTCAAACGGTTGGAAACTTTTGGTTTTTGGAGTATAACTTTTGAATGGAGAGGGTTATGATTCTGAAAATTAGCACGAGTCTGCCCCGTAATGTTTTTGACAAGCTCCGAAAATGGATTTGACCATTTTTGAAAACTGCAGATTTTTCAAAAAATTTCAGATGCCAAAATTTTCGACCCAAAAATAATTTTTTTTTTTCAGATTTTTTAGGACTCGATATTTATGTTCAAAATGAAGTTTCAAAACTGAAAGTATGATTTTAGTTGACTATGGGTCGATCGGACTATTTTCAGCTGACTTACAGCACATTGAATATCAGGGTCCACATGAGTAAGTCAACTTTAACTTTTATTGAGAATCACCAAAGCCGAATAAAATCAAAAAAGCTTTGCTTTTTAACAGTTTTTATCTAATTTGCCCCTATTTTCTTTGATTTTGGTGATTCTCAATAAAAGCTATAGTTGACTTACCCATGTGGTACTGAAAAATCTGAAAAAAAATTTTGGGTCGAAATTTTGGCATCTGAAATTTTTTGAAAAGTCTGCAGTTTTCAAAAATGACCAAATCCATTTTTGGAGCTTGTGAAAAACATTACGGGGCAAATTCATGCAAATTTTCAGAACCATAACCCTCTCCATTCAAAAGTTATGCCCGAAAAACCAAAAGTTTCCAACCTTTTGAACGGTACTGTAAGTGTGACCGTAACCTACAGTGCCGTGCAAAAGTATACGAACCGGGGTGATTTTGACTGTAACTCTACTTCGGATAATCTGATCGACCCCAAACTTGCAGGGATTGAGAAAAACGCTTAAAAATCCGTTTGAAGAAAAGATTACGGTAAGAAATAACAATAGCGGACTTATTTTCGAATTTTCGGAAATTGATAAAATCCGATTTTTTTCAATTATTATCGTGTTTGGATTACGGTCACACTGATTTCAGCTGTGTCCGATTAAACACCAGTTGAGAGGAGAGTACTAACTGCTTGTAGACGGTTGGCAGAAGACGAATATGTGTTAACAAACGACTGGTGCTGACGACGCTCCGATGTTCTGCAGTTTTTCAGTGCGGTCTCGCAGCGAATACTGCGGAACAGTGAAAATCTGCGGAACATCGGAGCGTCGTTAGCACCAGTCTTTGTAGACAGTTTGGCCTAGTTCTATTACGTATACCTTGATTTAAAGTACCTCGTGCGGGTCTCGCCACGACGATGTATGCACACTTGTGAATTTAAAAAATTTCAATACGGAAAATTTCAAATTTGCACTGAAATCAACAACGGACGTTAAAAACCCAGACGGTTCAAACCCGAGGTCCACAATCTCTCGTCGCGGGTTGGCACACATATCACCTTTTTAAAATTGTTTGTTGCTCTAATCGGTTTTTCGTGAGAAAAAAAACGCAGAACAACATAACTAAAGCGACGACAGATTGCGGACCCCAGGTTTGAAACGTTCGGGAGCCGTACAAACACCGTCCTGGAGAGACCCGCATGCACACCATTTGAGTAGTAATCTCAATACAAGAAATAGGTAATAGTAGACTGATGTTTTAGCTACAAGTTTCAATTACTGTCTATTGTGAAAACAAAAAAGTTGCAACGCGGTGTTTGCGTACTTTTAAAATTCAAATGAAAAGGGGGACTAATCTCTTCATTTCCCATGCTATTTCTCTTATTGTCGTTTGAATTTCGAAAGTACGCAAACACCGCGTTGCAATTTTTTTGTTTTCACAATAGTGGTTATCCCATTTCCCTCATTTATGATCCACTCATTTTCGTCCAACAAGAAGCATCCGGCGAGAGACGAACAATCTCATTCACTTCGTTTTCTTTTCACTTATTTTTCCATCTTTCTCATTCATGCCGCCTATTTCTTTGTGTCTCTAGAAGATCCGCGCACTGTACGAACTGTCGCTCTCCCCTAGTGATTGGACCGGTCCGCTTTCTTTGACCATTGAATCGTCTTGCCTCTTCTTCGTTTCGCTCATTCATATTAGCCACTGACGTGTGTTGATTCAAATGTGTCATCCAACAATTCATTCATTCGTATGCAAAAGTCACTTGTCTTCAGTCATCTTTCTATTTTCATCGTTTTTTAATTTGGTTCCTTTTTTGCACAATTTTGTCACCAAAACCAATGTACAAATTTCATTGTTTGACCAACCCAGGTTGTGTCGATTAAAGATAACCAAAAAGATCATCGACAAACGATGAGAATTGTATGTAAAAATTTTTAATCAGCACGTTCCGCCCAGTTATCAACGTCTCACCTTTTTTCAATTCCTTTTTTTTGTAGTTTTCATTTCCATAACTATAAACTTCATTAAATTAAATTCAATTCAAAAAAAAAGAAATAAAGACAAAAAATGGTGAGGCTCGAATAAGCCGAACACAATCAATTTTGAGAGAATTGCTCTCCCTGGCACTATTTATTTACCACAACAAACAAACGCCTCTACTCGCATTTTTTTTTTCAATTTTCCCCTTGCAGCTGGCCAAACTATTTCTAATCAGCACTTTTTTATGGACAAACTATGACATATTTTTGCGACCGTTCAAATACTATTTTGTTATTCTTCTACACCGAGTCAGAGAGTAAAGAATAAACATGTTTGTTCAGCAGGAAGAATGTCAATTGTGCAAACTTTCAATATAAACTGGTCGAAACTGCTTTAACTTTCATTACTTGTGTACAATTTCGTTTGATTTTTTTTTTCAATTTTTCTCATTTCCAGAAAATGACAGCAATAGGGAGCGTTGACCGGAAAGCAGTTATGAAACTGCTAATACCCGCATTGATCTGCAATATGTTAGCTTTCACGTCAATTTTGCCGCTGTTCCCGACGATTTTGAACTACTATTCGAAAGAAGGACATCGGGTGAGTCATTTTTTATATGTCTTTCACGGCCTTTTCGACAGAAAGTTATGAATTGTACATGAAACGCTGTCAGTCGGCCATACACTGTTCCTCGGCTGCGGTCGCGAGGGCCTCGAAGCGAAAAAGAAAAGTACAGTACAGTGTTTCGAGCTACTGATCTATTCAATTTAAATTGTCCATACAGTTTTAGAAAACGTTCGTAAAAGCCTTTCGAACATGTTTATTCATTTTGTTGTTGGATAAGCTCTTTTTTTCAGGATTGGCTTTATGATATAAGTGTACAAGGGCTTAAATCTTTCCAAGAAGCAATTGGAGTTCCACATAGCGAGCGATACGATAAAGTATTCTTTGGAGGTTAATATATAATAAAAACAATGACCAACCGAACAATATAATTTCAGGGCTACTCGGCTCTCTTTTCAGTGCTCTTCAGTTTATATCCTCCCCAACTCTAGGATCACTTTCTGATATTTATGGAAGACGAGCGATTATCAGCCTCTGCTGCATAATGACGTTGATCTCTTATATTGTTTGTGGAATTTGAATAATCCCAAAACCCTATGCTCTTTGATTTCAGAATTGGCTAAAAGCAGACACTTTTGCATATTTTGTCTTGGCTAGAATTTTGGGAGGACTGAGCAAAGGAAATATCAATGTGGCCACTGCAATTGTTTCGGATGTGTACACTCCAGAGGATCATCCAAAAGGAATGGTAAGTTCATTTTCAAATTGTGCTGTGTTATATAATAAATAACAAAAAGTTTTAGGCATTCATCGGAATTTCGTATTCCCTTGGTTTCCTAGTTGGTCCAATGATTGGTGCGTACTTCTCCACTATTGCTTCACAGGTTCAATTTAGTTTTAATTTAGGAAAATGAACTCTTTTTGCTAAATTTATTTTTTCAGGATGCTCCCTTTTCCGCTCCAGCAATATTTTCAATCGTCCTTACCATTATCGAATTCGGGTTTTTGTTCTTCCTTCCGGAAACTTTGGACCTTAAGGAGCAGGTTTGTATCCGACTATTTTTTAAGCAAATTATAAACATTCAGAAAAGCGTAAACGACATTAAGAAAACACGCAAAGAGCTCATAACCCCAAGTGACTTGTTCCAGTTTTCTGCTGTCAATGCTCCTCAAGAAAGTAAGTACACGTTTCTTCTCTTCTAATCATGCATTTTACTTTTAGAAAAACAGGAAATGCAAAAAATTGGATGGATCTATTTCCTATTTTTGTTTTTGTATTCTGGACTAGAATTTACACTTCCGTTCCTGACTCATCTCCGTTTTAATTTTGATAGGTAAATAAGTTATTTCCTCTGTCTACACACCAATTTTGTGATAACATTTTTCAGCATGCAACAAGGAAAACTGTACCTCTTCACCGGACTTCTTATGCTCCCTATTCAAGGAAGATATGTGAGAAAAACACCAATTGAGAAGTGAGTGGTGAAAATTTCCCTTCCCGATAATCAAATCTAATTTTCCAGACAAAAAGCTGTCGCTGAATTCGGAATCGCTTGCATCATCCCCGCATATCTTATTGTAGCAGTGGCTAGAAACGCGTTGGTTCTTTACGTCGGACTCTTCTTTTATGCTATTGGTGAGAAAACATTTCAAAAACAAAACAAAGGCGAGGAACAATGGTTTTTTTCAGCTTCTGCCACAGTTGTTACCAGCTTGACTTCATTAGTACATGTCATTTATCCACAAAATGAAAAGGGAGTGCTAGCTGGAATTTTCAGGAGCTTAGGATGTCTGGCGAGAGCAATCGGTCCAATTGTTTCGTCTACATGTAAGGATTTCTATTAAAAAATTTATCAAAGGATTGTTGGAACCCAAAGAACAATTTGTGTTGACCTTTGGATTGCCTACTTACTTATTTATCTATTTACATGGTGCGGCACAAATATGTACATACACACCAGAAAAGAAAACCATATACTGTATATGTACATAACTTTTGAAAAAATAATGGTTTCACTCTGAAACTTCACCAAAATTTTAAAAACACACGGTGGGCTGGCCGGAACGTTATTGGTGATGCGCTCCGCTGAGGGGGAGGCTGCTTGTCTGTGTCTCTTTGGTGAGACTCTCTGTCAGGTTGCCACACTTTTTCGGGAAAGTAGCCCTCACATTTTAAATTTTATTTTACAAAGTTCCGGAAAACACTCCGTGAAATCAACCATAATTTTAATTTTTTCGATAAAAAAAACAAGTATTAAACCAGCCCTCGCTACAGTAAGAATATGATGTACCGTAAAAACTGTATTAGAAGGGCTCCAAAAACCTCCCGAAAAATAGAAGTGCCTTCTTGAATTAAAGGGTTCCTTTAATTTTAAGATTCTCTCAATAAAAGGACACACACACACACACACACACACACACACACACACACACACACACACACACACACACACACACACACACACACACACACACACACACACACACACACACACACACACACACACACACACACACACACACACACACACACACACACACACACACACACACACACACACACACACACACACACACACACACACACACACACGAAAAAACTGAAGGGGGCCCTTCTAATACAGTTTTCACGGTAAATAACAAAACGATATTTATTGGTGCAAAAAATTGGAATTGGCTATGCGCTCCACCGATGATGCCACGTAAAGTTAGACAAATAAACAAAACGAGACAATGGGGAAACTATAATGCGCAGACATTGCCTCGCGTTATCAATAAAGCGCGAATACAATTTCTACCTATTGGCAATAAGTTTTCGACCCCTAAATACAACAAAAAATAACGAAAGTTCCCAATTTTTAAATTAGAAATTAAAAAAAACGTCTGCCTTTCGCGAATTTTTTGGCTTCCCAAAAGTTCCAATTCCTTAAATATTTCAGTTTTCTGGCTGCTTGGCGCCACTTCCTGCTACATTATGGGTGCACTTCTCCTGTTTATCCCGCTGATCCTTCTCAAAAAGCTGGAGAATCCGGCTATCAAGAAAACCGTGTAATCTAATTTTTGTACAATATCCCGATCATTTTATTTGTTTTTGTTACGTTAATTAATTTTTTTTTTCCGATTAATTTATTACGGTTACTTTATTCGCACAATATGCCTAATTTTTCATTCCTTTGGACAGACTTGTACATTTATTGTGATGCAATGATAATTTTTTTTTCATAAATTGAATAAAAATCTTTTTAAAAAAGAGACTGGCATGTTAATTCGGTCGTATATTATCAAAATATTGTCTATTGAAAGTGCGGAAAAGTTCATTTCTTCGTCCAGTGATCTCATCCATTTCCGATTTGGAGACGACCTGTTAAAAACAACACTTACAGAAATTAATTAATTGAACTGAACGCACTTTAGAAATATACGAAGTAGCTGCTCTATGAACATCTCTTCTAGTTCCACCAACTTCTCTAATGGTTTTCAACAATATTCTCAACTTTCTCCATTGCTCAGGTGACAAGTACCGACGGATGAAATCCTGGGAATAAATCTTTTTATTTAAAGGGGGTGCCAACTTTTTGGGTAAAGTTGCTTAAAATATACTCTTGAGTGGGGGATTTACGAATATCACATTGAAATCGCACAAAAAAAATTCGCTGATTTTTTATGATTTTTACAACAAAAAAATAGAAGACCACGAGGAGTACACGAAAATCGTGGCCGTGGCCTAGAAAACCCGCGGCCGCGGCTTCTAGAAGCATCCATTTCCACCAAAAATATTTATTTTCTTGCAATTTCCTTTGTTTTTATCATCGATTTTCGATAAAACATGCTCTAATCGTTTATAAAATTTCTAGATGTTCGCGAAAACACATTTTAGTCATAATTATCGAAAAATCGATATTCGCCTGTTGTTCGATTCAACGTTTTAAATAATTTCTTGTGAACGTGTTTTGTTCAAATATAAAAGTTACAGATAAAATAGTGAATTTAATGCGGAAGTGAGCAGGAAAACGGGCAAAAATGAAAGGTATGAGTAATTTTGTTCCGAATTTGTTTTATTGTTAATTTTGTGATTAACACGCGTTATTTTGGTATCTGAAAACACAAAATGATGTTTGTACATTATTTCCCAAAGATTAATGCAAAAAAAGAAAAAAAAAAGACGGGAGGAAAATGTTGAAAAGGAAAATTAAGTTTGAATTTCGCGCCAAATCGTGTACTCCCCGTGGTCTTCTATTTTTTTTTGTGAAATTCGCCAAAAATCAGAAAAAAAAAATTTTCGTGCGATTTCGATGTGATATTCGTAAATCCCCCATTCAAGAGTATATTTTAAGCCACTTTCCCCAGAAAGTTGGCACCCCCTTTAAACACATTCTCATACATATTGACATACCTTCGCAGCAGTTACTAAAACTGGAAAGTCCTCGTCTGGAATAGCGTTGAAAACTACAGTTGTGGTTAGTTCTGGAAGCGGTAGAGTAGTGGTCTCCGGTCTATCTCTTATTCCAGAAGCTAGGTGACTGGCAAATTCAGATAGCATCATTGCTTTTCTAGGCTGTGGTTTCGGACGTGTTGGACGTTTTCTATTAGATGACGTCGCTCGTTCTTCCGGTTGATCGGAGTTTTCGGGAGCAAATGGACTGCTGCCTGATGCGTCAGAATTTGAATTTTGATTTGATTTAGAATTAGAGTTAGAATTAGAATCAGAATCAGCGTCATAGTCAGGCATGACCGATTCCGATTCCGACTCTGACTCCGACTCGGACTCGGACTCCGATTCAGGTTTCACAGAGACCACGGAGCTGATCAGATCGGTCGTTGAATCATCAGAGTCTTCAGAGGGTAATGAAGAAGAAGTTGAATTTTCGGATGATGTGACAGGGCGGGCTTGTTTCATGCGAAACTCTTTGGCTTCTTGAGAGTTGAGCTCTTCTAGTAGCATACTGATTTGAATTTTGGGCATAAAAGTTCGTTTAGCATTTGATAGAAGTACAAGTAATAGAAAAGACCAACAGAACAGAGGTCCGGTCATAGTGGAGACGTCTGCAAGGAAATAGTTACTGTTTCAGGCTTTAAAGAACAAGCTGATAGTAGTAAATATGAAACTTTGAAGAAAGAAAGAAAAAAAAAGAAACGTTTTGTTAGGAATATAATAATTACTTTGTCAAGAAAGACTGTCAGGTTTTCTCAGAGGGTCGGACACGCGCCTTTCCACACTTTCAATGGCACATTCATTTACCACTCTTTTGTCAACCGTTATGACCCTTCTTTTCTTTTCTATTCTTTTTAAACTTGGTCGTCGATTAAATTCTTTACACCTACATACTCTTCCGCTAAATGCCTACGTAGGCATCGTCCGGCGGCGGCGGCGTCGGCGTAACACTTGAAAATGTGTGAAGAAATGTTTTATAAAAGGAAACACGGTTTCTTTTTAGACAATTCGCATGTATTTTTGGTTTCGGGTCGAGGTGTCGTGGCAAATGGAGGAGGAAATGGGAGAAAATGAATTTTAAAATGACAAGAATAATCAACATACTTACAATGTGAAAATGAAAAATGCGGAGCCATAATATATAGAAAAAAGCAAAAATCTCCAAATTAAAAAAAAAAGAAAACAAAAACAAAAAATGAAAATAATTAAGTGAGATTGAAACTGGTAGCCGTTGAAAGTCGTACTGTTTTCACAATAACCGAGTTACTGTTTTTCTTGGTTTTCGATGCTTCCGGGCTTTGCACTACCACAGATGGCACCGATTGACACGTTTTTAAGGGCTGATGATGCGCAGTAAGATGCTGAAAATAATAAAGTACGCTCAAAACTCAAAGAAGCATTATAAATCACATACACTGCTTCCATTAGGCGAAGTGTGGCTATTGTTGTTGCTAACCAACGGAGAGCACTTTTTTGGTCGTTCCGCACCGAACCTGGCCTTGTCTGAGTTTTGGAATTCCGACTTGACTCTTTTCGATCGGACTGATCGATTCTCCTTGGTTTCACTCAAGTACTTGACAAACTCCTTGGGAACTATGACATCTTGTTTTTCATTCTCCCTATCTGCAAAATAAATATTTAAAGGGATGGGCAAAAAAAGTAAAAACTTACACATATGAAGCCTTTTCAAAGTAGCAACTCTGCATTTTCGATTGAAAACAAACATGGCGTATTTGATTTCAATTAGCCTTCTAGCGTAAATGAATGCGTCAGCTAGAAGTTTAACAACATGTAGAAACTGGGCGAGAATTCTGAAAAGTATTTATGTATTCATGTTTCTACAAAATCTGAGTTATAAACGTACCCCATATAAAGTCTTGCACGTCTTGGAATCGTGAATAGCAACGGGAGAATAAAGTTGAGAGTTGTTGGAAGCCATCCTGAAATTGTTTTAATAATTGTACCATCAATTTTTGGTGTATTTTTGATTTTGAAATTGAGAAACAACTGTACCAGCGCAAGCGGAGCCAGCAAGCAAAAGAATTGTGATGAGTAATTTGCGATTTGTTCTCTTGTTGTTGTTGTTGTTGTTGCTCAACAATGGATCGCGCGAGACATTTCGCATGTGAATCAAGATGTGGAGGTATAGAAACGAGAGCATTGCAATGAAGAAGATGAATGGACCAACCAAAGAGGCTCGGAAAAAGTTGTTTCCTACGAAATAGAGTTTTTTGTTGTTTAAGTTTTAGCCCACTTACTATAGATTGCATTTCCTTGGCAGCCATCTGCGTCGAAAAAGGCAAATGCAACAGGGGCACGGAGACCTGAATACAGAAGATTAGGAAAACAATTTATTTTTTCATTGATAATTTCCAACAAAAAACAAATGATAACCCACCTCCAGGAAATATTGTAAAAATAGCCAAATAGACGCTCAATGGAATCACGAAAGCCATGATGACGGTCCACTTTACCGTTCTTGGAGTAATCGCATTTCGATGCAATGGGTACACGATTCCCACATAATGGTTAAACGCTAATGCGGAAAGGGTAACCACGGAAGCGGTAAATGTGGACATTTTCACAACCTATTAATAAAAAATGAAAAGTGAGAATTTTCAACCAAAAAAAGCATACATACCTCCAATAATAAAGAAGCACAGTTGGAAAAATGACTGAAGAAAATATTGATGAGGTAGGTGAAGATGTAGCACAGTGAGCACAAAGCGTCACATCCCAGAAGAAACACACAGAGCCGTAGATTCACCCCAACTGGTCGCCGAAGATATCGGGCGCACTGAAAAGTTTATGACCTTTTTCTGCTAGTGCAGCACTAAAAACAAAGTTTTTGCTTATAAATATTAAAAGAAATAAATACAAATTTCCTTGATTTGTGTTTTGTTTCTTTTCTGTTCTTTGGAGCACTTACATTCAACAAGTATAAATTCACCAGAAGCGCTAACGTTGAGAAGATGGTCATGGTGATCGCGGAGAAATTGATCAGATTGTTCTCGTACTTTTGGATATTCAGCTCTGCAACGCTTAGGGTCGCATTCTCCATTCTGAAAGGCGGAAATGTAGTTATTATGCATAGAAGACGCGTTAAAAAAAAGAGAAAAAAAAAAGAAAATACATGAGATCAGAACACAAATATTAAATTTACTGGGACGAATGCAATGAAAACGGGGTAGGACCACAACCCCGATTGAACTTGTACGTATATGAATAAGCAAGTTGGTAGAAGTAACGAAATCGAGCATGCATTCGGAATGTTGCATCGCATCGATACACAAAATAGGAGGCGTGAGCTTTTCAAGACTACAAACCCCAAAAAAAGGAAAGATATTGTGAAAACAAAAAAGTTGCGACGCGGTATTTGCGTATTTTTAAAATTCAAAAGAAAATGGGAACATTCTCTTTATTTACCATGCTATTTCTTTCATTGCCGTTTGAATTTCAAAAGTACGCAAACACCGCGTTGCATTTTTTTTGTTTTCACAATATCTTTTCTTTTTTTTTTGGGTTTGTAGTCTTCAAAAGCTCACGCCTCCTTTTGCCGAAGCAAAACATTCGTGAACACGCGATAAAAATGGAAAATGGGAGAAGGAAGAAAAAATAGAGTTTTAAGTAAGCATGTTCTATTTTCAACGAACATACTTGGGGTGGTTTTACCGTAGTTCAGTCATGGTTCAGTGGGGGTGACGAAATAAATGAGTAAGCCAAATGGAAAATGTCATGGAATGGAATCGAGAGCGAACATTTATTATGGACCATTCAAAGAGGTCACTATGCGAAAGAAGTGGGGGGAGGGGGAATGAAAAAACTGAAAATAAATAACCTGTGAAGTGGGACCTTTTGTCTAGCCTAAAGAATCGATTAAGTGCATACAGACATGTTTATAGTAAAAATTTCTAGGAACAATTCTTTAAAAAAAAGAATTAGAAGATTAATATACATCGAGGACAAAAAAAAACGGCAGACAAGTAAAGTTCATTTTGGGAGGGAAATTGGATTGGGGGGAGGAAAAAAAAAAAAGAAAAATAAGGCTTCCCCTTTCTTTGGTTTTTCAGGACGCCTCATTTCAGCTGTAGTAGTAAAACTAGTTAATGATCAAAGATATTTGACAGTTTTATTCAGCAGTATACTCTTGAATTCAGGCGCGGCTAAGCGCCCACATGAGCTCGAACTCTGGTTTGACGCATTTCCTCTCACCGATGAATGAACAACGAATCGGCGAAAAGTATGTGTGCGGAAATGAGCAGACCGACAGGAGAAAATAACGAAAAAAAATGAGGAAGAATTTTGTATAATAGACAGGTGTGTGAGTATCAATAATTATTGAATATTCTATATTTTTGTTTATATGCACTATAATAATCAAGATTTCAAAAAATTATATTTTATTTTTCGACAGGCTTGTATTACTGACGTCACTCTTTTTTCAAGTAAATTGTTGTACATTTTTTGATACATGATAAGTGAATTATAATAAAATTAAATAAAGTTAAATCCAATGAAATAAAATGGAATGCAGATCAGATTAGATTTAATAAGATCAGCCTCTGAAACGGATAAGTGGAACTTAAAAAAAAAGAACTCTCTCTATATATTTTTTTTCTCAAAGGTCAGTTTTATTTTAAAACATTGTGCACATGTTTCTTTAGCTCCCACCCATCAATCTTTGAGAAATAAATATGATTAAATATTACATCAGAATGGACAAAAGCTTAGCTCTGCTCAGCTTCGGAATGTCGAATGGATTTGGATTGCACAAAGATAACTAAATTAGATGTTCTTAAATTAGCATTGCACTAATAAGGCACTGCCTAGATTTATAGCTGAGACTGAAAAGGGAATAAACATTAGGTCATAGTGTTATAATTTATTTTTCAAGTGTAGCAAGAGAAGAAGAGGAAAAAGAAGAAAAAAAAACCGAATATAATTTAGAGAACTTGTTTTTGTTATTCATCAGGAAATGCGAATTCGGAACGACATGGATTTTCCTTTTTGGTTCTTGGCAAATGGAAAACTTTAACTCATTGGAACAGGATTTAAGAAGAAGAAGAAAAAAATTCAGACGCCTCAAATAATGAAGAAAATTGGAAGACTAAAATATCACCCATTTTCTAAGAACCCGTGTGGGATTCGATTCATTCACAGATAAATAAATAGGTCTTTAAAATAAAGAACTTTGTTCGTTTGGTTTGGTTTGGTTTGCGGTGTTAAACTTTTTCAGTACTCTTTGGCCAGGCCAGACAATTCCAGACAGAGTAAACAAAACAAATCGAAAAATTAATTTCAATTTGCAAAAAAACAACGATTACAAACTGAACGCCTTTTCTTTTTGTTGTTCAGTTAATTTAATATATTCCACAAAAAAAAGAAATAGAAGAAGATTCGGAAGTTTGAAAGAAAGTCAAACTAAACCAAGGCTAGCCAAAAAAAACGACGTTATCAATCTTCATCGGAATGAATATGTATATTTGATGAAGGAATTGGAATGGCGAAAAAAAAACTAAAAAATAATTTTTCTCATCATCTATGTATCCCATGCCAGTAATGTGACAATAATGTCATTGCAACAGGAATGAGCCAAAGAAATATAAAAGAGCAGTGAAACATATCTATCGTAATCCAACAGCCCGAGGCTGAATTCGAACTTGATATACTTTAAGGGCGTGTTGTAACACAATTCTTGACCTAGCTTTTTATCTACGAGTTTTTTTTAATTTTAAAGAAAAAGTCGTTTCCAAAAAAAGAAAAAAAAAAGAGAGAGAGAGAGAGAGAGGAAAAAAGCTGAAATATGTAGGTGGAGAGGAAAAGAGACTGGAGTCGAGAGTCGTTTTTCTGGATGACACTTGATTTTATTCCGTGTTTTTTTTTTGGAACAAGCTTGCTTTCCCAGGCGCATATTTTCTACTACACGCGGGAAAAACTGGAAAACTTTAACTTTAAAAATATAGAAAAAATCTAATGAAGGAGAAAAGAGAAAAGTTCAAACATCCAACGCTTTTCTCACATTCACACATGTACATATGACATATTGAATCTAGAAAAATAAATGTTGCGATTCGGAGTCTACAAATCCCAGTGAATTATTAATGCTCTTATGAGATCACTTTAAAAAATTATAATTATGAGAATCTTTTCTTTTTATTTTTAGATTCGTTTCCGCTCGAACTTAAAAATATGTAGATTTCAATCTTAATTTACATACATATGTGCATATTTCACAAAAACGTCATTAGTAAATAAATACATAAAGTCAAGTGAAAACAGAAAAGTTCCTGGCATCTCGGTGGAATTGGAAGCAGTCACATTTTTTACCACCCAGTTGTTGTTGTTTTTGCCTAATTGCCAAGATTTCGAATTGACTCGGGTTGCGCACAGTGCATGTGTGTTTGGAAACGAATTTTAATGGTCCAATTTCATGATGAGTTTCCTGGCTTGGCCAAACTTCTAACAGCTTTTTCATCGAGCGATTGAAACTGTTCATGGAAGAAGAAACCTAGTCAAAGTATATTTTAAATTTCTGACTGATAGATTCTAAAAAAGGAAACTCTATAAACGTGCATACACGTCTCGCCATTTAACACTGTGTAATTACCAGGACGAAGTCCACATCTCCTTTATTTCTTTTCCATCCTCTAATTATAACTTACTCACACTTTTAATAACTGCTCTGTGGAAAGTCTATGTATGTACGTGTTTAGTTTCCAAGCTCTATTTTCTAGTTTCCACTCCATTGGCTATCATCTGCTGACCCTACGTCACCCTTCCAAAGTAATGATCTTTATTTTGTGTGTGTGGGGGTAATCAAATTTAAAACAAGATGCAAGGGTAATGAGTGCGGGTTCTGTAAAAAAGCAAGGATAAAAAAGTGCTAAAGGGGGAATTGTTGAGATTGGCCGTGAAATTAGATTTATTTCACAATCTTTTGTGCGAGCACTTTTTTGACATGAAGGTTAGTTAAATCACAAAGCTTTTTTGCTCGTTTTTTAAGAATAGGGTGACACGGTCTTGAAGGCAACTGACTCACTAGAAGTTTACAAGTGAGCTTAACGGAAAAGAAATCAAAAAGTAACTTTTTTCTGCAAATTAGCTTCATTTTATGTCTATGACAAAATGAAATATGAGAGGCAACGGGAAAGAAAAATAAACGGAAAGTGAAGTCATAACAAATTTCCCTCTTTAGGAATGGGTTAAGAATGGGAATGAGATGACGATGATGATGATGTGTCTGAGAACAAAAAAGGAAGCAAGTAAGGCTGGAAAAAAGAATATTGAAAGAAATAAGACAAAGAAGCTGCTTGATGTGATAAATAAATAAAAAATGGGATAGTCATAACATACGCAATGACAGCTATGTATGTAGGTTCCCATTCCCCTCCCATTTTTTTCAGGAAGTTAGAGTTGCAACGAACGGAACGCATTGCATTATGTGTGGTGTGTTTATCTGCTGCTTGGAGACGGCTGACATGAAAAAGAAGACCTATAAACAATTTGTTCCGTTTTTTCACTCAAAAGGTGATTAAAGATCTCAGTTCCCAGAGTTTCGCGCGTCAAAAAGATTAGAATGTCATTGTTTGTGCGTGGGATCAGTTTTGGACTTATGCACATTTGGTGGGAGTTTTTTTAAGCTGATCATATTCAATGATGTGCAGATATGTATTAATTCTTAACTTTTAATTGCTTAAATTTTTCTCCAAAAAAAGTAAAAAGAAACAAAGAAACTGCAATTCAACTTGCTTGCACTTTATTTCCCGCCCTTTTCTCACATGTTAGGCACCGGAACTCACCTGCTAAAGACGCAGAAAGTACTCAAAATAAGGAAGCAATTGAAAGTAAATGCAGCGAAAATATTGCAATTCTTTTTGAGTATCTATTTTTATTATCTACACGTGGTTACAAAGAGATATCATTAAGCGGAAGTATGTGCACTCATGACAAATTTTCTGCAAGGCTTCTTTTATAAAAGTCTAAAGAACTAAGCATGAATAACACCATCAATTACTGTAGGCAGACATGGTTTAATTGAATTTTTAATTTATTTTTTTTCGGTTTTTATGTTTTTCGTTTCTTAATGGACAATTACAGTAACCCAAGGAAAGCACTTTTTGATAATAGCCTTTGTATAAAAAATGAGATGTGACACTGAAACTGAAATATTTAACAGTAAAACTGAGAAATAGGAGAATAAAAAAGATGTCAAGTTTTCGGGTTGGCTGGCCCCTAGCCAAAAAACACAGAACGGAGTGTTTAATTACCGAAAAAAAAGTTCCAAACCCGCGGAAAAATAGATAAACAAGGCAAATAATGCTCAACCACTTCCTGAATTTCGAGCAAATTAATTCAAAAATTGAAATGAGAAAGAGAGAAAAAAAAACAAGAACAACAATTTTTCTTTTTTTAAATAATGTTTGTTTCTGTTTACCCAAATTTTCTTCATTTCGTTTTTACTGCACCAAAGATTAAGAACATTAAGAAGACAATATGATAAAAATATTATAATTAATACTGGATTAACCCTCACAATAGACTTTATACTCTGAACTCAGGAATGTTTCGGCTAATAGCCATTGAATTAGGGGCATGTGCAAATTGCATTTGGCGCACGCCCAAATTTGATGGCTAATAGCCGTTTACCATGACAATTAGTCACATTGATTTCCTGAGAATATCCAGATTTTGAAAGTCAAAAAAAGTTGAACCCATCGATATAATATTCATATGGCATTTGGCCCCGTTCGATGACAGTCAGCTAACAATTTCCCGAAAATATTGAAAAAAAGGCAAAGAGAAGCGTCCTGAAAACAGTAGCACCGAGAACAAGGCAATTTAGATTTTCTACGCGGAATGAACCCATCCGAACTCGCGGTGAGGTACGTCGACTAAAATAGCTCGGAAGGATTGTTTTGAAAGGAATATTTTTTCCTGTGTATTTTTTTTTACTTACTTTGTGTCATGATACCACATTCCTTTTCTACCACGCTTCACAGATTTCAACTGTGCAATTTTGAGCAGGAGCCGCTTTTTTTCTAGCTTTTGCTTTCAAAAATTTCAAAACCTAAGACTTAAAATGTGTCCGCGAGTCATATGCATCACAGAGCACAAACACGAAAACACATGTATTTCATTTTCCGACTAGACAGGAGAACAATTTTTCGGGGAACTTTTGAAAGTGATCCACACTTTTTCAGTCGATGTTTCCACATCAGATTTAAAAAAAATGAAGAAAGAAACAGAATAAAGGAGGCTAGACTAATTCTGCATAAGAATCGGTTGCTTCGATTGATGGATAGAGCAATTGTAATTAAGGATTTCAAATTGCTCGTCTATTGGAATAAAGGAAATAAATCACATTCAAATGCATAAAAGAACGCAATAGAGAAGGATTAGGAAGGAGCCTCGGGAAGAAGCTTCCTTTTTTTTCGCCGCTTTGTTGACACTACTTGATTTGCTAATTTATTCAATGCTAATTATATTCCTTTGTGAGAAAATCTTCGCCCTGAAGTTTTCTCTTTTCAGCGTATTTTCATTTTCAGATTGGAGTATTGTTACAATATTTGGAAATTAAATGAAAAATGGAACCAGGGGAAGAAAAGAAAGAAGAAATAAAGAAAGAAAGAATAAATCAAGAAAAAAGTTTTTAACATGTGAAAATACGTTCTTTCAACCTTTCAAAATGTTCAGTACTCAATAAAACCCTAGCCCACTCATTGGAACATGATGTTTTCTGCAATACAATAAACGCATTCATTTTCGGATACGTTATTATTATTTTTTATTTTTTCATGACTTTTACTACTTTTTACTTTTTTTTTCTCACACACAAAACATAAAGTAAAGGAAAAAATCTTGAGAAAATGTGAAACGAGGTATGTATGTATGTATCCGGTGAAAAGAAGAATGTGAAGGGTCTGGTTCCGGAGAAGGGGAAGAGTAGTTGTGGAAAGAGCAAATCGAAAAAAATAGTTTGGCTCGGTTTCAAAACTTGAAATAAAACATATAAATAACAGTATAATCCGGCTACACTAGTCTATGTACATACAATTGAATAAAAATCTTTTAATGAGTGTAGTTTGTTCAGTGCTCGTATTAAAAAAAATAGAGTAATGCAACAACTTATCAAACAACTGCAAAACAGTAACGTGATGGTATATTGATATGTTTTTGAGTTCAATTCAACTTGCGACCGGAATCAATCACTTCCAAAAATTCAAAATTGTTCGTTTCTCATTGTCAAACAGAGCAAGCGGGCATGTGCTGTAGCCACACTCACACAAAAACAAAGTGCTTACCGTTCTCTCACGCAATGTAAGCGCAGTCAGTGCCCCGGAGGGAGAGGTGACCGACACGGAACATCGTTTTGATTGATTCAATTGACTTATCAAATACAAGAGGCTTGTTTTTGTGAAATGATAGATAGCAGCTGGAGAGAGGAGAATCAATTTTTGTTTGTTTTTGGGTAGCCCTCTAGTTAATCTTTTTTATAACCGGTGTTTTCCATGCATTGTGGTGTGTTCTGTTGAGTTGCATCTAAAAAATAAACAAAAAAAAACAGAAGACAATAGATCGTTGACACCCTACTTGATACCACTTCCAGAAACTGCGCGTTACTGACGTTTATTTTTTTTGTTACATTGAATATGACATCATCAACTTCTTTTTTTTTCTTCTTTTCCCTAGACACCTTTTTATATTATTTTTTTTATTTTTGTACATACGGTACACCACCAGTCGTCCGCGTACGCAGAAAACCGTGATCCGCAGTAGCTTCGGTGCTTGAAGAACGGACCGAATTTGTAATCTTTGTTGTTGTAAATTACTCTGTTCCAATACATATGTACTGTCTTATTGCTTATTAGAGGATTTACAAACATATATGATTTTAGTTTATTTTTTCATTTTTTGGTTTTTTCTCAAGCTTATAAAATTAAAAATAAGACAAAATAGAAAACAATGCCACAGAAACTGATCACAAAAAAAATGAGCTTGCGTAGATTTCAAAAAAAAAATACACAAAGGAAGAAAAAATACTAGGAATTGTGAATGTCAAAACTCCCCCGACTTTACTAAATTGATTACACGATGTTGTCGTTTTTTACAAACGTTGTCTTCTCGGTGGTATCCGTCAGAGCCACTGAGCTGTTTGTAGGGAGCGTCGTCGTTTCGGTTATAATTCCACCACCCGTCGTGTTGAGTTTGGCAGCTTCCCGGGCGGCTCTAGCTTTGGCAATACGACGTTTATCACGACGTGTGGCACACTTGACGCACACTAGAAGCACGATGCATCCGATAATAGCTGCAAGTGCAACTAGTGTTGTCAGCAAAACACAAATTCCCATGTTAATACCTGGAAAAAAAAATGAATTGTATTTTTTTTATTGTCGCCTTTTTTTCCTTCATACAGTATTTTATTATTTTTTGTAAAACCCACCCTTTCAAAAAATAGAACGGTCCTTCAGTTTGACTAATTTTCAAAAGATTTTTTTGAGACATTGCCGAGAATAAACTTTAAAAGATGATTTTATCAATTCTATTGGTTTACTGTAGTTGATTTTTCACAAACTAAAATTTCGACTCTAGGCTATAAACCGGTGAACTTTGACCACCGAGTGAAAAACACTTCGAAACCTTTAAAACTCAAATTTTAAGAAATTTCCAATTTGTTTTGTTCCAAACACTTCCGATGCTTTTGAAACACGTATTTAGACATATATCCAACTTGTTCAACAAATCATTCGGTGCACAGAAACGATGATATCTGATGATTCACGAGCCTTTATGATTATTATCATTTATTTGTTTACCAAAAAATCTAATTCCCATGTTTTCATTGTTTTTAATTATTTTAGTGGGTTAAGGGGGCGGGATATTGCAAATAACAGGCAAGTCAATTAGTTGTTCAAAACATTGTTTTTGCGCATGTATCCATTGTCTGATAAATTCCTGAAAGAGATGGGCTTTGTATTACTTGAAAGGCAAAACATCCTGAGTTTCTGAGTCATGAAAACCTTTAAGCTTGATTTTTCTTAATTCCGACCGTATACCATACAAGCTTATGATGTGATTACCATGAAAAAATATTCCGCGTAATTTGAAAATATTTCAAACGGGGAGCAAAAATTAAATGAAAAGTTTCAAAAGCCACGGAGAAATGACTTTCATGAAACGACGCTCTAGATCCTTAAGAAAACCTACTCGTAGAGGATCGCGCATTGGCAGCTTGAAACAGAACGTTTCAGTTGATTTTTGAAAAATATATTGTATTTCTTCATCTCTTGTGTATGAAGCCGCCTGTGTATAAGACCAGTTTGAGCTGCGACCGACATGCCTTTTAAGAGAGAAGGGAGCAGACCTGAAAAAGGCCCTATACACAAGCGAAATAATTGCAATTATCGTATTCATTTTACTCCCCCACGTGTTTTCGAAACCTCATGGCTATATGCCAGGGGGTTGAAGGCTGTTGGCAAATTTGAGGATACTGGCGCAAATTAGCAGAACAGCTTAAAAAATCCACGATCTTTTCAAGCCTCATTGCTATAATTATCGCTTTCTTGAAATATTGACTTTTGAGTATTCATCAACTTTAATCAGCAACCTTTTTTGCATTGCGGTTCTTAATTATTTGACACCTCCATCTACATAATTCTGCTGCAATTTTTAAAAAGTGCATCAGTCAGCCTCAAAAATTAGCAGAAAAATTTTTTTTTAATAGAAAGCAAAAATTATATCATCAAGAATTACTGTAGGAGAAGACTTGATGTGACACGTGCGTGAAAATTAGGGCTTGGATTTTAAGTTTACGGCCTTTACGGTTTTTAAGGATTTTACGGGTTTCTCGACGGTTTTTAAGGATTTTACGGGTTTCTCGAGCACCGTAAAATTCGTAAAAATTTTAAAGCTCTGTAATTATTGGAATTTTTGTAATTATTGACATTTTTTCAAAAAAACCTCCCGGTACAACACGGCATGCTGGCACCTACAGTACCGTCCAAAAGGTTGGAAACTTTTGGTTTTTCGGGCATAACTTTTGAATGGAGAGGGTTATGGTTTTGAAAATTTGCATCAATTTGCCACGTAATGTTTTTGACAAGCTCCAAAAATTGATTTGGTCATTTCTGAAAACTGCAGATTTTTCAAAAAATTTCAGATGCCAAAATTTTCGACCCAAAAATAATTTTTTTTTCAGATTTTTCAGGACTCGATATTTATGTTCAAAATGAAGTTTCAAAACTAAAAGTATGATTTTAGTTGACTATGGGTCGATCGGACAATTTTCAGCTGACTCACAGCACTTTATCAAGGTCAAGGTCCAAATGGGTAAGTCAACTATAACTTTTATTGAGAATCACCAAAATCAAAGAAAATAAGGGCAAATTAGATAAAAACTGTTAAAAAGCAATGTTTATTTGATTTTATTCGGTTTTGGTGATTCTCAATAAAAGTTAAAGTTGACTTACTCATGTGGACCCTGATACTCAAAGTGATGTAAGTCAGCTGAAAATTGTCCGATCAACCCATAGTCCACTAAAATCATACTTTTAGTTATGAAACTTTATTTTGAACATAAATATCGAGTCATGAAAAATCTGAAAAAAACATTATTTTTGGGTCGAAAATTTTGGCATCTGAAATTTTTTGAAAAATCTGCAGTTTTCAAAAATGACCAAATCCATTTTTGGAGCTTGTCAAAAACATTACGGGACAGATTCATGCAAATTTGCAGAACCATAACCCTCTCCATTCAAAAGTTATACTCCATAAACCAAAAGATTCCAACCTTTTGAACGGTACTGTACCTCAGTGCAAATGCGCCCCAATCACACTAAACGTTTGATGAAACACTGTTACCAGCGTGTTAAGAGAGCATTCCCTCGCGGCGTTGCGAACACTTCTGCTGTATCAAATCTTAAAAAAGGGATATCTGCAGGAAAAAATGTTTATATTTTTGTTTTCGCGGAACGTACGCAGCGAAATCAACCCGCGAAAAAATCGAATTTCATAAAATCAGACTGAAACGTAGGTGCCAGCATGCCGTGTACAAAAGGAGCACATAAAACTTTTTGTAAAGCGGAATTTTATCCAATATGATTTCTAAAAAATCACACATTAATTCTCGTTGTTAATTATCGAAAATAAACCAAAAAAACGAAATTTTCCTTTATTTGTATTGTTGGTAATTTTTATTTAAATTTGTATTAATATATCTGGTTTCAGTAATTAATACGAAATTTTACGGATTGGAATCCCAATATTTTAAGTCGTGCGGAATTCGAAAAAATAAAAAATTTTTGCAGGCTATCGGGAAATTAGAGGCTGCCAACGAATTTTTTCTTCGTTTGAATGCCACCTGTTAAAAAATGCTGCAAAACTAGAAGTGCCAGGAAATTAGAGTAAATACTGTAAATGTACATATTGTCGGGCCGCCAAAAAGGTCAAATGCGCTCCGCGAATTTGCGATTTTCATTTTCCACGCCAAATTATTTCATTTCACATTGAATTTATACGTGAAATGAAACAATTTGGAAACCAAAATGCAAATCGCATATCGTTGAGTTCAGCGGAGCGCGTTTGACCATTACGGCGGGCCAACAATATAAAAAACCCAAAACCTCTTCAATTTAAAACTTCCTTACCTAGAGCGTTCACATTTTCAGAGCAAGAGACGGGTCGACGACCAGTTTTCGGAAAAAGAACTTTATCTCTAATCATAGTTTTGAAAAATAAATCGATAACTAATAGTGAACTAGTTTCACTACTCGTGCCTTATGAGAATAAAGGAAAATAAAAGACAAGAAAAGAAAATGAAAAAAAAAATAAAAACAAGGCAACAAAGCCACAAACTAGTCGTTAAATTTAACGCGAGCTCTCGAATCCAATCCCAAGGAAGGATTTGGTCTCCCACCAAGCAACCACAATAAAAATTAGAAATTTCGAGTAAGTTTTGGTCGTAAAACAAAGCGAAAAGAGTGTTGTTCTTTTAAGAATTTGGCTCATTTGTGGTAACGGCATATTTTATTTTTTTTTTATATATACATAGATTTGTAAACTTTGAAAGAAATAAATAATTACTCACGTTATTTGTAATAAAATAGAAAATGTTGTAATTAAGTATTTATGTATGTATGTACAATTAAAAAATCAAAAAATTTCAATAAAAAAAGAAAGTGAAAGTCAGTGATTTGATGTACGTATTATCAGACCAGTATCTTATCAGAGAATTATTGATTGTGCACTCACTGTAAGATTATTTGAATCGAATAAAGTTTTATTCTGAAGAAAAAACAAATTACTAACCAGTTGAAAAGAGAAATTCAATTAATGAATGCACAAGAACATAGACACATTTTTTTCACATTGGGATTAAATGTAAAATTTGAGAAAAAATTGAAGACTATGTTTACAAAAATAACCGTATTCAAAGGGGAAAATTGAAACAAGAAAATGATTGAACCAAGGCGATGTCATGAGATACAAACACCAAAGACGTGGGAGACAATACTATAATTGATTAAAGCGATTTTTTGAGAAATTTATCAGAGGTTTGTGAG
The DNA here is from genome assembly GCA_963572235.1 of Caenorhabditis japonica. NCBI lineage: Eukaryota > Metazoa > Nematoda > Chromadorea > Rhabditida > Rhabditidae > Caenorhabditis > Caenorhabditis japonica. Next base: position 13,631,483 of record OY754347.1, on the reverse strand, counting down.
ATGTTCATGATTTCTATTTTTCTTTCCTACACCTACACCTACACCTCAATAACAGAAGATCCCTTGTTCAAAGCTTTCCTTTCGTCGTGTGGTCCCAGTTCTCTGAACACATACATATTGTTAAAAACCCAGGAACCTGAAAATCTTACCGGAACTCGTCTCTCCCAATGTAGTTGTTATCGTTTTTCCTGGTGGCACAGCAACAGTAGTAGATGCAAACAATGAGGATCATGCTGGAGACGGTGACGGCTGCGATAACGATCATGGCATTTGTGAAGGAACCTCCCTTCAGGTTGTCCATGAAAGAGGTCTGTAAAGGCTGAAGGACTGTTAAAGGGAAATCTGGTAGTTTGATTAGCAGAGAGTAAGGGTCAAGAACTCGGTGCATAGAGTTTTGAATCGGAGGGGACAGTATGGGTCATTATTCATTTATTATGATCCGATGTACAGTAGCGGCCAATGAAGCATCATTTTTTTTTTTGATTTTTGGATTAAACTTTTTTTTCAGAAAATAGATATAATATCCCAATGTTTTGTAAAAAAAATAGCTAAATGAATTAGAATTGAGAGAAAAATAATTAGTCGGCGAGCTGCTCATGTGTGATTACTTGCACGCAATCTTTTGTTGATTGCTCCATAAATTTGAATGTGGGCGAGTAAATTTTGAAAACCTTTTTGATATAAAATCAATTCATGGTTCTAAATCAGCTATTTTAGTAGCGGTCAGGAAATTCAACAATAATATCTATTTTAATCGCTATTGTCGGCCCGCCAAAATGGTCAAAAGCGCTCCGCTGAGCTCAATGCTATGTGATTTTCTTTTTGGTTTCCAAATTATTTCAGTTCGCGTATAAATTCAACGTGAAATAAAGTAATTTGGAGGCCAAAATAAAAATCTCATAGCTTTGAGTTCAGCGGAGCGCGTTTGACCATATTTGCGGGCCAACAATAGCTCCTGCCTAAGCGCCAAACCCGCGTCAACTTTGCGTCAATTAAAAGCCAACTACGCGTACGTAACGGCTATCTGTCCTATCCAAAAGCTAATAGCCATATAGCTGCCTATACCCGCCAAACCATATCAGAACCAAAAATTTCCAGAGTGTGGTTTATTTTGAGCGTACTGTATGTACTTTCAAAAATAACCTCTGTACAGGTTTTCGAAGAAACTAAATATTTAACATTATTTTTAAATCCACTTATTGAGCTGGGCTACAAAAAATGCAAAACTTATCATTACAAATATGTATCATAGATAATATTCACCCAAGCAACTTTTACAAATAGTTGCATTTCTTTATTTTTTTTTTTCAATCAGAACCCCTTAGTCAACTCATGCTCCGAGTTCCTAAAACACCTCACTCAAGTGTGGTTAGTACCTTAATAACCTTAAGACGAAGACAATTGTACATGTCATACTTTTTTCCATCCGGAAACGCGACTACTGTCCGGGTGCACGGGAGGTCGCAGAGCTGCAGGCATTGACCATAGTCCAAGTATGTGTAGGACGCTGAAAAAACCACAAAAATCACGAATCTTTTTTTATTTCAATCAATTCAGTCCCATACCTATTATATTTATTTCTACCAAAACAAAACATTTTTTCCCCGGCTAACCAAAAAAAATAATGATTTTCGAAGTTTCCCGGCTGTTGAAAAGCGCTCATTTTATTTCTTTTTCTTTTCTCAATTTTTTCTGTTCTTTTTTCACATTTTTCCACATTTTCTCAAGTACTCTTTCACATTTCCGTTAGATTGAAAAGAAAAATGGTGAAGTCGCATTTGATTGGTGGTTCAAAAATCAAAATTGACCTTGGCCTCGACATTCTTCCATAATTGTTTGCCTATGTTTCAAGTTTCAAAATTTCTTATAACTGCGACATTTTTTCTCAAGTACCTACATACATAGTCGTATATCCTGAGCAAGGGGTAGAAGTTATTCCATGTACAAAATTGTTGTAAAATTATGAAAAGTGGAGGATGCTTACGATTTTCCGTAGTGGTAAGTCCAAAAAACGTATCGTCGTCTGCGCGAGAGCTTCGAACACACGTAGCCAGCGCCACACAGCTCAAAAACGACAATACAAAGTGGAGCATTACTGTAAGAAAATTAGAAGCTTAAAAAATGAAATTTGGAAGTTAAGTTATGCAAAGAAGAAAAGAAAAGGAAGGCGGGGAGTAAGAACAGGAGGGAAAACGGAAAACGGAGAAGAAGTAGAACATAAAAAAATATAGACCTGAGTCATCAGAGAATATGGAAAAGTGGTGGAAAAAGTGCTGAGCATCGAAAAGAAAGGACAACAAAGGAAAGGCTTTGAGGCATGTACGAAAGAAAATGAAACAATATTTTTTGGGAAAGTTTTGTGACTGATTTAGTAGAGAAAATTATAATAAAGAAGGCAAGTTTTGATAAAATACAGATTATTTTGATCAGATGACTCAGCGGTTGTTCCTAAAAAAATTTCTATTTAAATCGTTATATGCTGTGATCCGTCCGCGCTCACACCAATTGAGTTGTATGAATTCTAAAAGTTTAATTCTTTGCGTCCCCTGTACATAATCAAGGGCAACAAAGTATTAACACATATGAAAAAAAAAAAGAAAGATTAACTTTTTATGGTATATTATTGACAACTATTATTATTTATCACTTCCCCACAATCACCCCAACTCCCTCTCCGAGCCACAGTTTTTTTTTCTCATTTTCAGAAAAGCACGGAATCCGCGAAAATGGAAAAATAAAATGTTAGCCTATTGGCAATCAACAAGACAATAGGTACGCGAACTGAAATGAAATGCATTCGGTGTATACCCCCCGTAAAACAAATAGGCGACTAGTGACCCAAGAGGGCTGGAGCTCCGTGGAAGAAACAAGTAAAGGTGCGCGCAAGCAGGCGGGACCGGGTAAATGATCAGTGTGCTTGTATGGTCAATAAACATTGTTATCAGCTCGTTCGACCGTATAACACCGCAATGTGTGAGCTCTGCCCACAACTCTGTTAGTCATAACATAGCACATAAAGCTCCAGCTCCAAATTTGTACTTAATGCGGCCCGCCGCCTGTTCTTTACTACACTCTCCTTCTCATGTTGTGATGCACATGAGTCATCTGGAGACGAGTGGAGAACGGAACGCAACGAACGAACGAACGAACACGAAGAAAGAAAAACAACAGGGAAGCTGGGAATGATCCGTTGTTGAAGCGTTCTGTTCTATTCTATTCCGTCCATGTGCCTGGTCAGTGCGGGAAAACCGAGAAGAGAAGTGGTATGTTTTGAGACGGACGCGAAAAGGCAAGAACAAGCAGCACAAGCGCAGGTGAGCCGAGAAGGAAGAGGAAGAACGTCTTGGTTTGTATTGTAATGAAGAGACAAAACGGGAAGAAATGGAAGAAGAAGGAGGGAGGAATAAGAGACGGGGCACCAGAGTGAATGCGAGCGCGGGAACATAAAACGTATGATGTGGTTTTGGAGGTAGAGATGGGGCATGAACACGATGCACACTCTCCAATCAATGAAAAGTGATGACATCACACGTGCCTGTTTTGACGTGACGCAAGACGGCACTGTATTTTATTGCAAAAGCGAATGAAAACAGAGTTATAAAGGGAGGGAATCAAACTTTTTATTCTCTCTCTCTCTATTTATTTACACACCTTGTTGTCCTCTTTCCTCAAGATCTACTTCTACTCACTTTTCTATTTTGTCGCCACACTTAAGGTTCGACTCTCTTACTTTCTTCATTCAACAGTGTTGGAAGGGAATAGAGAGAGAGAGAGAGAGAGAGACATGAAAATAACACGTGTCAGTTATGTTCTTGATCGCTGCCACCACGGGCTGAGAAAAACGAAGCATAGAGTTTTAGGTGTTACCCCAGATATATTGACGTGGCGCCCTCACCCATAAAAACCACTATATTGGTATATGAAGAAGAAATCGGCCAGGCTATGTACATATGTGCCCGTTTTCAAATTAACCTAACAGCACATCTACCTATACAACAAGAAATAAATATATAGAGCAAGAGAATTGTTGATAAGTGATAAGCGAGAACAACACAGAAATGGTGGCGATTGAGCAAAAATTGGGGGAATGGTGCGAGCAAGCGGCGTATCTTATCCGGTCATGACAAACAGAGCAAACATGTGTGGGTATTGGATGATGGCGAGAGGTGGAGTCTAAAACGGATGGAAGATGGTAAGACAACACACATTGACAGGTACTTGGTAAAAAGTGTACAAGTGTGAAAAGGTTGGTTGGTAGAAAAAAGAAAGAAAAAAAAAGTGGAAATGGATAACGGATCGGAAAAAAGTTCAAGTGAGCTAACATTTCCGACTGTGAGACTTGTCAAACAGCAATGTGAGACAAAAAATAAAGATCTTCTCCAAAGGGCTCAAAAACGGTTACAATTGAATTGTATTGTATTGTACATAAAAAATAATTATGTATGTACACATGTAGCATATTATCATAATCAATGCTGATAAAAAATGGAGAGTGAATGAATGAATGCCATTACGCCTTTATTACCGACATTTGCTTTATGAGCTCGATACGGCTGATAAGGGCACGTGTTAGTAGTACTTCTTGAGAAAGTTGTTCAGGCGAGAATAATTATAAAGAACTTTAAAGCAGCTCTTCTGGTTATGACAGAACTTACATTTATATATAGTAGTGAAATTTAAGAAAAAAAAAAAGGAATAAAAAGGAAAATTTCCGAAATATCTCTAAATGTACAAGACTTCTGACCAAACAATGGAGCAAGAGTTGCAAATTTGTCATGCCGTACATACATAGATAATACGATTTCCAGGAAAATTTAAAGTACATTCCTATCACGATAAAAATGTGTGAAAATTGTAACCACATTTAGAAATAAAGACCACCCGCAGCGAATTTCACACCCCCATCGGATGTCACTTTTCGAGCAAGAAGCGAGGCGAGGCGATACGAGACGAGGCGCCAAAAGCAGACAGCTGAGACAATAATGCTCGCCGGTCGGGAAATCGCCCAAAAAAAAGTTTTCCGAAATAGGAGAATTTGAGACGGAAAATGAAAGGAAAATAAAGACGAAAAATGCGAAGACTTCCCGATTTTGAGATTTGAGATTTCGCGGTTGGTGCTTGTGAACTCGTTTCGTTTCCATTTTTCTTCTCCATTTCCACTTCCATTTTCGCTTTTCTCTTTTCTCAATTTGAAATTGAAACTGAATCAACCAAAGGTCCGCCTCTCACTTCACAATGATGTATTAGTCGCAAGGACAAGTCGAATTAGAAAAGCAAAGGTGAAGGCACTTTGAGTTAGTCTAACGGACTCTGAATCACATTTACTTATGTCTTGCTCAGGTAAGTGAATTAGGACCGATGCTGGCAGGCAACGTTGTTAAGGAAACAATAAATAAGATTTAGAAAATGAAAATGAAATGTACGTACGGAAACGAGTACTAAAACGTAGCAAAAACCACCGCACTGCTCATAAATAATGAGTCTGGAGAAGTGGGGGATGTTTGTGAGATTGAGATTGAGCCAATTTGAAGCGCAACTGATGAAAATGTGAGAAAAAACTTCAAATTGTGATAAACATGCACAAAACTTCCTGCAGCGCCAGGAATACATTTATGCCCTTCCCTTGCCTTCTCTTTCATCCATTCATACACGCATATGGTGGTGATGGGACCTCACTTCCACTCCATTGTGTTTATGTTTTAAGAGGTCTTAAGTAATGACGCTTTGTGGCTGGGTCTCTGTGTAAGTGTGCGGATTTTGTTTCAAAAATTAAAAAAGTGTCACGTTTGAAGTGAGAAGGATGAGTAGGATGCAATATTTAGCACGGTTTTTTAATTATTTTCAGAAGTTTCATTTTTGCTTGAATAACTATGTACATACTTACAAATATATTTATTTATCATAATAATTTATACATTTCAATTTAGCGTGCATTCAACATTTTGAGACTAGAACAACTTTTTGTAAGAAACGACAGAGAAATATCAGAGTTTTTACAGAAAAAAAAAGATTAAATTATATTTAAAGGATATCTACCGGAATGGGAAAGTAAGAAAGATCACAGAGAGAGGAGTTAGGTATAGTGTCCGTAATACTGACACAAAAGGTTGATTTTGCAGAATTGGACAATTTAAATTGCCTACAGAAACGAAAAGAGTGAACGAGTGGGAAAAAAAAGAGTGAAGCCCCCGCCCCCCACAATTGAAAGGAAGTAGTTATTGTTATTTTTCTTTTAAGATTTCCATGAGTCGAAGCGCGGACACAGAAATGCGAAAAGAAGAAATGGAAAATGGGGCGGGGAAAAGAATTGAAAAATAGTGTATGTGTGGATTGTTGAGACGTTGTTGCAGTTGGATTGCGTAGAAATGAAGGAAATTAAAGATTGTGCGACAAGATACTAGAGTTTTCAGGAAAACGATGAGTTAGTCTACATGTAGTAGAAACCAAAAAGGAAATTAGTTGATTAGACGAAAAAAGTTAAGAGGACAAGAGGAAATCTTTTTTCTCCATCTTCTGAAGCTCAATGCTGTTTGCACTATCCCGACGTGGCACGTAACGGCAACTACGCTCGGATGAGGAAGAAAGGAACACTCGGTAGCAGTTGGCAGTGGTAATGCTTTCCGGAAGAGCCGCCAGGAAAGTAGGTAGAATCTGAAGTGAAATGAACATAGTCATGCGCGATATGTTCCTCTTCTTTCTTGGGATTTAATTAAATTTTGAGCGAAGAGCAAAGAAAAAGAAAATATATGAAAGCACTCACCAAGAGGCCATGCAACATTCCAAATGTGACGACCAGAAAGATAGCGGCCACGAAAACAGATGGTGAATAGCTCTGAAAACTTTAAGGTTTAGTCGCTTGTAAAATGAATGTGTGCGTTTTCAAGTGTCTTTGTGTGTTGCACTTTCTGTTCAAATAAGAGGGACCATCATCAAAAGGTGCCTTCTTTTCTCTTCCCCGTTACCCTCAAGTATATTTACTCCGGAAGTTACGCAATTTTATTGCGTCAATTATCACTGTGTCACCTGTTCAAACATTTTGCCTGGATTAACTTACCGCGCGGAATAGCAGTGGAAGAATGCAGCAGATGGTTGAAACCCCGGCTTGTATCATGGGCCATGCAACTGCTCCCAGGGTATGTTCAAGACGTTCAGTAGACCCTTTGAGTGGAATTTTCTTCACTCGACCGTTTCTGATTTCTTTTCGATGGGCCAACTGAAAAATATAGAATAATTACTCTTTCACATGTTGTTTTGGACATCCGAAAATAAGACAGGCTTATTATATCAACACATCGCCCCGAGTTGGCTAAAAGAAACAATGACAAGTTTGGATAACGGATTGGTACGGATTGAACGGGTCACTTGTTTGCCAAACGATTCTAACCTGGAAATGGTACGCGACGTGAGCAATAAAGTCAACAGACAATCCGATCGACATCAAAACAGCCGCCATGACCACGGGGTCCAGATCGAAGGACCATAAAGAAAGGAAGCCCATAACACCTGAATATAGGTTAAAAATAATTGGCATGGGGTTATGGACCTATTCACAAAACCGGAAAAAAACGGAAAAAAACGGAAAAAAAATTGCGGGAAAAATCGGAGAATGCTCCGATTGACCTTAAATTTTGGGAAATATTGTAAAAAATTATCTTGTACACGCTCAAAAAATTTTGGACCAAAATAATGATTTTAAAAGTCATTGATTTTTTTCTGAAATTTGTAAAATCGATATTTTGGTCCAACATTTTTTGAGGGTGTACAGGAACATTTTTTCCAAATTGCAGGTCAATCGGAACATGCTCCGCTTTTTCCTGCAGTTTTTTTCCGGTTTTGTGAATAGGTCCATTAGTTTGTGTTGTAAACTCACCAGTTGTGATTGATGCTATGGAAACTGTAGCGGTGATAATACTGCATGGGTTTGGAATGAATATTGCGCATACTACAGCCATACAAACCAGCGTCCATATGCCTGTCTAAATTAAATTAAATTTAATTTACCATTACGAAAATTAAAATGTTTGCACCTGTGTTGCTGTTTTTTCTAAACTCAACATTTGATCTACAAACATCCCATTCGGCTCCCAGACTGTGACATTCAGGTCAGAAAAGCTGAAAAACAAAACAACTTGATTATTTTCAAAGATAAGACTTCTCACTTGGCTGCAACTTTTCTCCAATCTGTCATCAACTCAATTCTCGTATCCCAAGAGGATGTGTTGTCGTACGCCACATTCATCATAAAACGATCAAGTTTGATAACACCTCTGAAATAAGTGGAAGAATAGTAAAAGCCCAAATTTAGACACTGGGATTTGCTTACTCTTCGTAATGATAATGAATGAAGCTCTCCCAATGTTTGAAGAATGGAGATTTCAAGAATTCAGGAATTTTCTTTGTGGTGATATTTGCTTCGTAGGGATTAATTTCTGGATGAACCTCTGGAGTAGAAAAGCCAAGAAAAGCAAAGAGGTCGAAGGGTTCTCCATAGTAAAAGTATTTTATATAGTCGCGAAGCCAAAGAAGTGTGGACTCGGTTCCCTTACAATTGTGCATTCTTTCAAAATCATTGACCATATCCCAGAAGCGTGACATCTGAGGGCGATTTTCCAGATCCACTGGTGAATTGACTATAATAGTGACCGGGTGATAGTTTGCCCAGACCAGATTAGTAAGAACCAAATTTGGGCGTTGAAGTGGTGAATCCTTCGGTAAAATTTTAACAGCATCTAATCTAGTCTTCATTGTCATCAGGCCGTAGATTGCAAAATACCAATAGCATACAGTTCCAAGCATCACGGTCACAGCAAAGAACTTGTTGGAGAGAATCTTGCAGTAAAAATTTATACATTTCTTCCAGCAGGTTTTCAGCTGAAATTCAAATTTAAAAAATGTGAAACTTTTCCACAATTTCCTACGCGTTTTCGCCAATAACTATCATTAGTAGATGTTTCTTTGTGTTCATATTTAGTTGCGATTGCCAAGATAGGACCAAAAAGCACGAGTTGTAGTATGTATGTGAGAGCGAGGGCGATGGACGAAGCAATACAGAAAAGACGAGTTTCTGGAAACAAGTACCAGTGACGTTGACAGTTTTTTTTGTTACAAACCTGGAGTTGGGGCAAGTGCTCCAATAGCAAACGACAGAAAGTCAGTGAGCGATGTAATTGTTATTGATGGGCCCACAGACTCGTAAACCATTCCTAATCGATTTCCGGTTCCGGTTTTTTGCGCTCGTCTTTCTTTTTGCCAACTGTGAATCATTAAAAAGCACGAGTCAACTCCTATAATGTTTGTATATTAAAAATGTTTTTAGTCCCCACCACACGCACCAATTCCCATTACCAAGAATGGCATAACCAACATAAAAGAGTTCACGCGCATTCCAAGAACAGACACAATTCCATATGTAGATGTAATCGCAAGAATAGGGCAGAGAACTGCGCCAAGGCTAATTAATCTGAAAAAAAAAACAAGAAAGGTGAGATTGTATATATATACGAAAGCCGAAAAAAAAAATCAAAAGCTACTAACAATTTTCCTCTATCCAAACAGTTGTGATAAACCGCTGTGAGAATTACGCAAACGCTGACAAAAGTGATCTCAAATCCAAATCCAGCCGCAAAGAAAGGTGTTAATCGTCTTCCATCTTTCATCATCTCATTATCCAAAACATCAGTTCCTACAATCTGCACTTCTACAATATCGCTTGTGTGCTCATTTAGACTCCATTCATAAGCATCCAGCTCCCATTTACTCAAATCTTTTTCTTTTTCAACGGAGTCTCGATCGCCACGGAAAATGAAGACGATGACCTTAAAAGTAAAAACGGTTATTTAGTGTTAGTAAATTTGCAAATATTTCAACCTCGACATGTTTCATGTTTGTAATCGCGCGATGTGGCGGGAGACTATTTGTAATTGCAAGCTCCGTTGAATTATTATTATTCTCCTTTTTAATTTTTGAGTTTTCATTCAGAATGACACCGAAAAAACTTCGCTCCAGGTGAATGTCAAACCCATTCATGGTTGCCAAGGGATACGATAGATTCGTGCTTTTTGAGATCCGTTTTTCAGATGTGTACAATTTGTATTGCTCATCAAATGCATTCTGAAATTTGTTACCTTATTGTAGGAGAAAAATTGCTTTTTTCTATTTATAGATGTCGAAAAATGCCAAAAAAAAATATGGTAATCCAGTATAGATTACTGATAGTGAGGAGACGCAGACAGAAAGGTTTGCCATGAAAGAGGAACCTCCTTTCCTGTCTACGTCTCCTTACTACCAGGGTTTAAAAAACATGTGTTTTCCACCTGTTTTTTGATGTTTTTGGCATCTATGATTAGGAAAAAAGTCCATTACTAATTAAATGTCTGTTTGATTTGATCTACCTACTTTGTAAAGCTCAAAAACTTTGTTGATTTGACAGTACGGCTCACAAAGATTAGCGAAGCGGAGCAAGCGCCCATCGCGAGTTGCATTGAATTCATTGAGGAAGAATCTGATTAGAGATTTAAATATGGACTTTTGCATAAGATGTGACATACTTTGAAATTTTCTCCGCCTCGTCAAGATTTGCTTTCTCATGCATAGAAGTGCCGTTTTTGGGCATAAGGATCATAATTGTCATGGCAGGATCACCGGAGATGTTGTAGAATTCTCTGTAGAAATGTATTCATGATCAGAAATTCAAAATTCAATTTATCTCGCATAAAACAGCACTTGCTCACTCTCACCTAAGAACATCAGTTTCATATCTAGAAGGTGCGTTTGTCGGCGTGTACCCGTCACGAATTCGATCTTTGAGTACCATTTTATACATTCCTAGAGAGTTGATAGAGATCAATAGCTGTAAATGGATGACTTGTTTTGAATTAGACTCTTTCCAATACTTACCGCAACAACAAGGAAAGCTTGTGGATATTGTCCCACTGAGTATCCAATAAGATAAAAGAGGCGTCGAAGACTGAGAAAGCCATGAAGACAATTAAGTTTCTCCTGGCGGTTGTCGAGAGCTAAAAGTGTTTAATATGTACTTCCCTTTTCCGGCTGATTTAATTTTTATATTTTCAATTAATTTCTCAATGTTCCGACCCTGGACTTTGATTCCTGCTAATCTTGTCAGAAAAGTATCACATTACACCCAATCAACATAGAATTGAAATGTGAATCTGGATAAAAACACAAAATCAGAAAAAGTTCAACGACCAGATGACAAAATTAAATTTAGATTTTCTAAAAGAATGACTCACCCGAGAGCGATCTCTCTGGTTCTTGCTCAGGTTCTTCGCCATTCAACGGTCTTGTGTCCGCTGTCATTTGCAGTTTTTCGTCCTGCACAGCCCTATCCTGCAAAATAAGAAAAAAATGAGAAAATTTGATACTTGCCGAAAAGATCAAAGCTCTTCTCGAACTTCTTCATACCTCGTTCATCCTAAGCCCCTTTTCAGCACATGCCACAACCCGCTAATCACTCTGAAAGTTTATGACGTGGATGGGTAGACGAGTAATAAACAAGCGACTTATAAAGAAGATATAAAGCGAGGAGCTCTGTCGCAGGAAAAGAGACAGAGAAAGCTTTCAGATTATTTATTAAGATAACTAAAATGATTAGAAGAATCAGTTTTCAGGTGTCCCAAGAGGGCAGGCTGGTCGACATGGAAACTGAAAAGCATGTCTAAAAGAAGGGATAATTGGGAAGGTAAAATGTAGTTATGCAGATCTTAGAGAGCAAAAGAAGTATAATATATTTATACTATGCCAACGATATCTAAGAGTGGAGGTGCTAGAATCAATAGACAATAACCCCAGCCGACAAATATTGACTTTCAAAGAGCAAACCGAATCTAAAACTATTATAATATGGCCCTACTTTCTGTATGTATTATTTTCGAATAGCGTCACAGTCGTAGAAATGCTTTTTACCGATTTGTGAGCCCAAAATTATAGAAAAAAAAATTGATTTGAGAGCAATTTTTAGTCAGACACATTGTATATATTTGGCCGCCGGAAAACGATTGGGCGAGTTCTCCCAAGAGAAAATGTTCAAAATAAAGAAATGATAGTAGACGAAAAAACGCTTGGAGAAAAATGATTAGAATAAGAAGTAGGAAAAGCAGAAGCATCGCGTTTTCCAGAAAAAAGGGTAGTGTTTACTCTGAATGGGAAGAAGAAGAAGAAGAAAAAAATGAGACTGACTTCTATAAGATGAAAAATGGATTGGATGACTTGACTGACTTGTGCGTCATGAGCAATAGAAGAGCAATTGGAACGAACGAACGAACGAACGAAGTGGGGCGAAAAGGGAGTGTGAAAGAGAGAAAAGGAGAGAGAGAGAGAGTTCACGTTTAAAATTAACGTTTTCCTTGCTTTTGGATTACATAATTCGGAACCGCTGCTTGTTCCCGGGAAAATGAGAAAATGACCGGCTCACTTGATATTTTGATCTTTGAAGTCTCTGAAACCAAGTGAATACTGAGTAATGAAGAAAGTGAGTTAGTTGACAACAGGTGCTTTATGAATTTTTATGTATTTAGTTGAAGTTTAAACTTTTTCCAAGTTCAGAAAATTCTTAGTTTTCAGAGACATGCATGCACACATTATAGCTGTCAAACGTGATAGTTTTCCCCTATTATGTATGTACGTCTCGTGGCCGATTCGAGTCAAGACTTGTCAGAAACGAAACTCGAAAACAAGATGCTATATATGACGAAAAGCAAACAGAAACAGAAAGGATGAAGATGAACGAAATAAAGGAGAGACAGCGCGCAAACCCTCGCCAAACTCAGGCCTGTTAGAGCTACAGTAGTTTAATGATTCAAGCAGATCTAGACGGATTGTTTATTAGGATGACGGTAGCCAGTCCGAAAAAAAAAGAGAAAAAACTGAGAGCGAAAAAAAAGGTGTTAACCTTAACATATTGGAAGTTGGAAGTAAGTCAAGCCAATTTTGGATTTGTATGTTGATGCAATAACTTAAGTGAAGAAGAATAGAGCACCCTTCTCTCTCTCTCTCTCTCTCTTTCTCTTTCTTATTCTTCAGTCATCAGAAAGCTGTCTGTGCGAGAGATTTTGAGCTCGGGCCTAGATACTGCAAAATTCGAAGAGAACGACATACAAAAGTGATGGCGACGCAGAGAAGAAAAGAAAGAGAAGGAGCACATTCGGAGGAGCACAAGAGACACTGCTCACGGCCCTCTCCTTTTCTATGTGTGGCCAGCAGTCCGTCCCATCGGCGTGACTTGTTCTCCCTTATTTTTCCAATGTTCAGTGAAAAGAAAGCAACAGAAATAGAAGAATAAACGAGTGACGATGAAGTGAGAACGACCCAGGGAGAAGATATAGAGAAGGAACAGAAATTAAGCGAAATGACTCACACGATACTTGTCTCATTTGCTCCGCCGCCGTCCGTTGGTCGCTCGCGCGTTCATAAAATCGCGTGAGCGTTGCACTCGTCAACCCACTCTCTCGTCATGCTCAGAATCACGCCCGTTGCTTTTACTTTTCTATTTTCCACTAATTTTATGACTTGTCTGCCCCCGCTGAGCGCCAAATCACAACACACTCTCTCCCTCTCTCTCTCTCTCTCTCTTGCTCACACCTCGTTATCGCCATTTTCTTACTGTCTTTTCTAGGATTCATCCTGAAAAAGGAAAAAAAAGAAATAAACAAAATGCACACTTTTATTTTTATTATTTAACTTGTCATATTTGTTTTCTAATAAGCATAGAAAGGTTCTGGGATCAGGGATTAGAAAATGTGAACGAATAAAACAAAACAAAAATATGGACTGCCGCGCGCAATGCGTTCTGAAGAACAATATTGGAAAATCAAAAATTTGATTAAAAAAGAGAGCTAGAAGGGGAAGGCAATTGGCAGTTCGGCTCGTGGGTTTTTGGTTGACGATTTCCCTTTTTGTACGTACATACATATTACGGCGACCACAAAACCAACCAGACTCGGCTGTTTTCGCATGCCTAGAAAAGCGGCTTGGCTTGTTCTCACGTGTCTATCTACCCATCTCTTATGATTTCGTTTCGAGCCAACAGCCAACTCAATTTTTAGATTAAATAGAAGACGTAGTGTTTATTTCGCTTTTCTCACATCAGATGCTACACAGGGGCATGAGCCGGGAGTCAGCAAACGCGCCCGGATGGACAAGGAAATTTTTAATTAAAGTGGAAGCAAATTGACTTTTAAAGTTGTTTAAAATTTTAAATAAAAGGAGAATTCCTGAAAATGTGCGTTCGGGCGCGTCTGCTGATGCTAACGAACACTTTTTAAAAAGTTGATTTTTAAAAAATACGAAATAGTTAACAGGGCAAATCCCACTGAAATGGAAAATGAAAAGAAAGAAAAAAGCAACAAAAATGGAAATTTAAAAAAGTTGATTTTTAAAAAATACGAAATAGTTAACAGGGCAAATCCCACTGAAATGGAAAATGAAAAGAAAGAAAAAAGCAACAAAAATGGAAATGCAGGCCAATATGATTCGGGAAACAAAACATTTATGGATACACCCAACTCTTTTCTACCTTGAAGATTGAATTTTCCAAGATTATAATAATACATAACGCTGTTGGCTTTTCTTCTTTTGTCATTTTTTCTTTTTTTTTTCTTTCTATGAACTTTATGTGATCCCCTTACACTCTTCGGCTCACATCTCAGATTTTTTGTTACCAACGAGCTTCCGGAAAAATCGAAACGTAACAGAATTTTGAAGGGAGAAGGGAAAAGCATGACTGTTGTGGTGGGAAGCAAGGAAAACAAAAAATGGGTAGAAAATCTATGTGTTGACAGTAAAGCACATAAAGGATCGGTTTCGCGGAAAAACAGTCATCGCCTTTCTCGATAACAACCAGCAGCTGCGCAATATTTTTGAAACGAGTGGGTTGATATGATGTGGAACGAATTGTGCAAAGAGATAGAAAGCCGAACTTGTGAAAACATTGAAGTGAGTGTAACGGCCCTTGGGTGTCCGTAGCCAAGAAGAACATTCTGGCGAGAAAAGCGTGCTCCGGGCAAATACTTCTGAGGCGGAGAGAGAGAAACTTTGTGAGCTGTAAGTATGTACATTTTAACATCGTTTTCGTGTGTGAACAGACGGAGAGAACGAACCATAATTTATTCAAATATTTTCCTGGGCATGTGTACAATTTTTGAAGAACGTTGCACTTTGACGATACATGTACATAATTTATCAATCCTGAAGAATTAAAAAAAGGTTATATGTAAACTGTAGAAAAACTAAACTTACAATTAGACAATGCTGAATTTTGCACCCCGCCACGCGGTAAAGAGAAGTTACCCGTTCAAAATAGCGATTAGCCGTTTATAATGGCCGTTATCCACCGATGATGGCAAATGGCCATTACTGATGCACAACTGGGGCCAAATTGGTAATTGACGCAAGTTTGGAGCGGATTTCGTGTGTGTATATGGCGCGAGTTTGGCGACAATCGACCCCTAAGCGGGACTAGCCATCAAAACGACTAATCAAAAATGGTGCTTGTGCCACATACATTTGGCATACGCTGCGAATTGAACGGCTAATAGCCGAAAATTCTCTGAAAAGGTGATGTTTGAGTATAAATTTTATGAGTAGTGCACAGACTGTAAAGCAGCCTTATACACAAAAGATCAGGGTAATTTGTAAAAATTACCGTAAAACCTGTAATTGAAGTACACCTGTATTAGAAGTACACCTCTAATAGAAGTACACCCCCAAGAGGCATTTGAAAAATAGAAGTACACCCTCTAATTGAAGTACACCCTCTAATAGAGGTACATCATCGGGTGAATTATTTTGAAAAAAAATTTTATTCCATTTTTTAAGCGTTTTTTTTTTCTGTTTTTTATTGGTTTAAAGACATTTTGAATTGAAAATCATTTGAATGCCCGCGACACTAGTATCCAAACACGTTCATGGAGAATACACTTGTAACATTTTAATTGACGAGCGCATATTTCAAAGTTTCGAGACCCTGACAAAACCGGGGAACAGCCCCTCAGCGCAATGGAAATGGCGGGTCCCAGCAGATGATTGAATGATTTCTGCGGATGGTCTATCGACTAAAAAATCGTTTAGAATAGCTGACAGACGATTATTTAGCTTATCTCAACAGTTAGAAACTGTTTAAAAAAGACAGAATTGGGAAGTTTTGAAAACTGACCGAGTTGGGATTTTGAGCGCCACCTCGCGAGAAGATGGACTATGGTAAAAATGTCGTTAGCTGAGGGGGTGACAGGGGAAAAAATAACCAAAACCGGGAAAAATTTGCATGTATGCGGCACAGTTTTTCTAGAACTGTATAACCCTTTCAGTACAAAACTCGTGCCGCACGTTTGCAATGGGTGGGGCTTCTTCCTCAATTTTGGAAATGTTTTTTCCCGCTTTTATCTTTCCCTGTTTTGCCTGCGTCTCAAATCCTCTTTCTTTTTCTTTTCTCCTGAAAGGTCTTTGAAAAATAGAAGTACACCCTCTAATTGAAGTACACCTGTATTAGAAGTACACCCATTAAGGGGGTTTGAAAAATAGAAGTACATGTACTTCAATTACAGGTTTTACGGTAATTTGCAAAACGTTCAAAGATTTTTTTGGTGGTAAAATATTCGCATTTGGAGAAATTCCGTTTTCGAACAGATTTTCAAAAACTGCTTGTCAATAATCGGTCAATTCCATTAAATTTTCGGAATTTATCGAAAAAAAATTCGATATATTATGTTTTCAATCGAGTTGCAGCATGAGAATGAGAACGAGAGAAAATAGAAATGTTTTCTCTGCTTCTCTTCGAATCGAACTGTGTTTGCGTGGTCGCGCGAAAAAAAATGGGCGGAGTCACGCATTCTCATGTCATGTCGCACGCGTAATCATGGAAGTCTTTTTCATTTTCCGATAGTCTCATTTTATTTTCCTTTTTTTTCTTCTTTCGCAACGATGCTCCAAATTAAGATTGTGCGCGTTGGTTATGAGGTTATTCACGAGAAAAAAAAACGGTTTGTTTTTGTTTTTTTCCAATTCACGCGATGTCGAGAATTGTAAAAAAAAATACAGGTAGAGATACGGTGGTGTCCCCCTGATATAGCATTGATAGTGAAGAGACACAGAGATTGCCTCCTTTCTTTGAACTCCTCACCTGCTGCGTCTCTTCACTATCAATGCTATATCAGGGGGAGACCCGTTTCTCTACCTGTATTTTTTACAATTCTCGACATCGTGTGAATTGGAAAAAAACAAAAACAAACCGTTTCTCATGAATAACCCCATTACATTTATCGAAAATGGCAAAATCAAGAAATATCGATTTTTTCGACCAAAGAATTTGGATTTTTTATCGAAAATTTATCCCACGAGCTTTTCGAAAAAACACGAGCGAAGTTTAGTTACGGCGCTCCACTTTTACGCTGGTCTCATGGTTACGATAAACACCGTGCGGTTTTCCGCGGCGAGACCAGCGAAAAATCGGAGCGTGAATTTTGCTCTTCAACACCTTAAAGTCAGATTGTAAAATAAATACACACTGTTTTCAAGTGCAATAAAACAAATTTCGTTTTTTTTTTAATATTTCCAATCACACCTACAACGCTCCATTCGTAGTTTTCAAAATTTTTCCTCATATTGTGAAAACAAAAAAATTGCAACGCGGTGTTTGCGTACTTTTGAAATTCAAACGGCAATGAGAGAAATAGCATGGCTAATGAAGAGAAATGTTCCCATTTTCATTTGAATTTTAAAAGTACGCAAACAGCGCGTCGCAACTTTTTTGTTTTCACAATATTGTCGGCCCGCCAAAATGGTCAAACGCGCTCCGCTGAACTCAACGCTATGCGATTTTCATTTTGGATTGCAAATTATTTCATCTCACGTGGAATTTATACGTGGAATGAAATAATTTGGAGGTTAAATGAAAATCGCACAGCGTTGAGTCCAGCGGACCGCTTTTGACCATTTTAGCGGACCGACAATAAATAGATTTATTTCAAAAAACACGTGCAAACCCAACCCATCCATCATCTGCACGTAAGGAGTAAACAAAAAGCGCTCTATCGCACACCGTTTGCAGCGGCCCGAAACTCGTGGTTTCCACTCTTCGCGGTGTTTTTTTTTCTATATTTTCTTGTTAAGTTTAAAGAACACCAAGTTTATTGGGTTTCTTGTTGCCTCTCACTGACGGCTTGGTGCTCCTCTCGCTCCACTTCGTATCTCATTTTTATCGACCTAAAAATTTATTGGCCAGATTCTATATAACGTAAACATTTTTTGTTGAGATTTTGTGTATTTAATTTTAATTGTTTGGCAGCGAATAACCTCAGATCCATACTACAAATTTTGCCCATTATTCAGCCCGCATGGCTACATCAAAGTGTTTATGTTTCTCATCCATTTTCTGCGCCTCTTGCCTCTCAACTTGCTGGTGTCTCGGATACAACGTACCGATCGTTTTGTTATCACGTTTCGTGCGTGACTCGATTTTTTTTGTTGTTGCTAATTTCGCAATATTACTCGGAGAAACTCTTTTTTCCAGAATGACGGTTCCCGACAAATTCCAAGAAGTGCTGAAAGAATGGGCACCGGCGATCGTTGTTCCTATCTCGTTATATGTAGCCTTTAAGTGAGTTTAATCTTTGAATAATTAATTTAAATTTAAAAAAATGTTTAGAATCCTCAACAAAATCATCCCTGGCGCGCACAACTTGCCAAAGCTGGACGTGAAAAACAAGATCGCTGTGATTACCGGAGCTAGCTCAGGTCTTGGAAAAAGTCTCGCTTTTGAGTTGTACAAACGAGGAGCCAAAGTGATTCTTCTTGCCAGAAGCACGGATAAATTGAAGGAAATCTGCAGAGAGCTCAAGGAAACCTTCCCTCTTAATCAAAATGAGCCGCTTTACTAGTAAGTTGGAGAATTTATTGGAAAAAAAAATCTATGCTGACGTAAATCGACATCACTAAGCGAGAGATCAGTATGTGCGCTCCACTGAAGTGGCGCGAAATACTATTTTTAAATGTACCTGCAGTCTTTTTCGTGTATTTTACTGGTTTTTGAATATTTCGATATTCTCTAAAAAATTCGATTCCAAAAATAAACGTTTTTGTGTGACAACTTTATGCAAATGAATCGCGTCACTGAAACTATCGATTTTTCTATTTTTGAACGGTGAAATGTGCGATTCTAAAAATAACAGCTCTGACTAATTTAGCAAAGTTTGACACAAGCAATTATTGTATTTTCAATCGAGTTGCAGCATGAGAACGAGAGATAAAAAGAGACCCCACGAAAAGGGGGGAAAGTGTTGAAACGCAGGAACGAAAAGGGGGGAAAATGGGCACAGTTTGTCTGCAAAAGTGCCGCACGGTTTTTTCTGCATTTTTGGAGAATGAGCAATAGTGTTTTTTCTGTTTTTTTTGCCTGAAATTAGTTTTTTTGGGTATTCATTCGCGACAAATGCAGGTGCGCTTCATTGAACTTCGTACTTTGCGATTTTCATTTTCGTCACCAAATTATTTTTCCTCTTTTTCTTCGATTTCTTGCTAAAATTCTCCGTTTTCCTTGATATTTATTTGTTAAAATGACTAATAACAAACAAAATCGTAATATTTTGTAAAAATTTTCCCAATTATGCCCAATTTTAGTTAAAATTCGCCATTTTTCGAAATTGCCGCTGCTTTCAAAATTTCTAAATCATTTATTTGGAAAGCTTTTAGTTCAAATGATATTATGATGATGTATTTCAATGTATTCTTTCTTTTTAGCACACAATTTTCCTATTTTAATGCGAAATCACCCGATTTTTCGCAAAAAAATATTATTTTTCACTAAAATCAATAATTTTGTGGACCTCTCGCAGCTTTTCCGCTCCTTTTATTTTTTAATCGTTTCTATTTTGTCTCCGCATTTTAAATACTAAATTCCAGAAAAACAAAGCAGGAAAAAAACACTATTTTTCATTCTCCAAAAATGTAGAAAAACCGTGCGGCACTTTTGCAGACAAACTGTGACCATTTTCCCCCCTTTTCGTTCCTGCGTTTCAACACTTTCCCCCTTTTCGTGGGGTCTCGATAAAAATACATGTTTTCTCTGCTTCTCTTCGAATCGAACTGTGTTTGCGTGGTCGCGCGAAAAAAGTGGGCGGAGTCACGCGTTCTCATGTCGCAAGTCGATTGAAAAAACAATATATATAAAACAAAAACCGAACGAAAATGTGGTTGATTTTCGTTAAATATGTGCGTCGTGAAAAAAAAATATGGACGATAATTTGAAAAATAGTAGTTCGCGCCAAGAATTGGTGGAGCGCACTTACTGATCCCGCTTAATGTTAGTGCTGTCGATTAAACTCAGCGTAAAAATCTATCTGCGTTTCAGTTACTTTGACATCACCGATCCTGATCAAGTTCCATGGTCTGAAATTCCAAAAGTGGACATTCTCATCAATAACGCTGGAATGTCAAATCGCGGATCTTGCGCCGACACACCGCTCGACGTGCACAGAAAAATCATGGAGACCAACTTTTTCGGCCACGTCTACGTAACCAACATTCTTCTGCCTAAACTTGATCCAAATGGATGTATCGTGTCGACCAGCAGTGTTCAAGGAAAAGTTGCCCTTCCATACCGCAGCTCCTACAGTTCCAGCAAACATGCTCTTCAAGCATATTTTGATTCTCTACGCGCCGAACACAAAAATCTTCATGTATTGGTCGTCTCTGCCGGATATATCAACACGGGATTCGGATCCCGAGCTATTGATGCTTCTGGAAAGGCGACTGGGGTGGAGGACATAAATCAGAAAAAGGTTAGATACATACATTTTTAATAATAGAGGCGGGGTAATTAAAATTTATTGGCTTTTTCTTCGGCTAGATGTTGCGGCGGCACTTTTACGGAAACTACGAGCTTTTTTGACTGGAGCCGCAGTCGGCACAGGATGTTTAGGTGAAGATCCTGAAAAGTATAGAAAAAAAATAAAAATTTGGAATTTGGAACTCACGTTTCTTGGTTGCCTGTGTTTTTGCTGGTGGCTGTTTAGCCACAGGTGCTACCTCTGTGACTGCCAGTTTGAGTGTAGACGTTGGAGTAGCCTTCGTGGTCGTAATTTTGGCCGTTGTACTTACGATTGGTTTGGTTGAAGTGGTGCCAACAACACCGTTGCCTCCCCATCCCTTAAAATTGAATTTCGGCACTTTCAAACATTTAATTAAATGACGTACCAACTGCTGATCTTGATTGTTTCTTGGATCATTCCAATCGGGTCCTACTGGCCAATTGGCAGGATTTGGCATAGGGAAGTTTCCCTGCTCCTTGTCAGGGTCTGGAATGAACTCGACCGTCGTAGTCTGAATTTTGGCATTACCTTTTTTGGAACAAAAACATTTCTATTTACCTGTGGAGTTGTCGGTGGTTGGAAAATATTTTGAAACGGTCGGAACGGCTGAGGATTGAAGAAGTTGAACGGTTGTTGTTGTTGGGGTTGTTGGAAAAAGAATTGAGCTGAAAAAAAAAAGAGTCAATCACTCCACTATACCTACTTTTTTCAAAAAACTACCATCATTTCTTCCTAAGACCACAAAGAAAATAGCCGTGAAGAATAGGCACCAACCCATGATGAGGCAACTTGAGGTGAATGACCGTCGCTCTCCGAAACAGTTTACCGTCTACTCATGGTAATTCAATTGACATTGTTACACTTGAACGGTTTTTTTTTTTTGAAATATGTATGCCTGCGCATGATTTAAAACTTCAAGGAGAAAGACGACTCATTGCTTTAACGACACAGACAATAGCCCCCGTACTAAAAGATGTTTATCTCCGAAACGATTATCTATAAATTTGTTCAGGGTTACTCACCGGAATATTGCGCCCAACAAATCGCCAATGCCATTCGCGACCGCAAATCTGACTTCTTGATGGCTCCGTTTGATGCTCGATTCGCCGTCTTCCTCAGATACTTGTGGCCGACTCTGATGAATTATATGCTCTACATCCGTGGAACTAAGGATCAATGGGCACCGAAGAATAAAAACAATTGAGAGCAGCTTCTCAACATGTTTTTTTCTTTTTCATTGATCTAATTGTAAAGTTTGTGTCGGTTTAAATAATTAATTGCATGAGTAAATATTTACTGCTGTGCGTTTTAAATTAAATGTAAATTGTCTTGTGAATAAATATCATTTTTAGAATGTTCAACGTTTTAAAGTTGATTAACCTGGCAGACTCAAAAAAAAATTTGGACCGAAATGTCGCTTTGAAAATTTTCGAAAAAAATTTTTAATTTATTTTCAAAAAATCGATATTTTGGTCCAAAATGTTCTGGGCATATTTATCAAGGAGTATTTTGCCATTTTTTCCCAAAATTTCGAATCAATCGGAGCATTTTCCTAATTTTTTTTTTGTTGCTATTTCGTGAATAACCCCATTAAAAACAATAAAAATGGAAAAAGTTGAGTTATCGGGGCTTGAAAGAAAATTAGAGATCTTTTTCGAACGCTCCAGAATTTTCTGTTATCTGCACATTCTCGACCACCAATTGCTAGGTCTTGAATGGTGATAGCTCGTCAAATGGTGTACATTGCGGTCTCGCCACTGACGGTGTTTGCAGACTTGTGGATTTGCGCGCAAATTTGAATTTTTCCGTTTCGAAAATTTATAAATTCCTTTTTTTGTTATTATTTGCGCCGTTATTAATTTTTCTTTAACTCTATGGAATTTGAAATTTTTTTCCTGACTAGTGCTTAACATTTTTATTTCATTATGCGATAAAAAGTTTTCAAATTACAGAGTTAAAAAAGGCACAAATAAAAAAAAAACGGAATTTATTTGTCGAAAAATTCAAATTTGCAAGTCTGCAAACACCGTCCGTGGCGAGACCACAATGTACGCCATTTGACGCGGTATCACCAATATATTTTTTTTCATTTTTTAATACATTAAATACGGTCTCCCGGTTCTCGCAATTTTAACGAGAGGACCAAAAGGTCCATTTCTATCGAAAATTTCCCAAGCTTCCTATTTTTCAATGTTTCTTTTTTTTGGTGCCTCGCCTGACCCCTTAATCGGAAAGCACAAAGTCAATATTTGATTAAAACTGCACACTTTTTCTCCATTTCTTCAGCCGTTTTCTCGTGATCGACTTCCCACTAACACCAAAAGCGGAGAAGATTTATTGGAAAAACAAAGAGTAAAAGTGAAATTAAAAACATTTGTATCACACTGACACACAAAGCAAAAGCGCACAAAGCCTGATGATAATTTATTTAAAGAAAAAAAAACAAAACAAAACACACATTAATATGCGGGGTTACGAAAAATTCATGCGGATAAATCTCTGGTTAGCTATAAATTATGAACTTCAAGTTTTTTTCACATTTTTTAAGTGTCACACAAAAGAAAGAAACGAAAATCGATATTACTTTTTAGATAATATGAATAACTTACTTGCAAGAGCATATGAGAGAATAGAAGTGTCGCGATAGTAAGAGGGATTATTTTACGGGCGTTCAAAAATGTGTAATGACAAAGTAGTCAAAGGGGTCGACTGTTTTCAATAAATTATGCGTTGAGATTAGTGGATCACAACCTTTTTGACGTAGTTGCAAGTGAAGCAATGCTCTTGTCGGGATACGGTCTAGCACCAGCACGATCCTTCATCAGTGACAATTTGGCGTTGACGAATCGGGTCCATGGTCACAACATTTGCTGGAAAATAATTGTTACCAGGGTTCTGAATTTTTTAACGCGCTCGCTCTACCAATCACGCAAAACGTGAGTAATTGCGTTTTTGCAAGAAAAAAAAACTTACGTGGCTCCACTGGATCGTCTTTAATAATTCCGGGAAGAGCTCCAGCGATACGACGGAACAATTGCTTGACATTGTATCCAGCCTTAGCGGACGTCTCAATGAACATCACATTCAGCTCCTTGGCCTTTCTCTCGCCCTCATCAGTGGTGACTTGTCTGGAAATTGTTTTTCAAAATTTTAATTTTAATTTATGGACCAACTGAATACGGAAGTTTTTAAATAGTAAAAACCGTAAATTGACTCAATTTTCCAATTTCCAGGAGTTTGATGGAAATAATGTGTTCATGATCAAAATTCAATTACGATGCTCCGCAGGTCTCGCAGCGAAAAACTGGTTTTTTTTTCAAAATTCTAGCAGCGATCTCAATCTGTAAAGGCGCATAACATTCTTCGGCTCTGGGACGTTTCGAAACTAGGATGCTTTGAAACTAGGACGTTTCGAAACTGTGACGAATTGAAACTAGCAGGGTTTGAAACTGGGACGTTTCGAAACCTGTCCCTTCGTAACTAAGACGTTTCGAAACTTTTGTGTTAGTTTTCGTCGCCGTGTTCGCACTATTGACAAAATACGGTCAAGGATAAAATATTTGTCGAATATTTTTGCGGTAAATTCGGATTAATTTGTCAAAATTAATCAGAATTTTACCTCTAAAGTTTCAAAACGTCTTGTTTCGAAACGTCCCAGAGCCCACCCACTCGAAGATGTTATTTCCTAGATTTTATGCAATTCCAAATCGAAATCAAAAAATTATTTAAAACACTCCGTATTCTGTACAATTTTTCCAAAAATAGTCAAACCTCTTATCGGAAAGATCAGTTTTGTTTCCAACCAGCATGATGATTACATCGCTTCCACGCTCCGTTCTCACGTCGTCAATCCATTTCGATGTTTGGTGGAACGAGTTCGAGTCTGTATTTAATTGTGAAATGTGTTAATAACGTTTCCAATGAAATTTTTGGCGCTTATAAGACGGGAACAGGCGGCTAATAGCAAGCAAAAATGACTACAGACTGACGAATATGGCTAATACACAAGTGAAATGAACGCGCTGGATGCATAGTGTCCCTATTGAATCATATTGTGAAATTATGCATATTAGACTCTCATTTAGCCACAAAAGTCACAATTTTGAGAAAGTTATTTTCGCCCCGCCAACATGGTCAAACGCGCTCGGCTGAACTCAATGCTATGCGATTTTCATTTTGGTTTCCAAATTATTTCATTCCAAGTTGAATTTATACGTGAAATTAAATTATTTAGAAACCAAAATGAAAATCACATAGCTTTGAGTTCAGTGGAGCGCGTTTGACCGTTTCGGCGGGCCGGCAATAGTCAAAAAATTAAAATTAAGTACGGACACTATATGCATCCACCGAATTTTACGTGTGTAGGTGCCGAAAATAGCTATTAGCCATTATGTTGTTAAATGCGCTTATTAAAGTTGGCTCTGCGGCTAGAATTTGAAAAATAGCCACTAGTTCAAGAGATTTTTAGCAGTTCCATTGACTCGCTTACAATTTTTATTTAATTACAGCTTTATTCATTGGTCAATCTTTTCAATCGTCCTAGAATAACCTACTTGTAATATCATAAACCACAACAGCCACAGTGGAGTCTCGGATGTACGACGGGATCAACGAACGGAAGCGCTCCTGTCCAGCAGTGTCCCAAAGTTGAAGTCGGACCTGAAAATGTCCATATCAATTACAAATTTTAAGCCCACGTTTCGATTCAAAAACATACAGTTCTATCTTCCAAGTACATTGTCTTACTCAAAAAGTCAATTCCGATAGTTGCCTGATAGGTGTTGTCGAAGGAGTCATACATGAAGCGGGTGATCAGAGAGGTTTTTCCCACTGGAAGCATAGCGATATTTCGTAATACTTTTAAAGGTTTTTTTTGCTAAATATTTAACTTACCACTCTGCTCCCCGAGGAATACCAGCTTGAATTTCTTCAATGGATTACCAAAGTCCGACATTGATCCTGCAAACTTTAAAAAATATTTTCAAAAAACGGTGCTAAATGAATTTTCACGACAAATGGGGTCAATTTCAAACTGGGAACGCTCAAAAAATCAATAAGAGAACGGCGGCTAGTAGTGGACAAGAATAGAATGCAATATTGGTGTCGCATTTGTGCCCTCCCTTCTGCTCATCGATTTTCCTCCTTCCTGGCAAATGGTTTAACGAGGGCGGGAAGCAGGGAGTGCGGTTAGAAAAAGAAACGTTTGGACGACGAAAGACGGGGACAAAAGCATTGAAAACGGACCGTAAAAGTTTGAAATGTGAAAAATGCGATAAAATGCAGTGAACGCCGGCAACCACGTATGCGGTGTTAGCCGCGGAGAGACACAGGTCGCTTGGTTTCCCCTCGAGACCCGTTCTCGTAAATCTACACCTGCGCACTTTGTTTGCCCATATGGATTTTTTCCGATGCTTTTGTATAATCACCGTATCTTGACCGCAAGATGATCTTAGTTAGTGACTTGATTAGAAGCACGTAAATATATATATCACAATAATTTTAGTTAACTTTCAAGGAAAAATATAAATAAAAGTGAAGATTTTACTACTAACAGCTCTGAAACTAACTCAAAAAGGATAGAGTACATATTATGGGGTTATTCAGGGTCGGAAAAAATAGTTTTTTTTTACCTTTTTTCCTTATTCAACCGACGGAAAAGAAAGAAAAAAATCCGTGGTCGCGAGAGTTTTTTTCCGTTGCTTTTCTAGGCCATCGCAAAAGTTTTTTAGGCCCTCCGCTGTGAGACCTGCGAAATATCGATTTACGGGCGAATAATTTTTGAAAATTGGTCTCGCGCGCAGGTCTCACAGCGGAGGGCCTAAAAAACTTTTGCGATGGCCTAGAAAAGCAACGGAAAAAACTCTCGCGGCCACGGATTTTTTTCTTTTTTTTCCGTCGTTTGAATAAGGAAAAAAACTATTTTTTCCGAGTTGTGCGCCAGATAAATGAAAAAAATATTGCAGGAAATCGTTTCCTCTTTTGCCGCCAAAAGCTGAACCGTGGCGATAGCTGACGCATAACTTGAAACGCTGTCTCGCCACGTCACGAATCTATAATAGGTAAATAAACATAAATACAACGATTGAAAAGTGTTTTGTCGTGGAGAAAACCACTGATGACAGCATACACTTGAAAAACGGAAATTAAAATCACGACGTTTTTCTATTTCTTCTCTGTGACTGATTCTCAGTTTGATAAGTTAGATGACCGGTATTTTTAAAAGTGATCACTTATTCTTGAAATATCACATTTTGAATAAAAAACACACTGACAGTGCACTGCGGACTTTCCCGCATTTCGTTTCGCGTGTCACGGTCTCCAGGATTTGAAAAGTGGGCGGAGCCGAGCAAACGCGCCCCACTGGATTTTTTCGCGCGAAATTCAAATTTTGACGCATTTTTTATGTTTTCCGGGAAAAAAAGCATAAATTCTTAATTTTTTCCCATATGTGCTTCAACGGAATTATAGCTGAGGTCTTCAGAATTTTTTAAAGCCTTACAAGCCTTTAAGTTAGAACGTCGAATTTTCTTTAGCCACCATTTCGAAATAATCGTTTTGAGTTTTTTGGCGTTTTTGCAGGATAAATCTTTACGAAAATCAAAGTTTGGGCAATTTTATGATATTAAAAGAAACAATACATACATTTTACAAAGAAAAACAGGTTTTACTGAAAGGAAAATAATAAAATCAATTTTAAAAAAAATGCGAGAATCGAAAAACACGCAAGCACCGAAAGTGTTTGCTGGCGCGCCAGCAAATTAGGCTACGCCCCCATTTCCACACGGCATGCTGGCACCTACCTCAGTGCAAACGCGCCCCAATCACACTAAACGTTTGATGAAACACTGTGAGACCCGTGTTAAAAGAACATTCCCTCGCGGCGTTGCCAACATTGCTGCTGTATCAAATGTTTTCAAAAAATAAGGAATATCTGCAGGATTGTATCTGCAGGAAAAAACATGTTTTTATTTTTGTTTTCGCGGAACGTACGCAGCGAATTGAACGCGCGAAAAAATCGAATTTCATAAAATGAGGCTGAAACGTAGATGCCAGCATGCCGTGTTCCAATCCTGGACACCGTGCGTCTCTCAATCTTCAACGCAGAAAATACGTATTTCGCCGCTGGCATTGTTCTGCATGGCCTAGGTCCCGATGTGCGCCCCGTGGAACTTTCAGAGATTGATAATAAAAAAGTTGTTTTCTTAGAATACCACAATAGATGGTGAAAACTGGTCTAGAAAATTCAAACTTTTCTACGAGCAACTTCATCGCGATCGAACACAGCTGAAAGTGTGTGACCGTAATTCATTAAAAAAATTTTAACGCGAAAGTTGGTAAAAATAAAAGAGTAAAAGAGTTTTTCTGGAATTTTCTAGGCCAAAGCTTTCCCCAGATAAGACGAGAGTAATGAATGCCGGGTGTGAGGCATTTCAGTAATTTTGCTTTTGGCGGACGAAAGTGATGTCAGATGGGATAAATTACCACAATGCGTGGTTTTAAATTTTACAAAATTTTCCATGATGTGTTGGAAAAGTTTTTTAAAAATTGAAGAAAGCACATACTTAAAAACAAATATTGATGAAAAAATTCAAAAATCTACAAAAAATTATTTACTTTTTCGAGAAGTGCGTTAGAGCGTGTTTACTTACTTTCATTATCGGTTAAATTTTCTTGCTGGCTACCCTACATAACGAGAAGAGACACCCGCTCCCATTTTTGAACTGCGTTCAGTTGAAAACCCTGACGGGTGCGCCCGCGGGCGGACTTTTGATTTTTCGCGTCACTGATTACTGTAGTCGGGCTAGAATATTGAATAAATGAATAAAAATAATGTGTTGCTGATTTACCGATTGATCTGGAATTTTGGGTGAATATAAATTTTCATGGATACACAATTCTCAAAATGTTCTCCCAATATTTTTTATTTGGTTTCTTTTTTGCATTTCTCGAAGTTCCTAATTCCTATACGATTAACCCTATTAAAACTAAACACGTGCTATAATTCGCACTTTGGACTTTGTAGCAACTACGTTGTACTCTTGCCCGTACCCGAAATCTTTGTCTCTCTCATGCAGTTCGCCTCTCGCTTAGCCACGTGGTCGTCAATGTTCCACAACACAACCCCTGGCCCGACCAGGACCCGCCAAAATCCAAGGATCCGAACCCGCGAACACGCTGATCTATTTTTTCGCCTCGGATTTATCGACATTTTCATTTTTGTTTTTCTCTACCGGGCGACACATCTTTTTTTCTAATTCCCTCCTCCATCTCGTCCCTTTTTCTTTTTCTAAAAGTTATACCCTGACCCGCTCGTTTGATTCCACTTTTTCCGCTTACCCTCTTTTTTCTATCCTAGCACAACTACATACTGATAACCGTCGTTAAAATCAAACCAACGTGTGTCCATACCAACGAATCTCGCTTATCACCTTCTTATCTGCAGAGCGTATACCGAACAACAAGACAAGTTGTCCCCGCCCTAGGCCAACGGCTACCCACCTCTATCTTTACAACATACGTTTCTTCTCTTCCATCGATAATAGGACGCCACACACAAACACTCCTCACACACACAAAACACATTGATTTCTGTGTGTTCCCTATTAACTTTGTATTTTTTTTACCTATCTCGTTCGCATTGTTTGTTATTTGTCTATTATTCTGTCTCGTTTTCAGAAAATGTTGTCCAGAAACCTGCAGAGATGTACCCGCTTGTTCAGTTCTACGAACAAGGCAATGTCATCTACTGGGCTCGATTTGGATTTCACACCGGATCAAATTGAGTTCAGAAACAACATCCGAAAATTTGTTGCCGAAGAGATTACTCCAGTTGCCGCAGAGTACGACAAAAGCATGGAGTACCCCTGGCCAATTCTCAAGAAGGCTCATTCTCTGGGATACCTTACCGCCGACATTCCAGAAGAATACGGAGGACTTGGAATTGATATGGTCACTAACTGCATTATGAGTGAAGAGATTGCTTACGGTTGCTCTGCTATCGGTACCGCTCTCATGGCCAATGATCTCGCGTTGTCACCGCTTATCTTGGCTGCTAATGACGACATCAAGAAGAGATTCCTCGGTAGGATGATCGACAATCCGTTCGTCGCCTCTTTCGCCGTGACTGAGCCAGGAGCAGGATCTGATGTTGCGGGAGTTAAGACCAAATGCGAAAAGAAGGGAGACGAGTACATTATCAATGGATCCAAAATGTGGATTACCAACGCTGGACATGCTAACTGGTGAGTCCATGCACTTTGCACTTTGTTTTTTGCTATTCTATGCACGTGGTAATGCAATTCTTCGCGGTGTAACAAAAAGAGATACTCGCCGTAGGTTCCGATAAAAATTAGTTGAAGACAGACTGAACTTTGTACCTGCCTGTGAAACGTGATTTTTGTCGTTTGAAAAGAGGAAATGAAGAGACTAGCGGGTGGGAAAAATTCAACTCAAACAAAAACAATGCGCATTCTCGCCAAATTTGATAGTGTCAATCAATAAATTAGACCTACTTTTTAGGTTCTTCGTTCTCGCCCGCTCGGACCCTGACCCAAAGGTTTCATCTGGAAAGGCGTTCACCGCCTTCGTCGTCGAAGGAGACTCTCCAGGACTTACAAGAGGTCGCAAAGAAATCAATATGGGTCAGAGATGCTCCGACACTCGTGGAATCACTTTTGAGGACGTGCGTGTCCCAGCTTCCAATGTCGTTGGAGCTCCAGGAGAGGGATTTAAGGTTGCTATGAGAACGTTTGATAAGACTCGTCCAACTGTTGCTGCCATGGCCACTGGTCTCGCCTACCGGTGTTTAGACGTTGCCACACAGTACTCATTGGAGCGAAAAGCTTTCGGAACTAAAATCGCCAACCATCAAGGAGTGTCGTTCCTTTTGGCTGATATGGCTGTCAATGCGGAGCTCTCCAAACTTATGACCTACAAGTCTGCATACGAGGTGGGTAGAGTGCCAGATTGGCTTCAATTTCTAGAATAAACATGCTAAATTGCGTCAATTTCGTGTTCACAGTCAAGAGCTCGCGACAACTAACATTTCTGTTTCAGGCCGACGCCGGACGCCCAGGCTCGTATTACGCTTCGCTTGCCAAACTCTTTGCTTCCGACGCTGTTAACTCTGCTGCCACCAACGCTGTTCAAGTGTTTGGAGGAGCTGGATTCAACACCGAGTACCCAGCAGAGAAGTTGATGCGTGACGCCAAGATTTTCCAAATTTATGAGGGAACCTCCCAGGTTCAGCGAATGGTTGTTGCTCGTCAGTTGCTTGCTAGAGTTGCTCAGAACAATGGATATTAGATATCAGATGAAACAGGATTTTTTTTTTCGAAAAACACTGGTATACGTTGTAATTTTAAAATATTCAAAGAAAAAGAATGTATTTTTTATCGACTTGCTTATATTCTTTTGTTTATTTTTTGTTTCACGGTTCACTTCCGTGTTCATATTACTATAGTGTTTTTATAATCATGATTTTTTTTTTCAAAAATTTAGTTCCAGGTTAATCACTATGCTTTCTCGTGTTGTTGCTCAGTCTGCCGGGCTTACCCGCTCGGCCACCACTGTCCTTGCCACCCAGTCTCGTCAAATGTCATTTGGTAAATTTAAAAGTTTTCAAAACTATTTTTTATTTTAAACTTACAGACCTCAGCGATACCCAGAAAGAAATTCAAGCCACTACTCTGAAGTTCGCCAAGGAAGTCCTCGCGCCAAATGCGGCCAAGTTCGATGAGACCGGAGAGTTTCCATGGGAGATTGTCCGTCAGGCCCACAGCCTTGGACTGATGAACCCACAGATTCCAGAGAAGTACGGCGGCCCAGGAATGAGCAACCTCGAGTGTGCTCTTGTTGTTGAAGCGCTGGCTTATGGATGCTCTGGACTTCAAATTGCCATCATGGGACCTTCCCTTGCCGTGGCTCCAGTTTATATTGCTGGAACCGAAGAGCAGAAGAAGAAGTATCTTGGAGCTCTTGCCGCTGAGCCAATTATTGCTTCCTATTGTGTCAGTGAGCCAGGAACCGGATCCGATGTCGCCGGAGTCAAGACCAAGTGCGAGAAGAAGGGAGACGAGTACATCATCAATGGATCCAAGATGTGGATTACTGGTGGAGGACACGCCAAGTGGTTCTTCGTTCTTGCCCGCTCTGACCCAGACCCAAAAACTCCAGCCGGAAAGGCCTTCACTGCCTTCATCGTTGATGGAGACACTCCAGGACTTACTCGTGGAAAGAAGGAGAAGAACTTGGGACAGAGATGTTCGGACACCCGTGCCATCAACTTTGAGGATGTCCGCGTGCCAGCCTCAAATGTTTTGGGAGCTCCAGGAGCTGGATTCAAGGTTGCCATGGAAGCTTTTGATATGACTCGTCCAGGAGTCGCCGCCGGAGCTCTTGGAGTTGCCTGGAGATGTTTGGACGAGTCTGCCAAGTATGCTCTTGAGAGAAAGGCCTTTGGAACTGTTATTGCCAACGTAAGTTTCAAAAAACATGTTAATGTCTAGTTTTTATTTTCCTAAATTTAGCATCAAGCAGTTCAATTCATGTTGGCTGACATGGCTGTGAACCTTGAGCTTTCCCGTCTGGTCACCTATAAGGCTGCCCTTGATCTCGACAATGGTGTCAAAGGATCGTACAACGCCTCCATCGCCAAGTTGTTTGCCTCCGACACTGCTAACGTTGCCGCCACGAATGCCGTTCAAATCTTTGGAGGAAACGGTTTCAATTCCGAGTATCCAGTGGAGAAGCTTATGCGTGACGCCAAGATCTATCAGATCTACGAGGGAACTTCTCAAATTCAACGCATTGTCATCTCCCGTATGCTTCTCGGACACTTTGCTCAGACCGGAAGCAGCAGACTCTAAGTCTATTACCTTTTTCTCACTATATCAGCGATCACGAGGTTTTCATCGATAATTTTTTATTTTTGTTTGTATGCCTGTCTTTGAAATAAGTAAAAAATGAACAATAAGTAAATTGTTCTTGTTTATAATTGGAGAAGAATATGAAATGGAGGCAGTGTCTAATGAAATATGAATGAACAAGAAAGCCAAAGAGTCGCCGTGTCAGCCATGACAATAAGTTGTGAATTTTCAAAACGTTGTTCTCGTCAGCAGTGTAGATTTTCTTTCCTTTCTTTCTTCGGTTTGTTTTTCTTGTATTCTCAGTATGGAGCGCTGTAAATTCGCTCCATTCGCAGTGGACGAGGCGACCACATTGGCGACGAGAGAGTGCAGAAAATTGTGAGAACGTGGCCGATGTTTCGCTCATATTATGAAAACAAAAAAAATTGCAACGCGGTGTTCGCGTACTTTCAAAATTCAAACGAAAATGGAAACAAATATTTTCATTTGCCATGCTATTTCTTTCATTGCCGTTTGAATTTTAAAATTACGCAAACACCGCGTTGCAATTTTTGTTTTCACAATAAGCGCGTTTTTTTCTCTGAATCGCACTCCAAAAAAAAAAATTCTGGCCTAATGGGGCGGCCATATTGTGTTTTCAATCGAGTTGCAGCATGAGAACGAAAGATAAAAAGACATGTTTTATATCTCGGCTATCGCGTGCTACCTTTGCACCAAGATTCTGCAATGTCTGCCCCGGTGTTGGGGAAACATTGCAGAAGATCGGCACTATTTTTGCATAGCGTCTGTGCAAAAATTGCACCAATGCTATGCAATTATTGTGCGCTTTTCTGAATCCTTGCATTGCTCACTCTTATTTTACAGTTATGTATTGATTGAAAAATTATATTTATTTTTTCAAATAGGGAAAACAGAAATTAACAAAGTAGTGAAAAATGGGAAAAAATTAAAACTAAAAATTTAATTTATTATAAGATGGTTGGTGTTGTTGCCGTAGTTGATGCCACAATTTGATAGATTTCCGACTTACGACTTCAGCTCATTTTTTGAATTCCGACTTCCGTAGAAAAATATTCATTTCCGACTTCCGTTTTAGAGAATTTCACTTCCGTGCAACTCTGGTCTATGGCCATCCTCGACGAATCTGGAATTTTTTTTTGAATAAGAATTGACTCGAGTTGTGAAACGTGGAGAGGAGTTAATAAAAGCAATCGGAAACGTGGCAAATACATAACATAAAAATATTTAAGCTGACGCAGATTTCTAAATTAATAATCCAATAATAAACAAAACAATCAGAAACTAAAAAATACATCTCACCGCATACTGGACATGCTATACAGAAAAAATGTTGCAAGTTTCGCGCAGATGATTCTGTGTACACCACGAAAATAGTATAGACGCAGACTGTGATGGAACGCGCTCTTCTTGAAAGTTTGTGCAAACTTTGCAGGAAATCTGCCCAATGTTTGCCATAGCGTCAAAGCTGGCACTATGTTTGCAGGGCGTTTGCACAATGTTTGCAACGGTCTAAATACCGGTGCTAAGTGCTAAAACCGCTCATTTTTTGTCCAAACTTTGCATGGTGTTAAGAATTCGCACAATGTTTGCAGGGAATTTGCACAATGTTTGAAATTGCCTCAAAGTTGGTGCAAAGGTAGCACGCGATAGCCGAGATGCTTCTCTTCGAATCGAACTGTGTTTGCGTGGTAGCCCCGAAAAAAAGTGGGCGGAGCCACGCGTTCTCATGTCGCAAGTCGATTGAAAAAACAATAAATGAAAAAAAGGGTAGCCTTAAATGCAGAAATTTTCCCTTTTTTCTAAACTCAACTGTGCGATTTAGAAAAAAGGGGTAAATTTCTGCATTTATGGTCACCTTTTTTTCATTTATGGCCGCGCCATAAGCGTGGTCGCACTTTTCTACCATAGACTGCATTTAGCTGCGCAGCCACTTTTCTGCGTTAAACTGATACGAAGAGGAGACGCAGACAAGCAGACTGCGAGGATGTTGTTGTTTTTTTTATTACTGCGTCGCGAGAACCAGTCAGAGCGCTCGTGTCTTGCGGATGTGGTCTCGCCGCGACCAGTGCGTATACGGTAGTTTTTTTAAGAAAAAAAACAAAAACAATGCAAAAACAGAAAAAAAAAATTCAAAAAAGAATGTAAAAAACTACCGTATACGCGCTGATCGCGGCGAGACCACAGCCGCAAGACACGAGCGCTCTGACTGGTTTTCGCGACGCAGGAATAGCAAACTCTCGCCGGAGAGACGCAGACACTCAGCGGAGCGCGTTGCCAATAACGTTCCGGGCAGCACGCCGTGAGCGCGATGAAATACATATTTTAAATTTCTCTAATCAAGCAGCACTGTCAAAAATAGATACTATTTCTGTCAAAATGCGTTTTTTCATGAGGTTTTCCAAATTGTGTCACGGCGTGCGGGGGCGTACGTTTTTCAAGCGCAAAATATTCGCGCCGAATACGCAGCCAAATTATAACGTTGCGCATAAAGGGGGTACACCGATATAGAACTACACGGGAAATTATTCGCCTCTCAGCAAGGAACATCGGCACAAATTTTAACACAGGTGAATAAGTGTTACCTTCAACGAGGGAGTGAGAAAAAAGAAGAGGCCATTTTTTTATTTTGTTTCTTTGTGGCTCACTCTCATTCATGATTCTCTCGTTGCTCACTCTCTTGTTGAATGGATTACGGTCACACTCATTCCAGTGTGTTGAAATTCGTTTCGATATTCCTCGTGATAAAGCGGTCATTTTAAAGGATGATGAACCTTTTCTAATAGTAAGACAAGAGTAATACAACTAGGACGGAATATAACTGCACGAAATAGACTGTCCTGAAAAGAGATGTACTGAAAAAAAAACCACTGCACAAAATTGAACTCAATGACTCCAAAAATAGGCGTGAATTTTATGCGTTTCAAAAACATAAGCTTCAACATACAGTGCGTATCAATCTTGCATCTCACTTATCCTTGTTTCTTTTCATCGTTTGTCGATTATTGCCTGTAAGAAGAAATGAAAAGCGCATTCGTACTCTTTTGAATTGATGACCCAATTGGCGCGCAGTCAATAGGTCGGATTGTGGTTCTCGGCTTTGCATCTGGAAGAGAAAGTGAAACGACCGAGAAGAGGGAATAAGGAATGGGCATAAAAGTTCAGTACGGAGTGCGTACCAATCTCTATATACGTGTGTACTGTTTATTCTTCTAGACAGGTTTTTCTCAGCTATTTATTTGTTACAACAGTCTTGTCAGTTATCTGATATGATACATATTAGTTGTCGATGATCACAACAATATGCACTATTTTCCAATGAAATTGTGTGAAATATGTATTATAGTTACTGCAGTTTTAATTTAAATTTGTCATCGTTGTTTTCATTTATACTGTCTTGTGGTATATTGTTACCTGTACGTACCTGTGTCAAGTGTTTTCTTTTCCTTCTTCAATTTTTAAATGATTCTGTTCTACCGTTTTTGAACTGCATGCTAAGCTCTCACACACATTTGCTTTTCTTCTTCTAACATCAGCACGCAGAATTCAAAGAAACAATTGTCTGGCTTCCCTGTTTTTACTAATAGAATTCAACAACAAAGGGCAAAAAGTGCATTATCGACTTTTGGTTTCTCCGTTTTCGGTTCAAATGAAGGATATTCGTGTTCTTCTTTTTCCTTTTCATACTTTTTGTCTTGACCCCGTTTTTTTTTTGCACTCAATCATGATCTTAATTTCAAAACCGTTTTAATTACCGTTTTTATTCTCACAATAAAAATGAAAGATTTTTCGAAAGGCCGGAAACTTACACCCTATTCTAAAGTTCTACAGCTTGCTTACTATTCAGTCCTTTTTTTGTAACCCATTTTTTCATTTCTCTTTAAATTTAAATTATTCTGTTCCAGAGATGAGCCGGCAGGTGCAAGTACTGCTGCTCATAGCAGCGGCTCTATTCACTTGTCTTTATTTTTATAACAAGTACACATTCGATGACGTAGAAGTGACATACAGACCAGATTTTCATGTGAGAACAGTTTTTTGTTTTTAGAATCAAATTTTTTGTTTCAGCAAGCAGTTCACGAAATTCACAAATTGGAGCAAGTAAAAATGATAAAAGATCCCATCTTGTTTCATCCAGGGTAAGATAATTTTTTAAAGTTAGGTAGAAAGCTCACCACAGGCTATCAAACTAATTTCTACCAGTTTTTTTTTAAATTTTTTTCAAAGGTTTAAATTACAGTCCCCGCACAAAGTACCCAAATCGCCAAAACATGGGTTCGTGTCCTCCACTTTTCGGTAAAGTCCTCATCTTCGTCGCATTTGTCAAAAGCAGTATGGAGACGTGAGTAAACGGTTTTCATTTTCGCAAGTTGACCTACTAATTGCGTAAACCCTTTTTTCCCTTTTTTTTGCAGTCATTATAAAGTAGCGCAAGAATCATTACAATGCTATTTGAAAGGAACTAACTATTCGGTGGCCATGGTTGATCTTGATAATGACAAAAGGGTAAAAGAGGAATGCGGTGGGAACAAGCAGGTTGGACGGTCAAACGTACAGAAAGCATAAAAGAAATATGAACTTTCAGCTGTTTTTCAAAAAGCATTGTGCTGCTGCTGCATATCTCCGGGATGCCGACTGGATGCTTGTTTTGGACGCGGATACCGGTAGGTCCAGTACTCACATGTTCGAGAACTAATTGAATTGATTCAATTACAAATAGTTGGCCTTTTGCAGGAATCGTCAATCCAAACCATTGCGTGGAAGAGTGGATTGATAATCGGGTTGATATAATTTTCTACGAGAGATTTTTTAATTGGGAGATTGCCAGTGGCAATTACATTGTCCGAAATACAATGTTTGCCAGAAACTTTCTGAAAAAATGGGGTGACTGGGAGTTTACCCAACCCTCCAACTGGAATGGTGCTGATAACGGGGTACTTCAGGTACATAATTGTCAAAATATTTATCTAATCTTTGTAAATATTTTCTCAATTTAGATCCACATTCTCAAAAC
Source organism: Caenorhabditis japonica (assembly GCA_963572235.1). Lineage (NCBI taxonomy): Eukaryota > Metazoa > Nematoda > Chromadorea > Rhabditida > Rhabditidae > Caenorhabditis > Caenorhabditis japonica. Next base: position 13,593,765 of record OY754347.1, on the reverse strand, counting down.
AGTCATCCCGTATGCCACTCAAGAAATCAAAAACTGTGATAAGCTGTGGCACAATTCAACAGGCTATGATTCCTATATGGCATACGTCACTTGTTGTAAACTTGCGTTAGGTAAACAATGATTAATTGGTCCATGATGGGAAAAATGTGCTCGTTTTAAGGTGCGACTCGTTTGTGGCCTGGAAAGGTGAGAATCTACAGACGTGCTCATGGCTGGGTTCGTGATGGTTTCTTGACGACCGATAGGTTCTGCGAACGGGATTTCATGCTTCACGGGTGGAAGTCAAACAAAGTTGGAGATAAAGGATGGGAGAGTCCATTCAAGGTATTGTACAATTTCAACATTGGGGCATCGGTATTTGTGCACTATTTGGAGGGAGAGCAGAAATAGCATGCATCCTTGTTTGCATACTAATTTGGTAATTTCTGTCAAATTCTTTGATCGCTAGATATCAATTTTACCAATTTGAAACTAAAAACCAAAAATGTATCGTTTTTCATTTAGTTTTGGTGAGTTTAAATAAAGAATACATATGAATAGCTCACTCAGTAAAATTCTGGACCAAGTTGTTACCAAATATCAGGCCAATACTCAATAGGTCCCGAATCTTTGGGTCCCAGACTCTTTTAGTACATTTTTTGATTGTTGTTTTTTGATAAAGGCTGATCTTCCGGTACCAATTTTTTGTACGGTCTGTTTGGGTAGGATTGCTCTTTAATTACGACTACTCTTTTTGTCCAAATTTGCCAATATGGTAATTAATGAGGAGTCCTAACTATAAATAAAATGTAGCCAAAAAGTCGGGGACCCAAAGATCCGGGACCCATTCATTGGCCCAAATAATATAATTGTTTAATTGCAAGTATTGTCGAAACGCACGCAGAAATTCCATATGTGTTTCACCGCTTTAGAGGGAAATTAAAAAAACACGCTGACAATATAATTTTTCAGCAAAATATAAACGTAACCCTTTGTGGGAACGGCATGGATGGTTGGGACTACCGCCCTTACAAAAACACCACATGTGAAGCCATTCGTTCTTCATTGTCCGGATTTGAGCGGAGCAGTGGAAGAAGTTTTCCGAAAGAAGCCCGGGTCATACCGTATCTTCAAGAACCTGACGTCGGAGAATGCTATCCAACGTGCGACGATAATGTGTAGTTTGTTTTTGTACTTTACTTTCGCTAACTTTCTTGTAATCGTTTTTTTTGTTTTCATTGACTTTCTTTGTTTTCCTACCTACCCTCTCTTTGACTTTTCTTTGTGACCGGTACCTCATAACTTCTTTATTTTCTCGTGTCTTGTTCTATTCGCATTTTCTTCTTCTCCCGATTCCATGTTCTTAGTATGGTATAAACATGATAGTAATTGCCATCCAAAGCCTATTTTCCCTCTTTCGAAACAATGCGTCGTTTTCTTTACTTTCTACCCAATCACTTTCTACTATTCTATTCTATGTCAACTCTCATTATTCGAATAGAGTCAAACTCACTTCATAAAACGTTCAAAAAAGTAGAGAATTTTATTCATTTTGTCACCGATAAACACATTGCATGACGACCTCCCCTCACGTAACATATTATACTTTTCATATTCTTCTCACTGGCAAAGCCATCGCGAAGCGGAAATGAAAAACGACAAAATCATAATAGCGAAAGTGAAGATTGGCCGTCGATGGTTTCTGTTTGGTATAATCGATCCTCTTATTAACCCTTTTCTACCATTTGAAGGACTGAAGTGAGCGCTTTTCGATCTCAAGAGCTGTTTCTCCCTTTTGCGTTTCGCCGATACATCCCAGCCACTTAATGTATGTATATCTTTAGCCTTCTTCTTATTCCCTATCAATACTTCTTTCTTTTCCATAGCCACTTTTTCATGCATAAATTCCATCTTCATTCAGTTAATAGTATGGATAAACAAATAAATACAGTACTAGAAGCAGCAACAGAGGAAAAAACCACTTTTTCTGTGGATGCTTCTTCTTTTTCCCCCTCTTGCCTTTGTACAGGGCGGTGACCTGATCTCTCCACCTCCTTCTCACTATCCCCCAACCAAAACAACCTTTTAGCCAGTCAGGATCTCGGCCAGGAAAAACGACCGAGAGGCGGTTCCTGTTCCACACACAAACACCCACATCCATTATCCACACCAATTATCCATTTCTGAACCAAACATGACTAACCAAGTTTTGATGACGACGGTTGCCTCACTTAGAGTTTTATAATCCTTTTAAAAACGGACAAAGTGAGTTTTGGCCGGTTAGAAAGCGGACCGACAAGTCGTTCTGTCATTCATTCATTCATTTCGGTTTGTCCCCGTCATCTCCTCCAGTCTCGCACCGCAACGGGTAGGTAACGGTCAAGAAGACCCAATTTGTTAACTAATCCAATCTGTCTTTGCCGTTTAGTTCGTTCCCAAGTCCTCCGCGAATTCTCATTTTCATTTTTCTAGGCTGAAGTTGGGAGAATCTGTCGGTAAGTTCAACAGAACAAGACTCTCTCTCTCTCTCTTTCTCATACTTATCCTTTGATCACTTGCACACTTATGTAATTTTTATTTGTTCAGATTTTTGATCCAACGTTTGAGATCGTTTTTTGTTTTGTTTTTGTGTTACCCTTCACCCACTTTTTAAAACATTCACGCTGCTAACCGAACACACTTGCTCAATTCGTTTGAGACAGAGTTCATAATAAATGCTTTATTACAGTGTTCTTACATTTTATATGGTAAATTAAAAAAAAACAGGCCAGTATAAAGCATACATTTATCAGAACTCTATGAAAATACTCGTGTAGAAAACCACGATTTAAGGTTTCACACAACTACCGTCAAAACTGTATTAGAACGGCATGTCATTCTATTTTTCGAAAGGTGATAGATATCAGAATGGGCGAAAACAAGTTCCAAAACTTTAGGATTGCGAAAATATTAAAAAATACAACTTGCATTCAAATAGAGATTGCCGTTCTAGTTCTTGTAAGGGTGGTAGGGATGCCGTTCTATTACAGGTTTTACGGCATGTATTCTTCTCCCTCGGTTTCTCTCATGTCGCCAAAATCCCATGAACCAGTTACTGTACATAGTTGGCACATTACGCAGATTTCCCACTAAAAGCGCTGGAAAGTAAGAACAAATCTTGTCTAGCCCAACCTTGCTTATCCACGTTTTCGTTGATAAAACAAGATTGGTGCTCAACAATCTGAGCATGAGAAGAAGAGCACCGTAACTTCCGCACACACAAGTGAGAATTCTTATGTCTTTTAAACTTGCCGCCCGGTCATGACCACTCGAAAGCAGCTACCGCCTTTCCGCGACACGTAGTACATGCTGCTCGATAGGAGCAGTCGGTAGTGAGGTGCTTACGCTTGCCGAGCACATAAGCACTGTTTTACTGATTGGGTGGCATGAATGAATATGAGCTGCGCTTTGTTTTACCAGCTGCTCTGTTTTTTCAGTATTTTCTTATTTGATGTAACTTCGGGTGAGTAAGTCAAAGTTTACGCAGCACACCATTTGTGTTATTGTTACTTTTTAAACAAAAAAAAAAAAAACTCTAAAACGTATTTCCCACGTTTGTTTTTGTTCGTTTAGAAGAAACAAGAAATTCTCGCAATAATCGGACCGACTGGGTGTACTGCTAAATGTTTTTTCAGTTCGTATTAACAGAAAACTAGGCATTATTGCACTTTTTTATAAACATTTTGGGGCAATTTCCAAAATAGCAAGCGTGTCAATATCGTACACATATGTGTCTTGTTTGCCAGTGTCCGCAACCCACACCGCTTCAATCTACGAACTCTCACTGTGTTCACACCACTGCGTTGTTCAACTTCCTCTCGGCCAGCCATCCTCGTACTGTACGTAAACGTATAACCTAACTATTTGGATTAATATGTTTGCCAATAAGTGTTTCTTTTGCTTATTCGTTCAGATTCGATTTCTTTTCTCACTTTGAAAACCGCCACATCATTTCATTTCATTTTCTTCACACTTCTTCCATGCCTTCTTTAACAAACAGAAATACGCTTCTTCATCTTATTCACACCATTATTTTCAAACGATTCGTTGCATTTAACCGACAAATGGATATACATAAACATACGCTTCGAAGAAACATGTCCTTCCTCTTCCTACTCTGGCACTTTTTGATGAATATGAAGAGAAAATGAATGAAGAACTAGTCAATGAACGACATTTGAAAAATTGTTCTGGATTAATCTTAAGTTCCTCCTGGCAGATTTGTTTTCACTGAGCCGTGTCTGAGTCGTTTTCGACCCGCAACCACCGTTTCCATTTTGTTTTAAACATGCACTCTTGCGCTAATCGGTCTAAATGCTGACAAATCTTCTGTAGCGCCCGCCGCCAATAAGAGGGTCTACCTACACTTACTGGTGATCAAGATGTATTCAAATTTTGTTTCACGGAAACGTTTTCTGTAGGTAATTTTCTAGGCAAACAAAATTAACGGAAATTTCCCCGATTGTCACATCACATCGAAGTTGAAATCGAATTGATTATTCCAACTTCAATTTTACTACTCTCACCTCACCCTTAGAATTTTATTTTATTCGCAACTTTCTCGTAATCCGTTTCTGCGTCCCACTGTGCGCGGAGAAGGTCTTTTATGCTAATTGACAGACAGTAAGGGGCCGCAGCGTGAATTGAAAAGAATAGTAGAATGAGAAGGGCGGGAGTTTAGTTCTACCTTCATTTCCGCTTGGTTTCAAAGTCCCTATTGTCTATTCTTTTCTTTTATTTTATTTTCTTCCTTCATGTTCTTCATCTCCTTCTTTTTCTTCTTCTTCCTGAAGTTTGGGCAAATTTTCTTTTTTTTTCCAACAAAACCCAATCCAAGTGACTGATAACACTCACTGTCAGTTGCCAAAATTAGACAAAAAAAATTGAACGAAACGACCAGGAAATGGAAAGAAAAAGAAAAAAGCCAACACACGTTTGTGCCGCGTTGGCTTTGCCACAAATGGAGCGAGCGAGCGAGCGCGGCACAAACATTCAAGCTGTCACAAGCCAGGTCGAAACACAAAACTGTCAAAAATTGTTCTGTCTGCCCATTTCCATGCATATTGCATTCATTCGACTTGTTCGTCTGTCGGCTTGATCGTCAATCAGTTTGTGCTTGTTGGGAAAATGACTTTAAGGTTGTGCTGTGGTAGAGGTAGGACGTCGTGGTATTTGCTCAACTGCCTTAGACGGGTCGGGCTTGACTTTTCCATAGTTGGTCGACGCGTGTCAACTAAAGTCAAAATGGAAGAAATGCTTGCCAAAGACCACACCTTTCTTACGCATTGGTACAGTTTCCTTGCTTCTCGAAGCCAGCCGTTCCTTTCGTTCTTCTTTTCCATCTTAACCTTGCACAAAAAGTTCTTCAGAACTTCAATATTTTCACTTGTTAAACGAGTTTCATTTCCTCTCTTTTCATCACTTTATGACTCCATTCACTTCACTTTTTTGCCGTCTTATCAATTTTTGTCCCATTTGCTATATCATCACTTGCTCCTTCCTTTTCTAAAGACGACCTTCTCCATTATACCCGTCTTGTCTAGTTGTTTACCGAGTAACTAAACTGTTTCTAAATCGTTGCAGAAAATGACGGCTATTCGTGACAATCTCTGCGAACTGGGAAGACTTGAGATCCCACGTCCAAAATGCCAGGGAATGCAATTTGTGGCTACACGTGGACGACAAGGGTTTTACAGAGTAAGTTTGTTACTTTGAGCACCTAAATAAGTTGAGAAACCTGTAAAAAAATGTTATTCCAGACAATTCGTGAAAATGGAGCAATGTACGGTATCCAACTCAAACCACAAGGGCCAAAGAGACCAACTCTGAGTTCGGATCTTTTCAATAGGTATGTACGGAGGAACAAGAGTTTCTTAGCTTCAGCGTTCTTTGTATTAAGACCAACAACTGTTCCGGAGGAGAACTTTGAAGAAGTTGAGGCAGCTCAAACTAGTCAGCCGGAACTCAAAAAAGTGGAACTCAACAATAATAACAACTACAAGGTGGGAACAAGCAATAGTTAGCATTTACATAAATTTTCCAGGTCAACTACGCGTCTCGTCCACCGGTAGCACCACAGCAACCAAAGAACGTCATGATTCAACATCATCAACAGTATCAACGACAATCTCAAGCACAACAACCAAAAGTGTATATGCAACAACGCTCAACTGGTGGAATCACCAGCTCCATCATGAACCGTCAGGCAATGACCGCTCAGAAATAATTTTGTATACGGTTTCTCTCCATATTTGTCAGCCCGTTTTTGTTTCAATCCTGTGTAAGGTCACATTACTGTAAATCTCTTTAATCCAAGAGACAGGCTACTCTTTTTTGGTCACATTTTCTACTTCTATTTTTTTTTCCTTTCTAAATATTGATTGAGCTGTGCGTTTATTGCATCGTGTCTTTTTTCCACTTATCAAGAATTGTATATATTTGATGAAGTATAAATATTCAAACCAAAAATGTTTACTGACTTTTAATAAAATCGAGTGTATAAGCAGTTTGACAGAAAAAATAGTGGTTTGTTGATCGGGGGAAAAGTGAACTGATGTGAAATCATGTGGGGAAAATGGCAAAATAGTACGTATTGTACTTGACAATAAAAGTCTAAAAGGAAAATGGACAAGATAGTGGAATTTACGAGTAAAGTACATATGAATATGGTATTTTCAAAATCTTCACTTACAAACACGGGGAACAGAAAAATAAGGGACTCTGACAAACTGTAAAGCTCAATAATTTAAAAATTAAGGTCTACTATTCTAATTCACTTGTTTATCACAGACACCGTATTGGAGACAAAATATACAACAACATGTAAGTATAATTATACAATTGACAAGATGTTGGTCAAGATGGTCAAGAAAAAAACAACTTCAAATGTCATTCAATTCAACCAAGAAGCATATTAGCCGCAGCTGTGAGATCATACTGCCGCGCTTCAAGGGCCCGACAAGCAGTTTCTCGATTATTGGCGACTCCAATATCCACCAAGTGTTGCTGCTTAAGCACCTTGAGAGCCAACTCCGTGTCACCCTTGCAATTCATCACCATCGTGTCGCAGTTGCCGCGTCTAAAAGAAAAAAAGTTAAAGGAAGTTTTATGGCTCAGGGTGTTGGCGACTGTTTTTTTTTTCAAACGCATTTTTTGCCGCCGACGCCACGCGCTGCGGTTGCGTCGCGTGACAACGCTACGTCTCATCGCTTACACGTCTGAAAAAATCATTCCAAAAATGCGATTTCGCATAATTTGGCACACTGCTAACAAGTTGTAAGATTTTTTAATGAAGCGCACTTTCGCGAGGACAGTCGCCAGCTCCCCGTGAGAGAGAGATAGAGATAGAGAGAGAGAGAGAGAGAGAGAGAGAGAGAGAGAGGGAGGGAGAGCGAGAGAGAGAGAGAGAGAGAGAGGGAGGGAGAAACTAACTTTGTAAAGTCTGCTTCCTTGTACAAAATCTCCATCTTCTCTGCCATGCTCACATCATTAGAATTGGACGTAGTTGGTGTTGAATGTACAGAAGCCGTGGCAGGTGGTCTGTTCTGCCCTAGCAATTCTATGATATCCGACTCCCCCAACTGCTGAGCAGTACCAGAGAACCTGTTTTCAGATGGTGCTAGTGGTGGAAGAGATGACATTGCACTATGGGTGAGAGCAAGTTGTCCCATTGCGTTCGCATACGGATTGTACCCTTGGTAACCATAGTAACCCCCGTTGTTCTGCTGCATTCCATATCCGTACGGTTGATAGCCGTTCGCATAGTTTGGATAGCTTCCTAATTGCGGGTACAAGTTGGTCGAGTTGGTAATGTTGAAAAGTGGAACATTTGAAGTATGATTTGCCATATCAGGCTTCTTGTTAACGGCGACTGGATGTGTATTGTTGATGACAAGTGGTTCAACATTACGAGTAGGTTGTTGGACTGGTTGTGAAACCGGGCGCGCCATTGAAGTCGTTGCAGTGTTTAGACGAGTTGGCTGGAGAACTTCGGTGGATAATATTGGCTCCGACGTCTTTTTTGGTGGCATTGTGGGCTGCGGTTGCGATGGTTTAATCTGTGAAAAAAAAAACGTTTTATAAACTTACATAAATAACAACCAAAAAAAGAAAACAACTTACTGTCTGTGGCTTCTGAGCAGAGCTCGTCGTTGTCAACGATGGTGCCGATGGAGTCGCATTAGGTAATGATGAAGTTGAACCAAGCAGAAGCGAGCTAGGAGCTCCCAGAGCATTGTTAATGTCCATTATAATCTTGGACCGTCTTTCCTCATCGCTCAATTGTGTGTTAGTGGATGTTGGTCTTCTGATAACCACATTGTTGGATGATGTTGTAGGATTTGGTTGAGCAGGCACTGGAGCCGAAACTGGCTTAGTTGGTTGGGCGATTGAAGCCTCTGGTGGTCGAGGCACGGCTGCCACCGGAGAAGCTTGAACAGCATTACTCGAAGCGGATGTGGTTGGTGCGGTAGTCACTGGTGGAAGTCGCACTTGCTGTGGTTGGTATGGATTTCGGTTTTGAGACTGCAAAGAGCTCGGTGACACTTTTTGTGGTTGGAGTGCTGGTTGGCTGTTGACTGAAACCCCATTTCTTTGCGTCTGAGTTGCTGAAGTAATGCTTGTAGTGCGTCTTCGATCCAAATTTCCTTTCAATTCCTTGTTCAGCGCCGTTTGGAGTGGATTTTGTTGGCTCGCAGGCACCTTTTGAGTTGAGCTCGGCGCTGGCGTTGGCACCAAGCATGGAATAGTTGTTGTCTGTTGAACTGGCTTAGCGGTGGGAACATTGACCACGGAAAATGGTCTTTGCATGATTCCATTATGAAATTCAAGCCCACTATTTTGAATCCCAATTGATGATGCCGGACGCGGACGCATAGACATTCCATTATCCAGCCGTGATTGTAGTTCTGGTAATAAATTGGTTGGTAGAGCTTGGCCTGCTCTCGAATTGTTTGCTGGAGAAGAAATGGCTGAGGTACTCGAGTTCTGAAATTTTTGCTTTTTTTTAGAAGATGTACATATTACGTATTGTTGGAAGCGTCAAATGGTGTACATTGTGGCCTCACCAAGGACGGTGTTTGCAGACTTGTGGATTTACGCGCCAATTTGAATTTATCCGTTTTGAAAACTTATCAATTTCTTTTTTCCGGGCTAGTGATTAAAATTTTTATTTCAACATATTAGAAAAAATTTTGAACAGTAGTAGCCCGGAAAAAATCTCAATTTCCATAAAGTTAAACAAAAAATAATAAAAACGGCACAAATAATCACAAAAAAAATAATTTATAAATTTTCGAAACGAAAAATTCAAATTCGCGCGTAAATCCACAAGTCCGCAAACACCGTCCGTGGCGAGACCGCAATGTGCAACATTTGACGCGGTATATCCATTCCAGAAATACGTAATACATAATTGAAATTTTCAAAATTGAAAATATCCTCACCTGGATATTCACTGGGTAGATAGGTGGGTTGGTCATAGAACTGCGCTGAGGAGCTGAGAACACATCTTGAAACTGCATACTGGTAGCGCCCGTATTTGACGGAGCAACAAGGATTGGTTTCGCAGAATTGTTGACCGATGTTGGTTTTTGAATTGGCGTTGGCATGAGCACATTTCCACGTATGTCAAATTTAGGTTCGACTGGCTTTGGTCCTTCCAGAAGGATGAAGTTTGACAGGTTTGATGATCGATTCGCTCCGTTGCTCACGATGCTCTCGTTCCCTGAAACGTTTGTTTGAGATATGTAAATCCGAATACCATTCTTTTTTCAAGTTATTTTTTCTTCAGAAAACTCACCAATAGCTCTAGGAAGTTCAATTTTGGATGGCGAGAACCCGTCGTCCAAAGCGCGTTCAAAATCGTCGTACTCGGGCATATCAAGGGAGAGAGAACGCAGTTTGGTAGTTGTGGCGGTTGGAGCGACTGACATAGGGGTAAGGTTATAAAGCAAATAAACGCAACACGAAAAAAAAGATTGAATTTAATAAATACCAAGGGCAAACAAAGTGATTTTGGCTGCAAACCTCTTATAAAAGTAAATCAAAATTATGTTGTTTTCTACTGGACTGCAGAAAATGAGACAAAAAAAAAAGAAAAACGTTTGTTTTCAATAATAAACTAACCAGGAGTGAACGTGCTCTTGCCCCCGTTGGTCAGCTGCTCTTTACTAGCGATAATTTCGGCACCGTTGGACGTACTAAAAGCAATAACAAAAATCGATGACAAAGGGGCAGATTGGATTGAAACAAACCTCGACAATGGGGCACCTTTCACTGGGTTTTTCAGATACATTTGGTCAATGTTCGAAGGGTTTCCCCACGAGTTTTGTCCAAAGGGATCGCCGTGTCCAGTATGAATGAAGGAGCCTGAATGGGGATACATGAGGGAAAAGTTTGGAGCGGGACAGGAGGAGTGAGAAATACAAATAATTTTTTTTTTAATTTCCATTGTTTTTTTAAAGGAGGTGTCAACTTTTCGGGGAATCCGCTTTAAAATGTAGTTTTGGGTGAGGGATTTACGAATATTAAATTAAAATCGCGCAAAAAAAATTTTCTACATTTTTTAAATAATTTTTACAACATAAAATAAACAGAAGACCATGGGGAGTACACGGAAGTAGTGACCGTGACCTAGGAAACCGGCGGCCGCGGCTCCTAGAAAGTTTCATTTTCGGAAGAATATTTATTTTTCTTGCAATTTCCCCCGTTTTTATCATCGATTTTCGATGAAAATATATTTTAGTCATAAATATCGAAAAATCGATATTCGCCTGTGGTTCGATTCAACGTTTTAAGTGATTTATGGTGAATAATTTTGTTCGAATTTAAAAGTTGCAGATAAAAGAATGAAAAGACAGCAAATGGTAAAAAAGAAAAATTGGTTTGAATTTCCCGCCAACTCGTGTACTCCCGGTGGACTTCAATTTTTTTAATAGAAAAATTCGTCAAAAATGAAAAATAAATTTTTTTTGTACGATTTGAATATGATATTCGTAAACCACTTTCCCCAAAAAAATTGGCACCTCTTTTATAAGAAAACATTTCTGACCTGCAACAGGCATCGAGATTCTCGAACGCCGATCGTTGCCGTTGACAGACGTGATACTGTTATTGTTGATTGGTTTCGGGTGGAATGGCAGAGAAGGCGGCTGGATTGGCTGTTGTGGTGGAACACTGATCGTTGGCGCGGTGGGAAGTTTCTAGAGTTCCAGATTTAGACAATAATCCTCTTATTCTCATTGTTACCTGTGGAGTGACTGCAGTTTGAGCGGCAACCGCGTGATTTGCCTGAGCGAACACTGCCGTTCGGGGAAATGTTCCGAACTGAAGTGTTTTTTTAGCCTGACCATACCAGTCTTGACCTCTGAAATATGGTTTAATAGCCACTGACAATCAAAAAGGTTTAAAACTAACTCATTCTCAATTACTACAACTTCATCTCCCTTGACAAACGAAAGTGTTCCCGGTTGAATCGACTTGTATACCTCGCGAGCAACTGCTTCCAAGAACATGGCAGCTTTTAGATCCTCACGAATTGAGCCAAATTTGCACCGCTCTGCTGGATTCGTTTTCCAGCATTTTTGCATCAATAGATAGATCTTTTCAGAGCAATACTTTGGTTTTTCAAGTCTCTCGCCAGCGTCAATGTTTTTAAGAACATCAATTGCACGGCAGCCAACCCATGGCTCTTCTCCAAAAGTGAAAATCTCCCAGATTGTCACCCCGTACGACCAGACGTCCGACGCATGCGAGAACTTGCGATGGCGGAGAGCTTCGGGTGGGCACCATGCAAAGGGAACTTTCTTTTGCGGAGCCATCGTGTACATCTGTTCGTTTTCTTTGAGAGCTCTCATCAGTCCAAAATCACAAATTTTCACCGTTTTCTCATCTTTAGCAACAAGAATGTTTCTGGCGGCCACATCTCGATGCACACAGTGCTTCGACTCCAAAAACTGGAGAGCCTTGGCAATCTGCATACAATAGTCGTGAAGTCGCGAAACCAGCGGTATCGGTTTTTTATCGTCTCTCAGCCGGTCCAATAGTGAACCACCCTCGCAGAGTTCAAACACCTAGAGAACAAAAAATGAAATTTGAGAACATAAGCAATAATGCAAGCAAACCATCATGGCAGGTTGGCGAACAATTCCGTACAGCCGAATGAGCGATGGATGCTGGAGTTTCAGCAGGTGGCTTGCTTCTACTCGCAAATCGTCCATGATGTTGGGCGAGATGTCTCGAAGAATCTTTACGGCAACGTCAATTTTCTGCCCGTTGTTTGGCGTCCACGTTCCTCGTTTGACAACTGCAAATGTTCCTTCGCCGAGCAACTCGTAGAGTCTGATCTGAAAAATAGCATTACCATAAAAAATACCTAACCCTATTTTATTTTTTAAACGAACCTGATCATTGGGAATCAGAGCTTTCTCGTCAATTGTGTTCTGAACTGGAGTCGATTGATCAGCTTGCACATAAACTTGTTTCGGATCGCTCCGATTCCACAATTCTCGCGACATTTTGAGAATCTGGTCACGTAGCTGTCTGATTTGTTGTTGTTGCATGCCGATATCCTGGAAATTAGTGAGATTATCTGGATGAGCTCCAAAAATAAATAAATAAATAATGCATATGATTGATTGGTTTGCTGACGTACGTACATACCTGCATATCTTTATCCCGTACATGTGAAAAATGCTCGAAATGTCTGACGTTAAATTGGAAAATGAATTTATTCATAAAAGCATCGAGATGTGCTTTTCGTAGTACTTCTAGTACATGGTCGTCGACAAGCACTCCTGGTGTGCTTGTCATTTTTTGTATCTGCAAGAATTTTATGATTTTAATTTTTTTATTAATAATTTTGACCCGGAACGACGCTCAAATGCGCTCCGCGGAACGGCATGCTGGCACCTACGTTTCAGCTTCATTCTTGAAATTCGATTTTTTCGCGGGTTTAATTCGCTTCGTATGCCCCGCGAAAAAATATATTTAAATAATGTGTGTTTTTCCGCAGACAACCGATATTTTACGCGTTTCATCAAACATTGAGTGAGATGGAGCGCGTTCGCACTGAGGTAAGTACCAACATGCCGTGCGCGGAACTTAATACTTCGTGATTTTCATTTTGGTATTTATCCAAATTATTTCATTTCACGTAGAATGAAATAATTTGAAAACCAAAAGGAAAACCACAAGTACTAAGTTCAGCGGAGCACGTTTCATCATCGTGGCCGGTTTACAATACAGTCGCCGTTAGAAATATATGATATATCAATAAAGACAAAAAAAAACTGTTATTTTTTATGGGACTATTCATTTCGTACATGTTGCATGCTTTACATAAAATGAATAAGAATGCAACGTGTACGAAAAGAAATGAACCCACCCTATTATAAAATGTTAACCAAGAAAAGTGGGTAATATAACATCACAGTTAAGAATGAAATTGAAAAGACACTGTGTCGCTTTCTCCCCCCACTTTTTTCATTCGATGCGTCCGAAACCAACTGATAACGAGAAAAATAAAGACCAAAACTAGAAACGAAACGAATTGAATTGAATCGAATCAAACCGAAACGAAAAAAAAGGAAACCCGTCACGTTTAAATGATAGCTATCAGCCGGAAGGACGGTGTGAACCCGTGGAACATGATTTCCTACTACTCTCGCTCAGCAGCCAATTTTCTCACAAAGAGTCTCGGAGCACTTTTTCAACACAGTTGAAATGAGTGCGACCGTAATCCATCCACTTAAAAATGTAAAAAAGTTATATTGTTTTTTATCTTGTTTTTCGTGAGTTTTTACCTTTTTTCTTACATTTTTAATGGGGTACTGTGCCGAAAAATGCACTCGAAGATATTTCGTGGGAAAATTGGCTATTTATTTTCAAAGTTCATGAGCAGTTTTTTTTTATTTTGAAACTCAAAAAGTTCCTGGTAAAAAGTGACTAACTAGGCACACATTTGAATAAAATTGACGTCGACAAAAGTTGAGTCAACTCTAACGAAGAGTGATAAGAAATGGGCAACTTTTATGAAATGAAATTTTGGTGTTTTCCTAGCCACAGAAATGTTGATGCTAATGCTAATGGAAGAATAGGAACTTGCAGGCAATCGACAAGGTAGTCGGGACTGGTTCTCTCACTTCTAATTCTAATTAAACGAGGTGTTTCTGTTTCTGCTTCTGATTCGTTATTTTTTTCCCCCTCACTATGATCTTTATCTCTCTACCTCTCTTTCGATTCCCTAGTGCATAGAAAATTAAAGTTTGGTTTTGATTTTTTTTTCTTCAAAACTACTACACTAGTACTCAAAGTTCATGGTAAGGGGAAAGTTTGGCAAATAGTTTGGCACACAATTGACACAGACTACAAAATTTATGTGCACACTAGTTTAGAAAAGTTATTGTTAAAAAAGAAAGGACTGAACCAAGCTCCTTAAAAACATGATATTGGGAAAACAAAAAAGAGCGGATTTTTCGACACAGTTGAAATGAGTGCTACCGTAATCCTTCCATTTAAAAATGTAAACAAGTTCTTCTATTTTTATTTTTTATCTTGTTTTTCATGTTTTTTAAAGATTTATTAATGGGTTACGGTTGCAATCATTTCAACTGTGTCAAAAAAATGCGCTTCGAGATATTTCGTGGGAAAGTTGGCAATTTTCAAGATTATGAACAGCTGCTGAGACGAGAGTAATAGCTTCATATGAGATCAAAAGTACGCAAACACCGTGTCGCAATTTTTTGTTCGTTTTCCAATAAATGAGAAATATTTTTTAAAAATATGTCAGAAATTTTATAGAAAATGCTTAAAACAAAAAAAAACGGAGAGACAAGAACCGCGGAAAAGTAGAGACTGCCGGCTGACTGGAGAATATTGACATTCGACCGCCGCGAAATAGTAAAATATGTAAAGTTGAAGAGCGAGAGACGCAGAGTGTGAGAGTGAAGAGATTGAGAGAGCGAGACAGTTGGGGTGCGGCAGAGAATGACAAAGTGCGCCAACGGAATGGATGGATGGGTGAGGTAACCTATGGAAGAGAAGGAAGTGCGCTGGGGGGTTCTCTATGTGTGTATAAGCACATGTACGTATTATGTGTCTCTGCCAACCAATTGGATCTGGTTTTTTAGAACGCAACTTAAGAAGGAAGGGAAGGTCTTTCTGCCTCTTACAACGGGGCTTCTTTCATTCTTTCATTCTTTTCTTCTCCCATCTACATATTAAATCTCAATGAAAAATGGAGAAAAAACACATGCAACTACCCATCTTTTACACCCCTTTAGTTGCATTTTATGCCATTTTACGCAACAATGGAACGAACTGTAAAAAAAGAAAAAGCAAACGGTATATGATTCATAGGAATGTTTCGAAATGCTTCATATTTTTTTGTCGGAGCGTGAAACTTGGTAGGATCATTTTTGGCGCATTCCACAGGTCTCGCAGTGAACAAATGCACGGTGTAAATCGTAGCTGCGAGACCTGCGGAATATCGGAGCGTCGCAACTGAATTTCCTTCGCGGACACATAAAATATGGCTGTTAGCCGTTGAAAAAGTCGCGTGGTGAGAAGTTAGAAAAAAGCGAAGATACGCAGACAACAAAATACGACACGCCTTGCGTCATCACTACGGCGCGAAACTAGTTTTCACGGCGAAACAATAATATATTTTGCAAAAAAAAAACAAAGGTGCAACTTAGTTACTAGCCTATCATATCACTGCTTGCGTCTAATTTTTTTTGGTTGCCTATCTTTTTTTCTACAAAACAACTGTGCCTAACATAAGAGCATGCGGAAGGAATCCGTGTCTGTTTGACCAGCTGTTTGATTGAAAAAAACAAAATTGCTTTGCCGAGACCAATGTTCGCACGCAAGCAAGCAAATAACGGGAAGCAGTTCTTCATTTCTGCATGAGAAATATGAAACCGATGGATCTTCTCTGGTGTAAAAAAAATGCTGGGAATACGAATTATCCAGGCGTTTTCAAAAAAAACTTTGATTGAATTAACATATTTCTAGTGCTGAAATCACGACGAAAAACTTAATAATGCAAAAATGCGCGTCTAAAATGATTGTAACTGTTGATTTCTCAAGTCAAAGTGCTCAAGAGAAAATGCAATTTTCGTGCAATTGACAAGCTCAAAAGTTCACTTTTTTCTGCAAAGCTCTGACCGGAAAAGGGCAACCGACTCAGCGTCTAGAGTAGTAAACGAGTTTAAAAGCTCCAATTTTGGGAAACAAGTGAGTTGAACGCTACGTTACTGAAAACGCGCTTCAGCAACAGATTTATTTTTCTTTTTTTGTTTTGCGCGTCAGTTTCGATGCAAAGAAAAGAAAAAACCACTCCCAAAGAAAAGTCATAACTTTGGGCGTAAATATCCGAAAGATTCCAAAAATCGTCTAATCTGAGGCAGAACCGGAAATTTGGCAATAAAGTTGCGAATTAAATATCTAGAAATTTCTTCATCCTTTTGGGATCAAAAAATCTAAAAAAAAAAAATCTTGCCTGCATGGAAAAGGAATGATAATTAGAAGTCAAAATTCAAAAAAAAAAAAAAAAAAACAAAGACGTGTAAATCGTGGCGGGATATTTAGACCATTCGTAATGGCAAACACGCCCTATCGCATCCTCTGTGTCTCATTAGGGACAAAATGCGTGCAAAAATGAAGACGCAGAGATGCGAGAATGGCGCCCGCCTTTTGAAAGCGTAGTCCCGAACACGCCGGCAAATGTAATCTTTTAAAGAAACAAGCACATATATACAGCAATGTTTGAAAAAAAAGCTGGTAAAATCCATAAAAATTCATTTGTTCTTTTTCGTTTTTCTCCTTCAAGGTGTCCCAAAGTAGAAAAATGTCTTCAACTGTCTGCACTCTCTCCTCTCTCCCTCCCCACCTCAGCGCAGTTATTTTTCTAGTGGAATTTGTTTCTTTTTTGATTTTCAGCAAAACTAGACCACTTTTTGAAAATATATAATTGTGTTTTAATCGACTTGCGACATGAAGACGCAAGTCTGCATTCACCGCTCTATCTGCGTCTCTCAAAATATCACTGTGTTCGCGTGGTCGCGCACAAATAAGTGGGCGGAGTTTCCCGTTGGTGCTACCTCGGAATAGAACTGAAGTGTAATAGAACTGCAGCGATATAGAACTTGCTTCGCAATAGAACCGTTCGGAATAGAACTGTACGGTAAAGAACTGTAGCAAAATAAAACTGTTTTGGAATAAGACTGTAGCGTTTTGGAACTAAATTAGCAATGGAGCGCGATTGCATTGCTTGGCCGTCAAGGCGGGTCGAGAAAAAAAATGATAAAAGTTTATTCAAAAAAACAACAAAACAAACAATTTTTGATGAATAGCTCAAATATAAAACTGTTGAAAAAAGCACGCGCATGAGAAATTCCAATATTTGAATGAGCAAGCAATGCAATCGCGCTCGTAGGAACTTTTTTGTTAACACGCTCTCTTCTTTCAAACTATGACCACTGATGACCGAACGTTTACGCAAAATTTATCCTCTTCTCTCTCCCAAAAAACAGTTGCAGCGGCAATGACAGCATCACAATATTCCTTCTGGTGGGGATTCAAAGTGGCGTAGAGTTAAGCTTCTGGAGCACAAATATAGCGGCAGTCCAGATACATCTTGATCTCGTCCACGGTTTCACCTTCAGTACTGCCCATAATCTGAATGGAAGCATGTAGGACTTGGCGAAGGCATTGATTTCTGCCAGAAGATTGCTCAACGAAAAAAAAAACGAAACGGCCGTCATACATTTTGGTAAAAATAACCCGCACATTGTTTACTACTTAAATAACCATAAAATTGAAGAAAAAAGCTCAATCAGACACCTTGGAATAATAATCGATAACAAACTAAATTTTGACAAACATGTAAATAATATTTCTAACTTGGCCTTACTAAAATCTAGACAACTTCTACGCGCATTCCACTCCAAATCACCAGAATTTTATTTTAAATTGTATAATGTTTATATAAGACCCATTCTAGAATATGGCAGTGAACTAATCGATCTCCACTCAGTATCTCAAGCTAAAAAATTAGAATATCCCCTACGATTCTTCTCGAGGCGCGTTCTGTCCTTACTATTAGACTCGCGCGTTCTGTCCTCACTCGCGCGTTCTGTCCTCGTAGTGAACGGTAGCTATTTTTCTCCCTCTCTTCAATCGACTCAAATTACTATCATGATAACGGACGAAAATTCTTTGCTGAATGGAAAACGCCATCTAACATCTCCAAATTATACTGTTAAAAAAAGATCGAAAAGTGCTATTGAAGAATCCCCGGTGCCTATTACTAAGTATTTACCAGCTGTTAAAAAGACTATTACTGATCATTGTTTAAATGAGACTATATTATCTAAAATTCTTACTGCCATGGAAACCCTTATTACTGAAAATAAGCAATTGAAAGAAGAAGTTGGAGCTATCAGAACAGAAATCAAAGAAGTTAAACTTCAACTGAAGCATGTCCCAGTTTCAACGAAAAAATCGTTTGCCGAAATTGTATCAAAATCTTTAACTTCTCCTTCAACTCAAGTATCTATTATTCGTGCTGCCAAGTTGGCGCAATCCTGTGATGCTAGGAAAAGCTTTGTGATCGTCAGAAACTCGGAAATCTCCCCTGATGCTACGCAGGATCAGATCCTAGGTGAGAAGATTGCGAAAGAATGTGGTGTTTCTGGAAAAGTCTCGGTTTTTCGAATTCCTGTGAAGGACAAGGATCCTCTAATCAAAATTCAACTGGAAAACAAAGAAGAAGCAAGCAAAATGCTATCGACATTCGAAGCCAACAAATGCAAAATCAACGAGTGTCGCTAACCATCTGTGCGGCCGAATCTATCAAAACCCGAACTGGTGAAGTATCGACAAGCTTGGAAGGAAGCCATACGACTCAACAACGAGAAGAAGATTCGAATCTTCACTGTTCGAGATCTCGAGGTAACCAAGATTGTGTACAAGGAAGGACAACAACCGTGGTCGTGGACAGTTCGCACTTAAAAAAAAAGGTATCTCAACATTTTTTACGCAAATTGTTTTTCTGTTAAGAATAAGCTTTCCCAACTCGATCTATTAGCAAATTCCACCGCCCCCGATTCGTTTTGTTTTAGTGAAACCAAATTAGATAGTAGCTTTCCTGATGCTTTATTATCCCTTAATAGGAAATACTCAGTTGTTCGTAAAGATAGAAAAAAGCATGGGGGAGGAGTTGCAATACTTATTGCAAAATATCTAAAATTTTCTCAAATACAAATTTCTTCTCATTTAAACTCTTGTGAGGTTACTGGTATTGATGTGATTACAAAAGGGTGTACGGTCAGAGTAGTGGTTGCATATCATCCAAACCACGCTTCAAAACTAAAAAGCCTAGTTCAAACTCTCGATTTTCTACTTTCTAGTCAAAAACACTGCGTTATCGTTGGTGATTTCAACATGGCCCATATTGATTGGAACACTCACTCTGCGTGTGACCCACAGTGCAAATCACTTCTTTCTTTCGTCACTAGAAATGGTCTTACACAACACGTCCGCTCTGCTACAAGATTGAACCCTGACAACATTCTCGACCTATGTTTCGCCAACACTGCAATTGTGACGGATGTTTTCGTCGGAGATCTATTTAGCGATCACAGGAGCATTAGTATAACTCTCTCGGTTTCCGGAAAAATAAACAAAGAAGTTAAGCTAATTCAAAGTTTTCGTAAAGCCAACTATGAAGCCATTAACTATTATTTGAGCAATGTAAACTGGGACATTTTCTTTTCAAACAAGTCAGTAGAAGAAATGTACGACAGTGCGCGAACTATCTTGGTGGGGGGCTCCCTCCCAAGCTAGCTGCACGTGTGACGAGACGACTGACGAGAACGGTGCGTGGCTACCAGTAGCTCACGACTTCACGGCAACACGAAGGTGGTCAATAAACAATTTATTGACACTGACGAACAGCAATCAGAACACAAAACTCGAAAAACCAAAGCCAAGAATAATAATTCAAAATTAAGAATAAGGAATAAGGAATGAATAATCTAACCGCCTGTCTGAATCTAGCAAGCTCGCCGCCCACGTTTCCGCGCACGCCAGAGGTCACGTAAAAATAGTTTATCTTTTGCATCTGGCGGCGCGCAATGCGCACTGTGACTTTAAAGGAAAAATATCAGGAAAATCGAGTGCCCGCTCGACACGACTATATTCTTTTTATTGCTCATGATCTAATCAGGAAATTCGTACCTGTTAAGAAAGTAAATATGTTGGCCCGAAGACATTCAACTGCCGTTTCCAAAATTCAGAAAACCAAGCTCAAAGTTTGGCGGCGAGAAGGAAACTCTCCTTGCTACAAAGAGTTATCGACAAAACTCAAAAATCTTCTGCAAAAAGAAGACATCCATTTCAATGAAATGCATCTCAACAAATCGTCTCCTAAAGCTTTCTTCAATTTTATAAACTCACGTTTTAAAAACGACCAAGAAATCGGAATTCTAAAAGATTCTAAAAATACTCAAGTCACATCTGACTACATGAAAGCCGAACTTCTTTCCAACTGTTTTTCGAATGCCTTCACCGAGGATAAAAATACAAACACAGACTTCCCATATCGAACCAATCATTTCATAAACAGTTTATGTTTCGAGCCGTTTATTGTCGAGTCCATTCTCTCCAAGTTGACGCCAAAATGCAACACAACTCCGGATGGAATTCCAGCCATTTTTCTCAAAAGGACTTGTACATCGATTGCTCTTCCTCTATCTATAATTTTCCGTAACTCGTACAATCAATCTGTGTTACCTTCTTTCTGGAAAACGGCGTTGGTAAAACCTCTACACAAGAAAGGTTCCCGCAGCGATCCCAATAACTACCGCCCTATTTCACTTACGTCAGCCGTGGGAAAAGTCATGGAAAAAATGGTTCGCAAATCAATAATTTTGTTTTTGGACGACTTCAAACTTCTTTCCAACAGTCAATACGGATTTCGGTCAAAAATGGGTACAGAGTCCCAACTACTATCGTACCAAAACAAACTAGTCACAAACTATTTGTCCAAACAAACAACCTTCAGCGTTTACATTGACTTCAGGAAAGCATTCGACACTGTTGGGACCAAAAAAACTTCTCATCAAACTAGAACGTTATGGCATACGCAATCACCTTTTAAGATGGCTTGAAAATTTTCTGTCCAATAGGACTTAACGCGTCATTATAAACGGAGTTATGTCGGAAGAAAAAACTGTATTGTCCGGAGTCCCACAAGGATCGGTCCTAGGGCCCCTCCTCTTTCTCTTGTTCGTTAACGACATTGGTGATAACTTCAACTCCGACTACTTGCTATATGCTGACGATTTAAAAAATTTTTCCACGGACAAGTCTTCGATTCAAAGAGATCTGGATTCGCTTTCAACATGGTGCGAGAACTGGCAAATGTCAGTCGCTCCAAACAAGTGCGAGACTATTGTCTTTTATCACTCCAAGCGTGGAATGGACAATGATACAAAATTCACCATCGGTGACGCAACTGTTCCGATAACAAGTAGAATTCGAGATTTAGGCATGTTTTTCACTTCTGACCTTTCCTTTTCAAATCACATTGATACCGTCTTACGTAAGGCTCACCAAAGAGTTAACATTTTTTTTCAATGTGCTCCGTCATGCGGGTTTCGACACTTTCATCAAATGTTTCATTATTTATGTAAGACCTCTAATTGAATACGGTTCTATAATCTTTTCCCCCACTCTTAAAGATCTTGTAAAATCTGTTGAATCGGTTCAAAAATCCTTTCTTTATAGATGTTTCAAGAAATTCCGCATTGAATATATCTCTTACTTCGATTCTCTCTCCTACTGTAAACTAGAACCCTTAGAGCATCGAAGACTTATTATTGATCTAACCTTTCTTTACAAGCTTATAGTTAGCAAATAAATTTTCATTCACAATTTTACTTGTATCACTCGATCTCCTCTTCCCTCCCTTTGTAAGCACCCTTATATTGTTCGCTCCACTCTCAGAAACAGTTCAAAACTGTCTCATTAATTCTTCTCCAATAGGATTATTACTTGTTGGAACTCTCTTCCCTCATATCTCTTTCCTAAGCCCATATGCTCTGAAACTTTCGAAAGTGCTCTTAAATGTCTCGATTTGTCTAAATTTCTCACTCTTAACATGCACAATTATTAACTTAATGTAAAAATTGACTTGTATTAGTGGCTTTGTCCTTCAATCAATCAATAAAAGGGGCGTGTATTTCAGAGATGCACTATTCCCTTTTCGTCATATAATGAAAGATTAACCAAATTCAACACAAAGTCCGCGTTTCACAGAAGAATTCTAGCAACACTTCGTATGTATCATAAAATTATAACTAATGAATATCACTTTCCGTCCCTTTCTGTGTATGTCAAACCGTCCCGGTCGTCCAGATTCCCATATATGTTAACGGCTTGTGGAAAGTCCTCAAAAGGCTTCCTTCATGCCAATTTGTCCCTATGGAACCATGTCGCCAGATTAATGCCAAAGAGATTGTATCCAAAGGCTTTTGCTGCGCGCCTAGGCGCTATTCCTCTAGCCATCCTAACTCCCCCCCTCCACTTGACCAACTGGACCGATCGGTCATTTCATTTTTATTTGCCCCGATAATTCTGCTCGGTTTTCCTCTTTATCATGTATGTATATTTGATAGCAAATAAAATAAATTAAATTAAACGACTTCATTATCAATCTGTCACAGTTCTTGTTCGGAGCAACACTGAACCTCTCTTCAGCCGCCTGCTTCGTGTTCATGGTGTATAATTGTCCATAGGAAAGGGCCTTTCCAGTCGGTGGATGGAGAGGTCCAGTTGCATGGTAGATCTGTCCATGGATCTTATAAGAGTAAGGTCCGTAGTTTCTGAACTCTTCCTCCTGTGCACCCATTGATGCGAAAGCCAATGCCGAATTGAACTTTCGGATGTTACTCTGGTTAATGATTTATCAAAAAATTAGTGAAAAAATGAAGGAAATAGCGAGAAAACCGAATATTGATGGGGAAATGGAATTTATAGAAATTTTCATGGATGGTTCCCAATTTATGGGGTAGTCAGCTAAGTCTCATCAAATTTGCCCATGTTTTAAGAAGAGCGATTTGCATATCATTTCGGTAGATTGTCCCCATACAGAGTAGACCGGCGAATTGATTTCAGGCGACGAGACTGGGCCATTCTGCTGTCCGAGATGAAAATCGGAAAATGGTGTGAGATATGTCGCATCCTTCGCATGCTGAACATGATTTTTTTTAGTGACATTTAGTGTGTCAAACATCACCAAAATTTAGGGGTAGGATTATATTTATGTTAAGCCCTGGTACCTATAGTGAAAACAAAAAAGTTCCAAAGACGTGTTTGCTTAATTTTGAAATTCAAACGGAAATGGGAACATTTCTTTTCATTCGCCATGCTATTTATTTCATTGCAGTTTGAATTTCAAAAGCACGCAAACACCGCGTTGCAATTTTATGGTTTTCACAGTATTGTATCTTTCGTTTTATTCGTTTTATCTTTTTTTTATTTTTAAGCACTGTCTGTCTTTTTTTAAGCTGTTTTTAAAATAGGACTCCTTTAAATAGAAAAGAGAAGATAAAGAAAAACCACCAATTTCCACATAAAATTCATTCTATAGCAAAGGATACGGTAGGTTTTTAACCCATTTCCAATTAGTTCTAAAAACAAAAAAAATTGTGCAAAAAAAAGAAATGCCTGCTGCTGGAATCGAACCAGCGTCGCCACGGCCACAACGTGGAGTACTAACCACTATACTAAGCAGGCCGAGGGCAACACCGACGACAGAAGTTTGATGCATGCCGCGGTGAAGAGAGAAGCGAAAGTGGGCAGAAAATGTACAATTTTCAGAAGAGAGCGAGACGGGCTTGGCACAGAGGAACAACAACGTTGGTAGAATGGATCGGTGAGTCGGTTAAAAAACCAAAATATAGCGGCTTTGATTATTATTAATTCCGCAATAAAATGCAGGCGCAAAAAAAACTTTTTGCAATTACCGTAAAAAAATTTTAGAGGCGCATGCACCCTATTTTTTTTATTTTTAACCCTTCCTTGTTTATGAAACAAGCCTGATCTGCCGCCTATCGGCGCCGATCAGTCTTGAGTAGCCGCCTGCGGCTGCTGTTCGGTTGGGCGTATCATTAAGCTTGATCTAGTTCAATGCACCCTTTTTAGTTTGAAAACAACAAATTATTCACTAAACAACTATTTGAACAACAGAACTATATTTAAAAAAAAACGATTAAAAAACAATGAGATCAAAGAAACATTTTTAAATGAGTTTTTCAGGCAGATAGCGTGTGAGCGAAGAGACGCAGTGTTGTCACGCGACGCAACCGCAGTGCGTGGCGTCAGCGCCAAAAAAAGCGTTTGAAAAAAGGCCGTCGCCAGCACCCCTTGCACGCCCACTGGCGTGAATAATAAGAAAATCGGTATTAAAAAAAGATACATTTTCTGCCCACTTTCGCTTCTCTCTTCACCGCGGCATGCATCAAACTTCTGTCGTCGGTGTTGCTCTCGGCCTGCTTAGTATAGTGGTTATGGGGTTATTCTCGAAACCAGCAAAAAAAGCAAAAAATAGAAAAAACCAGCAAAAAATTCAGCGAAAATTCGGAGAATGCTCCGATCGGTCTGAAACTTTGACAGATCATTCAAAAAATACTCTCGGACATTCCCTGAAAGTTTCAGACCGAAATATTGATTTTAAAAAATATCGATTTTTATTTCTGAAAATTTTCAAAATCGATATTTTGGTCTGAAATTTTCAGGGAATGACCGGAAGTATCTTTTAAATGATTTCCCGAAGTTTCAGATCAATCGAAGCATTTTCCGAATTTTCGCTGAATTTTTTGCTGGTTTTTTCTATTTTTTGCTTTTTTTGCTGGTTTCAAGAATAACCCCATTAGTACTCCACGTTGTGGCCGTGGCGACGCTGGTTCGATTCCAGCAGCAGGCATTTCTTTTTTTTGCACAATTTTTTTGTTTTTAGAACTAAATGGAAATGCGTTAAAAACCTACCGTATCCTTTGCTATAGAATGAATTTTATGTGGAAATTGGTGGTTTTTCTTTATTTTCTCTCTTCTATTTAAAGGAGTCCTATTTTAAAAACAGCTTAAAAAAGACAGACAGTGCTTAAAAAAAAGAAAAAAGATAAACCAAATGAAACGAAAGATACAATATTGTGAAAACCATAAAATTGCAACGCGGTGATTGCGTGCTTTTGAAATTCAAACTGCAATGAAATAAATAGCATGGCGAATGAAAAGAAATGTTCCCATTTCCGTTTGAATTTCAAAATTAAGCAAACACGTCTTTGCAACTTTTTTGTTTTCACAATAGGTACCAGGGCTTAACATAAATATAATACTACCCCCAAATTTTGGTGATGTCTGACACATTAAATGTCACTAAATGAAAGAATCTTGAAAATCATGTTCAGCATGCGAAGCTACGCGATGCGACATATTTCACACCACTTTCCGATTTTCATCTCGGACAGCAGAATGGCCCAGTCTCGTCGCCTGAAATCAATTCGCCGGTCTACGCTGTATGGGGACAATCTACCGAAATGGTTTGCATGAAATGATGTGCAAATCGCTCTTCTTAAAATATGGGCAAACAAGCCTGATCTGACGCCTATCGGCGCCGATCAGTCTTGAGTAGCCGCCTGCGGCGGCTGTTAGGTTGGGCGTATCATTAAGCTTGATCTAGTTCAAAGCTCCCTTTTTAGTTTCAAAACAACAATTTATTCACTGAAAAACTATTTGAAGGAGTCCAACTCTTCCAAACGATTGTACCTGTGCTTTGTTGATGCTGATGGCAAATGCCAACTTGACCGGGAACTGTGTTCTCTTGAGGGGGAATGGAAGGTTTTTGTCCTCGTAGCAGGTGATCCTTGGTACGAAGGTGTGAGGAATTCCGTGGTCATGTATTTGTTGTAACCAATAGATTGTATGGCACCTTTGGTGTACAAAAGCAGAAGACGTAGAGCATACCTTTCAGGATCTCCTGGAGAGACTCCAAAGATCCTTCCGAGGGTCCTTTATCAGCCTCTTTTTCTAGTTTTCCTTTCTCCTCCTGTCTTGTCGAAGGTGAAACTTTTCGTCATTTCGATTTAGGTGAGTTTTCTGGAGTCCTTCACCTCTTTGAGGTCCTTTCCAGCTCGTTCCTGATCTGCGAAGTACTTATTTTTTGCGAAAAAAGCGGTCAGCGTAGCCCCTCTTTTTGCAGAATTTTGAGAGGCGGTCTTCTCGTTTCCAGGTTGGTAAGCCACTGTCTGACGATCCTGAAAATTAATGGATAGGCGATAGATTGCGTCGCTCTTCTTCTGACACGGGAATCGGTAGATGTGGTGGAGAGCTTCTGAAGCACAATTATAGCGGCAGTCCAGGCACATCTTGATCTCGTCCACGGTTTCATCTTCAGCACTGCACAACATCTGAATGGAAGCATTTGTAGGACTTGGCGAAGGCATTGATTTCTGCTAGAAGTTTGCTCAACGACTTCATAATCAATCTGTCACAATTCTTGTTCGGAGCAACACTGTGCCTCTCTTCAGCCGTCTGCTTCGTGTCCATGATGTATAATTGTCCATAGGAAAGGGCCTTTCCAGTCGGTGGATGGAGAGGTCCAGCTGCATGGTAGATCTGTCCATGGATCTTATAGGAGTAAGGTCCGTAGCTTCTGAACTCTTTCACCTGTGCACCCATTGATGCGAGAGCCAATGCCGAATTGAACTTTCAAATGTTGCTCTGGAAGTTGTCAGCATCCGAGCTATCTCCTGTAGGAAGTTTTTCAATCTGGGCTGGAAAGTTGGCAAAGTTGTCCTCGACTTCAATGTCTCCAGAAGCACAGCAGATGTTGACCATGCCGACATCATTGCTAATTTCGTCTTTAAAAACTGATATTGATTCCCGATTCAATATAAATATTTCTTGCCTTTGAAGAAACTTGCTCTACAGTTAGTACATATACAGTCCGTTCCATAAGTATAGCGCCCCCCTCGAAGTAGTCTGTCTTGGCACTCCCGGGCAAAACTGCAACATGGGACATTAAAAAACGGATTCAGCATGCAAAACTATCCCGGAAATGTCCGTTTTGTGGTATTGTGCCTGAAAACATCCGTGAAGCAGATAGATGTATGAAAAAATGGCTCCTGCAACCGTAACATAAGTATAGCGCCCCCCTCGGAAATTTCTTAAAAATCCCTATTAATGAGGAAATCTGTTCCTGGATTGTTTCAATTTTATGCTTTATGCGCTTTTAAATAATATGTGGTTATAGTTCTCATATTTTTGTCTATATTGTGAATAATTCAACCATGTTTCGTGGAAAACACTTTTCTGGCGCCGAACAACTCCAATCTGACGCCTGCAAAACAGCCGGGAGGTCAATTTGAGTAATTACACAACACTCGAAGTGTTCAAAGAAGTGAATCAACACATTTATTAAGAATCCGAGCCGTTATAAGCAGTCTACGAAGTCTGGAGCACCACCAAAGAGACAAGGTGAAACATCATACGACATGCTTTGAACTCAATAAAGACTTGCATTGCTATGAAACGAGAGCTGAACCACGATGCTTTCAAACAGAGCATCTGGAGAGCCAATGACATGGATCCAAACCCTGTCCAGTAAGTTATGAAGCCCGCTCCACGTCATACCGATCCTTTCAAGGTCCGTGATTTTGAGTTCACGCGTAAAAGTTTTTCTAAAAACTTGAATGAGGTAAATGTTGCTAGCTAGTTGCTACAAAACTCGAATCAGAAACTTAGATAATCTTTTCTGGGGTTAAAAGCTTAAATGGAGACGGTTCGGATTGTTACAGTACCTATGTTCATTATGCCTGATAAAAGGAGTATTTTCACTTGCTTGATAGTTGGACCTAACGTTTGTCTCCACTCGGGTGATCTTTTCCGAGTATGAGGAAGTCATCGAGAACCATATATTACTATTCCGACGTCTTTTCAACCGGTATTGTTTTGTTTTTCAGCCAATCCATGTGAGTATCTAAACTTTGGACTGGTTTAGATCTAAAAATGTCGACGTTTTTCTATGTTCTAGGCGTGCACACGTCTTGAATCTTATGGAGAACATCTGACGAAAACTTGTGCAAAGATTTCCTGCCCACAGTAGGCAATACAACTTTGTCAATTTTATGAAAACTGGACCTTTGTACGAGTGGAAGCAAAAAGAGCATGAATTCGTGAACAAGATCATCAAGTATATCCCAAAGCCTATTAATTGTATGCCAAATTGTGTTTACAATCTGGTTACGTCTAATGAACGTCAATAAAGTATTAATTTTATTATAAATCTTGATTTTTTGGAAATTTCCGAGGGGGGCGCTATACTTATGTTACGGTTGCTGGAGACATTTTTTCATACATCTATCTGCTTCATGGATGTCTTCAGGCACAAAAGTTATTTCCGGGGTACTTTTGCATGCTGAATCTGTTTTTTTAGGTTTCATGTTGCAATTTTGCCCGGGCGTGCCAAGACATAATACTTCGAGGGGGGCGCTATACTTATGGAACGGACTGTAGTCGTTATCTGGCCTAAGTGATGTCGAGTTACTGTATACTCGGTATAAAACGCTGATAACTCGCTCCAATCGAACAAAAAATTTCGCATGCATTTGGGGAGAGGTTCAGAGAAATCAGAGCAAAACATCGGCCACGGCTCTCTTGATTTTCTGCACTCTCTCGTCGCAAACGCGGCCGCGTCCATCACTGTGCGAAGGGAGCGCGTTTGCAGCGCTCCGTACTGAGAATAGCACCTCCAAATGCGTTTTTGGCCGTTGTTGCATTCTTCTCATCCTTTTTTTCCGATATCTGGTTGAATAGTATGTGATTCTCTCAGTGCTTTGTTCCTTGGTTTCCGATGCTCTTTTAGCCTTGGCAATGCTTTGAAGACTTGATCTTCTTTCCTCAGCCCTTTCCTTCGTTTCAGACAGTCTTGTCTCCAATTTTGATTGCGATTTGCTGATTCTTTTCATCATTTTCTCCTTCTGGGTAGAAACAGCACTCCGAAGACGTCTGGACTCCCGATCTTTCTTTTTCCGGATTGCACTTTCTTCTGGAGCCTCGCTTTGTCGCTTCCGTCTCATAATCTCTTCAGCAGATTGCGTTTGATCATTTTGGCGGACCGACAATAAATATTTATACGACGTTCGTCGTAACAGTAACAGAAAAAAAAATAGTTAAACGTGAAAACCAATTGAACTTGTTGAACCTGACCCTGACCCTGACCCTTCAAAGCGAAGTTTTGCAAACTGAAATGAAGGCATAAAAAAACCTAGAAAATTTTCACGTGAGAAACTCCCGATTGACGCGAACATTTAATTATCAATTCATATCGTTTGGAATTGGCATCACTTGGTGTAGTAGTTAGTGAGTTGCAAACTGCAATCTGGTTCAATTCCTCCTGAGGTCTGTTGAGTTTTGTTGATCCAGAGGCGTGGTTAAAAATAGTTCCCATCAACCACGACCCCTAACCCTAATGCTCTCTTTCTTTGAGAAATACGGGCGGGCAATCTTTCAAGCGAACAGACGGACATACTTGAATAGCGTAATATATATAAGAAAGATTTGATGAGACTTATCTGCGTGCCGTTGATAACGCCTACCTCATAAATTGGGAACCATCCATGAAAATTTCTAAAAATTCCATTTCCCCATCAATATTCGGTTTACTCGCTATTTCCTTCATTTTTTCACTAATTTTTTGATAAATCATTAACAAAACTGCAAAAAATTCACCAGGTAAAAATAAAGGTTTTGTCACATTAAAAGTAAAAATCTGTATCCAAAACTATATTTCAAAGTAGTTTCTCCAAGAAGTTGGTACCTCCTTCAAAATTTAAAGTTTGCTTTTACAATGACGCTTAAAATTAACACTTTGCGCAATGTTTACTCAGGAAATTGTTGGCTAATTGCCATTGAAAAGGGCTGATAGCCACCGATTCGGGGCGTGGGCCATATGTATTTGGCACACGCCCCATATTCGATAGCTATTAGCCGTTTTCCATGGCTATTAGCCGTTTCTGTCGGATATCATTTTCAAATTTTTTCCATTTCAAGTTTCGGACATTTTGTGTCTGGAACAAGTCGCAAAATCGCTGAGTAAGCACGTAGATTTTTTCATATAATTGTTGCATGTAAACATTCTATAGTTGCGTTGCCAACAGACGAATTTTTTATAGGCGGTGGTATTACCCCATAATGGCTAATAGCCCTTTTCGGCGGCTAATAGCCATATTCGACGGCAAATAGCCATAATGGCTAATAGCCAAATTCGTCGGCTAGTTGCCATTATCGCCCGCTAATAGGCTTTTCAGCGGCTATTAGCCATTTTCAGTGGCTATTAGCCACCTAGATGCCGATTCTCGCCATAACGCGCCAAAAATTTCCTGAGTACACTCAAAAATTATCTAGGCGGTTTTTATAACTTTTCGATGACTTCCCGTTAACTTTATCAACTATCGAAGAAGTTGTCAAACAAAGTGTTTTGGTAATTTTTTTTTGCTTTCATCCTCACTTTGGACGTAGTAGAAACCAACACGGTGTGTTGAATGATGCACCGCTGCACACGCACCCCCTCGCACTACTCATTGAAAGAAATGTTTATGGTTACGGTAACTGTTTTTGAAATATCGCATTAATCGATATTACTGCGTCGCGAAAAGCAGTCAGAGCGGAGCGCTGTGGTCTCGCCGCGAAAGGTGGTGGTCACAGCCGAGTCACAGCAGAGTCACAGCAGCGTCGCGCACCTTGCCACAGCAGCGTCGCGCGCTCTGCTCTGACAGGTTTTCGCGACGCAGTAATAAATTGACGTGATTTTCTACCTTTTTTGTACTCTTCCGCATAAGAAAAAATTAATGAGTCGATTAGAAGCACTTTTAGTTGAGTTGATATAATTGTTTCTTGCGTTTTCAATGAAAATGTATTTGAATTGTCGTAAGTTTCGGTGCATGCACAGAAACCTGTAACGTTATAATTTGAACGCGCATGTGACGGCAATTTGCGTACTTTTTATTATTTTTGAAAAAATGCACGCTTCAACACACTGTGACCAAGCGGACCCAGTGCTGGCCAGGCTTTCTCAGAAATAAGAAAAAGAAAAATAGAAAAAGAAAAAGAATAAGAAAAATTTCCGAAAAATACCATGTCCGTGACACAAATTTCCTATTTAAAACACGAGTCTACGTATCTTTCCGCAATTTTTATACCTTTTTTGTTGATAATTTAAGATTTTATGGGCCTATTCGGGTTTATTTCCGATTTTTCCGGTCGGAAATCGGAATTCCGTTGGAAGTCGGAATTCCGACGGAAATCGGAACGAGAATTTTCAATTTCGGAATTCCGACGGAAATTCGGAAATAACAATGAAAAACTCGGAGTTCCGTCGGAACATCGGAAGAGAAAATTACAAAATCGGAAATTTCCGACGGAACTCGGAAGAGAAATTTTCATTTCCGAGAAAGCCTGGTACTGGCTGCAGCGCAGTGCCAGACAACGAAAGCCACCACTAGACGCAGAATAAAGAGAGGAAGTGTGTTAGAGAGGAAGAAGCGAGAATTTCTACGGGCTGAGTTAGATTCGAAAATGTGGCCGAATGGTCTAGTGGTATGATTCTCGCTTTCACAGGTTTTGCGCGATAGGCCTATAATAGGTTGCGCGATAGGCCTATCAAGTACCCGCGAAGGACCCTATAGTAAGCCTATTATAGGCTTATCGCGGCTCGTCGCCTATAATAGGCCTATAATAGGCTTATCGCGGTTGACTCTCGCCTATAACAAGCTTATCGCGGTTACGAGTAAGCCTATTGTAAGCCTATAATTGGCTTATCGCGGTTATTCCTAATTCAGGGATAGGCTTATTATAGGTTATCCCAGGCCAATATACGGGCTCTTTAGGCTCAAATGTACATACATTTAAGCCGGCATATCTGTAAAAGCTACACACTAAAGAAACATAACATTTATTGGTAAATTCTGCTATTCCAATATTTTTTTTCTAATAAAAATGTGACAAAACAAAAAAAAACACTTAAAATAACAACAAATAGAAAAAAAAAAACACTTTAATTGACGGTGTCGTCATTCATCGTCACTTCCGAATCCACCACCGCCGCCATCCTCGCTATCGTCGGAATATACGACCCCAACACGAGCACCGCTGCTGCTCGGAGAGAAGAGCCACGAACTGAAACGAATATAATTTTAAAAAATGTAGACATAGGCACTATGGCGAAAGCGCTAGAACATATTTAAATATAGCTGGACGTTGGGTCCAGGCTTTCTTGGAAAATTACGCAAAACATTTATTTAAATATTGTTTTAACGTACTGAAAACTGGTCATTTACCAACGTTGTCCGTATTTCTGTGTAGTATTATCAATCTAAAAAAGTTCCACCGGGTGCCAATCGCAACCTACGCCATGCAGAAAAAGGCTGACGGCGAAATTCGTATTTTCTACGTGAGAAATTGAGAGACGCGAGACGAAATGCGGTTAAGTCCGCAGTGCACGGTCTGTGTGCGAGCGGTGGAACTCTCAGAGATGGATAATATAATGTATTCGTGACGGAGTGACATTTCACGTGAAACTGGGAGACGAAAAATCTCTTCATTTATTCAGTTATTTTTTCATTTTTTCGAATTAAAACGTGAAAAAAATTGTCACTCCGCCACGAATCCATTATAGTATAAGTGAAATAGAATACTCACTTTTCTAATCCATTTTGGCAATCCTCTCGCAGCTTCGCAGCATCATCTTCGGGGCTCGCAGCCACGTCCGACTTTTTGAGGCTGGTCCTTTTTCTCGTGCTGAATCCGTTGATTTATTAATTTTTTTTTGCGGAGTCTTACCAGAGATTGGTTACAATTCTGTTGGAGACGTGCCTCACGTAGGATTTTACATCGTCCGATCGTTCCTGCCCGAAACCATCGATGGCGAATTCTATAAACGAACAGAAAATTCAACCATATATTTTTTAATCCTACCATCTATCGAGTCTCTCAATTTAGAATTCAGCGAAATGTACACGGAACCGGCGTCGGTACCGGTGTACCTGTGAAAACCACCATCTTTGTCGGCAAGCTGTAAAAAAAAATATTACATTTTGAATGAAGCTTTTCAAACTCTTAAAAAAATTTTTCTAACAAGAAAGTTGCATAATTTCAGGCTTCCAGAATTTTCTCCGCGTAATCGAAAAAGTGCACCCTTTTCCAGATTTCCGAGTTCTCCCACCGCTTCCCGCTAAACGGGGTGTTGAGAGGTACGTGGAAATTTAAATTTCGCGGGAAAGTTGCCGCGTCACTCGAGAAAAAATGTTTTTCGGTAACGCACACTAACCGGTTCCAGAATTTTTTTTTTAATTTGTAATGGCGGAAGAGTTTTTTATTTCGGAAAATGTTCAAAACTTGATATTGTGCTCAGAATAATTTGGGGAGTGACCGAAAGTATTTTTTAATGATTTCCCTGTTTTACATCGATCGAAGCATTCTCCGAATTTCCGCTGAATTTTTTGCTAGTTTTTTTTATTTTTGCTGGTTTTTCTCGTTCTTTGAAAACCCCCATTCCTAGTGTGCGTTACCGAAAAAAATTTAACCGCTAAGACATGATTCGAAAATTTACCGGTAAAATTGTCAAATCTTTACCGATAACGCACACTAACCAAAACCACACCGCTTTCAATTGAGTCCCAGCAAAACGCTGATTATGTGCACTCAATGTTCAGAAAACTCTGGAAGCCTGATTTCAACTCCCTAAAACCTGTCGTCGAAAGCCTAGACAAACAACATGAAGCAATAAACTGAAGAACATCCGTAGGTACACTTTTCAAGAATCGCTTTAGCTCTAATTTATAAGAAATCTACATGAAAATAGTCAAAATGGGTACCTGGAATTTCCTCGTCAGCTGACTGATTTGTTCCGTTACTATCCTCATCCTCTTCGAGTGCTCCATGTGCAATGAAGTCGCAATCAGATTGTTCTTCAATTCCTTCCATTTCCGTGCCAATCGAATCAGCGTTCTCCGCCTTCTCTGCGGCATTCGAAACGTCATCTAAAAAAAAGTAGTGTTAATGATATTTGCACGCATCAGTTGACCTGAGAAAAAGCGAATCGCGGGTTCGGTTTGAGGCCTCGAAGCGGCCCAAAACCTCGCAGCGCGCCTGGGCGCGCTAGTCTTTTAATGAACAAACTGACCTGGTCTATTCTGGTATAAGAAATCCGCCGAGAATGTTCTTGGCATCGCTTGAAGAATATTCGGAAGAACCCAAACGATTATTCCTGAACAAAAATGGAGCAATTTATATTTTTATAGACAATTTTCGGATATAACGTGGAGAAGTACTTATTTTTTACACAATGGATTAAAAAAACCTATATCAGAATTCTACAAAATATATTAATTTAGAAATTTTCGTTATCAAAAATAATAAGAAAAGGAAGCATATTTGAAAGAAAAATGAATGAAAACGCATGTTCACGACCTCGGCGTCTTCATTGCTCATTCTGATGTAGGTGACAATAGGTCGCTTATCTCTGAGAAATTCACACTCAAGATTTTCTTTTTAATTTTCACCGATAAAAAGGTTAATATTTCAAAAAAATCATATTAAATTGAAAAATTTGAAACGAAAACTTTTGCTCGCCGGCCTTCTCTCCGCCGCGCGCTACGAGACCCATTGAAGCTTGAAATGCTCTGCGCCTTTAAGATCACACTTGCATTTTACCACTCGATTGTGTTTTTAATCAAGATGCATAAAAAAACGTGAAATCCCGCACAATTTTTCACGCGAAAATTAAAATTACACTAAAATTTAATATTCGCGTGAAAAAATCGTGCGGGATTTCACGTTTTGATGATGCAACTCGATGGAAAAAAATGTTATGTAATTATTAACCACTGTGACACTTCGCAATAAATTGTGAGACAAAAATATTTTAATTTCTTCAGATATTTCTTAAATTTGATTGAAAATGTATCATTCATTTCATCATGCATTTCGCAACTTATGGGGTTATTCACGAAATGGCAAAAAATGGCAAAAAACGGCAAAAAACTGCGCGAAAACTCGGAAAATGCTCCGATTTACCTGAAATTTTGGGAAATGAGGGAGAAAACTCTCCCGGACATTCCCACAAAATTTCAGATCAAAATATCGATGTTTAAGAAATATTGCTTTTTTTTCTGAAAATGCTTAAAATCGATATTTTGGTCTGAAATTTTGTGGGAATGTCCGGGAGAGTTTTCTCCCTCATTTCCTAAAATTTCAAGTCAACCGGAGCATTTTCCGAGTTTTCGCGCAGTTTTTAGCCGTTTTTTGCCATTTTTTGCCATTTCGTGAATAACCCCATTAAAAAAATTCGTTTCCTTTCTTTTTTATCTGGTGCTTGCATTTTCTGCCATATTCTTTTCATGCGGAAATGACATTTTCTGAAGATAAATGCACAAAATGGCGTGCCGTTAGGCATAGAATGAAGCAGACTCACTCATTTCTTTTGTGGACAATTTGAACATTTTGTATTCTATTCAAAGAAATTACAGGAAATATTACGTTCCGGTTCTGAAAATTTGTTCAGAGGTAAAATAAATTGAAAATACTTCGCTTTAAACTATTACAAAAACTTTGCTTGGTGAGGATTGAACGTTGGTCTGAAAAGCGATATGTTATGATCCCAAGATTGAAACGGCAACATGGAATCAGCATTCTTATTAAAATGAATTGAATTTAAGGGAATTTGATTGAAGAATTTACCTTTTTTCATTCTTCCTTCAATTTGTGCGCATATATTAGGTTGGCAAGAAAGGGGGTTCTTTTGGATTGGAAATTCGACAAAATTGAAATGTCACTTTTTGAAAATTGCGTGAAAATAGAAATCCACGAAATAGAAATGTAATAAATCAGAAACGTAACAAAACGGAAACGCGTGAAAACAGAAATGATCTCGATGATTGTGGTCCCTTTGTGCTTGCGTGTAGCCTAGTGTGGTGTTCAGCCGTGTGTTGTTGAGTGAAGACTTAGAGAATGGGGAGAAGATCGCTTGGCCGTGCGAGACGCAGACGGTCAGACAAGTGAGCGCGCATATTGGAAGACTGAAACTATGGCTATATAGCATTGTGTCTGAAACGGAAACATTAGTGACGTAATAACGCGTGGATTTGAGTAACAAAGGGATGATAAGGGCGAGTTGCGTGAGTTTCACAGATAATAGCTCATGACAGAGCCCGACAAAAACAAAAAGGTTAATTTACTGGGTATATAAGAAACCTACCTTAAGGGTACGACAGAATAGAAATAGGCGAAATAGAAATGCTACAAAATAGAAATGCTACAAAAAAGAACTGGAAAAAATAGAACGGCTACAAAATAGAAATGAGCGAAATAGAACAGCGCGAAATAGAAATGTGACAGAATAGAAATGAGCGAAATAGAAATCGGTGCGATGGAGCGCGTTTGCATTATTCTTCGAATTTTCTGATTATTATAGGGTTTTTCAGTAGTTTTCAGATATTTTACGCACTTAACAACATCGAAAATGAAGAAAGGTATACAATCAATGCAGTTTCAGAAAAAAAAAGGAAAATCGGCGAAAAACTGAGAAATTGAGAAAATGATGCAAACGCGCTCCATCGCCCAAAAATTTCTATTTTGTAGTATTTCTATTTTGCTCATTTCTATTTTGTAGCCGTTCTATTTCGTAGCATTTCTATTTCGCTCAGTTCTATTTTTTCCAGTTCTTTTTTGTAGCATTTCTATTTTGTAGCATTTCTATTTCGCCTATTTCTATTCTGTCGTACCCCCCCCCCCTACCTTGTTGACAATAGCATCCACTTCCCCATACTGCTTCTCTCTCTCAAACCCCATGGACCATTTCAGTCGTGACCGAAATCGCCTACGACTTTTCATTATTATTGGCCCGCCAAGTCGGTCAAACGCGCTCCGCTGAACTCAATACTACGTGGATTTCATTTTGGTTTCCAAATTGTTTAATTTCACGTTGAATTTACACGTGAAATAAAAAAATTTGGAAACCAAAATAAAATCCACGTAGTATTGAGTTTAGCGGATCGCGTTTGGCCATTTTGGCGGGTCGAAAATATCTTCTTTTTTTCTATCCAACTTGAAAGTGCCGAAGGTTAATCGCCGCCTGTTGCAAGTTTATAAGAACGAGGCTCTTCATGAAATGATCATTCGCATTTGGTTGGGAAAATTCGAGAACAAGGACTTTTCCTTTGACTTTTCTCTGGGTTGTCTGTAGTTTGTCCATGGTGTGGACGACTGGGAACTTCTGGACGAAGGCAAAACTAACACGGCCAAATACTACTCTGCCCAACTGCAAAAGGTCAGGGCCCAGCTCAATCTTTCCCCACTAAAAGGTCTCAGAGTGCACTACCTTCAGGATAACGCCATTCCACATGTGGCTTTTTATTTCATTTAATTTCAGAAAACGCTTTGTGACTTATTATCTTCCTTTTTATATTTATTTTTTACCTTCTTTATTTTCATGTTGCGTCTCGCCGCTAGACCTACAAGTAGGCCTACCGCGGTCGCCGCACACCGCGTCCGCGATAAGCTTATTACAGGAGGGTAGGCGCTGCCGCCCGCGATAGGCCTATTATAAGCTTATAATAGGCCTATATTTGGCCTCAACCTATTATAGGCCTATCGCGCAAAACCTGTGTTGGGTGCGAGAGGTCCCGGGTTCAATCCCCGGTTCGGCCCATTCTTTTTGCACTTTGCACGTTTTGGTTCGAATTCAGAATCTTGATTTTGCTTATCGTCTCAAACTAGGAAATGCAATTGTTTTTAGTTTTCAATTGTTGCAGCTTATTCTCAAACATTGCTAAAATCTCTATCTCCCACCACCGCTTCACTGCATTTTTGTGATGGTGTATGCACCGTCGTGGCGAGACCCGCATGCGCACCATTTGACGAGGTATCTGAAATCGTGAAATACATAATATTAGAATACAAATTCATGATTTATCTTGTTGAACTAAACGTTCTGTATTTTTTCAGAGTTCCACGTTGAATTTACGGGAGGACGGGGAAATTACTCAGAATAGGAAATTGAGTCATGGTTTGTTACAAAAAAAGAAATGGGATCAAAAAAGTGTGTGTAGAAGACGAGTTATGCAGTGCAAGAAAGCGGCATACAAAATTAAATCTACGATCTGACAAGAGTAGAAAAATGAAACATTAACAATAAATAACGGGGGTTTTTCAAATAGTTTCATAGAATAAATGACACAAAAAAAAAACTATAAAAGCTATTTATGTAGTTGAGACATTGATCTGGGTTTCGCGCGCTACTAATGAGGCGAGACATGTCGAATTTTTTTGTTTGTATATCTCCGTTTTTTCACAACATCTAATTTTATATTTAAATTTTTCAAAGGTTTTTTTTCCTTTCAAAACAACATAAAACGCCTCGTACGCCCCCGGAATATGCAATGTTGAAAATTGTTACCTACAAAGGAAGAAACAAGAAGGTTATATAAAAAGAAAAGGGAACATTTGCGTAGAAATAATGGGTATCAAGTGTTCAAAATGTGCATAATAATATTGCTCCACTGTTTTTCACTTATTGTATGTTGATAGGATGTGTCGATTGTAAACCCTGGAAAAAATCAAATTCCATTAACAAAACATAAAACTTTTGAATGAAGCAAATATACTTGGTAAAAAAGGCTGCAAATTCGCTCCAAACACACTGTGAATTGTACGTGCATTTGGAGTGAGATTTAGAGAAGAGAGAGAGCGAAATATCGGCCACGCTCTCTCATGTTTCTGCACTCTATCGCCGCTTACGCGGCCGTCTCTTTGGTTATTCTAATGGAGCGATTTTGCAGAGCTTTATACCGAGTATATTAAAGTCTGATTCGTTTGCTTTATTTCAGGTGGCATTCGGTTTCACCTGTCGGTAATGAGTTTGGTGGTAACTCATATGTATTTTTGTTAACAAAGTCAAGGTTCAGCACTTTTGTAAGATGAATCATCAAATTTTCGAAAAGTAATAGTCAATACACTTTTGACCATTTACTGTACCTACGCTCACATTTTCCTGCAGATAATTTGAATAGCACTGCTGATATATCTCTGAAACCGCTGGCAATGGCAGATACTGCGGCTGCAGTTGATATTGCTGGTACATTTGCTGAAAGTACTGTGGTGGGCTTGAGTGTATTGACGGGATAGTAGTCGGTGGACACTGGAGTGCCGAAAAGTATTTTTCAGCCGCAAGTTTCTCTAATCGATCCTGCTCCTGAATTCGATCAACAATCACGTTAAACAACGCATAGTCTTCCTGCTCCTTTTGAGCTGCTCTCAACTCGGCAATCTTCTTTTCCATAGCCAGATCAGCTTCTCTTTTCATTGCTCTTTCTTTACGTGCCTAAAACACTTTAAATAATACTGTATTACTATAATCTAGACCAACTTTTTCTAAAAGCCTTTGCCTCCGTAACTGAAGTGGCCCATAGGAAAAGTTTGGACCATAAATTGACATTTTCTTCGACTGTGTAAAAACTATCACTGGTGACGATCCCATTGCCACTAGCTCGTCATCATCGCTATCCCAGCTTGACTGTTTTCTTTGATTCACCGCCTTGGCTTCTTTTTCTTTCTTAATATCGCCAGTCATTGTTTTGCTGGTCATAAGCTGGAAATATGTAATATAATGGATTCGTGACATAGCGACACGTTTCTGCAAGTTGTGCGCCAGCAAAGTGAACCAAAGTTTCCAAAAAATTATTTCCTCTCTCATTGGCAAGAGCTGAATCGTGGCGAGAGCCAACATTTGCTGACGTATAACTTGACACGCTGTCTCGCTACGTCACAAATCCAAATTTAATGAGACAGTTGGTATAAATAGAAAAAAAAGAAAGAAGAAATTAACAGGGGCAGTTGCAGTAGCTTCTCGTTTCACGGGTTTTTTTTCCAGTTTCTTATTCCCATTCACACTTATGTACATAAAGCTTATGATTAAAAATATATAATTACACGGTTTTTCTATAAGGAGGGAAACAAAACAAAAAAGCTGATTTTGAAAAAAAAAACAATTTTTTCCCAAGGAGCCGGAAATTTTGGCAACAGAATTAGAAACAGGAAACAGGGTGTCAAACAAGTGTCAAAGTTCGGTTTCTTGTAGTTGGATTATCTCATATTACGGTTATGTAAATGAGACGGAAAAAGCTACTAACCAGTTTAACCGCCTGTCTCTATGCACACGTGATAATCTACGTCACTCTGCTTCGATCAAAAAATTAATCGGTAATGATAAGAGTACAAACCATCAAATTGAACTTTGATATTATCGGTATTCGGTTTGGATTGAATACCGAATATGGAAGAAAAAAAAATTTAGTTGTCTTTAAAACAACTCAACTAAAAAAATAAAAGAACGAATGGTAAAAACTAAACACTTTCCAAGACATCAAATAACTTTAGATTCATGTGAAAAACATATGAATTTTGGAAAACCAACTTGTAGTTCAAAAAAAAACGTTAAAAATCAAACTTTGAAGAGCAGGGTAAAATGTGAGCCGGCTGAAAATGTCTGCAACATTTGATCGGATTGTCTGAAATTTTGAGTCAGAAAATGATCTTATAGTGTATTACGTTTAATTCACTTTATCGATAAAATTAAATAAAGTGTTCATTGCTTTTCAGAGAATGGAATGACGAAGAAGGAAACTGACGAAGAAGGAAACAGGAGTTATGATTTTAAACAGGTTCAGGTAATGATAAAAGTTAATGAAAGTAAATACAGGGAAGACTCAACAGGGTATACATACATTTAAAAAAAAGCCTCCCAAAATAATATTGCATCACATGCCAATCGGCACTGGCAGACACCAGACAGCGGGAAAAGTAAAAAACCATTACGACCAGAGCACGACGAGCGCATCGCCTAGGAAGCTCGGGAGCAAAAAGTAAACGCATCTCTGATAGGGCACAGACACTGAGACAGTACCAAAACACAAGACTGTCCGTGTGAACTGTGTTTTCTGCTGCGCGCATTGTTCTAAAAACTTTGATAATTTGATTGGAAAAGTAGACGACTGGGAAGAAGGAGATGAAGAAAAAGAGAGAAGGGAAATTATTTCAAGAGAAAAGAACAGATAAAGATGACGCGCGAATATAAAAAGAAGTCAAATAAAACGGATGGTAGGATTGAAAAACCAACGCAGACAGTTTTTTTTTTCCATTGAATGCCAAGGATAAATGATGGACAGTGATAATTTGTTACACTTCTTCCGTTTTAAAATAATAGGGAAGATAAGAAAGCTTGATTTACAGTCGGCGAATATATGATCATCTGCGCTCTATGGAGACTCCTCCCTGCGAAACCGTGCCGCACTTGCAAAATTGGCGCGAATTCAAATTTCAATATATTTTTCAACCTGTTTTAATTGTTAAAAGGTTATTTTTGCAAAAACTTAAATGATAAAATTAATGTTTTATGTCTTTAAAATATGTTTATTAGTAACAATGCTGATACACAGCTTTCTGGCGATTTCGCCACCTCATTTTAATATTTTTTTACCTTATCCAAAAAATTAAACAAACCAAAAAAATTCATGACAATAGAATACAGAATATTTCAAAATAAACAAATAAATTTAAGAACAATGAACAAATTATAAGTCGCTAAAAGCCCTCCGTCTTCGAATGCTCCGTTGCTCTGAAACAAAAAATTACAATTCTACCGGGTATGGTTTTCAGCATTTGTCACAATTTTTCTCAAAGATTCCCGAATTTTTGTCAAACTAAATTCCAATTAAAACGGCGTGCATAGAAAACAGAAATTCAGAAAACGCAACACCGAAAAAATTCATATTTTTCTAATTTTTTCGTTTATCGAGCACACCAAAAATTTATAAACGCTCGATATTTACTATTTCAGTACGAAATTCCTTGACCATGACTTGAAGATGTTTTTTGTTTAATTTGCAGACCAAAAAGAGCATTTCCCGATTTTTTGGCCCAGTTTTATGGTTTTGCTATAATTAGCGGCAGTTCTTGAGCCCCGTCATGAAAATTGACACAAACTAACGTCGCGAAATGAAGAATGCTCCAATTAGTCTTAAATTTTGAAAAATATTGCCGACAACTTCTGATGGAGTTCAAAATTGCGTACACAGGCATAAAAAATATATCCCATGGAATAATACATTAAAAATTTATTGAATCACTCCAAAAAATTGTTGAGCACATCCGCGAATAGTTCGGCAATATTTTTTTCAATAAACGATTTTTTCAATGAAAACTCACCGTGTCTTTTTCGTTTTCGTTTTAATTTCGGCCATTTCGCAATAATCGTCGCCGCCGGGCTGTTTCCTTCATCGCAACCATCGCTTTTCGCTGTAATAAATTAATAAATTACAAAGAAAAAATTTATAAAAGCGTCCCTACAAATAAAAATGGAAAAAAAATCAGTAAACGAAAAAAATAGAAGGATAAAAATGGAGAAACGACGAATCGCAATTCAAATGTGAATTTTCGCGCCGAGAGAAGCGCGCCGCATTTGGCAAAACTGGAGGAGTCTCAATAGAGCGCAGTTGATCATGCATTCGCCGACTGTATGTGAAATACGGGAAATTTTGTACAATTTAATTAGAACATCTATTGTCGGCCCGCCAAAATGATCAAACGCGCTCCGCTGAACTCAACGCTATGCGATTTTCATTTTAGTTTCCAAATT
Organism: Caenorhabditis japonica; assembly: GCA_963572235.1. Lineage (NCBI taxonomy): Eukaryota > Metazoa > Nematoda > Chromadorea > Rhabditida > Rhabditidae > Caenorhabditis > Caenorhabditis japonica. The sequence continues at coordinate 13,550,993 of OY754347.1, read as the reverse complement.
ATTTCGTTTCATAAATTCAACGTGAATTGAAATAATTTGGTTACCAAAATGAAAATCGCATAGCGTTGAGTTCAGCGGAGCGCGTTTGACCATTTCGGCGGACCGAAAATAATGAAAACTGTTTTTTTTTTCGAAAAGAAAAATACTCAAGTTTCAGACGCTCTCACTCTATTCCTTTCTCTCACTCCCTCACTCTGTTCTGTGCGCGCTATTTTGCCGACTTCTTTGTCTTCGTCTCGTCTCGTAGTACAATTATTTCTATTGTCGGAGAAGACGCGCTCCAACGATGACACGACGTGGGTCATATTTCGTTGTCTGCGTATCTTGTTTTGTCTAACGTCTCTTGCACAATATGTGTTCCAAATTAGTATCTATTTAAATGAGCTTTTAAACTTTCTTCTGCTAAACTTGACGGTACAAACCGGTTGTGAAACATTAAAAATCTAACCATTTGTTTTCTATTTTTCTCTTTTGTTATCAGATGTTTAAGTAAAAATTAGAATTACAAACAAAAAGTTTAAACTTGCACCACAAAAGAAATTATGCAAAGAATTTGGTTTGCCATAGAAACAAAAACAAAAAAAAAAAACTTTCTTGACTTTTCATAATGGATTTGCAATTTGTTTCGTTGGTTTTTTGTTCGTCTTTTTTAAAAATAAGTTTTCAGAGTCTTAATGCAAAAAAAAAAACGAAAAAGTGAATTTTAGAGCTCTGAGAATTGAGTCTTTTTGAAGGAGGTTAATTGAAAACAGTGGCTTATGAGGTCGTCAGTGACCAAAAAAGAAAAAGAAAAAAACACGCTTTATTCCTTTTTTATTGTTCAAAAATGTGTTTACTTATCGTTCGCTCCTTAATGGTCTTGGCGGCAAAGATTTAAAAAAAGAAGAAGAAACGAAATAAAAATGTATGTCGTTGTAAATACATAAACTGGCATATCATGTAAAATCAAAAGACAAAAATAAACAAAAAGAGGAGAAATTATTGTTTTTTATTAATATTCTCGTTAATTTTAAAATTTGAGCAGCATTGCGTCAAGTATGCGGTGATCAACCCTGAAAATATTTAGTTCAAATATATTAAATTTTAGCTGAAAAATTAACATACCTCTTCTCCAGATGAATACTCTGCGAAATTTCCTCCTTTTCAAACGCCTCCTTTTCAAGCTCTGTGAGCTCAAAATCAAACACGTTCAAAGCTTCGTTAATCTTGTCAGCAGGAACAGAGGAGGGCTTGAGGATAAAACCGGCGCCGACGACGTTGCGTAGAATCACATGTGCTCCATATTTGTGGTGCTCAAAAGCGGCCAACGTGACTGCAAAGTGATCCTCCAGTTTATAACGGACCCATTTCATAATTATCCTGAAAAAAAAACAGTTAATGAAAGTTTAATGAAATACTATTACGGATTAACTGAACGTGTAAAATTCACGCCATTTGGACTTCCAAAAGTGACATAAATGGTTATTGTGATCTTATGTTTGGCGCAAAGATCCCATTGCTCAAATCCCGGGAAAAATTCTCCAATCTCTGACAGACGGCTGTGGATTGGAGTCAGACCCAATGCAATCGCACAACTAATCTGTTCGGAAGCCCAGTTACAAACTTCAATGGATCGAGTGAGCCCCTCAACGATTAGAGCATCGAATTCTCGCCAAATTTGTTTAAAAGTTGTTTCATCCAGAACCATGTGGACAGCTGGCGAGTGAGCAAGAACAAGGTCTACACGGTCAACGTGAAGCTTGTTGAGAGCTTGACACATCTCCTCGTGGATGGAGTCGGGGAATATGTTGAAGGTCCAGATCTGTAAATAGAGTTGGGAGCGTTTGTTAAAGTTTTCTGTCTATCCTTCTCCGTGACAGTTATATCTTCTAGCAGTTCTAGTTTGTAAAAATATCATACCGCTGCTGTTCTTTTTGGAAATAGTTCTATTATGTATTCCTCGATTTGAGATACCTCGTAAAATGGTTCGCATGCGGGTCTCGCCATGACGGTGTATGCATCCTTGTAAATTTACGCGCAAAATTTTTTTGTTTCCGTTTTGAATTTTTGTAAGTCCACAAGTGTGCATGGATTTACGAAAAAAAAATTTACTCACATGTAAGTATCAATTTTGCGCGTAAATCTACAAAGATGCATACACCGCCGTGGCGAGACCCGCATGCGCACCATTTGACGAGGTATTGTGTTTTCAATCGACTTGCGACATGAAAACGCAAGTCTGAATTCACGGCTCTCGGACGTTTCGAAAGTGCGACGTTTCGAAAGTGTGACGTTTCGAAAGTGTGACGTTTCGAAAGTGTGACGTTTCGAAAGTGCGACGTTTCGAAAGTGTGACGTTTCGAAAGTGCGACGTTTCGAAAGTTTTTTCGTTGTTTGTCGTCGCGGCGTATTCACACAATATTTTTTTTTTCAAAGCTTTTTATTGAATTTTCCAACCGATTTATCTCTTTATTCAAAAAAAAAAACGGGAATAGATCATCAAAAAATTGAAACATATAAACTATTACGTATATCTCTTCGCAGATCGAACCGCCTTCAAAAATTCGATCCCGCGTAGTGGTGCCGGGTTATTCAGAACTTTCAGGATTCGGTCGTCCTTCAAAATATCCTTAATTTTGCGAGAACTCGAAATCTGAAAAGGAAGTAGACGGGGTTGTCACATATTCTAAGCTCACTTGGTAACTTGGGTCATACCCAAGAGCCTCTTTGTCATGTTCCAACTTGCATGCTTCTTGACGCAAACTTTTCACAAGATCGGACAGAAGTGGAGCTGCTCGTCCTCTTGTATCCACGATCACTTTCTCTAAATTTCTGTGATGAGACTCCACGGAATTTGTAGTTCTTGGCAAATGCATTATGGAACGATCAGAGACGTTCCACGTAGCTGGAGGATACAGCAAATTGACACGAGGTCCAATGTAAAACTTGGTCATGTATTCAACGAATGCTGAAAAAATTCAAAATTCTATAGTCACGACGGAAACTCACAATTTACAGGTTGAGTAAGGGGAGTTGGGATTAGTTGAACGAGAGCATCAAAATCATTCTTGACGTCGAGCAGTGGAGCAAATGGCAAACATTTTAATATTGACCAAAAGTCGTAAAGATAATTGCCATATAGAAGAAAGTCGTTGAGTTTCAAAGCCTTTAATTTTCTTATCCATGCTTGAATGGTATGAAAATAACAGAAAAATTTGACAATTCCTGGAAAAGTGTTAGTAATGGCACGAGCTTGGCCGATCTCAAGATCTGAAGACAAATTTTGATGAAATTACTTTTGAGAAAGACAAACCACCAATAAAATATCTTGGATTCCAGTTGGGAATTTCCAGTTTCAGCTCATGCAGCACATCCTCGTAGTCTTCGATTGATTTGTAAGTCATAAGAATGTTGATGACTGGAACAGTTGAATCAGCAAACTGGAAGATAACAGTTTAAAAGGCTTTTATCGATTTTTCTTACTTTGGCATGCAAAGTCCACAATTGTCGAAACGGAGCTCTCGCAACGGCAAAAGTGGCGTCGCTGAGCAAAAGATCCGACATTTCAAGTGTTTTCAAGCATATTTCATTTCCAAATGCCACGTTCCGGCCACCAGAGGATGTACAAATTTTATCGAAAATCATGAAACGTTGATTGTCTGCAATTTTGTAATTTACAAGAAAACATATCGTTGACAAACTTGCGTCTTGTGCCATTTTGCCTTTAAAAACTGGGACAACCGCATTCGCCGCTTCAGTGTCCGGACATTTTTGTTCTCGTGCTCTGTGAATCATTCTTGTAAGTGAAGACGTAGATCCAGCGACGACGATCGGACGGACACCATATTTAACTTTTGCATTGCTTATTACATCTCGAGGCGCTGTATTTGCTTCCATCGCATTTTGCTTTACAGCAATTCGCGCCATCTGAGCCTGAACTATGAATAATTTTTGTAATTAAAAGCTTGACATAGTTGGCACCTGTACTAATCCCTCGTCTGGATCATGTCCTTGATGTGGATTGTCTATAGTAATAACTCCATTTGATCTGTGCCCTATAGCTCGACAGTCGATATATGTCTTCCTGAAATAAAACATCATTAATTTTCAATTTTTGTGAAAATTACCTTTTGGTGCAATGAAGTAGTTCAGTGCCGTCTGCAAGCAATGTAACGGGTCGCATTGTGTATCCCTGATGAGGATATAAAGGGCGGAGCGCTCTTTTGCTCATTTTTGGTTTATACTAAATAAATAAATGTCATTTGAATTTGAAAAAAAAAATGAAATTTGTACGAAAATTCTATAAAAAACTGAATTTGTACGAAAATTCTATAAAAAACTTTGAAAAAAATGATTGTGTGCAAACACCGCGCCGACAAAATGCGGAAATACATTTGAAATGACGCGCTTTCGAAACGTCACACTTTCGAAACGTCACACTTTCGAAACGTCGCACTTTCGAAACGTCACACTTTCGAAACGTCGCACTTTCGAAACGTCCGAGAGCCGAATTCACCGTTCTGTCTGCGTCTCTTCAAATATCACTGTGTTCGCACAAATAAGTGGGCGGAGTTTCGCGCTCTAATGTCGCAAGTCGATTGAAAACACAATATATCAACTCAAGGAATACGTAATATTTAGATTTCAGTCCCCATTTCGTTGTAACAACAAAAACTCTTCCAACATTCAAAACGAAAAAGTTTTGCAAGTCCTCTTTGTTCAGTATTGCAAAAAGTAGGCTCGCATCAAACTTATTTTCTTATTTCACACATTTATAAATAATTGCCCACTCACTTTCAGCGTAATAAACTACTCCGCTCGAGTCACCACATTCTCCTCAATCATCTCTTTTATCGCTTGCCCGATTGCCTTCAAATTATTGTACACGGTAGCAACGTCGATCATACGGTACCCGGTCCTGATAGCCGTTTTGATATCATCTTTAGCGGTGAATTCTGTAAGCCAACTGCTCACCCCAATAATTGGCATCTCTACACCATTCGACATGGTGATTTTCTCTTTGACCACATATGGATCACGCTCGGTAATGATATCCACGTTTGACATGGTTTAGGAATATTATCAGTCAGGGGTGGGAGGAAATTAGGAAAAAATGAATAAAGAAATTCAGAATTCCGAGGCCGTATTCATGAACATTTACCGTACGGTAAATAAAAAAGTAAATGGGTTTTCTGAGGGAAATAATAAGTTTCGCTATTCCTAAAACAATTCACGGATCGTTTATAGTGTCATGAACCCCGTGCACATTGCAGCATTTTAGTTTTCTGTCAAAAAGATCATTTACCATTTCCATTTACCGTACGGTATATGTTCATGAATACGGCCTCCGCTTTCTTGCATTTTTTTTAAATTGCCAGCTTAATTTAGGGAAAATCAATAAAACTTTCGATTAAATGAAATTTATTATTTAAAGCAAGCTCTCTGTGTGTTGACAAACAATATATAAAATTGTGAATGTCGCTGCCTCTCTCTATGATGACATTTGGTGGTGAATGTTTGAGATTCTAGAATTACACAACCAATCAATAGTATGCACGTGAAAATGCTTGGAACAAAAATTTTGCAAAATGGCGAAAAACGCCAAGAATGAGGTTGGGATGAGGGAAAAATGGAAGGGTAGGAATTGGGCAAAGAATGGAATATGATGAGTCACATTAATTTCAATTTGGTTTAAAACGTTATTCGGTAAAAAAGAAGAAAATGGAAAAAAAGCAAAAGAATACGAAACATGGAATTTAAAGCGTTTTGAAAAATGCTCAGAACAGGCAATTATAATTTTAACTTTGTATACATTTTTCATTAATTACTCCTGTTGAAGTGGCTGAACAGCACTTTCAGTTTGAAGTGTTACTCTATCCTTAGCCTGATTGCTCAGCTCCTTGGCCTTGTCAGCGGTGGCTCGATTTCCACGTTCCGCCTCAAGACGCTTGTAAACTGGCTTGAAGGTTACGACAAGTGTAAGAACGAGAAGAGTGGCTAGCAGGGAGAAGATCTAAAAGAAAAAAGGATAATTATAAACAACAACACAAAGTATATCCCAAACTTACCATGATAGACATAGTGTTATCCTTTGGCGTATTGACAGTATCGTCCGGAGTCAGCTGGCAAACTTGAGCGGCCATACGACCCGGTTGGAGTGGGCGAGCAAAGTTCTTCATGATGAAGACATAGATAACGCTCTGAATTTGTCCGGACAACACAATGAGTCCAGTCGACGTCGCCTCAGACACCGGGAACGTGCATTCCGATGCCAACTCAAGACCGATCGGGTAGGTGGCCAATCCAAGGATTCCAAAGAACAAACAGGTAATCGCGAGAAGAACAGCATGTCCTTGATGAAGAGTGAGCTGAAGAAAGATGAGTCCAAAGATCACAGCGGCTCCAAGAGCAATTTTGAGCGTCTCCTCGTAGAGCTTGGTGCGGTCCACAAAAATTCCACTGGCCGCTGCTCCAAAGACTCCTCCAATGATCATCAACGCTGCGCAAACTCCAGAAAAGGTGTTAGAGTAACCAGACGGGCAAAGGAGTTCGAGCATGACAGTGTAGAGGCAATTGAACATTCCGATTCCACCACCCATTACAATCAAGAGGATAATGTATTGTTTTGAAGAGAAGCAGGCTTTCATTCCCGAGACAAAATCCATTTGGGGCTTGCTGGCACTGAAGGTGGGCGGGATTTTCGGCTCACTGCGGTTCACTCCGAACTGAAATTCAAAAAAATAATAGATTTACCAGAATACGAATAGGGATACTCACCGTCGCCAAAAGCATAGCAATGATCGACGGAACACAAGTAAAAATGTTAAGCCAGATAACGTGTTCCGGAGCCTTCACAATACTAGGACTGATCAGATTCGCCATAAGAACTCCAAGCGGGTTGGACATGACACCAATAGTGGTAGCGATGGCACGCTGCGTGTCCGGAAACCACGAACCGGCCACTTTGGTCGGCAAGAACATGATAAACGGATAGGCAATCGCAGCAATTCCTTGTCCAGTGAGACAAATCGGGAAGCGGTACGCTTGGGGTACAAAGTCCAGAGAGGAAATGACACGAATGACGGCTCCAATTCCGTTGGCCCATCCGGCAATGAGAATCGCGGTTCGAAGACCCCATTCACGACCAGCCCACATGGCGAATACTCCGACCGGGATTGTGCACATCATGTACACCATTGACAGCCTGGAATAATTTCAGCATTTAAAATGAGTGAAAAATGTGGCGTAACCTCGATCAATTTCACAAAACCTTATTAGTTATTGTGGGGAAAGTTTAACTTCTATTGTGCTTTCAAACGACTTGCGAGATGAGAACGCGAGACTCCACCCACTTTTTTGTGCGCGACCACGCAAACACAGTGATATTTGAAGAGACGCAGACAGAACGGTGAATGCAGAATTGCGTTTTCATGTCGCAAGTCAATTGAAAACACAATAGTTTGGAAAAATTTGTCACAAACAAAAATTATTCGAGAAATTTGCTAATGGGATCAAAATAGAACGCGCATTGCCTCCGTTTTTCAGTTTTTGGCTATAAACTGCGCAAAATAATTTTTTTTCAAATAAAAAAACTGCGGTTTTCGAAAGAAATTTTGCGACTAGTCGCTGCAAAAAAAAAAAAAACAAAAATTGAGCAAAAATAATCAATCAACCCATGTTATTTAAGATTTTTGCATTCTGAAACAAACTCATTTAATTGAAATTTTTATTTAATACCCTTCAAATGTTTGCACCAGGTTTTTTTGGTTTTTTTGTTGTTTTTTCGGGGATTTTTTTGATGGTGCGCGGGAGAAAAAACATTTTGGTAGAGCCGCGGAGGCGCAAAAATGCCTATTTTTGAACGAAAACTTAGCCGGTATATGCACCGAATTGACAAAAACCTCTAATTTTTTAACGAAAACTTGGAAAATTTCCATTAAACTGGCAGAAATACGTTTTTCTTTCGGAATTTTTTAAAAAGTTTTTTTGTAATTTTTTGTCCCACCCCTCTGGGACGTTTCAAAACCTGCCATTTCGAAACTGGGACGTTTCGAAACATTTTTGAATTTTTGCTTATTGTTTTTCGTCAATTGACACCAAAACACGCGGGCATTTGGTATTTCTTTTTCGTTTTTATCAGTTGTTATTTTTTTTTTGGGAATTTGAATCCACTAGTAAGCCGCAAAAATTCAAAAGTTTCGAAATGGCAGGTTTAGAAACGTCCCAGAGCCCCCCCCCCTGGTTTGCACTGCCAGCATCAGATATTATTACGTGTTTACCAACGAAATTCAGTTACGACGCTCCGATGTTCCGCAGGTCACTGTTAGATTTTTGAGAAAAAAAAAGATTTTCGCGGCGAGACCTGCGGAGCATTGGAGTGTCGTAACTGAATTTCGCTCGCCAACACAGAATAAATATAATTGTGCAGTATTTTCTAAATTAAGCCGGTAATCAATGACTACCCGAATCCATTAATCAAACATTAATGGAGTTATTCTCGGAACCAGCAAAAAAAGCAAAAAATTCAGCGAAAATTCGGAGAATGCTCCGATTGGTCTGAAAATTTCAGAGATCATTTAAAAAATACTCTCGGAAAACAACCTTCCCTGAAAATTTCAGACCGAAATATTGATTTTTAAAAATATCGACTTTTATTTTTGAAAATTTTCAAAATCGATATTTTGGTCTGAAATTTTCAGGGAATGACCGAAAGTATATTTTAAATGATTTCCCAAAGTTTCAGACCGATCGGAGCATTCTCCGAATTTTCGCTGAATTTTTGCTGGTTTTTTCTATTTTTTGCTGGTTCCGAGAATAACCCCATAAATAGGTGTGCATTTGCCCTAATTTTACCATAAGAACTCCTCATTTTCCAACTCACCACGCAGCACTGCTCTCCCCATAAAAGCTGTTCACATAGTTTCCAGACGGTGCATACGAGATCCACGACATGGTATTGGTATTATTGAGCAAGGCAACGGCGAGCAGTACGATCCAGCGGCGCTTGTAGACTCGGAGTTGAATCTGCTCTGCAGCCTCTTCATCGGTTCCATTAACAGCGTCAGCACCACCTTCGTTCTTTTTTAGCGGTTGTAGTCGGATATCGACCTGTTCCGCACTGATAGGAGCATCATCAGTGCCCATTGTTTGCGTGTGTTGTTTTTACCTGGAAGAAAAGATAGATTAAACAAAATTCGTGGAGAGAGCCGCTGATCCGTAATTGAAAGGTGACTGGGTGTTGAGAGGTGCATGGAAATAAAAATTTAAATTTCGCGGGAAAGTTGCCACCTGACTAGAGAAAAAAAAACGCGCGAAAATGCGAAAATATTCGACCAAAGCCTCGTTTTTGAAAAGCCAAACCGTTTAAAATCTGTAACAACCGCGTTACCTCTAATCTGGGTGTGCAGTGGAGCGAATTTTCATTATATACTCTTCGACACCCCGTGAAAAGTTTTAATTAAAATATGTTTTAAAAATTAGTTTGATTAAACGGAACAGAGGTAAAAACCGTATAAAAATGAACGAAGCATATTCAATCCAAATTCCGGATAGACAAGCTAGAAATTGCCAGAAAACAAGTAGTTGCCATGGTGAAGCTGGGCGTCAACTAGAAATTCTAACTTTAAAAAATATATGTTCTATTTTTCTAGCAAAATTCTAACAATGCGTTTACAGATGACACAAAACGAAAAAAAAGTTGACTCATATTTACGATGGTTTTGTTTGTCCTTTTCCTGCCTCCCCAATTCTATCGATCGGGTGGAGATGGATACCGTTCCTAAAAAGGGAAGGAAACCGCCACCACGAAAAAAAAATAGAATTTCTGAGGTTAAACGTAAGAAAGAAAGAAAGAAGGAAAAAAAAAAAAGAAAGTTTGAGCGAATCCGATTCGAAAAGAGGAAGAACGAGCTAATCACGCCATCCCATCTTCTCCTTTTTGTTTTTTTTTTCGCCGCCTCGTGTGAGCGGATACTTCGAAACCACGCATCACCGACTGACCCGCCGCATAGGTTGGTTGTACTTGTTCTTTTGCGAACGAAACGGAACGGAGCGGAGCAGAGCGGATAGAAAAGAAAACACATGAAAGACAAATAAACGTGTGGAATAACGGGGAAGAAGCGTCAATTGTGGCTAGTGGAGCGAACCAAAAAGTGGTTGAACAGAAAAAGGGGCTAACACGGGGTGCTGGCGAAGGCTTTTTTTCAAACGCTTTTTTTGCCACCGACGCCACGCGCTGCGTTTGCGTCGCATGACAATGCTGCGTCTCATCGCTTTATTTCAAAGAAAAAAGTGAATTTGCTAAGATTTTTTCAATGGAGCGAACTATCAAGAGGGCAGTCGCCAGCAAGACTTAAAAAAAAATATTTTTGATAAATAAATTCAGTTTTCCTAAATAACACAAAACATTTGACTGCTATTGTCGGCCCGCCAAAATGATCAAACGCGCTCCGCTAAACTCAAAGCTATGCAATTTGCATTTTGGTCTCCAAATTATTCCATTTCACGTGTAAATTCAACGTGAAATGAAATAATTTGGAAACCAAAATGAAAATCGCATAGCGTTGAGTTCAGCGGAGAGCGTTTGACCATTTTGGCGGGCCGACAATACATATATTTATGTACATACAAAACAAGTAACAGAAAAAATTATCGATTTTTAGAAAACTTTTCTGTATTTATTTATCATCAATAATAATCCCATTATTAATTCGAAAAATGTCGCTTATCACAGACAAGTGATATGCGGCCGAAACATGTTCATAGACCAAGAGAAAGTGATAGTGATAACAGTGATTAGACAAGTGCAAAAAGACCAACATCAGGAACGACAAAATATATACAAAGGAGCCCCTCCTTCCCTCCGTCTTTGCCCAGAAATGTGTGTTTGTGCGTACACAGAACATCGAATCCGACGCAAATTTGCGTCCGCGCACTATTCAATGAGTTGCAACGAATAGTTGGAAAGAAAGTTGGCATGGTGCCAAAAAATTGAAAATTGATAGTGAGAAAAAAAGGAAAACAAGCTGAAGAGTAGGGGAACCAAACTTCAAGGAGACTGGAAGTAGTGGAAGAATGTGCAAAAAAAAGGATTTGAAGCAGAAATTGGGATAAAGGGGTGAAAAAAAACCGACAGGAAACCACTTGAAAACCTAATTTTTAAAAATAAAAACAGAAACAATTTTAAAAAAGGATTTGGAAAATTCTTTAAAAACAAACATGAAAACAAGTCAAGAAAAAATTTTAAAGAAACTTTCATTTATTGGTAAAACCATATTTTGTCTAAATGTCTCCATTTTTTTGTCTAAAAAGGTTATTTCGATACTTATCGGAGCGTAGAAATTGAATTTGCGGTGTACTGATGACGCAAACCGTTTTGTGTTAATACGAGAAGTTAGACAGTAAAACAAAATTTTACTGAGAAAAACGAAGATGCGGAGACAACGAAACGTCTCGGATCTTCGGTAGCGCGCCAAATACTCTTCTAAGACTTTCTTTGTTAAAAATGATAGTTTTTCCACTTATTTTCACGGGCGGTTACCAGGAGCATAAATAAAAACATAAATTCGACTTAAAAAATAAATTTTATATAAATAAAACCAAGAAATTAGATTGATATTTAGCCATTCTTCAGTAATCCGATATTTTGAAAAACCCTATACTTTAGATTTTTGCGGTGAAAAAAAAAACAAAACAAAATATTTTTGGAATCTGACATGATTAAGGACCACATAAATAACAACAGACAGAATGTCAAGTAAGTGCATACTTTTTCACTGATCACTCATTCTTGGCGTTGTGAGACGCAGACATAATGACAGAGTTGTCACGCGACGCACGGCGTGCTAGACCCTACGTAAAGGAATTCGCGCCTATTCACGTGTGTCTGTGTCTCGACAGTGACATTCTGCCAAGTCCAGCAAAAAGTGTGCAAAAGCGGAGACACAGAGACGCGAGAATTGGCGCTCTAAAATTTGATCTAAAAAAAGTTTTCTGAAACGTAGTACCGGACACGCCGTGCGACGCAACCGCAGCGCGTGGGCGTCGGTGGCAAAAAAGAATTAAAAAGGCAGTCACCAGCACCCCGTGTGGTCACAATTGTTGTCAAACAAGGATTGCTTTGTTTTTGAAACTAAACATCGGGAAAAAGAAAAATAAAAGAGAAACGGAAAAGGAAACACGAAAGATCATTCTGATTCTATGCGTGTTTTTTGTCTTGTCATGATCATGACTGATGCGTCTGGTTGTGCTAATTTGGTTTTTGTTTGTTTTGATTTATTTAAAATTCCTGGAAAAAAACACAATTTTTTCCATATTCTTTTTGGACATGTTCCTTTCGCTAAAACTGCTTTCACGTTTTCTTGGAGCATCGTTTGCGTATTGCTTCCACTGAAAATAATTAAAAATTGTCGAAAACGATTTTCATGAATTTTGATAATTTTTGAAAATGGTTGCGGGTTTTCGACATCGTCTTTAGTTAAAAAAAAACAAATCTGATATTTTAAATATAGCCTGAAGCCGTCTCATATTGAGAACTAATTTTAAATACTAAATTTTCAATTGTTATTGTGTGCTCAATCGGACCAACACCGTCAAGACGTTGGTCTTGAATTTAAAATTATAAATGGAATTCCTGTTTTTCAAGCTATTTTTACTGCAAATAAGGATTTGAAAAGAACATATTATCTTCTTCACGGTGCCCAGGATTTGAAAGGTGGGCGGAGCCGAGCAAACGCGCTCCATAAGATTTTTTCGCGCGAAATTCAAATTTTGAGGCATTTTTATGTTTTTCGGGAAAAAAAGCTTAATTTTTTGCCAAATGTGCTCTAACTGAATTATAGCTGAGGTCTTTAGAAGATTTTTAAGCCTAAGAACGTAGAATTTAGTTCAGCCACCATTTCGGAATAATTGTTTTAACATTGCGGAGCTAAAAAAGTGAGTTTTTTGGTGTTTTTGCAGGATAAATCTTTACGAAAATCGATGTTTGGGCAATTTTATGGTATTGAAAGATACAATACATACTTTTTACAAAGAATAACCGGGCGCCAGAAAATTAGGCTCCGCCCATATTTCCAATCCTGGACACCGTGTTCTTGCCCAAAATGTGATACGCAATGGTTTTTTGGGTTACGGTACGCCGCCGCTTTATTTCCCCGACAATAGTTTAAACATCTTGTTGAATTCGAATCATGAACAATAAAAAACACCGTCATTTTTTTGGTGTGATTTATTTGTTTTCGATCTTTTTGGTCGCTGACACCTTGAAAATTTTGATATCAGAAACCTTGCTCTCTGAGCTGTGAATGAAAAAAAAGCCTAACTTATACATTTTTAATGTTATATTTATTAGATACAAATGTTTTCAAAATAAAAAGAAAAACTGATTGTTAAATGAATAGCATTAGAAAATCTTCTTTTCTTGCGGTTCTCTTTTTTTTTGAAAGAATGAAAGAAAGACAGTTGTTCGTCAAAAAGGTGTTCAGACTCAAGCGAAAGAAAGTCGCAGAAAATTTTTATTTTTATTTTTTTGTTTTTGATCCAATTCTTTAACCCACACGCAATCTTGTTCCTCTTTTTTGTGGGTCTAGTGTCTAGAGTTTAACATCTAAAACTGAGGATCTAGAATTAAAAATTTTGACACTGAGAATCACAACACAACAATAAAATAAAACCAAACCAAAACAATCCCTGTTTTCATTATGATTCTCCCCCCCCCCCCCCCCTCGCCTTAAAACCAAATGCTCTACTCTACTGCAAGAGCTTCAATAATTGCACATGTTTTCTATTATTTTAGGTTGTTTATGCCCGTTCTAACATATAGAAACGTTTCCCCTTCCGTTGACTATCAAATGAATGCGTTCGAGCCAATCTGAGCCCACCCTTTCCTTCCTTCCTTGCCTTCTTTCTTTCTTCCATTCCAGTTGCTTGTTTTGACTAGTTTTAGGTGGAATTGAATTTTCTGGTTTTATCTTTATTTTACTGCTCAATAACAAAATGAGAGGAAAATACAAAAATAAAAGTTTCCAAGTGTGTAACAAACTGAGCAGAGCAGAACAGAGAAGAGTAGTCACTTTCAAAATTGAGTCAATGCTTGGAGTTCCAAAAGTAACTCCGGGCTCTCAGACGTCCAGTATCATCTTCTCGCTTTTCATCACGATTGACTTTTGTGGGCTCTTTGCTCCATATTCCGCCTGATTTCTGGAAATAAATAGGTAAATTCAAAATTAATATGCGTCGTTGTTAATTGATAATTGCCGGATGACAACTTCTTGCAAAGATTTCAAAAATCTGACTCAGAGACAGACACTTAAGAGGCTTCTTTCTCTGCACTTTTCGTTTTCTAATAATCTTTCTTATCTTTTAAATATGTATTCATAATAATCAAAGGATAACTTACAATGCTCTCTTGTACCAGTAGCAAGAACCGGCTCGTTTTCTTCTTCTCCTCACTTTCTTTTGATTTCTCAGAGTTCATTTTCAAATAAAATTTGGGAAAAAAGTGGTGAAAAAAAATGAAATGAACAGAAATTTCCCAGAGAAAGAAGCAACGAAACCTGTTCGAAAAAGCAGAAACTAAAAAAAATGAAAGAAAATTGATGAATAAATTGGAAAAGAACTGTTTTTTTTTGGCTAGCTTTTGTCCTTTTCAATTCAATTTTTTTTATTAATTCCAGGTGTCAAGACTATTTTCCTTATTTTTCTTTTTATTTTTTTTTCTCAAGCTCTTTTTTTCTTTTTTTAGTGAAAGTGAAAGTCAAATTGAATTTCACAAGGGAGTAAGTCAACTTTGATTCTATTTAAGAAGACCCTGTTTGTTTCTTTTTGGGGATGACTCAAGGTGATTCTTAAGAAACATTCTGTAAACTTGAAATAAAATAAATTAATTTTTGATTTTGATTTTGATTTTCAGTTTCATTTTCAGCTGCTTCTTACCAAAAAAAAAAAAAAAAAACTTCTGTCGACACTGCTGAATACCAATCAAACCTCAACATCATTTATCCCCTTTCTCTACCCAATTAAGAAAAACCAAGGAAATATGTATTTACTTCCGTGAAAACAAGTATATATTTCCGGGGCGTAACAAACAAGGGGTCGAACTTTCAACGTAACTTGATATCGGATGGCTCAACCACAAATCGTTTCGTTATCACTTGAAAACAGATTTGAGCCCTGGCTACGCCGGCTCAGCTTTTGACTTTATTCCTTTACTTTCGTTTTTTTTTTCAAATATGTTCTTGGTCGTTTATTACTCATTTTTATATCAATAGTTTTTAGTTTTCTATTCAAAAAATGCCATGCTGCAGGAAATTTTCGGCTAATAGCCATCGATTTGAGGCGTGCACGGTATGCCAAATGCATTGGGCAGTTGTGCCGAATGGCGACTATCTGCCATTTGCGATGTGGTTACCACCAAACTCGAGCCAAAACCGCGCCAATTGCCGATTAAGTGACAACTATGCGCCAGCTATCCGTTGCTATCTGCCATTTTTGATAGCTATTAACCATTAAATTTCCACGGCTAACATTCCCTTAAAATGCACCATATCAGCGCCAAAATATTCATGAGCGGTTTCGAGAAGTTAGACAGTGATACAAAACCAAAAATAAAGCAACAGGAAGATACGCAGACAACAAAATACCATACTCGCGTCATCGGTAGCGCGCGAAGTCATAAACAGTGTATTTTAAAATTACTGAATAATTTTTTAGTTTTATTTTTTTTTTTGAGAAAAAATTGCTCCCTCCGTGATTTTCTTAGAATGAACAATTTGCAAGCATTAAGCTCAAAAGGTTCCAAAAGAAAAATCAGAGTTCAAGTCTCTGCTATTTCTAATTTTATTTCTATTTTTACTTTATTTAACATCACATTCTCCCCTCAGCAGTATCATTTATCAATTTGTCACTTTCACTTTCCCTTTCACCTTTACTTTTGCCAACCTCCAATGTTCTATTTTATCTATCTTCTATTCATTTTTCTGCTCTTTTCTTCTCTCAACATTGCTGCTTTCTTTTTGTTGTTTTTTTTGTCTGTTTGTCATAATTATTCCATCTATTTCTTAAACAAGAAACAGAAAACAAAGAAAAAAGTGTTTGAAAACATAAAAAGGACGCACTTTTCAAGGGGTTTTCCATCTAAGAAAGAAAGCAGCGAGTGATTAGAAACCAAATAATCAGACATTGGCGTCTTAATGCTCTACTTTTGGGAAATTGGTTTAAATAAATGACCAGAAATTTTGATTGAAAAAAGTAAGTTTGATTTTTTGTTTCTGACAAGGCCTAGTTAGTCATGGTTAAAGTTCAGTTTCGAAGAACTGATTACGTGGCTGATGACGCCGGGCTGGTTTCTTTAGTTTTTTGTTGTTGCTTTGGCAAAACTACAGAAAAAAGCCTAATTAGAGTCGAGAAGTTGTGAGAAAAGTATTACGAATTGCTCTTTATTTCTTGCTCCGGCTATAACGCCGTTTTTCAAAGCAAACACAGCTTTAAAAAAATTTAAAAAAGAAGTTAGACAGTTAGACAAATTGGGACACTAGGAATCCGACCATACGCAGACGCCTCTCGTCACCAGTAGCGCGTCTACAAGCAGGACTTTTATCAAGTAACTTTGTTTTTGACTTTTTCCCATTTCCTCCAAATCAATTATTTATGTACACATGCCTTAATGCATTTTCCCTAACAAGGAAAGTAAATTAAATTGATCTTTGAAAATTTCGGAATAATCGTAGTAGGATTATGATTTTTCGATCTAACCTGGCCGTTCTAAAATGCACTTTTCCAACTTACATTGAAAATAAAAATAAATCTTCAAAAACTTAAATCAAAAGTCTGAACCAATGTAACCCCCTTGTTAAAAGAGATTAGCTCGCTTTTTGGTTGGCCATTCCTTGACAAGTGAAAAACCGGTCGAATAACTAACAAGTTGTCCCATTTTTTTCTTTTCTCCCTTTTGCTACGTGGAACTTTTTGCTACTCTTTTCCTGAATTTCTTCCAAGTTTGACGAATTGGAAACAATGTTATGAACAAATAATTCATATTTGTTCGCATATTTTTTTACATTTATTCATTTCCGCCATTTTCCACTGCGCCAATTTCCGCGCCAAGTCTATTTATGTATGTGTCTCAACGTGTGTAATTTTGACAAGAAAAGTGTCTGAACCAACTTCCGGGGTAAGAATTTTCTTTCACTTTTCACAGGAGTATAAAAAATAAATTGCGAGTGGAACAGATGAGTCCGTCGATTCACCTCTCACCACACAATGTGCAACTTGTATCTTTTTGGTCGTCCATCCTTCCACTTTGCTTCCGCTTAAAAGAATTTGTGCCTTACTTAGACACTGAATGTTTCGTCTTTTTTTCGGTGGAACGAGCCGCCGTCACATGCGACTTTTGACGCTCACTCATCCAGGCAGAAAACGGGTTGAGAAATTTTCGGAAAATTGTCTAACAATTTTAAAATTTTCTTTGAATGCTTTGGGAACGCTTTGTTATTTATTTCTTTCTTAAACGGCAGTTTTCATCTTTGGTTGACTTCTTAGTATGCGTATACTTGTCAATTTCGTAGGCTTTCTCAGGAAAGTTGGTAATTGTTACCAAGAAGTTGTTAATGGTTTTTTCGCGTGGAAATCTAGTATTTATTGTTTGGGGCTCATATTTTTTAAAGATAGATGTCTAAATAAGACTTGAGAGAAAATTCAGTTTTGGATAATTTACCAAAAGTTCAAGACGCCAAGCATGACGATACTCAAAAAGAAAGAAAAATTGAATTTTCCAATTTTTTTCACACTTTCTCTTTTTTGTTGAAAAAGAAACACCTGCTGGCACTTTTTCTTTTCAAGTGCGTCATCCGAATTGCTAACTTTTCTCTAGGATATTTTTAGCAAAACTTCTCATTGTCTGCTAGAAAAATTAAGCTATGCTAATATAATTTGCTTTCTTCTTCTTACTCTCTCTTGGAGCTCTTTTAGAAAGAGACTTTATTCATCCAATCGAATATTCAAATACCTAAACAAAAAATGGTGGGAAAACAAAGTTAACGCCCGCGCAAAAATTCACGTTAAACGATTCTTTTCAATTTCTCTTCTCTCGAACAGGCTCGCTTTTTGTAAGTTTAGTTCTTCACGCTGAATTTTTAAAGATTTTTTTCATTTTCATTTTCATTTTCCTTTTCCTCCTCCCCCTTCTCATTTTTAATTTTTTTTTTCATTTTTTGCTCCACCCTTGATACACACCATAACAGAGAGCAACACGTTTTTGAATTAACCACATGCCCGACTGCTTTCTTTTTTTCCTTATTCGAAATCCTCAAGCTTTTGAAATTGAGATCAACATTGTTCCAATATCAACTATTACACGATTGGACACAACTTAAATGAGTGTGACCGTAATCTATTAGAAATAATTTGGGGATGCTACGGTATAGAACTCGCACGGAGTAGAACTTCTACGGAATAGAACTGCGCGGAATATAACCGCCCGAAATTGAGCTGTAACGACCCAGAACCGCTCGAACAACTCGAAGAATTATTTCGTTGTACATTGTGAGGCCCTGAGTTTTATTTCGTGCAGTTGTTTTTTCAGAACAGTTTCATTTCAGCCGGTTCTATTCCGTAGCAGTTCTACTCCGTGCGAGTTCTATACCGTAGCACCCCCAATAATTTAGCGAGAAAGAGAGAGAGAGAGAGAGAGGGTGAGCAAAAATAAGAGTATATTGTCTTTTTGTTGTTCACTCACTATCTCGTTAAACTTTTTGAATGGATTACGGTCACACTAGTTTCAGCTGTGTCCGATCGTGCTGATTTTACTATTGTTAGCTGCTAGCGTGGCGGAGCGCAAAGTAACAATTTCCAGCGTTTGTGAAGTTTGAAGTTGGAAATTTGAAGTGTTTTTTATATTTTTCTTTTCCTCTCCTTTCTCACATACCACGAAAAGCTGTAATTTAATGTAGCGTAATGCAAACTTCGTTTAAATTCTTATGTCTGTCACGCCTCTTTTCTAAAACCAGAGAAATTAAATAAGCGTTATTATGTTTTTTGTCTCCGTTTTTGTTCCAAATCTTTGACTTTTGTCTTCAGATATCGTCATCATTGTTTCCATCTTTTTTTTCTCCCCCACCCCTTCCTTTTTCCCATTTTGCCCCCATTTTTCTTGTTTTTGCGAGTTCTTTGGCATGAACAAGCAAAAGGAGATGAAATGTACACTGCATTAATACTCATTTTGAACAAGACCCCAGTCAGGTTTTTCTTTAGGTTCCTTTTTTCTGAAACAGAAAGAAACGTAGAGAGACAGTAAGCTTTAAAATGATGAATAGGTGACTCTTCCGGGCGGTCTGGTGGCTTTTGAAGTGGAGGGATTCCCTTTAAAATATGATAGTCTTATGTAAAACTTTTGTTTTCCTTTTTTAAGAACTCTGCTGTTTTGTTCTCTGTTCCCATGACAAACAGACAAAAAAAAAGAAAAAAAAAGAAAAAGAAAAGAAACTAGTAGGAAAAAAGTGCGTTGCAATCTAATGTAAGTAAGTATTCTGAAGCGTATTGACAGAAAGATAGATTTGTTTTCTTCTTCTTCATAGTTCTGTTCTTTTTCTTTTTTTTTTTTTGCTTGTCGACCACCCACCCAACAGTTTCACTCAATTTTTAACGTTCGCCATTGTCTCATCTCATTATTGTGATCCTCAAAGTTCAACCTGCAACGACTTCTTTTTTAATTGAAGATAATTACTCGCCATTTATGAAAAGTGGCTCTCGTTCGCCAGTTTTAGTCTTTGAAAATTAAAGTTTTTCACTTTACTGTTTTAAGAATTTTTCCTGATGCAATTGCGCTCTATCACTCAAAAAAAAACTTTTTAAAAATCGCGCGTTTTTCTCTGTATCTCTGCGTCTCTGTTTTTGTAATCTCTCCGCTAAACTTTGCAGAACGCCACTGTGGAGACGCAGAAAAATGCGATAAGGCGCGTTTGCATTTTCGTGAAGCAAAGTTATTTTAAAGTATTATGTGTTCAGCTACGACGCTCCGATGTTCCGCAGGTCTCGCAGCGAGCCTCGTGACTTCAGAAATACTTTGCAAATCCTCATCGTGCCTTGCAAAACATGTTTTTTTGAATCCTAAAAAAAATTGAACTTTTTCTTTATTCAACCCGTTCAGACATTAAAAATTCAAGCGCTTCAAAAATTATTGCGTCATTAATTTGCTCTTTTTGTTTTTTTGTTTTTTTGCAACCATTTTCTCACAATTCCCGATCCCAAAATCAAAGTTTCCTTTTTTCCATTGCCAACTTCAAGACAAAAGGTGTCTTTTGCCTTCCTTTTCAAGTATTTTTCTGAGCTGAAAACAGTGTTTTGGAGCCTTTTTTAAAACAGAAAATATAGAAGAATAAAATGTATTTTTAGTCACCTTTTCAAGCGTAAAAACACCCCGAAATACATATAATTACTATAACCATTTGCACGACTGGCATCATCATAAATAACTGATGAGAGTACAAGCCAAACCCAATGATTATATATATTTTTTTTCAACCACCAAAATAGACGGACGGACGACAGACCTCAATATTTTTTGCTTCCATTCATTTCCATGGTTGAAGAAGGAAAAAAAGAGAAAAAAGATGAAGACCAGTGTGAGCAAGTTTAGTGAAGTGGTGAACGTTTAGAGGTCTACTATGCAATCAATTCAATTTTCGGCGGTCTCTGAATTTTTGTTCGCGTGTATGTATGTAAATACTTGTTATGTAAAAGCCAGGTAGTTGAAAATTGGGTCTATCAACAAGCAAAGTCTTCGTGTCTTCAAAGGGGACCTTGCAAAACAAAAATATTGTGACCTTTGATTAAAGGATAATGAGGATAGAAAGATGTTCTCTGATTTTAATATTTTAGTTCACACTGGCTAGGCTTCCAGCAATTTCAGTGTCTAGAATTATCACCAGCTCATTCTACCCTCGACAGACACCAACCCACACCCACATATATTCCATGATCTTCACACTTTCCCGGAGAACATTAATTTCTGATCGACAAAAAAAAACTTGGGAAAGCGAAGAACGCTATTCTGTGTTGCTCCGTTCTATTCTATTCTATCCTATTTTATTTTATTTTATTTGTTGCTTGAGTAATGTAACTTGGTTAGTTGCGCCATCCAATGACATGCTCATTTCCTTGGGTTGTCTTACCCGGAAAGCTGGGAGGAACTCCTTTTCTCTCAAGAACCTCGAGTGTTTTTTTTTTTGGAGATGATGACGGATAGAAAACAGAGTAAAGAAAAAAAAGAAACGAAGAAGAGGAAGAACGAACGGACGGCACAAAAAAATGACGTTCAATCATTCGAACCGACCAAGAATTCGTTCCTTATGGTTCAGTTTCACAAGGTTTTCAATCGCAGTCTCCTTTTTTTTGTTGTCGTCTGTTTTCCTTTCTTCTCAAAACAATGCCGATGGCTACTGTATCTGGAAAAATTTTGTTTTGGAAAGAAAAAATAATCATTTCTCAACTCTTAACAGCTGTAGGCTCCGCCCATTCCTTTCTTATAAATAAGTGGGCTTTAAACTCAAAACTGTTCTTGCCAAGTCTGGTCTGCAAAACATCGTTCCAGCCAGTGTCGGTATTTTATTATCTGAGTGTTTCTTTTCTTTTTGTTTTTTCCGAGTTCCCTCCAGTTTTTTCTTCCTTCTAATGACTCGACTCGTCTATGAATATTTTAGCCGACTCTTTACTTCACAAGAATTTTTTTCCGCTTTTCTTGGAACATGAACGAGCATTGTTATGTCTATTCTTTTTTTTTGCTTACCTACCTGTAAACATTACAGACAAATTTCATTTTCAGTTTTCTTTCTTTTTAACGAAAAAAAACTACCGTGGAAGATCGTCTGATGACATATTTTTCGAAACTGAAAAACTATGAACGAAGACAATCATGAATCTTCATCGAGCGGATGTGATAATCAAATGTAAGTGAGAAAACACCCAATTATCGCTGTTCTGTGCCGAAAACATCGAAAAACCAAACGATAGATAAAATTCAATAAAGCGTGTTCGAAGATCTCATCTAATTTTAAAAAAAGAAGCAACAAAAAACAAAACAACACATTTTAAGCGAATTTCTCGTATCGGAAACGGAACGAAGGCGTCGGGTGAATCGTCTGGACACTGAAGTGCACAAACTCGGCTACGATCCATTCTCGTACTGTGGTCGACGGGTTCATGTTTTAGTAAGTGAAACGGGACTTTTATGAAACATGTTGTTTAGCCAGATCTTAATGATCACAAATTACACGAGTCACTAACTAGCCGCTGCATAAAAATATACATACACATTTATTTATAATACACTTGTTACATCTTTCCTTTTTCAAATAAATACGGCATGACGAAACTTTCAGCTGCTCACCAAGTTGATTAGCATACTCACAATACCCTTCTACATCGCCATCATCGTTTTTATCTCCTTTTTCGGGAATGCCACGTCTGTCATGTTTTCTGTTATTATATTAGGTAACTGCTGTTTTAAACTATGGCGCTTTGAAATGTTCATTTTCTAGGGTCAGTAATCATATTCACTTGTTACGGCGCGTTCCGTGGTGCCAAAATGTGCTTAATTCCTTTTATGATATTACAGGTGAGTACTGTGGGTAAAACTAGGAATAATTTTATGCATTTCAGCTAGTTTTCCTGATATACGACCTGATTCTGATAGTGATTTTACTGGTAGCTGTCGCATTTCCAAGAATGTTCTTGTCAGCGCTTTTGAGGTTACCGCTGGAAAATATGCCGCTCGGGACGAATCAAGGTGAGAATCTGAGGATATTTGTAGACTAAGTGATTGTTTCATAAATTTTTGACACTTTTACTTTGCTTCTTGCGTTGTCATGAAGTTATTGGATCTAGTGTTGAATACATAACTCATTGAATGAAATTTAAATTGAAAAACAAAAAAAATTAAAAAGTGTCGAAGGCTTACGAAACAGCCTACTGGAATGTGTCTTTACGAAGAACTTATAATGGTGAAAACAAAAAAAAAACGGCGCCTACAGTAACCCGGAAAACGAGATTCACGCCGTTACTTACTAGGGAAGCATTTATCTAATGCATGGACTCTGACTTAACCGTTGACACAGTTCGAAAGAGGGACTTTTAAAGTGTATATTCCAGTTTTCAAAACCTGCTTACGAGACTTCTGAATATATGAAATTTCAGTCCAAAGTTTCACATTTTTAGCATTGGTTTTAGCAAAAATAGCCTTTCACGAGCTATTTTTCACGCCACGACCACCCCATTTCATAGGTTCTCTCATTGTTCACTTCAAAACATGCGAGGGTGGCGCAGGTGGGAGTAGTTGCGTTTCTGAATATCGAGATGCTGGTTCGACCCCCCACGAAGTTATTGATTTTTTCTTTTTCTTTGGAACTTGGCTATGGACCTATTCAGCACAGGTACATGAACAAATCGAAACGCTTTTTTTTCCAAATATGAACTGATTGGAATTTTCAGATGGGAGGAGCGCGAAAGCATCTGTCAAACTGGTCATAACCTTGATTACAGAATTTTCAGAAAACTTGAAATAATTCATGATATGATATGGAGAGAAACGTTTCAAAATTGAATATGAATCTTACCATATCCAAAGTGTAAAGGGAAATATTTAACGCAAACTAAAATAAATTGTTTCCAAAAAACTTTATGAAAAATAATTTGAAAAGAAAAAAAAACGATAACTTCGTGGGGGTCGAACCAGCATCACAATATTCAGACACAGGTGGTGGGAGATAATGCCAAAACGGATCCGAAACGGATGGGACGTGGAATGGATCCATATATGATCCGATATAGATCCACGCGGCCCCGTGGAGGGAGCGTGGATTGTTTTGGCGTGGGTCGCCGTGGATCCACGCCGGCGCGGGCGAAGATGGAATATATATGGAGGGCGCGTGGATCCGTGGGAGAATGGAAACATATCGGATCTTATATGGTTCCACGTGTCCCTCGTGGAGGGCGCGTGGAATTTTTTAGACGTTATGGAGAATGAATCCGCGTTCATCTGAAGCAGGGCACGTGGATGTCAGGCTCTATTAGAAGGGCAGGCAACTTGGTAATTGACCATTGTAGCCCCCCTAGCTGATATCGACCACCAAGGATCGGCTTAGCACCCCTTATACGTTGATTTTGGTCCGATTTACTCAGTGGTTTGTAAAAAAACATGGCAGTTATCCTGGTATTGTCCATTCGCGAAAAAAGCAAGTGCGCTCAACGAAACTTAGTACTTCGTGGATTTAATTTTCGTCGCCAAAATATTTCAGTTCACGTGTAAATTCAACGTGAATTGAAATCATTTGGCGACGAAAATGAAATCCACGAAGTAATAAGTTTCGTGGAGCGCACTTGCTTTTTTCGCGAATAGACAATATATTAGTGAACTACATAGTATAGTAACTAGTATAGAATTGTGTCGAAATAGAACTTGACGCGAAATAGAACCGCGTGGCATAGAACTGTTCCGAAATAGAACTGTTCCAAAATAGAACTGTCCCTAATCAGAACCGTTTTCTTTCCAAATGGATACGTGTCAAAAGTGTTGTATAATAATAAGCTAAATCAAATTCTCCAGTACAGAACAAGTATTTGTAATACCGTATTCACTCTATTTGTCCGGCATGCCGGCTTATTGTTTGATTTGGAAACGTTTTTATTCGAGATAGTCTGGGGACTACGATGGTGAGGGACTATAATTGTTTATGGTACGTCCAAAGTAAAAAAAACGCGCACTTGTAAACATGTTTACAATTAATTTTTTGCTTGTTTGGCGGTAAACAACAAAGAAAAAGACGCAAAAACAAAGTTACTTTGGACGCCTCTTTTCGTCTTTTTTGCGCTTTTTTTCTACTTTGGACGTACCATTATGCTGGGGTGGGGGCTTATATCGCACGGCAGCCATATGAAGTAAGTATTCGGGAAATTACGTCTTAAAATAATAAAATCCACGAAAAACTGGTGTCACCACGCTACGCCCCGCCCCTTTCCCGTGCAAAACATAAGGGCCGTCGGATCCCGTGAGGTGTCGGTCCACAAGAGAAGGTATACCCGCCGCCATCGCTGGTGTTGCAATGGATTGGGTTGGAGAATTCTGAAGGGTGGGTGGGGAGCTCTTGAGGAAGGCTCCGTGGCACGGCGCCACAGAGCTCACCTACTATTTTTGGTCATCCGGAAACACGTGCTCATTGAGCATCTTGAGTGAAATCAATAAAAAATGGAAATTTCAGGAATTCTAAAAAATATCCACGTCCCACCCACGTCCCATCCGTTTTTGATCCGTTTTAAGTCCACGCTCCCACGTCCGCATCCTATCCGTGGGAGCGTGGATCCTAACAGGGTCGATATCGGATACATATAAAATTCCTATAAATTCCACGTCCCACCCGTTTCGGATCCGATATGGATTTGAAGCCCTTCACCTGTGGAAACGCAACTACTCCCACCTGCGCCACCCTCGCATGTTTTGAAGTGAACAATGAGAGAACCTATGAAATGGGGTGGTCGTGGCGAGAAAAATAGCTCGTGAAAGGCTATTTTTGCTAAAACCAATGCTAAAAATGGTCAAACTTTGGACTGAAATTTCATATATTCAGAAGTCTCGTAAGCAGGTTTTGAAAACTGGAATATACATTTTAAAAGTCCCTCTTCCGAACTGTGTCACCAGTTAAGGCAGAGTCCATGCAGTAGATAAATGGTTCCCTAGTTAGGCTACAACTCTAAAACGTGTTTTTTTGCTTTTGCAAAAGAGGGTATTGCCATGGTCTCATCCCTATTTTGGTTACGGTAGGCTGCCGCTTTATTATTACGACAATAATCATTCTTCTGTAACTCAATGCCCCATGGAAGCCTCGAAAAAACCTCTTCATTTGCACTGACTCTCGATAATATGAGAACACATAGACCCTTTATAGATGCCTCGAAAACTTCGACCTCACCGTTGCCTCAGAAAAAAAAACATGAGCTCAGAGTATCGGCACAAAAACTTTGGGTATCTGTTCAGAATTTTTATCCGAGGCATGGGCCAGTTTTTAAGACAACTTTCTGCGTTTTTTCGGGATCTCCATGAAACAAAGGTGGCTGCTAGGAAAAAATCGCTGGGAACTTTTGATAATTTTACAGAGAATAGAGAATAAAGTTTTGCAAAATACGTAAAAAAATTAAAGCAAAGCCACGAGATTTTTTTAAAGTGGAACAAACCATTTTCAAAAAAAAAAAAACAAATAAAAACAAATTCAAAATTTCAGTTCTTCTCGCCTGCAGTCTTCTCCTCGCCCTTCTCATCGCGCCCCTCGTTTGGACCACCCACGTTGTATATATCGACTTTTTGTTCATTTCACAAGTTGACGAAACACTGCACCTGTTGAAGGAGGTAAACGCGAATACCACCGGCTCACCGCTTCACACTCTCACTCACCCACACACGTTTCAGGCCAACCAAAAGGTGTCGCAGGATGATGTGTCACCGAATCGAATGCAGTTCTAGTAGTGATCGAGAGCACACGTGTACTTGTCCGTCTACATGCATTTTCAACTTCAAATTCCGTCCCATTTACGTGATCTTTTGAGCCCTGTGTTAGTGCGCACCACACTTTTCCATTCTTCTTCCGGGTCATCTTTCAACTTTAACGAGTGACTAGCATTTTGCTTTATCTGCTTCTGTTTTTTCTTTTTGTTTACCAAAATCATGTATTTGGCCAAATAAAAATAAATAAATTGTAATAAAAACACATAACAAAAAAAGAACAACAAAGCTCGAAACCAATCCAAAAATAAACATGCATACAATATGTTTGTTTGTTTGACAACCAAACAGATGATGTTCAAAAAGTTATAAAAGGGCCTATCACGTAAATTTGAACTCGAATTAGAAGTTATCACTTTAAACGTTCTAAGGCAATAAATGTGTGGGTAGTGGAATTAGTGGGTAGAAAAAGCAGCACACTTCTAGACTAGACAAAGGAGAGTAAATTAGAAAAAAAACTTCGAATGTATTGTGTTAATGAAAGGCAACGACTAGACCAGGAGAGACCGTATGAGTAGGGAATGTTTTTTTTGTCACAAATTAAAAAAAATCTACTCGCCAAACGAAGGTGGCACCGACCACGTTGGGTCGTAGGCTGGAACTTTTGTCCTATCTGGTACCAGGTATATCCGGACTCCATTGATAAAGCAGGTGACGATTCCATCATAGGCTGTTCTGGGAACTCCTGCTTTGAAATCGTGCATTACGTGGAGTTTGTCAGCTTTTCGGATATAGTCGACATTTCCGTCGTACATTACTCTGGAAACAGTCAATGATATGAACATTTCTTCAATTTTCAGCAGTAAACAGAAACACATTGTCTTAGATTTTTTTTTAAAGCAAAGTTGCGGTAAGCGTAAGAAAGAAATTCGAGAAACTACGCCACTCGTAATTTCGCAATGCGCATAGCCAACTTTTTCTGTATGAAATTTGCAAATTTGGTACTTAAAGAGCAGCCGTAACCATAAAGAAAACGTACCAAAAAAACGAGAAAACCAAAGGCCCGGGACCCATTGAGCGTGTGCTATAATTGCAAAATGGGCTTTTATTGAAGGGTGGGCTTCTATTACAGGGTGGGCTTATAATACAGTATTTACCATATATGGAATCTCCAAATTTTAGAATTAATAAATGATATTTTTTTATTTCTTAAATTGAAAACGCCATAAAAAATTCAACAAAACATAATTCAAATTTTCAAAAGAGAAGTAGTTAATTGTCTCAAAAATTAGCTTAAATATCCAAAATAATAAACTCAGGTCGCATCCGAGATTCGATTTTTCTGTAGAAGACTTTGAAAAATGTTCGTCCATTTTCCGATTTTCCTAAGAATTGATCTATACCTTACTTTCAGTTCATTTACTGTCCTATGTAAGCTCTCGATGCCCTGCTCACTGGTCCGCGCAAGAGTTCCGTGTCGGAAGGCAATGCAGTTCGGTGACGTTTTCATCGGGCACAAGCTGTTGCAGATGGTACCAGATTATATTAATAGCGTTCTAAATATGTTTTCTCTCCTTTTTCGTGACATCGCGCAGTACGCATAATCGTTGGAAATTTCACAGCGCTTCCAAAAAAGGTTTGACGTGAATAAGTGGAAGGATCGAGTACTTCTAGATATTTGTCGATTGCATCGGCAGTGAGAAGTTTTGCATCAATGCGCTTTTATCCGCACCCAACCCTTTCCAACATGCTTCTTCAAGTATCTTTGTTGTTTGACCTCGCCATTCCATTACATTCATGAGCTGGTTTAATTTGTTCTCGACAATTCTGTAAATTTATCTGGTATGAAAATTTTAAATAACCTAAATGCCTGTGATTGTCCTCCAATTCTCTTTTTCTTTGTTCCAGATCCTCTCGTCGTTGTTTGCTATTTGGAACTGTACTTCATCCGTTTTTCCCAAACAGGTGAGTCAACGGAAAACTTCGTCTGGATCGCTTGTCAAATCCCATACAGGCTCTGTGATAATTCTGTTGGCACAAGTCGCAGGTGATTTTCCGGATGTCAAAGAAAGAAGAATGCAAGAAGTCATTACTCTTGAACGAGCACCGCATCGCTTGGCATAGGCGGTCGACGTCCTATTCGGAAGGATCGATACTGTGGTTCTTGAACTTCTCGAGAACTTTAACAGCATCAGCAATCAATTTAACATCTTTCGTGGCCTCGTTGATCTTTTCTTTTGCAACCTAAAGCTCCGCTTTTGCTTTTTTTTTGTCTGGAAATTCGTCTTAAGAATGGACAGTCCGGAAGAATTATCCAATTGGAGACTGTATTCTAAGCACCAAGGAATTACACGGTCCGTATCGATTCTTTAAAAAAGAAATGAAGAGCCGGATTTCACATTTCTCCTGAAAGCTTTCGATTTCATTACGCTGTCTGGTTTATACGAATCGATCTTTCCTGCTTCTGCTGGCTCGTTTTTTTTGTACTCGGAAATTGGTTGCCTACCAATCTTGTAGCATAAAATGCAAGGCGTTGTCGAGCTGCATTTAATATCTCCGCGGAGATATTGTACAACGAGCAACGATTCAATCTTCCGTGAGCTGGTTTAATTGTTCAACTACGGAATCTAGATATAAAATGTTTTCGCGGGATTCTTCGCCTTCAAACAATCCTACAGGAATGAGATGGTTCGTCGAGTTCGGGACGTCCACGTTTCCAATAGCGAGAGCCAATTGGAACTCCGCGCTTCCTTTGCCTCCTAGAAATTCGATAGATCTTTTCCAAACTATTTTTGCAAATTCACCTCGAAAACGGAGCTTCTTATGGAAAGCCAACTCATGCAGCCTCATTTCAAGTAATCGACGGACATCCGTTAGTTTGCAAGCAACAACATTCTTTTTCCCGCCAAAACCATCGTCAACCGAAAATTGAAAAACTTCGGAGAGAGATGGATGTTCATATTCGGCCTCTATTCTGTGGAGAGATTCGCGACTAGGAAACGGATCGGCCATTTTAGCTCTCGGAAAAAACTTAATCTATAAGTAAAAAAAAAATCAAATAATCGCACATAAAATAAAAGCCAGATTGAAACAATATTTGAAAATCGTCTATTTACCGCGAAAACCTGTTTACTCCTTAGAGATTCAGAGTTCGATGAAGCGCGTTTGCAGCGGTGTACGCGTCAGCACACCGTGATCGGAGTTACCCTCCTCTTTTTGTAAAGTTCGAGGCACACATTATGGACCTATTCAGCCCAGGAAAAATACCTATTTTTTTCCCAATGCAGGTTGTTTTCCAGGAAAAAAAAACCCATCGATGCTCCGTATATTTTCCATGGGAATTTGATTGAAATTTAAAGGAGCATCGAATTATTTCATCGGCCGATCTCGATAAAAATAGTTGTTTACGGCAAAAACCCTCCGACTACTGTAATTTTTTCTCAATTATGCATGAGGAAAAAACAATGAAAAACGGGGGATTTTTTGGGTGAAACAAAGAAATTGTTGTCTTTTTTTGATAATCGCGTGAGACAAAACATTTTTGTTAATTTTTTATAAAGCCGCGGAGGCGTAAAATAAAAATTTTTTGATGACAAAAATATTTTTTCGCATTTTTTTAGAGATTGGTTCTTATTCGGAACAGTTCAGATTCGGGGTAGCATCCTTTTTTCAGCAGCTATGTAACTGCGCCAATTTAAATTTTATGAGGATATTCATTTGTTGTTTTTTAAAATAATTTGTATTGTCCCACCCCAGCCCCACAGTGACATATGAAACTTGTTCTAATTCTATTGAATAAGTTCCGTGCAAACTATTTTTCGAGGACACCCCGAAAGAGAACTGTCCCGTATCAGAACAATTTCAAAGGGAAATTCAGCAGCTCATCACTCGTTGGGTTTTTGAGAATTTATTAATTTTTTCCCCCAAAATATATTACTATTTTACACTGAAGAATGCGGTTTTGTCTCAACCGCATTTTTCTTTTCAGTTCTGATTCGGGGTAGCCTCACTTTTTCAGCAGCTACGCAGTTTCGCTAGTGTAAGTTTAATGGGGATCTTCATTTAATGCCGTTTTCTGCATGAAATGAAAATTAAAAAACTGGAAGATGCACAAAATCAAGCTTCGATAGCCTTTTATAAATTTTACAAAATTCTTACCTGACACTCTTCCCTTTATTCTCCTTTTGCAGCACAAACTCGGCCACTTTACTAATATTCAATTCAACGGCATTCTCCATCACTTCATGCTTCATCTTCTTTTCGAAATTCGCCGGCAGCAAATAATCCAAGTCAATCTTTCCGAAATCCGTGTATTTGTCATTTACCTTGATGTTAATAAGATGCTTTGTAAAAAATTGTCCCCTGAAACAGAATATATCGACAGGGAGGTCTACACCTAGCCATACTTGCTCGCGCCTTCCTTTCCATATGACATCATTCCGGTACGACTAACTTCTGGCCGAATGCACTGGCGGCCTTTCCGGCGGAGCGGATCTCTCATCCAGTCGTCCCAAAATCCGACAGGCCAACTGGGTTCGAGTTCATGCCAAGTCTTGGACGTCATCATCCATCCCAGACCGGCAAAGAAATCACTACGGTACAATTTTGCGGCGTCGGTCAAGTCAATGTTTTCTGGCTGAAAAAAAAAGTAATTTTTAAATGTAGATTTTAATCCGTTTTTAAGGTACCTTGCCATTGTCATTCCAAGCGGTTACACACCAAAGTTTCGGATCGTTTTCCAAAAGGTACCGAGTATTGGAAAAGTAGGAGAAAAAGTCGGGGGATATGTCGAGGTCATCTGAAAATATCGAAAACTGTTAATCTCGTCTCAGCAGCTGCTCATATACTATAAAAATTTCCAATTTTCCCACGAAATATCTCGCAGCAAATTTTAGGACACAGTTGAAATGAGTGCGACCGTAATCCATTTTAAAAAAATCAGCCTAGGGTGGCTAATAAATATACGGTTTTTGATAATGAAAATTTTTGGCACTGCGTCCAGTCCGATGTCCGAAAACTTTCGAAAATAATTTTTAAAATCGATATTTCAATGAAATCCAACAATTTTTAAGTATCTGCTCTCTGACAGTATTTGGTATGCATTCTCACAGTTCTCATCACCCCTTTATTGACATTTCTGGCCCATAAAATTGAAATTTTGCGCACCTTCCGTGATGATCACCGATGTATACCCTCTATCCACGAATACATGATCCAGGGCCAACTTGTAATGCCTTGCTATCCGATAGTAGGCAATATATTGACGATGGTTGGGTGGAATCGTGATATTCGTTTTATCACCAGCCAAATGCTGTAGAATAAAATATGTGCACACTAATTATCACGGTTTTAACTCGAAAAAAAACCTTTATGTATTGAACTTTGTCACCAAATGCCATCACTTCTTTTTTAACATCTTCGTTGTCACAGTCCTGTGAGACAATGATTGGGAAACGTTCTTGACTTGGTCGATATCTGGAAAGGTTATAAAAAAAATATTAAATTAGACTTTTTTTGCAGTTTAACAACTGGAAAACGTACTTGATAAGTTTTTGAACATGGTCGCGAACTGCCATCGCGCGATTACATGAAAATACCTGCAAATTATCGATTTTTGACAGGTTTTTATAGAGAAAGACCTACCAAAACGGGAATCGGATCTTTCCAGAATTTCAAGTCTGGGGCAACCTGTAAATTTATAGAAAATGCAAATTT
This sequence comes from Caenorhabditis japonica, assembly GCA_963572235.1. Taxonomy (NCBI): domain Eukaryota; kingdom Metazoa; phylum Nematoda; class Chromadorea; order Rhabditida; family Rhabditidae; genus Caenorhabditis; species Caenorhabditis japonica. The sequence goes on along the minus strand of OY754347.1, from coordinate 13,518,820 downwards.
TAAGGGAAAAATAGTGGGAAAACTTGGAAAATGCTCCGATTGACCTGAAAATTTTGGCAATCGTATGAAAAATAGTCTCGGGTATTCTCAGAAAATTTTGGACCGAAATCTCGAATTTTCAGAAAAAAACATTAATATTTTTTACAATCAATATTCCCGTCCAAATTTTTCTGAGCATGGACTATTTTTGACATTATTTCCATACATTTTAAAAACTAATCGGAACATTCTCCGAGTTTTCCCTCAATTTATTTCTGTTTTTGCTAATTCGTGATCAGAACAAAAGCTTTAAACCTCAAAAAACGTACCATCTCCTCCATCAAAAGTTTCCTATCCCGTTTTCGGTGCAATTTGTGAACTTGCTCCGTCAATTGTGCCACTTTTTCCTGCTCAAACTTTAATAATCGCGTCAATCGTTCAGTCGCCTCCACCAAATCTCCAAAGTTATCCGTATTTCGTGCTCTCTGAATTAAATAAATACATTTTAATTGTTAGTCTAAATATTTTGAACATTTTTTTTACATAAAATTAACCACTTACAGTTGTAATATCATGCTCTACGTAAAGTGTCCATGTGATAAATACCAGAATAAAAACGATGAAGATTTTTGTCACCGATTGCATGATTTTATGGTGACAAAAGTATTCATCCGCCCTGCAAACATTTTTATTAATGATTTTTATTGAAACTGCGAAAAATTGCGGTGAAAATTGATTAAAAGAGGCCTGGGACGTGGATTCTGAACAATGCTCCGCCCATTTGCAAGGCTGCGGCATAGATTGTCGGCAATGCTGGCACATAATTGGGTCGTTGTGTCAGAAAAAAGGAAAAGAAAACGATTTTATGGACCTATTAACTTCAATTAAAATGAATTTTTATGACACATTTATTCAATGCATTACTACATATTAATTAATTAATCTGAATTTTTCTGAACCATTGAGTTTGAGTTTTTCTGAAAATCGCGCCTAGCCATCCTGGTCAAATAAGTGAACTTGTTAACAAATACATGCATGCGCCTTTAAACATGTACTCCGAGTACACAAAAATGATGACAAAAGATGGATTTTTTGACCAGGATGGATAGGCGCGATTTTCACAAAAACTCAAACTCAATGGTTCAGGAATATTCAGATTAATTAATTAATATGTTGTAATGCATTGAATAAATGTGACATAAAAATTCATTTTAATTCAAATGAATAGGTCCATTAAAGAAGGGATTCAAATGAGGCAATTTCTGGGCAATATGATGCGTATTTTTCGAAAAAAAAATACACTATTGAATTTACAATAAATACAAAAATAAAAGACAAATTGAATATAAAATATTGTGTTTTCAATCGACTTGCGACATGAGAACGCGAGACTCCGCCCACTTTTTTTGTGCGCGACCACGCGAACACAGTGATATTTGAAGAGACGCAGACAGGTAGCGCACAAATAAGTGGGCGGAGTCTCGCGTTCTCGTGTCGCAAGTCGATTGAAAACACAATATGGCTATGAATATTTAGCAACCCCTAAAATATAAAGATATCCCGAAAATTGAGAAATCTCTTCAATTTGAAATTTGGATTTTCATTCTCAGCATACGCTGACGTAAATCGACATCACTAAGCGGGAGGTAAAGTAAGTGCGCTCCACCGAATCGGCGCGAACTACTATTTTTTAGATGTACTTGCAAACTTTTTCATGCTTTTCATTGTTTTTGAAGATTTTGACAGTCTCTAAAAAATTTTATTCCAAAAATAAACGTTTTTTGTGCGAAAACTTGAATCGCATCACTGAAATAAGCGATTTTTCAATGTTTGTACGGAGAAGTGTGCGACTCTAATTACTATTCGTTCAGAAAATAAAAAAAATTACAAAAGAAGACAAATGCTTTCAAACAGGCGCCACGCCATCAAAACCGTGAGAAATTCCCGAAAATTCGTCACATTCTTGGGTTGGTGTGTGGAGAAATGACAGCCTTAGCAAATACAGCAAAGTTTGAAGCAAAAAATTATATATGAAACGAAAAGCGAGCGTCGTAAAAAAAATATGGACGATCATTTAAAAAATAGTAGTTCGCGCCAACATTTGGTGGAGCGCACTTGCTGATCTCCCGCTTAGTGCTGTCGATTTACGTCAGCGTTGCTCAGAACTATTCTGTGCCAAGTTTTGATCATTCAGAACTGTTTTTTTCTGAAAATTTGCAACCATTTTAGCCCTAATAAGAAAATTCCAAAAAAAAAAATCTTTTTTTCATCCGTTTCAATACTTTTTTCCCGTCTATAGTTTTGCGTCAACGAATATTAATCTGCTACGTGTTCGGAGTGCATGTAAAAAATTTCTTATCTATTTTTTCTCCTTTTTTTCAAAACATGATATGAATCTTTAGAAGAATATTGAAAAAAAGACAGATTCGGTGGGTTGAGAATGCCAATCTTGTTTATTCGTTTATATCCATCCTTTTTATTTTTCTCGAGTATAAATTTAGTTCTCTCTAAAAATATACTTGAGACAATTTTAAAAATACATTTTTTAACTCACCTACATATATTATTTATAAGGTGGTACTGGCATTTAGAACTGTGTGGTTTAGAACTCAATTTTTCTGACCGTGTTATTTATTTCCTGGTCTTCTAATCATGTGTGAAATGATTGGTTTTCGATGGGTGAAATCAATTAGAACGTTATAAATTGGCTGCATACATGGCGGGAATTTTTCGCGTTTGAAAAAGTGTACTCGCCAACATACCGTGATACTTTTCATTGTTCACAACCAGTTCATTTTCGGCTTTGAATTTAATTATATTATAAAGTATAATACATATTTATTTTTTTCCAGAAGAATTATCCAAAGCCTATGAAAAAATTACTGGTTTTTCGCATCACGAGAAATAGAATAGTGACGTGTGGGATGCAAATTGCAAATCGGTTTCCTTTCGCCACCCACCAAACCTGGGATTTTCTTTTTGCATCCTGGTTGCCGAGGAGTCAAGTCATTTGTTCTTAAAAATTGAATTTTTCCTAGGTTGATGTGAACTAAAGTCCTGAAGCGTAAATCCCAGATGTACTTTACTTTTCCTTGCTTTCCAGACAACTTGGGGATAACATGACGTTCATCGTTGCTAGACTAGTTGGCATGATAGTCGCCCTGCTGCTCTGCACGGCATTTGGTAAGTCTTTCTAGATTTTTTTAATGCCAAGGTTTTCTTGCTGTATTCGTTCTTTTTGAACAAAAACATGCGCGTTCTAGAGTGGCGCCCAGCTGTAAATACCTAAATTTTGAAAAAAAAAAAAACAATTGTTCTGTATAATTGTCAGTGCATAATAAATGTATAACTTTGAAATTAAAATGTTAAAATTCCTAGCAAAATCAAAGCTGTGACTTAAATTGCCAAACAAATAGAACTTTGTGAAAAACGCACTGTTCAGGAAAAAACTCTACATTTTCCCATTCCAGATGTCAAAAAAGCTGCGAACTTCTATCCCGAACAACTCGATCAAGTGTACATAAAGAAAAAGTCTATTCTCGTCGGAATGAGCGAAGAAACGGAAGAGGTCTGCGAGACCGTAATTCATAATGGGTATCGACCTGCTCAAGGGCATCGTAAGCCAGTTAAACACACTAATATCAATTTTTTTCTGTTTAGTGGTAAACGGCAGCCTAGTTGAGATTCTCCAGCAATCAATTGGTCATCAGTTTCGAAAAACATTCGTAAGATGCAAAGAGGAAAATCGGCCGACGTGTAATGGAGTCAAAGATAACTTGTGAGTGATTTCAAAAACTTGTTTGTTTGTTGTTGATTTTAAATCTCTACTTTTTTTTACAGATACACTAGCGAGTGTGTTACGGTGTACGAGAATGTGAACACCATGGTAAGGCTTTTCGGATCTTCAGCACGTTTTGAATTGGGCACAATTCGCGTTCCGATTCAGTGCGAATGCCGACTACGACGCCACTATCGTATCTTTGAGAGTCTGAATAGTGATTATCATTAATTTTTTAAACAAATTTCTCCAAATGATATCAATAAAACTGTGTTAAAATTAAACAATATGTATTTTGGGAAAAAAGAAGTTGCTAAAGGGAATTGCAAGAAACCAAACGGTTCTATAACTATTTGTTAATTCATTTAATTATATGTTGTTTTTACTAACCTTGAGTAAATAGGTAAATAAGTTTTCTGATTTTGATAAGAAATAAACACGATGATGTGGGTAAAACTATCAAAACGACATGGAAAAAATACAGAGCACGGCTCGTCAGAACCTACGCAAAGGCAAACGCGCTCTGTCGCATTGAGCTGCGTCTTGATAGTGAAATTCTGCCAAGTTTAGAAAGTTTGTGCAAAACTAGAGACGCAGAGACTTGAGAGAGATGACCTCCGACATTGCATTTCCAAAAATAATTATAAAAACAGAATCTCCAGCACGCCGTGCAGAGATGTGATTTCACGGTTGTTTTTGCATACTTTTGGATGAAGCTACATAACTTAGAACATTTGTAGGCTTGGTAAGTCTGAGACTCTACAAAAACTTTATTTTATTTAAACGTTCAAAAATTATGCACTTGACGTTGATAACAGCACGAAGATCACGAGGGTAGGCGTTCATAGTTACTCAGTTGGCGATTCCAAGCCTCTCTTGCCGTTATCTTGTTGCCTCGTACTCTCTCTACCGCGCAACGACTATCCGTTATGCCGGCTCGAGGTACTTTAGTGGCACGCCTAAGTTAGGGTCACGTGAATATGTTTTAAGTTTATTTTTGACGTGAATTGTCACGTGTAAATTTAGTTTTGTTTATTTCTAGTTTCTATTTTTGTGAGCTGTCGTGTTGGCCACGTGTGGTCTTCTCCTTGGTGTTAAATCCCCTATTGGGATAATAAATTCTGTTGTAACGTAAGTGTTTGTCTGTTATTTTTACTTTAAAGGAACCCGTGGTGAACGTGAAAAGGTGAACCAATAACTACTCTCTTCAAGACAGTTGAGTGAAAATAGATTAAAAATATAAGGTTATGAAGACCTTAAAAAATCTTTGAAATCACAGAACTTTGAACATAAGCGTTCGACCTTTCAACAATATGGAGTACCAGCTCCCACTGCAAAGATGACTCGACTGTGGCGCCAAGTTCATTTTCCCGTACTCATAGGCTAGTCATAGCAATAGATTAATGACCAACTTAATTCTGTCTGAATTTTCGGTTGGGAAGCCAAGATGTGTGCCAGACCCCATTTGAATGTGACCGTCGAGGAATGGGACAAACTCGCCGATGATTATCGTCGTGCCACCAAAAAGTCTTCCTTCAGTCAAATATTTTCGGCTTGTACAATTTTAATAGCGATCAAATAAAATTAGTGTTGGGTCTCAGTTTTGTCAGACTTCTATTTTCTCAGTTAGAATTACCGAATGCACATTTTTTTGGACACATCCTGTAGTATACCAAGAGCGTTCAATGACATTCATTTTCCGTGACTTATTTTCTCAGTTCGTATTGAATCGACCGGCACAAAAGTTACTGGATCTTTTACAAAAACAAGGACAACAAGCCGGCTGGATTTCAGTATAATATTCAAGAATAGAAAAAATAGCGTTTATGATGAATCCCCATCGCGGCAGCAAATTCCGACGAGAACTTGAAGTTTGCATTTTTTATCATCATTAAAATCAAATAAATGTTGACATGTATAAAATTATCGTCGCCTGGACACTGGCGCATCTTTTCCATAAATTTGGCATTGCTCCTAAACGTTGAATTTTTTCGAAAATACCTTGCAGAATCTTACCGTTGCGGATTGCATCATTCGACTATTATCGGAGCATTGAAATGCTTCCTTGAATCCCGGATGTTGCGCTATACTGTTTATTCTGATGTTAGTCGGGGAATGCCCATTTAGTGATCTGTCCCTATTCAGGAGAACTTCTCCTTTTGTTCCCTCGCAAAAAGTTAACGCAGCCGAGTAAAAAAATAATTGCTGATGCGTTACGTTCAAAGGAGTGTAGGTGTCCTAAAATAGCTCTTGAGAAATACTAAATAATAGAAACGAAATATTGCCTTCAGCCCAATGTGCTCAACCGATTTCCAACAACCGGTTTTCACCGGTTTTTATTCAAAAAACCGGTGGAAAAAAACCGGTTGTTCGAATAACCGGTTATTCGAAACAACCGGTTTCTATTCTGATAAAAACCGGTGTTTTGTGTGCAAACACAGCGACGCGCAATTGCAGATACATTGAATAGTACGCGCAAAGTTGTTTTTTTGCGGCTCCACAAGGTCTGAATCAGTGTACTTCACCGATTAAATTTTTGGCGATTAATCGACTAATTAACCGACTAATTAATCGATTAATTAATCGACGATTAATCGACTAAAATTAGTCGCTTAATCGATTATTAATCGGTGAATTAGTCGCCGATTAATCGATTAATTTAGTCGATTAATTAATCGACTAAATTAATCGTCGACTGATTTAGTCGATTAATTAATCGGTGAATTAGTCGCCGATTAATCGTCGATTAAAGGAGCTGTACCGATACAGAGCCGGTTCTATTCCGGGCAGTTCTATTCCGAGCAGTTCTATTCCGGCCAGTTCTATTCCGGCCAGTTCTATTCCGGCCAGTTCTATTCCGGGCAGTTCTATAGCCGACACATAGCCGCCACACAGCTGCCAAAGAGCCGCCACACAGCTGCCAAAGAGCCGCCACACAGCTGCCAAAGAGCTGCCACACAGCCGCCAAATAGCCGCCAAATAGCCGCCAAATAGCCGCCATATAGCCGCCTTATAGCCGCCAAATAGCTGCTAGGTAGCTGTCTGGTAGCTGCCCTCTTGGCGAACGCGACCGGCTATACATAGTTTCTTGTACCGACAAATCACGGGTCCGCGATCGCTATCATTTGAATTCTTTAATTTGAAAAAACCATATCGACGCTCCGAAATTACGAATCGCGTGTTGTTTAGCGATATGTTTCGTCGATTAATTTAATCGCGATTAATCGACTAATTTCCGATTAAATTAATCGACGATTAATCGACTAAAATTTTTTTAATCGACTAATTAATCGACTAAAACCGGTGAAAATTAATCGACTAATTCACCGATTATTAATCGAAAAAACCATTAATCGGTGAATTTTTGATCGGTGAAGCACACTGGTCTGAATAATTAATTCTTCATTCATCTTAAAATTTACGTTTTTTTCATCTTTGAAAATTATATTTCTCTTGGTAATTAAGAAATTTCGTTTTATTTCAATAAAAAGTAAAAAAAAAAACAAAAAAAAAAAACGAATGAATGAAAAAAAAACAAATGTATTTTAGTAATTTGATCAGCTAAATCTAGTCGAACAAAAGTAATCGTCCTCGTTTTCAGAATTTTAAGATTCCGCTCTGACTTTTCCTGGATCTTCCACATCATCCGTATCAATGTAATCGTACTCGAGGTCGTCTTCGTGGTCTTCGTTTTCGTCTCATAAATCAAACCTGCAATAAAAATAGCATGAAATAATCCAAACTTTCATCATGGGGAAAAATATTACTTTTTGAGAGGAGTTCCGAAAAAAACCGACCTGGTGATGGTCAGGGTTCCGGCCGGGGTGACGAAGGCGAAAACAGCCAGGGCGTCAGGTGGAGCTGGGGCGCATTAAACGAAAGGCTTATCCTTCTTTGGCACTTCGACGGCACGGGTGATGGCGACGTCCTTGGAGCCGACTGGGTGATGCGGTACTCGTTGTTGTTGGTGAACTTGATTTTCAAGAAAATCTTGTCGAGCCATTGACGATAAAAAAAATATTTTTTTTTCAAAAAATTAATTTCCTAGCTTACCTTTTTGTTTTTCTTGCGTATTCATCTGGGTGAGTTTTTTAAGTGCGATAATTTATTTGAACATGCCACAATTTTTTGATTCGAATCAATCGGCTTATCGAATACTTTGCATACTGGAGACGTCATTTGGCTGAAAAATTCGAAATTCGGGAAAGATTTATAAAAAAATAGAGGAAAAAAGAAGCAAAAACTAGAAAAGCAAGCAAGATTTGAACATTTAAGATTAAAAAAAAACAAAACAACTTTGGTCCGCAATTGCGCGTCGCTGTGTTTGCACACAAAACACCGGTTTTCACCGGTGGAAACCGGTAGAAACCGGCGGAAACCGGTTTTTTTCACACCGGTGGAAACCGGTTTTTTTGTAACCGGTGGAAACCGGTTTCTACCGGTTTTCACCGGTATTAAAAAACACCGGTTTTTATCGGTTTTTGCCACCGGTGGAGCACATTGCTTCAGCCTGTTGCCATAATGTTTCTCCAGCACTGAATAGGCCAATTGGAATCCTAAAATATCGGCACCATTCTCATCAAGATGAACATCTTTGACCAAACATGATTCCTTAAGTATACAAATTTTTTAATAAACATTGCCATTTTTATCATTCAATTGAACATTTTTTGCAGCTTCATTCCGCGCAGTTCATTTTTTTACCCTGTTTTATTTAAGAGAAGTTGCATTTATTGCGAGTTCTTTTTTATGGTAGCCCCATAAAAGCAAATAAAAACAAACACCACGGGATGTGAGGAGGGAGTGAGTAAACGCGCCCGGATGCACACACGCAACGTATCCAAATGAGGCCCAAAAAATAAAAAAGGCACGCGAATAATTTCACATTACCGGAGAGAAAAACCAATGCAAAATCGTGAAAATTACGAAACTCTATTCAAAATTATTTCGCGCGCGTTGGTTTTTCTCTCCGATAATGCGAAATTTTTCGCGCGCATTTTTAATTTTTGGGCCACATTTGGATGCGTTGCGTGTGTGCGTCCATGCGCGTTTACTCACTCCCTCCTCATACCCCAGTGAAACACCTTCGAGGAAAACTTAGGTGGAGTGTGTTTTGTGTGTTAGTTTGTATGGCACGCGAGTCCGCAATCGTTGAGTGCCAAAAACATTCAGATGTTCAAGATTAAAGTTTAAAGAATATACAAATTTTCAAAATGGACAATACCTCTTTGAACTCTGCGCAAGTTGCTTTGTACTGATTCTGAATGCAATCAATAGCCGACTGGGAGAAATAGGTGAGAATCGGATTAGAATCAGAAGAAACAAGCGTATGTGAAATCTCATGTCCAACAACAAATCCGGTAGACCCCAAAATTGCCGCCGGTTCCTCTGTATGTTTTACAATGAAGTAGAACGGAAGACCAAAAGTAATGTGTGGGAAGGCATTCATTGCATTAAACTCAATGTCGAAATATTCGAAAGAAATGAAAGTCCTGTCAAGTTTGTGCTTATCCGCAATGTCCCAAAAGCACAGAATATCAGCATCGTTGTCGTTGTTAAATTGGTTTTTGCATTCTATATACTTCACATCGAACTGTGTCAATTGGTCGAGTAAGTTCTTCATTATCTTCTCATAATCCACTTCGAAAACTGTTGATAATAAAGCATCTAACGCGAGTTCTGTCACATTGTTGTTTGCAGCCCAAGGTGTTTCCAAAATCATTTTACTGGCGATCTCCTTCATTTCTTCAATTAGTGTTTTTGTTTGCATGATAGCTTCTACTAATTCTTGGTCAATGTGCATTTGAATAGTCAGGTAGCGTTGAACTGCTCCGTTGATATAGGCAATACTCTCTTCCAATTTCCGCTGAAAATACAAAAAATTACAATTTTAGATTTTTCTCAACACCTCAATTGCGCTTCCACGTGCATTTAAGACGTTTTCTGTATATTTCCCTATTCTCTTACAATCTCCGCCAAGTCTTTTCCAATATTCTTCACAAAACACTCCAAAACAGTGACCATTTCGAATCGACAGATTTTTCAAAGTATCGAAAAGATTCTGATTGTCTAGCCCTTGCTCACATCTGAAATAAACATTAAATTGAAGAAAACAGTGACGATCAACTTGAAAATACCTTTTCTCAACTAACCGACCAATTTTTTGTCCGCGCCCATCTCTTCCACGAACAAATATATTTGTCTAAAGTATTTAAGTAGAGTTACTATTAAATTCACCGCTAATTTATAGAACGTGTGCTAAAAGAACCAAAAACATTCAAGTTACAACCATGATTGCCTATTTCAAACATTAATAAAATAAATTAGTAGTAGGTGTACTCTTTGTTCAATGTACAATATTTTACGGATATTTTTTTTGTCTTTTGCTGGTTCCGAGACTAACCCATAAACTTTTATCTCACAATCAGCTTTTTATTATCATTAGAAACAAGCACTATTTCTTGTAGAATCGGTTTCAGAAAAAGTCATGAAAATCCAATTTCTTTACTCACAATGAATTTTAAGTGGGTTAATTTACTTGCTGCTTGTTGATCATCAAGATGTGAAGCTACAGTTTTTACCAAAGGATCGCTAACACTCCCAATAGGACAAACATGACGGTAAAAGTCTTCGCAAGGATCCGAACTCCAGTTGACCGTTTTACTGACAAAACATCAATGAGAAAAATATTAAATTCTATGCAAACTCACGGTAGCGTTTCTAGAAAGAAGTCAAAACAAAGTCCTGAGCTACAGAAAACAAAAAGAATCAACCAAAAACGCATTGTAAAACAATAACTAATTGCCAATTTTGTGCATTTATATATAACTTGATAACAATGGAAACATTGTCACCACAGCTCGAAAAACACCGAAAGTTATGACTGATATTTTTAATACTTTTTTTTTCTTGTCTAAATTGTATGGGAAATTTCTATACCATTTTTTTTTAGTTCTCAAACGTTACTTAAACTCATGATCAATGAAAGAAGACAAATGAGAACAATATTTTTTTTCATGGACCAAAAACAAACAAAAATTTGTTTCCAGAAATAAAAACTTCCCAAAAGCTTTGCCCTTGACCGAGTTCACACTCCAAAATCAACCAGTTTTGAACGTGTTGCTTCCGACACCTCGTGTCTTTCGTAGTACACCGACAGCAATTGATAAGTCTGAATGAGTCCAATGCGGCAAAGAATGCGGAAGGCAACTGTGGCATAGATCGGCGGAGCAACTGGTCCATCCTTTTCTCTTCAAGAATTACTCAATAATTGGTTGTCGCAAGAACGAGAGTGGAGTGGAGTGGAACGAAGAGCCAATTGTTGGTGTATTCAGGGTGTAATACATACGCCATCAAAGAGGTGCAAACGGAATAAAGGACTTCACTGACAACTATTTGTATGGGTAGAAGATGGATCGGCAGGATAGGCCCATTTATACGGGGGTCATTTTGTTATCAACTATCCAAGGAATAGTTAGATGTTTTCTAATGCGGCAACAACATTTTCAGTTTTTTTTTGCGACAACGATAAAAAAGACGACGCATAGCATTTTTCAGTTTTCCGAAAAAAACTGCATAATCGGCGGAAAACTGAGAAATTTGAAATAAAAATAATGCAAATGCGCTCCACCGCATGAGCTCTATTTTATAGCTGTTCTATTTTGTCACAGTTCTATTTTGCTCAGTTTTATTCCGCTCAGTTATATTTTGTAGATATTATATTCTGTAGAAGTTATATTTCGCTTTGTTCTATTCTGTCGTACCTCCATTCTGTGGTACCTCCCCCTTACATATACTCACACCTTTCATTACGTTCTACTCCATACTGCTTGGTATCACGAGTAGATCGTTGAGCTGTTGATAGTAGAGATGCCTTGTTTTTGAACAAGATGGTCTTAACAACTTTAAAATTGCAATTTTCCCTCTAGGATGATTTTTGTAAATGTTATGTTTGTTTTTACTTTGAACTTTTTCTTGTTACCTCGCTTACCGGCCAGCTCTAATTTGGAAACCCCAAAATCGATGGCCAACGAAAGAGAGTGTACGCAAATGTTTCTGAAAAATTGTTCAAGTCCGATCTTTAAAAATCTATTTTTGAATATTAATATGTGGTTAATAGTCATGAAAAACGGTTGATAGTTATTGAAAAAGGCTAGTATCGAGCGAATTCGGAGCGTTCGCCAAATTCATTTTTCCTCCAACAACCAATTGTATTTTCAACATCAACTCTGAAAACATCGATTCTGAAAAAGCATTCGTATAATGTAAAGAAGAAAATTGATCGACGTCTCAATGCGGCAATGATAACTTATGGGTACCGAAAGTCCGGATCCTGTATACGCTGACATAAGAGCCTTTTGATTTATTCTCTTTCAGTCTCAAAAGGAGAGTTTCGTACCATCGTACCACCATTGCGATTTCCCTTCGTCAAGTGATTCACTGGTTTTACATTGCAAGAAGTCTTCGGATTCCTCCTACCTCGACCGTCCGAAACATGTCTGCTGTTCTCAAAAAGCGTAAGTCTTTAAAAAAAAGTCAAAATCGAAAAGTCCGTAATCGTTGAACACTCGCAGGAGCCGAGGAATCATCAAGAAAAGGATCACTCAAAAGGATGGCGTCTGACCTCAATATCAGCAGAACCGCTGTTAGGAAAATTGTGAAATATGAGCAGAAACACAAGGGTTACTAGCAGAGAAGAGGATCATACTTGACTGAGAAATTCAAAGCCTCCAGATACCAAAAATCGGAAGAGCTCGTGTTGGTTCCCAAGGTGGGCCGCATGGCTGAAGTGATCTGGACTGCCGACACAACAACGACAACAACAAAGATTATTGTCGGCCCGCCAAAATGGTCAAACGCGCTCCGCTGATCTCAAAGTTATGCGATTTTCATTTGGGTCTCCAAATTTTTTCATTTCATGTATAAATTCAACGTGAAATGAAATAATTTGGAAACGACAATGAAATTTGCATAGCGTTGAGTTCAGCGGACCGCGTTTGATAAATTTGGCGGGCCGACAATACAAAGTCGATCCGTTCTTCAAGTACCGATATTACTGCGGATCACGGTTTTCTGCGTACGCGGACGACTGGTGGTGTACCGTTCAGAGCCAGACATTATTTAAATCAATTCCTGGCTAGGGAAATGACCAAGCAATCTTCGTAGAATTCTCTACTACCCAGTGAGGCTGGGTGAATCCGGGAGGTGAGGGCGGACTCGAACAGACGAAATTTTTATATACGAAACAAGCTTGCAGCTTGTGGCGACTAAGTCGCCTTCGTCAAATATTTATTTTTATTAATTTTTGTTTTTTTAATAGAAATGGTAATCATTTCTTTTCCCTTTTTCTTTCAAGTTCTCGTGACCCTTGTGGTATAGTGGTTAGCACGTTTGAACGTCAATCTAGAGGTCGCGAGATCGAGTTTTGTCGACTGCAATCTCGTGTGTGAGACACACAAACAAACACACAGACTAATCTAAAATTTTCTATATAAGAAAGATCATGACTAATAGCCCTTTTCGGCGACTAATAGCCATATTCGACGGCTAATAGCCAAATTTGGCGGCTAGTGACCATTGTCGTCCGCTCATAACCTTTTTGGCGGCTATTAGCCATTTTCAGATCGACCCCAAACTTGCAGGGATTGAAAACAACGCTTAAAAAATGAGTTTGAATCAGGCTTGTGCGGCAACGGTCAGTCGGAAAAGTCGGAAATGGAATTTTGTTTCCGAAAATTTTTTCGGAAAAATTCCTTTCCGACTTTTGTTTCTTTTTTTTTTTTTTTTTGTTTCCGAAAAAAAGGGTTTCCGACTTTTGTTTCCGAAAAAAAGGTCGGAAATTCGGAAATTTTCGGAAATACCAAAAATTCACTAGTTTCTTTTGTTGTTTTAATTAAATCAAGCATTTTATTATGAAACTAAAAGAATAGAAACTAAAACGCAAAACTAGTAATACTGTTTTATAAGTTGCCACATAGTTTCCGCCTATTTTCGAAATTCCAAGTGATTTTACTTTATAAAAAGTGAAAATAACGATTGAAATTTTGGCAAGGAAGCGGAGTCTATTTTCAAACATCATGCAGCTTCCAAGTTGACAAAATTATCAAAAGATTATTATATGTGCTCTGGAAATCAATTATTATTGTTCAAAACATGTTTCCCCCAAAGCTGTATGAACTTCGAAATCCAGCTCCCCCCACAATTTTCTTGATACATAATATTCATAAAACAAAAGTTGAGACCCCGCTCACTTTTTTGTAGGAAAAATTTAAATCACGCTAGAACTGATTGAAAACACGTTAGCTTTCGAAAATTATCGTTCAGTTCGAGCTATGATTGCCACAGAGCACTAATTACTGCTTTTGAACGTTTGAAGCTACGAAATACCTGATTTCACGTTTAACTTTTACACATTTACCATGTTTTCATAAAATGATAACATACAAAATTGTTTTAATCTTTTGAAACCGTAAGGAAAAACCAGAAAATAAGCAAAGCAAATGCCGAAAAAAAAGAAGAATAACCCTAGTGATAGGTCTAGAAATTAATTTTCAGCAATCGGCCGGTTTTTAGTCATGTTTGCCTATTTCCGAATTTCCGAGTTTTTTCGGAAATATTTCCGTCGGAAAAGCTTTTCCGAAAAAATTTTCGGAAACGTTTTCGACGGAAATCGTTTCCGAAAAATGTCGGAAATTTCGGAAATCCGGCAATGCCGATTTCCGTTTCCGCACAAGCCTGGTTTGAATAAAAGATTACGGTAAGCAGTAACAATTGCAGAATTATTTTCAAATGTTTCGGAAATCGATAAAATCCGATTTTTTGTTTTTTCATTTCTTTTCAATTATTATCGTGTTTTCATGCATAAATGTTGTTATTTAGAATGAGTAGGCCACGTGGCTCTCGTACTTTGTCAATTCTCAGCGAATGGCTATCATCCGTGGTCGTCAGATGGGTTGGACATGCCCACCCTCGCGAAGCAGTTCAAGACTTCAAAATCGGTTATCTGGGCGACTTTAAACACTTCAAGCCGTTCTAAAGCTACTGGAAGAACTTCAAAAAAAACAACAGGAGACGACAAAATCATTGCCAGGATGAGCAAGAAAAACTCCCGGCTGACAAGCACGGACATCAACTCAGAGCTGAAGGACCAAAATGGATTTCATGTTAGTTTCTTGAACATCATCCTTATATATAAAATTCCGTTTGGGTTTGTAACTGAGGATCTTTGTGTGTCTGTGTCAAAGGCGCGCTCTCGGAGAGTAGATTTGTTCGCGGTTCGCCTCTGGGTAGAGACAATGTAGAAAAATAAATAGTTTAGAGAGGAGAAAAAACAAAAATAGTTTTTGGTAGAGCCAGGCTTGTTTCTCAGAAAATTTGAGTTGACATGAAGTCATTGGCACTGGACACCTCAGCAGGGGAATAAGGTACTATGGAGCGACGAGTCAAAGTATTTGATGATTGGTACGGACGGAGGCCTTCATGTACGACGTCCAGTTGAAAAACGGTACGACCCCAAGTACCAGATTCCAACCGTTAAGCACGGTGGTGGCAACGTCATGATGTGGGTTTGCTTCCACGCAAATGGCGTAGACTCTCTCATCCGAATCACCGGAATCATGATCAGCTACATGTACAAGGACATCAAGGAAATTCTGCCATCTCGAAGCTCTCAGATGGGTCGTTCCAACAGGACAACGATTCGAAGCACTCTTCCCTCTTCGTCAAGGACTGGTTCGCACAGCGTCGAATGAACGTTATGACCTGGTCAAGCCAATCTCCGGACCTGAATCCCTTTGAGCATCTCTGGGAGGTCGTCGGTAGACGTTTGAAAAACAAAACGGCAAAAATTGTACCTAGAAGTTTGAGCAACTCAAGGAAGAATGGACCAAGATCCGACTTCAGACCCTGACGAACTTGATCGAGTCCATGCAAAGAAGATGTGAGACCGTTATCAAAGCCAAAGGCTTGGCGAGTAAGTATTAAATTAATTGAATCATTTTGAAACATTTCCCCCGGTTTTTAACTTGTCATTTTGTTTTTTCTCGCCCTGAAAATAAAAAATCAAAATCCATTTTTTTCGATGTTTTAATTTTTTTTCTTCAAAAATATGTTTTCTATCGAGTAAACTTGTTCTGTTGTTATTTAAGCTCGTTTTTAAAAGTTGTTCTCAAATTAAGTTTATTTTTGACGTGAATTGTCACGTGTAAATTTAGTTTTGTTTATTTCTAGTTTCTATTTTTGTGAGCTGTCGTGTTGGCCACGTGTGGTCTTCTCCTTGGTGTTAAATCCCCTATTGGGATAATAAATTCTGTTGTAACGTAAGTGTTTGTCTGTTATTTTTACTTTAAAGGAACCCGTGGTGAACGTGAAAAGGTGAACCAATAACTACTCTCTTCAAGACAGTTGAGTGAAAATAGATTAAAAATATAAGGTTATGAAGACCTTAAAAAATCTTTGAAATCACAGAACTTTGAACATAAGCGTTCGACCTTTCAACAATATGGAGTACCAGCTCCCACTGCAAAGATGACTCGACTGTGGCGCCAAGTTCATTTTCCCGTACTCATAGGCTAGTCATAGCAATAGATTAATGACCAACTTAATTCTGTCTGAATTTTCGGTTGGGAAGCCAAGATGTGTGCCAGACCCCATTTGAATGTGACCGTCGAGGAATGGGACAAACTCGCCGATGATTATCGTCGTGCCACCAAAAAGTCTTCCTTCAGTCAAATATTTTCGGCTTGTACAATTTTAATAGCGATCAAATAAAATTAGTGTTGGGTCTCAGTTTTGTCAGACTTCTATTTTCTCAGTTAGAATTACCGAATGCACATTTTTTTGGACACATCCTGTAGTATACCAAGAGCGTTCAATGACATTCATTTTCCGTGACTTATTTTCTCAGTTCGTATTGAATCGACCGGCACAAAAGTTACTGGATCTTTTACAAAAACAAGGACAACAAGCCGGCTGGATTTCAGTATAATATTCAAGAATAGAAAAAATAGCGTTTATGATGAATCCCCATCGCGGCAGCAAATTCCGACGAGAACTTGAAGTTTGCATTTTTTATCATCATTAAAATCAAATAAATGTTGACATGTATAAAATTATCGTCGCCTGGACACTGGCGCATCTTTTCCATAAATTTGGCATTGCTCCTAAACGTTGAATTTTTTCGAAAATACCTTGCAGAATCTTACCGTTGCGGATTGCATCATTCGACTATTATCGGAGCATTGAAATGCTTCCTTGAATCCCGGATGTTGCGCTATACTGTTTATTCTGATGTTAGTCGGGGAATGCCCATTTAGTGATCTGTCCCTATTCAGGAGAACTTCTCCTTTTGTTCCCTCGCAAAAAGTTAACGCAGCCGAGTAAAAAAATAATTGCTGATGCGTTACGTTCAAAGGAGTGTAGGTGTCCTAAAATAGCTCTTGAGAAATACTAAATAATAGAAACGAAATATTGCCTTCAGCCTGTTGCCATAATGTTTCTCCAGCACTGAATAGGCCAATTGGAATCCTAAAATATCGGCACCATTCTCATCAAGATGAACATCTTTGACCAAACATGATTCCTTAAGTATACAAATTTTTTAATAAACATTGCCATTTTTATCATTCAATTGAACATTTTTTGCAGCTTCATTCCGCGCAGTTCATTTTTTTACCCTGTTTTATTTAAGAGAAGTTGCATTTATTGCGAGTTCTTTTTTATGGTAGCCCCATAAAAGCAAATAAAAACAAACACCACGGGATGTGAGGAGGGAGTGAGTAAACGCGCCCGGATGCACACACGCAACGTATCCAAATGAGGCCCAAAAAATAAAAAAGGCGCGCGAATAATTTCACATTACCGGAGAGAAAAACCAATGCAAAATCGTGAAAATTACGAAACTCTATTCAAAATTATTTCGCGCGCGTTGGTTTTTCTCTCCGATAATGCGAAATTTTTCGCGCGCATTTTTAATTTTTGGGCCACATTTGGATGCGTTGCGTGTGTGCGTCCATGCGCGTTTACTCACTCCCTCCTCATACCCCAGTGAAACACCTTCGAGGAAAACTTAGGTGGAGTGTGTTTTGTGTGTTAGTTTGTATGGCACGCGAGTCCGCAATCGTTGAGTGCCAAAAACATTCAGATGTTCAAGATTAAAGTTTAAAGAATATACAAATTTTCAAAATGGACAATACCTCTTTGAACTCTGCGCAAGTTGCTTTGTACTGATTCTGAATGCAATCAATAGCCGACTGGGAGAAATAGGTGAGAATCGGATTAGAATCAGAAGAAACAAGCGTATGTGAAATCTCATGTCCAACAACAAATCCGGTAGACCCCAAAATTGCCGCCGGTTCCTCTGTATGTTTTACAATGAAGTAGAACGGAAGACCAAAAGTAATGTGTGGGAAGGCATTCATTGCATTAAACTCAATGTCGAAATATTCGAAAGAAATGAAAGTCCTGTCAAGTTTGTGCTTATCCGCAATGTCCCAAAAGCACAGAATATCAGCATCGTTGTCGTTGTTAAATTGGTTTTTGCATTCTATATACTTCACATCGAACTGTGTCAATTGGTCGAGTAAGTTCTTCATTATCTTCTCATAATCCACTTCGAAAACTGTTGATAATAAAGCATCTAACGCGAGTTCTGTCACATTGTTGTTTGCAGCCCAAGGTGTTTCCAAAATCATTTTACTGGCGATCTCCTTCATTTCTTCAATTAGTGTTTTTGTTTGCATGATAGCTTCTACTAATTCTTGGTCAATGTGCATTTGAATAGTCAGGTAGCGTTGAACTGCTCCGTTGATATAGGCAATACTCTCTTCCAATTTCCGCTGAAAATACAAAAAATTACAATTTTAGATTTTTCTCAACACCTCAATTGCGCTTCCACGTGCATTTAAGACGTTTTCTGTATATTTCCCTATTCTCTTACAATCTCCGCCAAGTCTTTTCCAATATTCTTCACAAAACACTCCAAAACAGTGACCATTTCGAATCGACAGATTTTTCAAAGTATCGAAAAGATTCTGATTGTCTAGCCCTTGCTCACATCTGAAATAAACATTAAATTGAAGAAAACAGTGACGATCAACTTGAAAATACCTTTTCTCAACTAACCGACCAATTTTTTGTCCGCGCCCATCTCTTCCACGAACAAATATATTTGTCTAAAGTATTTAAGTAGAGTTACTATTAAATTCACCGCTAATTTATAGAACGTGTGCTAAAAGAACCAAAAACATTCAAGTTACAACCATGATTGCCTATTTCAAACATTAATAAAATAAATTAGTAGTAGGTGTACTCTTTGTTCAATGTACAATATTTTACGGATATTTTTTTTGTCTTTTGCTGGTTCCGAGACTAACCCATAAACTTTTATCTCACAATCAGCTTTTTATTATCATTAGAAACAAGCACTATTTCTTGTAGAATCGGTTTCAGAAAAAGTCATGAAAATCCAATTTCTTTACTCACAATGAATTTTAAGTGGGTTAATTTACTTGCTGCTTGTTGATCATCAAGATGTGAAGCTACAGTTTTTACCAAAGGATCGCTAACACTCCCAATAGGACAAACATGACGGTAAAAGTCTTCGCAAGGATCCGAACTCCAGTTGACCGTTTTACTGACAAAACATCAATGAGAAAAATATTAAATTCTATGCAAACTCACGGTAGCGTTTCTAGAAAGAAGTCAAAACAAAGTCCTGAGCTACAGAAAACAAAAAGAATCAACCAAAAACGCATTGTAAAACAATAACTAATTGCCAATTTTGTGCATTTATATATAACTTGATAACAATGGAAACATTGTCACCACAGCTCGAAAAACACCGAAAGTTATGACTGATATTTTTAATACTTTTTTTTTCTTGTCTAAATTGTATGGGAAATTTCTATACCATTTTTTTTTAGTTCTCAAACGTTACTTAAACTCATGATCAATGAAAGAAGACAAATGAGAACAATATTTTTTTTCATGGACCAAAAACAAACAAAAATTTGTTTCCAGAAATAAAAACTTCCCAAAAGCTTTGCCCTTGACCGAGTTCACACTCCAAAATCAACCAGTTTTGAACGTGTTGCTTCCGACACCTCGTGTCTTTCGTAGTACACCGACAGCAATTGATAAGTCTGAATGAGTCCAATGCGGCAAAGAATGCGGAAGGCAACTGTGGCATAGATCGGCGGAGCAACTGGTCCATCCTTTTCTCTTCAAGAATTACTCAATAATTGGTTGTCGCAAGAACGAGAGTGGAGTGGAGTGGAACGAAGAGCCAATTGTTGGTGTATTCAGGGTGTAATACATACGCCATCAAAGAGGTGCAAACGGAATAAAGGACTTCACTGACAACTATTTGTATGGGTAGAAGATGGATCGGCAGGATAGGCCCATTTATACGGGGGTCATTTTGTTATCAACTATCCAAGGAATAGTTAGATGTTTTCTAATGCGGCAACAACATTTTCAGTTTTTTTTTGCGACAACGATAAAAAAGACGACGCATAGCATTTTTCAGTTTTCCGAAAAAAACTGCATAATCGGCGGAAAACTGAGAAATTTGAAATAAAAATAATGCAAATGCGCTCCACCGCATGAGCTCTATTTTATAGCTGTTCTATTTTGTCACAGTTCTATTTTGCTCAGTTTTATTCCGCTCAGTTATATTTTGTAGATATTATATTCTGTAGAAGTTATATTTCGCTTTGTTCTATTCTGTCGTACCTCCATTCTGTGGTACCTCCCCCTTACATATACTCACACCTTTCATTACGTTCTACTCCATACTGCTTGGTATCACGAGTAGATCGTTGAGCTGTTGATAGTAGAGATGCCTTGTTTTTGAACAAGATGGTCTTAACAACTTTAAAATTGCAATTTTCCCTCTAGGATGATTTTTGTAAATGTTATGTTTGTTTTTACTTTGAACTTTTTCTTGTTACCTCGCTTACCGGCCAGCTCTAATTTGGAAACCCCAAAATCGATGGCCAACGAAAGAGAGTGTACGCAAATGTTTCTGAAAAATTGTTCAAGTCCGATCTTTAAAAATCTATTTTTGAATATTAATATGTGGTTAATAGTCATGAAAAACGGTTGATAGTTATTGAAAAAGGCTAGTATCGAGCGAATTCGGAGCGTTCGCCAAATTCATTTTTCCTCCAACAACCAATTGTATTTTCAACATCAACTCTGAAAACATCGATTCTGAAAAAGCATTCGTATAATGTAAAGAAGAAAATTGATCGACGTCTCAATGCGGCAATGATAACTTATGGGTACCGAAAGTCCGGATCCTGTATACGCTGACATAAGAGCCTTTTGATTTATTCTCTTTCAGTCTCAAAAGGAGAGTTTCGTACCATCGTACCACCATTGCGATTTCCCTTCGTCAAGTGATTCACTGGTTTTACATTGCAAGAAGTCTTCGGATTCCTCCTACCTCGACCGTCCGAAACATGTCTGCTGTTCTCAAAAAGCGTAAGTCTTTAAAAAAAAGTCAAAATCGAAAAGTCCGTAATCGTTGAACACTCGCAGGAGCCGAGGAATCATCAAGAAAAGGATCACTCAAAAGGATGGCGTCTGACCTCAATATCAGCAGAACCGCTGTTAGGAAAATTGTGAAATATGAGCAGAAACACAAGGGTTACTAGCAGAGAAGAGGATCATACTTGACTGAGAAATTCAAAGCCTCCAGATACCAAAAATCGGAAGAGCTCGTGTTGGTTCCCAAGGTGGGCCGCATGGCTGAAGTGATCTGGACTGCCGACACAACAACGACAACAACAAAGATTATTGTCGGCCCGCCAAAATGGTCAAACGCGCTCCGCTGATCTCAAAGTTATGCGATTTTCATTTGGGTCTCCAAATTTTTTCATTTCATGTATAAATTCAACGTGAAATGAAATAATTTGGAAACGACAATGAAATTTGCATAGCGTTGAGTTCAGCGGACCGCGTTTGATAAATTTGGCGGGCCGACAATACAAAGTCGATCCGTTCTTCAAGTACCGATATTACTGCGGATCACGGTTTTCTGCGTACGCGGACGACTGGTGGTGTACCGTTCAGAGCCAGACATTATTTAAATCAATTCCTGGCTAGGGAAATGACCAAGCAATCTTCGTAGAATTCTCTACTACCCAGTGAGGCTGGGTGAATCCGGGAGGTGAGGGCGGACTCGAACAGACGAAATTTTTATATACGAAACAAGCTTGCAGCTTGTGGCGACTAAGTCGCCTTCGTCAAATATTTATTTTTATTAATTTTTGTTTTTTTAATAGAAATGGTAATCATTTCTTTTCCCTTTTTCTTTCAAGTTCTCGTGACCCTTGTGGTATAGTGGTTAGCACGTTTGAACGTCAATCTAGAGGTCGCGAGATCGAGTTTTGTCGACTGCAATCTCGTGTGTGAGACACACAAACAAACACACAGACTAATCTAAAATTTTCTATATAAGAAAGATCATGACTAATAGCCCTTTTCGGCGACTAATAGCCATATTCGACGGCTAATAGCCAAATTTGGCGGCTAGTGACCATTGTCGTCCGCTCATAACCTTTTTGGCGGCTATTAGCCATTTTCAGATCGACCCCAAACTTGCAGGGATTGAAAACAACGCTTAAAAAATGAGTTTGAATCAGGCTTGTGCGGCAACGGTCAGTCGGAAAAGTCGGAAATGGAATTTTGTTTCCGAAAATTTTTTCGGAAAAATTCCTTTCCGACTTTTGTTTCCGAAAAAAAGGTCGGAAATTCGGAAATTTTCGGAAATACCAAAAATTCACTAGTTTCTTTTGTTGTTTTAATTAAATCAAGCATTTTATTATGAAACTAAAAGAATAGAAACTAAAACGCAAAACTAGTAATACTGTTTTATAAGTTGCCACATAGTTTCCGCCTATTTTCGAAATTCCAAGTGATTTTACTTTATAAAAAGTGAAAATAACGATTGAAATTTTGGCAAGGAAGCGGAGTCTATTTTCAAACATCATGCAGCTTCCAAGTTGACAAAATTATCAAAAGATTATTATATGTGCTCTGGAAATCAATTATTATTGTTCAAAACATGTTTCCCCCAAAGCTGTATGAACTTCGAAATCCAGCTCCCCCCACAATTTTCTTGATACATAATATTCATAAAACAAAAGTTGAGACCCCGCTCACTTTTTTGTAGGAAAAATTTAAATCACGCTAGAACTGATTGAAAACACGTTAGCTTTCGAAAATTATCGTTCAGTTCGAGCTATGATTGCCACAGAGCACTAATTACTGCTTTTGAACGTTTGAAGCTACGAAATACCTGATTTCACGTTTAACTTTTACACATTTACCATGTTTTCATAAAATGATAACATACAAAATTGTTTTAATCTTTTGAAACCGTAAGGAAAAACCAGAAAATAAGCAAAGCAAATGCCGAAAAAAAAAGAAGAATAACCCTAGTGATAGGTCTAGAAATTAATTTTCAGCAATCGGCCGGTTTTTAGTCATGTTTGCCTATTTCCGAATTTCCGAGTTTTTTCGGAAATATTTCCGTCGGAAAAGCTTTTCCGAAAAAATTTTCGGAAACGTTTTCGACGGAAATCGTTTCCGAAAAATGTCGGAAATTTCGGAAATCCGGCAATGCCGATTTCCGTTTCCGCACAAGCCTGGTTTGAATAAAAGATTACGGTAAGCAGTAACAATTGCAGAATTATTTTCAAATGTTTCGGAAATCGATAAAATCCGATTTTTTGTTTTTTCATTTCTTTTCAATTATTATCGTGTTTTCATGCATAAATGTTGTTATTTAGAATGAGTAGGCCACGTGGCTCTCGTACTTTGTCAATTCTCAGCGAATGGCTATCATCCGTGGTCGTCAGATGGGTTGGACATGCCCACCCTCGCGAAGCAGTTCAAGACTTCAAAATCGGTTATCTGGGCGACTTTAAACACTTCAAGCCGTTCTAAAGCTACTGGAAGAACTTCAAAAAAAACAACAGGAGACGACAAAATCATTGCCAGGATGAGCAAGAAAAACTCCCGGCTGACAAGCACGGACATCAACTCAGAGCTGAAGGACCAAAATGGATTTCATGTTAGTTTCTTGAACATCATCCTTATATATAAAATTCCGTTTGGGTTTGTAACTGAGGATCTTTGTGTGTCTGTGTCAAAGGCGCGCTCTCGGAGAGTAGATTTGTTCGCGGTTCGCCTCTGGGTAGAGACAATGTAGAAAAATAAATAGTTTAGAGAGGAGAAAAAACAAAAATAGTTTTTGGTAGAGCCAGGCTTGTTTCTCAGAAAATTTGAGTTGACATGAAGTCATTGGCACTGGACACCTCAGCAGGGGAATAAGGTACTATGGAGCGACGAGTCAAAGTATTTGATGATTGGTACGGACGGAATCCTTCATGTACGACGTCCAGTTGAAAAACGGTACGACCCCAAGTACCAGATTCCAACCGTTAAGCACGGTGGTGGCAACGTCATGATGTGGGTTTGCTTCCACGCAAATGGCGTAGACTCTCTCATCCGAATCACCGGAATCATGATCAGCTACATGTACAAGGACATCAAGGAAATTCTGCCATCTCGAAGCTCTCAGATGGGTCGTTCCAACAGGACAACGATTCGAAGCACTCTTCCCTCTTCGTCAAGGACTGGTTCGCACAGCGTCGAATGAACGTTATGACCTGGTCAAGCCAATCTCCGGACCTGAATCCCTTTGAGCATCTCTGGGAGGTCGTCGGTAGACGTTTGAAAAACAAAACGGCAAAAATTGTACCTAGAAGTTTGAGCAACTCAAGGAAGAATGGACCAAGATCCGACTTCAGACCCTGACGAACTTGATCGAGTCCATGCAAAGAAGATGTGAGACCGTTATCAAAGCCAAAGGCTTGGCGAGTAAGTATTAAATTAATTGAATCATTTTGAAACATTTCCCCCGGTTTTTAACTTGTCATTTTGTTTTTTCTCGCCCTGAAAATAAAAAATCAAAATCCATTTTTTTCGATGTTTTAATTTTTTTTCTTCAAAAATATGTTTTCTATCGAGTAAACTTGTTCTGTTGTTATTCAAGCTCGTTTTTAAAAGTTGTTCTCAATCCCTGCAAATTTGAGGTCGATCGGATCATCCGAAGTTGAGTTACAGTCAAAATCACCCCGGTTCGTATACTTTTGCACTGCACTGTTGGTGCTGACTCTCGCCATATAAATACGCGCCAAAAATTTCCTGAGTAGGATGTTTCTCTTTGCACCAGCTATTTAAAGTCGACAAGAACGTCAAGTTTGAGTTTTTATTTATACTGTACATTAATCTCAAAAACTAAATCTTGCATTTTTTATCATCATTAAAATCAAATAAATGTTCACGTGTATAAAATTATCGTCGCCTGGACACTGGCGCGTCTTTTCCATAAATGTGGCACTGCTCCTAAATGTTTAATTTTTTCGAAAATTTCTTGCAGAATCTTACCGTTGCAGATTGCATCATTCGACTATTATCGGAGCATTGAAATGCTTCCTTGAATCCCGGATGTTGCGCTATACTGTTTATTCTGATGTTACTCGGGGAATGCCCATTTAGTGATCTGTCCCTATTCAGGAGAACTTCTCCTTTTTTTCCCTCGCAAGAAATTAACGCAGCCGAGTAAAAGAATAATTGCTGATGCGTTACGTTCAAAGGAGTGTAGGTGTCCTAAAATAGCTCTTGAGAAATACTGAATAATAGAAACAAAATATTGCCTTCAGCCTGTTGCCATAATGTTTCTCCAGCACTGAATAGGCCAATTGGAATCCTAAAATATCGGCACCATTCTCATCAAGATGAACATCTTGGACCAAACATGATTCCTTAAGTATACACATTTTTTAATAAACATCGCCGTTTTAATAACTTTGGCCACTACAATCTTGCGTTGTGATATAATCGGCGAATGCATCATCAGCCTCGCTCTACGGTACTTTTCAATTTTCAACAGTGCAGTTCGCCTTTTTTGAAGCGAAAAATCAAATTTTAACTGCAACTTGTCGTGGATACGTCATTTCCCGTTGAAAAAAAAGGAATAAAACTAGAATTCGAGTTAATATTGCAAGCGTAACACGGCTTTACAGGAATTTTGCAGTAGAGCGAGGTTAATGATGTATTCGCCGACTATATAGTGTTTTCAATCGACTTGCGACATGAGAACGCGAGACTCCGCCCACTTATTTGGGCGCGACCACGCGAACACAGTGATATTTGAAGAGACGCAGACAGAACGGCACAAATAAGTGGGCGGAGTCTCGCGTTCTCATGTCGCAAGTCGATTGAAAACACAATAAGTCTGCACTGTTTAAATTTTTTAAATAATTTTTTCTTACTACATAATCACAAAAAAGGTGCTACCTCAAAACAATTTTTGAGTGCAAAAAAGATTCAAATGAAAATATAAATATACAATTCTTAAAATTGACAATACCTCCTTAAACTCCGTACAAGTAGAATTGAACTGTTTCTGAATGCAATCAATAGCCGACTGAGAAAAATAGGTGAGAGCCGGAAAATTATCAGAAGAAATAAGCGTATGTGAAAGTTCATGTCCAACAATATAACCGGTAGATCCTAACACTGCCGCCAATTCCTCGGTATGCTTTACAATGAAATAGAATGGAAGCCCAAAATAAATGTTTGGGAAGCTGTTTACTGCATTAAAACTTAAATCGTAATGTTCAAAGTAAATATAAGTTTTATCGAATTCGTGTTTATCAATACTGTTCCAAAAGCACAAAATATTAGCATCGTTGTCGTTGTTAAATTGGTTTCTGCATTCTTCGTAATTTAAATGGATTTTTGTTAATTGGTCGAACAAATTTTTTTTTATTTTCTCAAAATCCACTTCTAAATTTGTTGATAATACAGCGCCTAGCGTTGATTTTATCACATTGTTATTTGCAGCCCAAGGTGTTGCCAAAATCATTTCTTTAACAATTTCTTTCATTTCTCCAACCAGTGCATTTGTTTCCATAATCGCTTCCTCCAGTTCTTGGTCAACATGCTCTTGAATAGTCATGTAGTTATGAGCTGCTAATACGAGACACTCTAGTTTCTCTACCCTTTTTTTCTGAAAATATTAAAAAAGAATGCCAGCTACAACTTTATTGAATTTTCTCAAAACCTGAATATCTACTTCAAATGCAGGGAGAGTATTTCGTATAATTTTCCCCACTCTCTTACAATCAGTGTCTAATTTCAAATGATCAGTACAAAATACTCCGTAACAATGACCATCAAAAACGACCAAAGTTTTCAAAATTGAAAAAAGATTCTGATTGTCTAGCCCTTGTTCACACCTGGAAAAAGTGATAAAATTAAAAAAGCAGTTTTCGGTCAATTTAAAAACACCTTTTCTCATATAATTGTCCTGCTCTTTGCGCGAGTCCATTTGTTCCGCCATACGCCAAATGTGCCTATAGAATTTTGATAAATTACAAGACTTTTGAACTGAATGAAGTGTTTCAAACAACATTTATCCCACAAGCCTCTTGTTTGCAATCATAAAAAATATTTTTTTTTCACATTTTAAAAATTAAATAAAGTGCATGAGAAGTAGGAAAGTTCTTTCCACTGGTCACTCAATTATTTTCTCATTATCATAGCATTGAGCCCTATTTAACTATTGCAGACACCATTTAAAGTTAATTCCCCTTGAAAAAAATTTCATTCTTTTAATTTTTATCGTCCAGAGCACCAAAAATAAGGGGAGGGGGACACCCTTTTTAGTTTTTTGATTAAGTCCGTCCCCGACCCGCTAAAGCGGAGTTTGGCAATTTTTTTTCGTTTTTTGATAATTACACAATAACCTTTTTTTAATTTTGAAAACCGATATGCTCAATTTTATCTACTCACCAGGTATTTAAAGTGGTCTATTTTACTTGCTGCTTGTTTTGCATTACGACGTGAATTTACAGCTTTTGCCAAAGGATCGCTAACACTCCCAATAGGACAAACATGACGGTAAAAGTCTTCGCAAGGATCCGAACTCCAGTTGACCGTTTTACTGACAAACAATTAATGGGAAAAATATTAAATTCTATGCAAACTCACGGTATCGTTTCTAGAAAGAAGTCAAAACAAAGTCCTGAGCTACAGAAAACAGAAAGAATCAACCAAAAACGCATTGTAAAACAATAACTAATTGCCAATTTTGTGCATTTATATATAACTTGATAACAATTGAAACATTGTCACCACAGCTCAAAAAACACCGCAAGTTATGACTGATATTTTTAATACTTTTTTTTCTTGAACACATTGTATCGGAAATTTCTATACCATTCTTTTTAGTTCTCAAACGTTACTTAAACTCATGATCAATGAAAGAAGACAAATGAGAACAATATTTTTTTTCATGGACCAAAAACAAACAAAAATTTGTTTCCAGAATTAAAAATCTCCCAAAAGCTTTGCCCTTGACCGAGTTCACACTCCAAAATCAACCAGTTGTGAACGTGTTACTTCCGACACCTCGTGTCTTTCGTAGTACACCGACAACAATTGATAAGTCTGAATGAGTCCAATGCGGCAAAGAATGCGGAGGGCAACTGTGGCATAAATCGGCGGAGCAACTGGTCCATCCTTTTCTCTTCAAGAATTACTCAATAATTGGTTGTCGCAAGAACGAGAGTGGAGTGGAGTGGTGTGGAGCGAAGAGCCAATTGGTGGTGTATCCGGGGTGCGAGTCATACGCCACCAAAGAGGTGTAAACGGAATGAAGGGAGAACGAGGAAGACCGCACTGACAACTCGTTTGGTGGTGATATGGGGAGAAGATGGAGCGGCAGGATAGGCTCATTGGGGTTGGTTGGGGGGAGATGGGACGGAAGAAGTGTGTAACATTTATACTCACACCTCTCATTCCGTTCTACTCCATACTGCTTGGTATCACGAGTAGATCGTTGAGCTGTTGATAGTAGAGATTTCTTGTTTTTGAACAAGGTGGTCTTAACAACTTTTTCATTGCAATGTTCCCTCTAGGATGTTTGTTGTAAACTTTATGTTTTTTTCTAACTTTCAGCATTTTGCTTGTAAAAAAACCGATTTTCATAACCTGTACCCTACTTACCGGCAAGCTCTAATTTGCCAACCATGTTTAGTTTTAAGTTTTCCATTATTTTACTTTGGTCCATCAATTACAGGGTCACATTTGAATTTCCGGCTACCATAAAAATAAATTTTGAAAAGTAGACTATAGTCTATAAGC
Organism: Caenorhabditis japonica; assembly: GCA_963572235.1. Classification (NCBI taxonomy): domain Eukaryota; kingdom Metazoa; phylum Nematoda; class Chromadorea; order Rhabditida; family Rhabditidae; genus Caenorhabditis; species Caenorhabditis japonica. The sequence continues at coordinate 13,489,839 of OY754347.1, read as the reverse complement.
CAAATGCCAAAAATTTACAGTCTATTTAGAGTAGCCTGCAATCATTTAAAGTGAAGTTAAACGGTCAACTGTTGTTCTAACACTGTCCTACAGCCAGTTAACTTGAAAAAACCGTGATCCGCAGTACCTTCGGTACTTGAAGAACGGATCGACTTTGTAATCTTTGTAATCTTGTAATCTATTGCTCAAGAAATTCTTTATTGGGCAAATCGACTACCAGCTGCTCATTAGCCGCCCTGCCCGGAGAAGATCTTCCGAATCGCAATTAGCGGCCTTGTTGCCCATTATCTGTTCGAAATTCCCTGAGTGAGTGCTTCATTCAATATGTGGTTCTTTAAACGTGAAAAAAATATTCAAGAATTTCTTGTTGAATTTTTATGGCTCAAAAGAAACAAATCCGCCCCTCCCTTTTTATCACCTTTGACCATCTCAAAGCCCGAATTAAACTCTACACCATTAAAAACAGATAAATCTCACAGGAGCCGAAACATAGGCTGTTAAATTCACACCTTGTGCTTATCGGCTCAACCCCTCACGTTGAAACATATGTTCAAATCGGTGACGGATGAAAGCGGATAAATGTTAATGAAAATATTTTTAATCCCGATCGTAAAAAATCTGGAGGGGCCGATCGATCAGCCTTAAAGTTTTGTAAGACATGCCACTGGCAGTTGTATCGATATGAAAAAATATGTTCTTTTTTTCCTCTTTTCCTTTCTTCCTCTGTCTCAATACGATAATTCGTTGATTAATACGTGTAGAAAGAAGGACCAGTTGTTCTTTTATTTCTTCACAATTTTCCTCTTCACCAGTCGGAGCACTTTACGTTATGTCGGGAAGAGGAACTCACATTTTGACATGACTACTACCCTACTATGCGGTTAACGAGCAGAAAGATAAAAAAAAATTGTCAATTGGATGGCTCACTGATCTTTGAGTAGCGTATACTTTAGCTTTGACCTGCCTGCTTTCTTTTCCTTTTTTCTTTCCTTCTTTCTTTCTTTAAAATTCCCTGTTTTTTGACGTGTCACCCATTCCACCCTTTCTCCCAGCCCCTGAAACATTATTGCCCAAACAATAATAGTTTTGGCTCGACTAACCTCTGAACCTCCAATCAGTCACTTTTTTTTGACATTCTAGTAACACAAAGAGAGGAGGAAGATGAAGAAGATGACATGTGAACTCAATCTCAAGGCTGCTCATAATAAAAAACATGACGATGACGATCTAGATCTGGCACAGAAACAGAATTAGAGAAAAAAAGCGGGCAATTCCTACGTTCGTTATGTGGTTTGTTATAACCCGTTCAGTTTAATCAAGACTTTGTGCCTCCGTCGATGTCTCCAGCTCCGCGAGGCGTTTGTCTGTGGAGCTAGAGGATGTAACTAACGTTTGGGACCGAGACTACTGGACGGGTGATATGAGCAGCGGTTGACAAGAGGGAAAAAGAGCAGGAGCTTTGCCACGAAGAAATTTGTCGCTTTTACTTACCTGTGATACTTGTGAGGTTCGACCTCAGTTTCCATCCTGGATACTGCGAACCAAGCTGCGCCAAGTTACACGATCCCTTCCGACAGTGGACCATGCTCGTCTTGCCTCGAGTATGCCAATTCTTCGGCGGCCGTGCCCGAGGTTGCCCCTGAGGGCCTCATTGTGGATGAAGATTTTGATCGAATCCTTGATGTCGTCGGCCCATCTTTTCGGAGGACGACCGCGTGGTCGTGCTGATCCCCTAGGATCCCATTCTGATACTATCTTCGCCCATCTGTCGTATTTCATGCGTGATACTTGTCCTGCCCACTTCAGTTTTCTTCGTAAGACTTGCTTTTCCATGTCTGGTGGGTCACATCCGGCAATTTCGAACATGTTGCTAACCGCTCTCTGTAGTCTCTTCGTGTCTGCCTCCTTGGAAGCCCATGTCTCGCATCCATAAGTCGCAATTTGGAAGGGAATGTGGATATCTCCATTTTTAAGTGCATAGTTTGGCATTCTGTTTATTATCTGGTCGTTCTTCGCTAATCTGATCTTTTCGACCTTCTTTTTGTTCTTGCTCTTGCAAGTTCACAGTATCATATTTCAAGATGAGCTCAGTGACGATGCTCTCAATTTGTTCTCGTTATCATTTTTCTTTTAATTTATTTTTTTTTGAAGAGTTTGATGTTCCCTCATCTTTTTTTTCTGGACCTGGTAAAACCATGTCTGCCCAACAGTTTCTTGAATTATCTGAAGTGTATTAAGTTTTTTTTTCCTTATTTTTTTAATTTCTATTCTTTCCCAGCCATGTTTATTTACCTCTTTATCTATTGGCTATGTTTTCTCCTGATCCGTTCCGATTAATGGGATTTGATCTTGATCGAAAAAAAAAACGCTTGATATCAATAAAACCATCAATTGAGCTTGACAAAACCACACGCTATAAACGTGACACGATGAAACATAAAAAAGAAACGAGGTGAAGTGTTATTTGTCATTTGGCCAATCCGTATCATCAAATCAAACGTGAGGTTGTTGCAAACTCATCTCCAATTTGCTCTTTTTCCTCCTTCCCGCCATCAATTGTTATCAATATTATCCCTATCCCCGTGCTCTATTTCTTCTCTTTTACCTCCATCCTTTCCTTCTTGCTTTTTTCTCTTTGACGCGGAAAAAATGTGTCTTTTCCGCCATGGGCCTCTTCTCATCTTCTTTTTGTGCCTGTCGGTCGCAACCCGCAAAAATTTCATTCATTACATCTCTTGTTGCATTTTGAGCCATCACACCGGTTGGGCACTCTCACTTGTTTCTGATTCATATCACTATTTTTATTCCGACATGCCGTCCCTTGTTTCCTCTCCTCGAAGGGAGTTTCTCAGACAGACAAAAAGTTTGCCTGGTCCTTCCTCTCCCAATCTTTTTTCTAATCACATTGCCAGCCACCGTCATTACTCACAAATCGTCTGTGGTCCTCTCATCCTTCCTCTCCCTCGGCGGTTCCGTTGTCTAACTCATACCCACTCTAAAATATTAAGTACGAAAAGATAATAAAGATAAAGAAACTGACGACGAAGCCAGCCCCATCTCGATTTTATTAGTGGATAAAACTTTTTTTAATTTTTTTTTGTGTACAAATTAAGTTTGAAACTTTCAGAAGCTGTCTTCCTAAAAGTAAACAGTGAACGCCGGCTGTGTGCAGTCATCTGAAGCACGACGACGATGCCGCGATCCAGCGCTCATCAGCCGCTCGTTCGACACGACACCGACGATGGCGGTGATACGGGACATTCGGTTAAATCATTAGCCGATGTTTCAGAAGAAGAGATCGATAGTCGCATGAGCAGAAGATCGTCGGTTATTGTGAGTAGTTTTAATGTAGTTCTATTCATTACCGTGAAAGCAGCTAGGCAGAATCCACCCTTAGGCTGCAATTTTCTGATCAAACAACTCGTATTGTGCCAGTTTCATTTATTAAAATCCCGCTAGACAAACTGTGTTAGTTAGTTAACATTCAATGTTAAGGGCATTAATATTTTGTGGTCATCGTAGTACAAATGGAATTCTTGTTCCATTTTTTCAAGCAAATGAAACTTGGCGGCCATCGACCATAGGTCGCTCTATGTGGCGCCTGGGGAAGATGGGAACTGACAATTGATCGCCAGGCCTTGGGGCGGTCAAGAAAATGTAGAAAGAGTGTGTTTGAAATAAGTTGGTAGCACGTGCTCGCATACGGAACACATCAAAAGTATTGGGGGGGGGGGGGACAAGCCATAACATCTACCTTTGATCCTTACTCCTAAAGAATAAGTTCCCCTTTTGACTATATACCACCTTTTTCAGTAATTACGATTTTCCTTAACCTGAATGCTCCCATTTTTCTGTTTTCCATTGCTCTTGCACTTCGCAGGCATTGCGAATGGGTCCTTCAAATGTTTTATGGTATTTCTAATACACTTCTAATCTTCTAAATATCGTGTTTTCAATCGACTAGCGAGATGAAAACGCAAGTCTGCATTCACCGTTCTGTCTGCGTCTCTTCAAAATCACTGTGTTCGCGTGGTCGCGCATAAATAAGTGGGCGGAGTTTCGCGTTCTCATGTCGCAAGTCGATGGAAAACACAGTATTTGTTGATATCCGTAGTATGTAAGTGAGATCTGTAAACATATGACTGTAGCTCACATTCCGATTATTTTAAGGCTATTAAATTTTCAATCTGGGCTAAAAGGACCTTCTTAGAATGCTGTCAAAAGTTTTTGGTCAGCTTTTATCTATAGGGGAAAGGATACTTCCGGAAAATCTGGTATAGGTCTGAAATGCGAAAGGATCCTTATGGATAATTGATCAAGGGTGGGAAATGATAGGTTAGTATATATTTTTTGTTAAAGTCTCAAAAACCAGTGCCTTTAATTTTTTATTTTTGTCCAGTTTATTTTTAAAACAGTTTTTTTATGCTCTGTTAAATTTTCGTGTTATTCAGAGCAAAGCTGGAATTTTTATAAAAAAAATGAGGCACGAGATAGTTCCAGGCTGCAAATGCCTTAACTGGCTCGGAAAATTCTGCATTTTTTTTTACTGAATTCTAATTTCCCTATTACCTCTGAACGGCCTGCTAGCAGGTTTCTGAAAACTATCTTGTATTTTTATCTAGCTATACGAGAACAATGTTCGGCGACCGAGAAACGGTGCATGACCGATTGTCAGCTTTACAAAAGCAAATAATACTTAAAATCCCTAAATACGCAAGGCCCATGAAAAGCAGAAAAAAACCATACAAAGTCATATGTTTTCGATTCCCTTTTATCATTTCACACAGTCCCTTAAACACAAAAATCAAAATGTTTTTTTTCAGGCCGATCTTTTGTCCCTTTTCCGCCGCTCATCCAGTGTCCTCGTTCGCCCACATACTCGATTAGGCAATACGAATTATGACGAGTAAGTAAGACGAAAGGCTTCCCAATACTTTTTTTTGGAAATTGAAATACATTCATAGCAAAGTGGGATTTCAGCGACGATGACGATTTCGATGAGGAAGATGACAAAGAAGCATCGAAAGACAGGATTTTGAAAAAGATTCAACAAAAGAAAGAGATTATTCAAAAGTTGAGAGGTCAACCATGGTATATGCGAAGGAAAAGGAGGACGTTGAAGTGAGGGTATCAATATTTAGAAAAACTTGAAAATGGGTTTCAGAGTAGCCCAAAAACATTTGCAACAGCAAGAAGCAAAAGTGTCAAAAGTAAGGTTATACAAAGCAGAAGCTGGGCGACGTTTAACACAAGCGAGTCGGTGGTTAGATAACTTGAAAATTTACCTGATACCGTGGGAAGCTAAGATCCGAAAAATCGAAAGTCATTTTGGATCTGTTGTCTCTTCATATTTCACTTTTCATCGATGGGTTCTTGGAGTCAATATCACCATCACGTTTATCATGTGTCTGTTTGTAGTTGTACCGGAAGTAAGAAAATTAACAATTTTAAAATTAGTTTATTTACGAAACATTTATTCTAGTGGCTAGCAGATTCCCGGATGGATATTGGATCACAACGGTATAACAAGACGAAAAGTATCAAAGTGATGCCAGATGCTGTTCGTGCTCGTGCTGATGAACTATCCACTGTCTGGGATTTTGGGGTAAGTTGAAACACAAGTATTGATTTATTAATCTAATTTTTATGCAATTTAAGGGTTACTTCCAATATTCCTTACTATTCTACGGCTTTTACTCCAGGGAAACATTCTTTGGTGAAACTATCAAGTATCGAGTTCCGGTTGCCTATTTTCTCTGCAATATTTTTGTTCTAGGATTTTCACTTTTCATTATATTGAGAAAGTAAGCATTTACAGACATGAAAAGTGTATATTTTTTCGCCCAACCGATACCACGAGACGTGTTGCTTTGTTTTTGAGGAAGTGAGATGGTTGTAACTATAGATATGACACGCTCGTGTAATCTGTGGAGCGCAAAAATGTTTCTACGCCACTACAACTTTGAAACCGTTTTAGAATGGCCCTGAACAAACGTCGCGGCAACTTGTCATCTGGAAAAACACAACAGTACCTGTTCAACTGGAAAGCGTTCACTGGCTGGGATTATACTATTGGCAAGTTCATATTTTTCTTTCTCTAAAAGATATTCCTTTTAATTTGAATTTAGGTAACCCGGAAACTGCCGGAAATGTTTATATGGCAAACGTCATAAAATTCCGGGAGGCTATCAATGACGACAAGCAAAAGCCGAGTGATAAACATCCATGGATTCGATTTCTAGGACGAATACTCACAAATGTCTTCATTCTAGCAATGTACGCATTCTCAATTTGGGCGATTATGCGGTGTGGTTCTTTGAAGGGTGAAAATTTTATTGCGCAGGTAAAATTTAATATTTTCAACACTAAAAATTTCGTAAATCTGCTTTGAAATTTAGAATGCCACCGCTATCACAATTTCTCTTATCACCTTGGTTTTCCCAAACATTTTTGACTTGCTCGGAAAAATTGAAAAGTTACATCCAAGAAATGCGTTACGGTTTCAATTGGGAAGAGTGCTGGTTTTGTATATTCTCAATTACTACACTTTGATTTACTCGCTGATGCTGCAGTTAAACAACTTGGAGGAAGAGAGAAAAGCTTTTGAGACTACAAACACAAATCCGATTACAGTATCTTCGGAGCACAGTGAAGACTTTTTGGCCAGGTTTCGCAAACTAATTGCTAGCCAAATTCAAATTATTAATATTTAAATTCAGAACTCTTCGTCAAATTATCACACCGCTCTATTCTGTCAACAATACACCACCAAATTATTACTCTTACACGCCTGTGAGCACTACCATTGCTCCAAGTCCTACAAGTCCATGGACAACCGTTCTTCCTGATTTTGGACCGTTTGGGGTGTACAACCCAAAAGCTGTTGTCACAAAAGACGAAACAATTTTCAAGTCGCCAGTCGTGGAGACACATCAGTATGGACCAAACTCGGATTGGAATGAGACAACTACTAATGCAATTCATCCCACTGTGTAAGTTATATTATGGTATAAGCAGCACACTAATTTGAATTTAGCAGCCGTTCAATAACCCATTCCTCACTTCGAGTCTTACAATACCAGGATTTGTGCTGGGAAACTATTATCGGTCAGGAAATTACAAAACTCGTTACAATGGATTTGTACATGACAGTTGCTTCCATTTTCCTAATCGATTTTTTGCGCGGACTTGCATGCAGATATCTCAATTTCTTCTGGCCATGGGATCTGGAAAAAACTTTTGTACGTTGAATAGCCTAAAACGTTGTGAACTGCAAAATTTCAGCCTGAATATGGAGAGTTTAAAGTCGCTGAAAACGTGCTACACCTGGTCAATAATCAAGGAATGATCTGGTTGGGTCTATTCTTTGTTCCCATGCTACCAATGCTCAACAATATCAAACTGATAATATTGATGTATATACGAGGATGGGCGGCTATGACTTGCAATGTACCAGCTAGTCAGATCTTTCGAGCCAGTAGATCTTCCAATTTTTTCTTTGCTCTACTCTTGCTATTCTTATTTCTGTGTACGTTACCCGTCGGAGTGGTAATAGCGTCCAGAAAGCCTAGTAAAAGTTGTGGACCATTTGGGTGAGTTTAATTGGAATTGGATGAAAAAATACAATTATTAAGTATTTTGTAAATTCAGAAATCAGCCATTCTTCTACAGTGTAATCACAGATGTATTACACGAAAACCTGGATGCACGACTTGTGGACGGCATAAAATATTTGTTGTCCCCTGGAATTATTATTCCAGTGCTGGTGCTTTTGCTTCTTGCAATTTACTTTTTGATCGCTTTGGTTTCGGGGTTGAAAGAGGCCAATCAAGATTTATCAATTCAGTTGATGTTTGTAAGTTTTCTAATAAACGTTGCTTTTTAATTTACCACCATTCATGAAGTGCAACTTTTTCAGGAACGAACGGAAGAAAAGAAGAAGATTTTTGAGCTGGCCGGTGGCGGAAAGAAAAAGAGCAAAGATAACAACAACGGAAAACAAAGAACAAAAGTTCAATTGGCACCACCAAAAGGGCAATCCTCTGACGACGACTCTCAACATCAACGATCCGCTGCCCGAAGTGTTTCTGGAAGAGCATTCGTTCCTTCTCTGGGATCAGTGTCAGAAGTTGATCACAGCACCGCAGAAGAGGAACAATCGTCTGATACTGAAACGAGTTTATCATCAGTTTCAAGAAAATTATCTTTAAGACAACGGTTTTTAATTTGTATTGGATGGGCGGACCCGAAGAGGTACACAAGGAGCGATGAAATTGAAATGGAAGAAGGTGCTGGAAGACGTCGAGATATCTCCACTGGCTCTGAATCAGATTCTGATGATGAGGAGAGTGATAAGCGAAACTCTGAAAGTAGATATCTTCTTCCCCCGGAAGGATCACGACCGGCTTCTCGAGAACGATCAGAGATGACTAGCAAGAGAAGTTCCACAAGTAGACGAACAAGGTAGACTTTTTTTTTTGTATTTCGCGTGCTAGCGATGAAGCGAGATGTGTTGTATCTTGCTTTTGCCTAACGTTAGAAGGATGTTTCCTCTGAAACAGCGCTAGAACGTCGGAAAACGCTAAATATATACATTTATACGCCCCAACAATGTAGCTATACACAAAAAAAAAACATTTTTACAGCAACAGGGACATGTCCTATCGAACCGCAATTCAATCTTTTGAACACAACTCCAACTCCCAATCAGCATCTGGATCTTCTTCCAAATCAGGCACCACCGCTCCCTCAAACTCGGAAATGAAAATGTAAAATATAAAAATTGAGAAATAGATAAAGTACACTTTATTTTTCAGTGAGATCATGGAAAACCCACTGCACAACTATCTCTCACCGATGAGAATCGACAAGAAGTAAATAAGCGTCATTTCCTCTTTTCTAGTTCCCACGAACTATTTATAAATAACTTTTAATAACAATAATCTTTTATGGCTTGTTTCAGAAGCTCAGCAAGCTCGTCGAGCAGCTCTCAACAACCGTCTTCATCAATTGAGAAACAGGCAGCGAGAAGATTGTTGCAACCAATTAGTACCACCCATAATGTTAGATATGGGTAAGTAGTGAAGGAAAAATAAAAAATTGATATAAAATCAAATTGGAAAAAGAAAATAAAAGTAAAAATAACTTTTCAGGGTTGCAACTGTTGAAAATTCTTCACAAGACCCTACTCGTCCGCCTTCCACAGATGAGTCACTTGGCGATCCTGCACTTCATGATCCGTTATGGGCAAATCTAAATCCGCATAGCAGGTAAAATCTGTTTTTTTTTTCTGTCAGTCAAAAAAAAGTTAATCACCTTAAGTTACACTTCCGCCATGATGTCACCAATTATGAACGAATTCATGTCCACCGACGAGACCACCGACGATGAAAGAGGTCGTTTGATCCCGGATAGGTAATTCACTTATTTTTCTTATATTTATTTTTCCATATTTTCAATTTCAGACCACCCATTCCACACTCGCCACGAGAACTGAAAAGATTGCGACGCGAGAGAGACCAATCGCCGGGAGGAAGTAAACCAAGCGTAAGATATTCACACAAACACTTCCTTTACCCTTTTATTTTTTTCAGACACCACGTCCGCCAAGGTTCAGAATATCAATGTCACCGCCAAGAAAGCCACCATCTGAGAAAACTGTACTGAACCACACAATCTATTTTTTAAAACAATAAGATTTCAGGATTCGGCGAGCTCGAATCGAAAGTACGAGATGAGGGTGGAGAAATCGCCAAAGAAGCCGAAAAAATCAGAAAAATAAGCTGAACAACTTAAAAATGGGTAATATTTAGGTTATTCCTGTTCTATTGGTGCCGTTTTTGCCTTTCCCAACATTGTCGACAAATCTGTGATGTACAACAAAATATATATTTAACTTTGATTGGAAAAAAGAAAGAAAGAAAAGCTTTGAAATGTTCATTTTCCCCAAGAAATATAATACATAATAAATAAATTTATATTTTGCTCCCATCTTTCAATTTTTATTGCATTGAGCACTTTCTTTATTCATATTCTTTTCTCCTTTCCAAAAATGGGTTTTGTCATTCAACTGAATATCCGGTCGGTGCACGAGCGCTGTTCGTCCGGATAGCGGAACGCCATGTTCATTGTGCCTGCCTCGAAATAATTGTTGACGGCGGTGCCCCTGCTGATGTAGGACGATGGGATGCGAAGGCTGACTGTTCGCTGACACGGCTGGAAAAAAGCAGAAAGAAGGAGAGAGAGAGAGAGAGAGAATTAAATTGGCCAGAGAAGGAAAACGGATAGGGAGGGGGAGGGGGTCAAAACAACCAATCAAATTCGCGTGTCATGTTCTATAAACACAAGTCCATTAGTCTGAGGAAAAAACAATTTTGAATTCTATGAATTTTAAGAGAAAAGTGCAACCCATTACTTCCGGTAGGTAATATCGCAAAAAGAAGAACATTGAGCGTCGAGATTTGGGATAAATACAGTGCCATTTAAAATTCTGGTTGTTAGATGTTTGCAGTAAGAATTTAAATTATTTGTTGAAAAGAAGCCACAATTGAATTGGGCTAAAGGTTGTGTGAATTACGAATTAATCCTAACAGTAAACATATTGTTTTTTAAATTTTCAAATTGAAAAAAGTAGTTATGAAAAGCTCAAAAAGTTTTCGTGGTCGTCATTTTTGAAACAAGAAAAAACGACTTAATTTTTTTTTTAATTTTTTTGTAAAACGGATACGTGTACAAAAATCTCGCGGTAGAATTTGCCAAAGAAAATTTGAAATGAGTTTGACAAAAAATTAGTCCTCGGCCGCGGCCATGTGGTCTCGCAGCGACTGAAGAAAAATGCCGCCGAAATCGAGGACACGGGGTTCTGGTCACTGCATTTGCAAAAATATGCTCCGTTGAACACAATCTTGGCGGTGTGCCAAATTATGCGAATTCACGTTTTTTTTCATGCAGAGAGCGTCTAGGAGATGAGACGCAGCGTTGTCACGCGACGCAACCGCAGCGCGTGGGCGTCGGCAACAAAAAGGCGTTTGAAAAAAGACAGTCGCCCTTGTGAGGAGAAGCAGAGAAAGATGCAGTGACAACAACGGATCGATGAGTAATAAGCAGAAAGCCCGAAAATTCAATCAATAATTCGATCTTTAGATTTTTCTTTTTTACCCATTGCTACGAGACCAATGATCGACGGTCGAGGAACAGCGCATGGCCGACTGCTACCTCTGAGAAGTATAAATCTTCTCTGCGATCTATTAATGACGTGAGGCGTGTTAAGTTAAAGTGAAAAAGTGATTTTTGAACCCCGATATTACTCTCTTCTGGCCTAGAAACTGCAAACTGTTCCACGAGTAAATTCAGTACGAAAGGGCACAACTAAAATGAGTGTTACCGTAATCCATTCAAAAAATTTTACGAGAGGCAGTCAAATTTTATGTGTCCGGTCGGTCGTGCTGAAATTATTCGTGGAAGAGTTTGGATTTTCTAGGCCATTGCTCTCACCAGTCCGCAAACACCACTGCCACCGTTTTTGACGCGCGAAAAGGAAAAAGACAAAATTAAACAAAAAACTTACTATTATAGCATCGTCACAATCATGAAACAACCTCAAATACACATTCATCTCCAACATTCCCCGACCTCTCCCAACTACTTGGTATGCACCTTGGTAATTGGTCTTGTTTTCAGCCAAAATTACATCGGGGCCTGAATATTCAAACAAACTTCCAATTAAAAACAAAAATTACTCACCCACATAATTCTTTTCGATTAGTCGAACTGTGGCACCTTGCAAAAACCGGTTATTGCACGATAATTTGCCACGAACTCCGACGACTTGGTCTCGAAACGGTGATATAATGGGGAAATAGACAAGAAGAATTAGTAGAATCTCCATTCTGAATAGCTGGATTTTAATGGAAATTTATCAAAGAAAATAGAGAACAGATAACGTTGAAAAGCACAAAGTTTGCGTTGTTGAAAAGTACAGCTAAACAAATATGACATGTGACGAGACGGGACGGAACGGGACGGAACGGAACAGATTTACATTTATCTGAAAAAATAATGCAAGCCCGCTCTATGGCTCATGTTGAGATAGACCAGTAAGGGAAAAACTGATTTTCTAAGATCCGATCGATTCGGTTCGCCGAACGGTAAACGCAAGCGGCAAAACGCCAAACAAAAACTGTCACTTTGAAAATGCTTCTCTCTCTCTCTCTCTCTCTCTCTCTCTCACACATACACTTTTGTTCTCTTTCCATACGTGTAACATAGAGAATATTATTTTTTTTTGTTGTTTAATTTCACAAACTTTTGATTTCGTCACACAATGTTGTGTTTTTTTTCCTGAGGCCGTATTCATGAACATTTACCGTACGATAAATAAAAAAACTGCTTCCACAACTTCGATGAAATAAACTGTTTTTTCTCTCTTTTTATTTTGTGAAACAGGTCTATTAAAATTACAGATTAGAGGCCTTGGGGACGTAATGTCCTCAACCTATTCTCAAACTTTCAATGGATATGGCGTCGCAGTTTCTTTGTTTAGTTTTGTTTTAGTTTGTTAGTTTTGTAGTTTAGTTTTATTAGAAGATCATATATATGTAAAAAATATGTAAATAAATATGCCAATAAAAAATAGAAAAAAAAGAGTTTCTCCTCACTTTTACTCTCTTCAAATTGGTAGAATAAATAAAGCTAGCAAGGATAGGGAAAAAACAAATAAATAAACAGTTGAAAAACACAAGAGATCAAAATTTAAAGATCAGTCTGAAGGACTTCGATGTCAGCGCCCTTATTATTGGCAAACTCAATCCGCATGCTTTGTCGGTTTTGTCGCTCAGCATTTTCGTCCTCTCCTCTATAAGTTTCCCTATATTAAAAATTATCACTTTTTTTCATTTCTGAAGTATTTTATTACCTGTAAGAATACCTCCCGGAAACTATCGAGTAAAGTCCACGCTTGAATTCTCCTTGCCCACGCATCTCTCCAACGCAGGACTAAATTTATTTGTTTTAATTTCGGTTTTTAAACCAAAAAACAGTACCTGAATCTGCCGTCGGAAGTTCTCATTATAATACGCATAAACCAAAGGATTCAGAAGAGTTCCAGCCATGGCTGTCCAGTGCGAAAAGAAGAAGATGAAATGGCGAACGTTATCGGGAACAGGGCGTACCTGAAGATTTGCCAATTTAAATATGTACGTCACTTTATTTGCCCCCTATTGCTTTTCACAATGGTTTTTGTTCCTTCAAGTCGCCCAACTGATTGTTTATTCATTTTCCCCGGTACTCACTCTTTTTATCCGACCACTTTTTTCTATCTTTCTACGCTAACCTATTTTGGTATGCAACAGATTCTAAACAAGACTACGTATTATTTTTGGCATTTCATGTTTTCCTTTCAATTTCCTTTGCGCGGAAGAAAAAAAATTAAACTAAAAAATAAAGGAAATAAACATATCATAAGGGGATGAAAGTGAACTTCTGATTTTGGACATACCGAGTAAACAAACATCAAATCTTGCAAAACGTTTGACAGGTCTAATGGAAGACTTGACACGGCAAAAATTACAACCATGGCCAGGAGAAGTGTTTGAAGACGTTGTTTACGCCGGATATCGGATGATTGGGTGGCGGCGCTGAAACGTTACGAATTTTTGAAAATATTAATGTTCAGGTCAAAGTATATGCTGGATTCTGTAGTTTAGTAAGCCCTTTGAGGGTAAATAAATTTTTACGAACTTTTTTTTCCACTAAATGAATGTCCTTTCATTTGTTAGTGTAAATAAAAATATTAGATGTTCTGTTTTTTTTTCTCAAGGAAAAGAAAAAAAAAAGAAAAACAAAACGAAACAAAACACAATGAAACCGAATAAAAAGTTCTATATTATCTGAATAAAGGGCATGACATTACCTGGCACTACGCAGGGTTTGGAACTTTGTCGTCTGGTTGTTAAGGATCACAGCAATTCTCCAATGGCATAACGAAATCAAGATGAGTGGTATAGCTGAGCGGATTGCGAGAACCGAAAGTCCATAGAATAGACGGTAGTGTTGACGGTCGTGATCCCATGATTCGAGGCAGAACTGAAAGAAAGATTCTCCCTTTTTCCTTCAGCGCTTCTGAACTTTTGGTTCATTGCATTGTATTGCTGCTCTTGCTCTTGCTCTTACTCTTACTCTTACTCTAACTAGACAACAAGATTTTTGACCTACATACATACATAGTTGACCCTCATTCATTCATTCATTCATTCATTCCATTTCATTAATCATATTACTTCTTCCTTGTGCAAATTAAGGAAAAAGTAAAAGCATAGCTGTTGTTTGCTCAAATGTGCTCAGTACGTTGCACCCCATCCCGTTCTACCAAGTAAAAGTAGACACTTCATAGTGCGCTGGGCTTAAGTGAAATGCTGAGCGAAAAAAAGTTCTTTTTTTTTCTTTTACTAAATTCATTATAGTGCCAAATCATTAAGATACATAGATTGAACTCTTATTTGGTTCAGCTATGCCCAAATTCCTAGAAACTAATCCCAAATTAAATTCAAAAATTTGAATTTTAAGAGAGATTAAGAACAGCATGGAAAATGAGATGATGTCAGCTGTGACGGATTTAAGGGTCTTTTTTAGTGTTCTAAGAAGCTTAACGCCGTCATTAAATTGTCCTTTATCTTACATGACAGGGTCCGTAAGTGTCAACAAATTCCACCATTCGAATCATGGGAGACAATGCGGCGAAGCCACCCATCCAGATTCCGGCAATTATCAGTAGGCACGTCCTAGAAAAGTAAAACATATTTATCCTAAAAAAAGTTAATCCGCTCACTTTTTTTTCATAGGGGTACGAAACGGAGAAGCGACCAAAGAGTAGCGGTCCAGAGCAACCGCTGCCAGAGTCAAAGGTACCCACATGAGCGACAGACCTTGAATGATGGAGACCATATAGCACATGTACTCTCCAAAGTACCATACACGTTGGTAGTAGGCCAGTGGAGTCGCCCACAAGGAGAAACTTGTTATGACCTGCAATTAGTTGAGGGGTTCGTTGAATCCAAGTGCTCGCTTTCTAATTAGTGGTTTCACGCTTCTAGTCACATCATTTTCAGCTCAGGTTACACGTCTAGTAACCAGATACTAGTCAGAAATTGGGAATTCTTAAAAAAACAGATCAAAAAATAAAAAGAAGAGAAAAACTACACTACGCTACAAAAAAACTTCCGGTTACCATTTACCATTTCTTCGTGGGCACATAAATACATACCAAGTCAGCCGCTGAGACACTGCTAATAAAGATGTTTGTGACCGTTTGCATTTCTCGACGACACACGACAATCAGAAGAACAGCCAGATTTCCGACCAAACTGAGAGCACCGACCAATCCGTAAGCTACCGCCAGCACTGAAAATACAAATTTTTTATAGTTCCGATGAATATACATAGAACTGCATTTAAGCCGCTCATCCAGATTGACTTTTCCGTTTTTTTCACTCACTGATTTTTGTGTACAAGGCGATATCGATGGCAGGATACTCGCACTGGAAGTCTGTCAGATTGGCGTCGGAAGTCATTCTGTAAAAAAGTGGAACTGGTGTAAAAAATCTTGTCTGATAGTCACAGTGGGCAAAGCTAAAAACATGAGAGTTGATTATGAGGAAAAAAAACGATTCTGGAGCGTGGGAATCGGCGAAATTTTTCCTGAAGACGTCAATATGAATACGTAGATGGGAAGTATGTATGAGACTGACAATTGCGATACACTTTGTGACTGATGTGACGAGCATTATTTTACGGGGGAGGGAGGGAGGGCACAAAAAATGTTCACATTCTCGGTTTCAAATGTCACCCGTTGTGTCTACGGTAGCTAGTGATTTGAACGTATTTATAAATACTAGTCTCTTTCTAATTTCAGATCTTAGAAGTGTAGCGTTTTTTGTTGTTCTCTTCTACTGATTTTTTTCACTATTTGAATATGGCTAAAATAGTTCATTTGGCCTGAAAAAGGAAAAGTAAAAAAAAAAAGGAAACGAGTTTAAGTGCTTTCATTGACGTAGAAGAATAGGGTAAGTAAGTAAGTAGAACTTTTGGTTGAAAACAAGTAACAATGACTTTTTCTTACCCTTTTCTGTATTTTTCACGTGCCTCAATCCGCGCATGTACAAATTAATAAATAATTTAGTAAATAGTACTGTATTTGAAGCAGGAATTTTTTTTAGAAATGAGACTTTTGTAATCACTGAGATTGTATACATATTTACATATGTATGCAAAATGAAACATGAAAAATGAAAAAGCAAAATTAAGTATGCAGGAGTGTACAACTGAATACAATTTACAATTCTAAAAGGAAGGAATATGGAGAAAAAAAAACGAAAAGAGCAGCTCAGCTCATGCACCAGATGCCACTAGAAATGAATCTCCTTCATCCACCTCTTCGTCGCCGCCATCGTCGTCAAAAAGTGGGCGGTCCGAAGATAGCAAGAACTCGAACGATGTGCACTCTGCGTCTCAATGTGAGGGGGAGCAGGAGAGATCAAAATAATGGGCGTCTTTAATTGAAAAGTATACTGTAGGCGGGAAAAGGAAACATCAGGTGATCAGAAATGTTGTCAATATGTTTTTTTTTTAATTACAAAGCTTCAAAAATAGATAAATACATGGGTTAAAACACAATTTCAGCCCTGTGAGACGCGATGCCCTGTGCTCCTGCCAGATTTGGATTGGGATTGGGCGAAATTGAACTGGTTTTTTAGGGATATTTGTTGTGGTTTGGTTGGTTGCGGGCGTAGAAAAGGGGCGCGAGGGGGTGGCGGCCAAAATATGTTGTTTTGGTGAAGGTTGAATTTCTTTTATGTTCATTTCTTCTATTACAGCCAACCGCTCACATTCAGGACGTTTATCGTAGACGTAGATAGAAAAAGGAAAGCAAATAAAAGCTATTTTTTATACTTTGCATATTTTAAACGGAGATACATATAGAAGGCTGATGCTTTTATTTATTTATTCTTTTTTTGCTGCAAAACGTACCCTAAAATGACGTCGAAAAGAGCTTCTGAATTTGGTCGCTTGGAGCTGGGTGTTCATAGACAGGTGAAGCCTATTGACTAGACTTGATTTCGATTTTGGTGGAACAGAAAACAAGCTAGAAACAATAAAAAAGAAAACAATCTCCTCCTGCCACCTCCCAATTAATTTCCGGTCTTTGCTCAGTGTTTTTTATTGGTTTTGTGGGCTGTGTTGTAATCACACAGGTCTTGCACCCCGGAATTGAACTTGCAAACTCGCACGTTTTGCATAGTAAAGTGGAAAAAGAAAGAAGTTGTGAGAAAAAAAGTATAAAAGAAAAGGAATAAAATGCGTTGGCTGATACCCGTGGCCTAAAGTGAATAGCGGGAAAATTAGGTTCGGATTGAATAAGAAAGTGCAGGTAGGAAAACTCTCACAGAATACATAACAACTAGTAGATTTGTTGCAGTAAACTACAAAAAAACCAACCAGCACAAGCTCCTAACTGAAACTGGAGCGTGGTGCTAAAAAATGAATAAATGTGACGCGGGGGAGAAAAGGAGAGACAAATTGAATTCAATTCATTATACGCACAACGTTGCAGCGGGGCTTGAATTGGCTCAAAGCCTAGTATGGTCCCGTTTATAAATATAAAAACATATAATGAATAAGATAACCAAGACTGTAAACCAAAATGAGCTGACTCATGAGAAGAACTAAAAAAAATGTTGTTTTTTTTTTCAATTTTTTTCAAAAGTTGCCTCCCCTCCTCCTTTTTTTGTTCCATGACAACAATTTTGTGTGGCATGTTTTAATCTTGATGAGGTAAGGATTATGAATACGTGTTCTGGTGCCGGAAACGAAGAAGAAGAAGAAGAAAAAAACGAAATTTTGTAACGAGCTGAGCTCACGTAGATATTTGCATACAAATTGTGTGGGGAACTCGAACAATATTTTTATAACAAATCCTGACTCACTTTTCTTTGTGTGTGTCATTTTTGGTCTGAATTGCTAAAAAAAAATGAAGAAAACTCAGCTGTACTCTATTTTTCTATGTTGCACTGGGTAGTGCTTGAAGCTCAGCAAACATACATACATAGAAAGTAAAGTTTTCCTTTAGATGGAAAATCTAAAAATTTTTAAATATAATTAACAATTTGCAAACAAACTTTTTTCCTTTCATAAACTAGATTTTGTTTCTTCCATAAACTAGAAAGATCGGGATCCGGATTATATAAAAACTTAAGACCAATGGATAAGGTTTACAAAAAATTGCGCCTATTGCAGTCAGGAATCAAAAACAAGTATCTAGTTTATCCAACCACCGGAAACAGGAACAACTTGGAAAAGAAGACGCGGAATTATCATTTTTAATCCGCTGTCCTTAACACCGATAATTTTAGATTTGAAGGATCACTTTAGGTGCTTTCCCCTTTGATCAGGTACGCTCCTCTGATCTGTCTGGCTCGGATTTTGAGAAAAACAAGGAAAAAAAATAGAAAAGTCTGGATATGGGAAGGAATACGTGCGTCCTTGAACGCGTCAGATCCAGAGATTGATCCCAGTTATCTCGTTGCTGTTTTCTCTTTTTTGTAAATTTTCAATATGCGTGGTGTCGCGTAGAGCACTTTTCACGCTATTAGAAAAAAATGGCTGAAGGAAAAAAAATTTCTCCGTTGCCTTTTTTTCCCATTAGTAGATAACATCGGGATGCGGCTGCTAAAATGTGATGCTAAAAATGAAATCAACGCCATTTCGCTTGATTAGAAGGAAAGATGGAGGAAAACGAGGGATCAAGCCAATTGACTCGGGGACACGTTTATTCGAATTTCCGGTTCTACGGTAAAAGATCCTGGCTGGAAAAGTGGAAACAGGGTGCATAAGCAAGTAAAGTGCTCAAAACTTGTAAAGGGGACTGAAGGACGAGACTAGAGAAGTCTAAAAATGCACAAATAATTGCATTATAAATAATGTAGAAGAGTGTTGAGTAGACAAATTGATACTTTACTTGCTTACACGTAGTGTGGTTTTGGTTTTGGCTCAAGGAGACTATGCAAAAGAAAAAAATAACGAACCGCTTTTTTCTTTTTGTAAAAGGGGTTCAAAGCGAGAGTTGAAAGTTTAGGAATGAAAAAATTCAATTAGGAAATCTGTTTTTTTTTTTGCTCATCCTTTTTTGTGTGTGAAAAATAAAATTTGAAAACACTTCAATCACATTGTTCTTGTTCTTCTGTTCGGGATGGGATAGATGCTTTTCTTTTCGGACATGGCTAATGAGCACGAGAGTGAAGATTTTTATTTGCGCGTGGCAAAAAAACAAAAAATATTCTTCCTGATTGGCGCTATAGGTTATAGCCTGTAACTGAATAGGAAAGGGCCTAGAAAATTCGCTCTAATGCAAAATTTAAAAATTCTGAATTCTACCTTACCATTTACGGCAGAATTTCTTCTTGCAAAAAAGCAGTTTCAAGTATTTTACTTCCCGATAATTCCTCAGTTTCAGCTCTTCAAATTTTCAATTTTCAGCACTTGTTTTTATCTTTTGAATTTTAAAAATGAAAAGAAGATTTATTTTTTCTTAGAAGGGCGTTTCCTCCCACTTCCCTATTTGAAATATCAAAGAATTTTTTTTGAGTAGGTTAAATCCGAAAGATTTAACTTGTTATTGAAACTGACGTACGTCAAAGATTTAGAACATCACACTAAAAACCGCAGTCTGGGGAATGTAAAATTCTCTAAGCACAGCTCGTTGCGTCACGGTCACCGTATCTATGTACTACTCTACAGACAGACAGCACTTTGTTGGATTTTTATGTGCAGATATTTGGGAAGGGGGTGAATAAAAAAAATAGCCAATGCAAAAATTTGCCGTCTCAAAGTGGACAAAAATAAAATTTTCTGTCACAGCTTTGTTGAATTTTTCGTAGCTCTTTTTTCACTTTTCTTTGCTTTTCTATTCTTTTTCTCCCCATTCATGCCTTATTGTTAGCAAAAAATGTGGAGAACTTTGACGTTGTCAAGCAGGTGGGTTGGTTGAAAAAAGGTCAATGATGTTTTTGAACAACTTTTTTTTGCAAACGTATTTATGTACATACGTATGTGTTGGAATGTCTGTAATCAAATTATCGTCTACTTCTCGGAATCGGACACTTGGAAACGTAGCGACGGCGTCAAACTCGCAAAAAAAGTGGAGTGACTAGAGTTCAGGAATTTTTGATAAGAACTATGACACATGCCACATATCCGATTTGCCATCATCCACTGCAAAAAATTGAACTTTCTCTTCTAAGAACCAGATTAAATCCAGAGGATATAATAAATACGCAAAATGTCTGCAGATGCATCAAATAGAAAATAAATGGGTTTTGGTGAGATATGGAAAACATACCTAAGTGAAAAACACGTCCCATGGCCGATTTCCGAGCATGAGTTCTAAATATTTTTTTTTCTTACCTTCCAATCACGAAGTGATTCTTGTTTTCTTCGTTCGCCCTGGGTCTGCGATGGGAGACGGGACCAAAAACAGAGCAAAATGTGGCGTGGGAATGAATTATTGGTTAAAAAAATTGTAGAAAAAAGGAAGAAGAAAAAGCAAGGATCAACTCTTCACGGTCTGGAACACCCTGTTGTGTTTTTTTTTTATTTTTGCAGAAAAAAACGAAACCAAAACAAATTACGTGCTCGCCGCTCGCCGCCCGGATAGCAATTTGACCTTCCGATTTATTCTCACGCTACTAATCGGTTTACTCAGAGCAGAAAAGGCAAAAAAAAACAAAAAAAAATCAGTTTGCAAAAACAGAAGACGTGTTGTGTTGACTAATGAGATGGGTGGCCAAAAACTAAAAAAAAAAAGAGGCCATCAAATATGTCGGAAAACGGGCAATGTGCAAGAGGAACAATGGGTTCAACGGAGACTACTGTAATATTCTATGCAACCTTGTCCATATTTGGAACTAAAATTTGCGAGCGAGAATTCTCTCTGTGAAGCTTTTGAGGATTTTCTATTTCTAGCTCATTTTCAGATATTTTATGCAGAAAAAAAAATTTTTTAACGGAAATTCGATTTCCTATGTTACTATCAAGAACTTTTATGTATGTAAACTTTAATTTCCTATGTACATATGACCGATTAGTCTTACACATATCAAGTGTTATTTTGAAAAAAAAAATGGAAAAAATGGCTCAAAGGAGAAAAAAATAGAGAAAACTTAAAGTAAAAGAAAAAGAAAATGAAGAAAAAGGGGATGGGGTAGGCGGAAAGTTCAGAACTCACAATACACAGAAAAGAAAATTAATTACCAGCTCGAGTTTAATTTATTTATTTCTTCTCTTAATTTGCATATCTTAAAATAAACCAACTTGAACAAATATGTGCATTTTTTGAGAAAATTTGGTAATTTGGAAATGAGACCGATCTTCGTCTATTTATCCCTAAATATCGCTTCAAGAACTTTAGGAAAAGTCAAGCTCAAAATCGGATAATTCGGACTTAAAAGAGATGCCAACTTTTCGAGGAATCTGCTTTAAAATCTAGTTTTGGGTGGGGGATTTACGAATGTCACATCGAAATAGCACGAACAATTTTTTTTTCTGATTTTTGACAAATTTTACAACAACAAAAAAATAGAAGACCACGGGGAGTACACGACAGTCTTGGCCGTGGCCTAAGAAACTTGCAGTCACGGATTTTAGAAAATTGTTTTTTCACCAGAATTATTAAATCTTTCTTCAATTTTCCCCGTTTTTATCATCTATTTCCGATAAAAAATGCTCTTCCAATTTCCGAGGGTGTCCTAAACTTATCGACCGCCCAAAAAAGTGATTTTTTGGTTGTGCGCGGGGACAGATAGTGGTAGGGACACCAAAATTTGGCTCGGGCATTATTTCACATTTAGAATCGAACTGCATTCACAGATTTTTCATATCTGTTCTAGTTTTAACCAGACCCCCAAAATTTAAGGAAGTCGTAAACTTATGGACCGCACTGTATTCGTAAATCACCCCACCTACGAGTATATTTTAAGCCACTTTCCCCAAAAAGTTGGCACCTTCTTCAAGCAAAAGCTTAGGCTAGAATAAAAACCCAAAATTATTTGGAAATACATTCATTGCAAAACAAAAAAAAACAAAACTGATTTCTGCCCGTTTTTGGTTCCTTGTGTTGTTTTTTCAACACCAATGACTAATGGACCTATGCACGAAATAAAAAAGGCCATTTAAATGAATTAATTTGACTTTTTTTTCCAATGCACGAGAGCAAGAAAATTCAATTAAATTGAATAAATTTGAACGCAGAAAAACGTTCGTGTCAAAATATGGCCACTGAAAAATTGCGTACGCCTTTAATAAATTGTGTCGATTTACGAAATCTCGACACGAACGTTTTTCTGCGTTCAAATTTATTCAATTTTATTGAATTTTCTTGCTCTCATGCATTGAAAAAAAAAGTCAAATTAATTCATTTAAATGGCCTTTTTTATTTCGTGCATAGGTCCATAATTGAATGGCAATAACTCGAAAATAGTCAATTTGTTAAAGTAAAATGAATCGTCATCACGGATTTTTTATCAGCAGAAAAGGAAGAAAATTTGATTGGAAAAGTATTGAAATGACTAAACTCATTTTTGTTTTTCTGAATTTGGCATTCTCTTGGGCTGGTTTTGTTGTTCATTTATGCATTCTTTTGTTTTTTTTTACCGCATTTAGAGACTTGTATGTATTTATGTACACATGTGCAATCACTACTTTTCATCAGCAAATAAGACATTCCTCAACTGTTTGCCAAGTGATTATCACCTAGGATCTAATAGATCAAAACTAGTCTTACTCGTCTTTTCTTCGGATCCCTACTCCTTCCTAAGAAAAAAAGAGTGGAATCCACTCCACTCGGATCGAGTTCAACAAGTTTTCTTTTTCCTTTTCTCCCATCGGCTCGGTTCGACTCGGTTCGGTTGCGCTTCACGAGCAGAGTAGTGCAGAGCGTGATGCGATGCGATGCGACCAACAAGAAAAGAGGCAAGGGGAGGGATGCAAAAAAACCAAGCACTGTATTTGTTCAGTGCTCCTCTAATAGTGTTAAAGTAAAGCAAAGAGTTGAAAGAGCTCACGAAGTTCGGAGATTATGGATGGTTAGACAAGTCATGGTGGGTCGGGCGAAAGTTACGGAAGAGTTATTGGTTGAAAAGGTGAATCATATAGTTATAGTTTACTGTGACTTGGAAATAGAAATAGTAATAGTTTTCGTGTTTCTTGTTCATTTTTCAATTATCCAAAATGCTAATTTTTTAAAATTCCAGAAAAAGCACGACAAAAAAAAATGAGCGCTCGACCATACCAAGGAGGCCGTTTCGAGGTTTGTTTTGTCAACTTTATTGCAACTTTAAAGCTAACATTTTAGAAAATCGGTAGCGAAGAAGCCCACACGATTGAAACTTTTGAGCGAAGAATTCATGGAACACCGCATAGTGAGGTACTATTTTAAATTGAATAAATACACATTTTGAAACTTATTGGAGCGTGTGAGAGCTCAAAACGTTTTGTGGGATATTTAAAAAAAAAAATGAACGAAATAAATTAAATTCCAGCCACAAAGACAAGTCTCATCGAAGCAATACACCGAACGAAGAACTTATGGCAGGGATGAAAACGGTGAAATCGTGGTGAAAATTGAGAAAAATGTAAGTAAAATAAAATATGAGCAATGTTCCTTTTACTTGTTTTTTTTTTCGCCTGCCACAACAGCTGAATTTGGATGATTCTCATTGCTTTTTTCGCCAGCTCCTCCTATTATTATTACGCGGTGTGAAGCTATAATCTTTCAAATAATTCAAAAAAAAGTTCATTGAAAAAAAAAACAATAAAATTTCGTATACACACATAACTCAGTGCTCATTCGTCACCAGACTACGACGCTTATGTGACGTCTTCTTATTATTTTTATTTTCCTTTTAATTTTTTTCCTCTGGTTTTCTAAATGAGCAAATTGCTGTGCTCTATTGGGAGAGGAAATGGAACTAGTTGTGTACGTTTAAACAAAACGCATATTTAACGTTGTTAAACAAAAATTGCCATAATTTCGTTTTTGTTGACAATAAGGATAAAAAGCGTGGAAAAAAATTAACTGGTATATGTGTGTGTGTGTGTGTGGGTGTACCGAGGGAATCTAGAAAAAATTATATTTTTACAAAAAATTTATAATAAAAGGGAACACATGGAAAAAATTCCTATTTATCTTTTTGCGCTATTCCCGGTAGATACATATAGTGCATTTCTGAGCATATAAGCGGGGGAACAAAATATGCAGGCGAAAAGCAATAAAACAGCTTGAAATGCCCTGGACTAGTATGGTTTTGTAAATTTTTTCAGCAAAAATAAGAAAACAGATTAATAGCAAGCAAACAGACTTAGAGCTGACAATGAGTGAGACAAAAAGACAAAAATATGTACACAAAGACACAAAACTAAGCATGAGCTGGCACCATGACAAAAACAACGAACAAACATAATACACATAATAGACAAATGAGTCGTCTCTTTAATTTCAGCCTGCTGAGCCTGTCCGCCCTGTATCGCCAGTGCAGCCCGTCGCTCCAGTCGGTGGAGACAACTCGCTGAGCCGTCACTTGTTGCAAGTAAGAATAGTGGTTTTTTTAAATTCTAACAAGATATTTTGAAGCCAATTCAACCACTTCACATTCCACGCATTGACATTCAATCGGCCAACTCATCTCGGCATGCTTCGCCGAGAAAACTTCATTATGGTAGGCGCATTGATCATATTTAGCGTAAAGAAGAAAAAAAAACAGTCTCTGTGAGAAGAACTTGACTATAGGGCAGGAAATGACGTCAGAAACATAAAACATAAAATATAACATTTGAAAATTAATAGAACAGGAGCAAAAAAAACAATTTAATTATACATATTTCCCCTTTTGAATGGTGCAGATGGCAAGTGGTCAATTTCTTTATTCTTTTCTGACATTAAGAAAAGCATCAAAAATGAAAATGAAAACGGAGAAGAAGAAGGACGAGAAGCTGTCAGATGCGGAAAGAAGCCTCTTGAGAATAAAGAACAAAATGAATGAAAAGTGGGGACCAAAATGTGTGACATCTGGAAACAAATAAACACGCTCAAATATAAAATTGAGAAAAATTGGAAATGGATCTATTTTTCCTTTCCTTCATCCTACCCAAAATAATATAAGTATGCACTTCTGAATAACTGACGTGGAGCATAATAAAGTGTAGTGAACTGTTATAAATAGAAGAAGGCGTCACGTCTTTTTCATTTTCCGGTGACTCATAAAAATTTTGTTCTATTGGTTTGCAAATTGGGTAATGAGTTGACTTCTAAAGTCGTTTATTTCTTTTCTGGAATTCTTAGAACAATAAAAATGGCTAGTAACAGGGAATGCTTTCTGATCTCGAGACAATTTATACCAAACCGAAGTTAATAACAAAGTTACATATATAAATAAATGAATTGTTGGACACCGTATTCATGCCTTTCAAAAAATAAATAAAAGGGTAAGACAGAAAAAATTAATTTAGATGAAGTATCCCCGCGATCCGGATCCATCAACATGTTATCACCAAGATCTGGTCACAGTGCGTCCTCCCGATCAGGAGCGGGATCGAGAAATAGCAACGTGTCGGTGAACTCTGGAAATTTGCCGCTGAAAAAGGTGAGTTTGAAAAAAAAATCTACGTTTAATTGTTAAGAGTTATAGAACGGCTAACTACATAGCTTAATAAATGTTAGCTGAAAACGTGAAAATTACCGTAAAACCTGTATTAGACTTGCCCCCCTAACCAAACGCATTAACAGTGGCAAAAGTGGCGTAAACCAGATAATTTGCCCCTCTAATAGACTTGCACCCGGTCCAGGCTTTGAAACAATAGACTTGCACCCTCTAATAGACCTGTCTGTCTAATAAACTTGCACTCTGGCGAGGTTTTGAAACTGGAACTTGCATGCAAGTCTAATACAGGTTTTACGGTATATTGAGAGCTACCGTAACCCACAAAGCAAATAGCAATACGTCTCGTGCTTTTGTCAATACGATTTTTGGTTGTAAATATATTTGAAAATAAAAGCCTCTTGCAAGTGACACGGCTTACTCAAATTAAAATTGGTTTTATTTGAAATTTTGCGGTAAATTTTGAAACATTGATCTGTAAAAAAACAAATAACCGAAAGATAACCGCTGCTTAACTTTCGATATTTTAAAATCATTATGAAACAAATTAAATATCTTTTTAAAACTTATTTGGTCATCTCATTTTTGGGGGTACTACGGTATAGAAACCGTACGGAAAAGAATTGCTACGGAATAGAACTACGCTGAATAGAGAGGGGACGGCAGAATAGAAATAGGCGAAATAGAAATGCTACAAAATAGAATTGCTAAAAAAAAGAACTGGAAAAAATAGAACGGCTACAAAATAGAAATGAGTGGAGTAGAACAGCGCGAAATAGATATGTGACAAAATAGAAATGAGCGAAATAGAAATCGGTGGGATGGAGCGCGTTTGCATTGTTCTTCGAATTTTCCGATTATTATAGGATTTTTCAGTAATTTTCAGATATTTTACGCACTTAACAACATCGAAAATGAAGAAAGGTATAAAATCAATGCAGTTTCAGAAAAAAAAATGGAAAATCGGCGAAAAACTGAGAAATTGAAAAAATAATGCAAACGCGCTCCATCGCCCAAAAATTTCTATTTTGTAGCATTTCTATTTTGCTCATTTCTATTTTGTAGCCGTTCTATTTCGTAGCATTTCTATTTCGCTCAGTTCTATTTTTTCCAGTTCTTTTTTGTAGCAATTATATTTTGTAGCATTTCTATTTCGCCTATTTCTATTCTGTCGTACCCTCGGAATAGAACCGGCTGAAATGAAGCTGTACTGAAAATACCACTGCACGGAATAGAACTCAGCGACTCACAATATACAACGGAATACTTCTTCGAGTTGTTCGAGCGGTTCTGTTTCGGTACAGATCCATTTCAGGCGGTTCTATTCTGTGCTAGTTCTATTCCGTAGCATTTCTATTCCGCGCGAGTTCTATACCGTAGTACTCCCCCCCCCCCCCCCCTCTTCCCCAATATTTTTATTTTCTATAATTTTTCGATAAAGCGTTTTAGGCCATTACCCAAAACATACATATACAGAAATGTTTCACGCTAAATTTTTACGATTGCGGTGTTTAAAGAAGTTAAAAATGTTCCATTAAATTGCATCTGGGCAAAAATATCATAAACTATTGATCCGGCGTATTGTTAGCTTAGATCATTGATTAAACAAACATTAGATGAATCTCGTCAAACCAATGTGAGAAACACCACATGTTCTTACTATTAGAGCATGCTATTTACTTTGTAAACCTGTAATATTTTGGCCAAATTTCTCAGAAAATTTTTGGCTAATAGCCACCGATTCGGGGCGTGTGCCATATGCATTTGGCACACGCCCCGAATTCGATGGCTATTAGCCGTTTCCGTAGGCTATCGTTTTCAAATTTTTTCCATTTCAATTTTCGGACATCTTGTGTCTGGAAAAAATTCGCAAAATCACTGAGTAAGCGCGAAGATTTTTTCCTATAATTGTTGCATGTAAACATTCTATAGTTGCGCCAACAGACGAATTTTTTATAGGCGGTGGTATTACCCCATAATGGCAAATAGCCAAATTCGTCGGCTATTAACCATTTTCAGTGGCTATTAGCCACCTAGATGCCGACTCTTGCCAAAATGCGTCAAACATTTCCTGAGTTTGGTGCTCCGGTTTTTAAATTTTTTGTCTGAATTTAAAACCGTTACTTGGTAGAACCGGCAAAAATGAAACCGTCAAGTGATGGAACCGTTAAGTGGTTGGTACAAATTAATACAGTATCAGGTTAGAATACGCTATGGACGCAAAATCACAAAAGCGCTGCCCCAAGATTTTACCGCCCAAGTTCTAACTGGTACGAAGCCGCATTGTGTCAAAATTTGAAGCAGTCCGAGCCTAAGCCACCCTAATCATTACTAGGAAGAATCCAAACCTTTTCAAAATATGGAAAAATATTATGCGTGGAGCTATGGTATCAACCTTTTATATATTTTCGGAGCTGAGCAAGTATTTATGCTATGTGTGTTTTTGAGGCTCGTTTCCAGTGGTAACTTTTGATTTTCTTTGTTTAGCGGTTCTGATTCGTACCAGTTTGGAATGATGGGTCCCGGATTTTCGGGTCCCAGACTCTTTGGGTGCAATTGCTTTTTGATTATGGCTGTTCTTAGGGCACCAAATTTGTGTACGGTCTCTACTACTCTTTTTCTACAAAATGTACTAATTTTGTGACCAATGAGCAGCCGTAACCATGAAGAGAATAAACACAAAGAACCTGGATCCCAAAGATTTGGGACCCATTGAGTACTAGCCGTTTGGAATCGGGCGGTTACGATTGATAACAGTTCAAATTCGGGCTCTATCGGATTCGGGCACAATGCAAATTCGTACCAGTTTGGACTCGGGCGGTTAGGATTCAGGGCAGCCCCATCACAGACCACTTTCCCTACCTTTCCAATCACATATTCGTTTCCAGATCACCAGAAAATCCCGACTGGTTTCAATTCACGACGGTCGACCAGTGTCACCATACCGTGAATCGGTATCCTATGAAGTCGCCATTCCACTTCAACCTGATAGATATTCGAGGTAAAGTACCAATTTCGTTTGTTTTTTTTTCTTCCCATCTTTATTAATCACTTTTCAGTGCGTCGGCTCGCTCGTACACCAGTTCGCCACACATTTCACGACGACCAAGCGAATGCGCGTATTTGATTGAAAACCCGCTGTATCAAGATTGAAATTATGAGGATAATTAATCATTCTTTGGTGATTGTAAAATTGATCACGCGTTTTGTTTTCTTTCTTTCTCGCCCTTCTACTTTTATCTGTGAATATTTACTGCCGACTTGAAACAAATACCTTCTGTTTTAATTGTGTTTTACAAACTTAAAAAAAGGAAAATTTAAAATAAAGTTTTGCTTTTTTTCAATTTTTAATTTTAAAAAATCAATAAATGAGAAATGATCTTTTTTTTTGTTGTTCATATACACTTTGTCCCTCTTCTTTTAAAGGCGCCTATCAAAAAAAAGAAAAAGAAAGTAAATAAAGAACACAATTGATTTATAAAGTTTAAAACGCGCGCCGTCGAGGGGTTAGACAGTTAGACAAAACGAGACATTGGGAAAGAGATACGCAGGCAAAAAAATTTTCATCGGCGGAGCGCAAAATTTGTAAAATGTTGAAGAAACAAATCGACTAGACATTCCCTTCTCTTCTATTTTTCTTCTGCTCCATCATCTTGGGCACAATTTCTTCTTTTGGTGGACGGACCCCTTTTTCTTTTGCGTTTCCCTCCCGTTTCCCGTTTCCTTTCCGTTTCCCATTTCGTATCCTTTTTCGGACCCTGGAGTTCACTCTTTCTCTTCCCAATTTTTTTCTCAGTTTTTGTCTTGCTCTTTTTTTGGGAAATAAATAAGTAGGATCGTTCTCCAGTTTCCAAAAACGTAAGGTATTTATTCGTTGTTAAAAATCCAAAAATTAAGCACAAAACGTGTAATCCCCAAAAGTGGTGTGAGCAGCCCGGGTTGAATTTCGCCAGCCGCCCTCTTCTTAATCGTAGCGGGCGAAGGACCCTTCTCGATTATTCTTTCCTGCAAAATCAATGCACGCCAGTGCAAAAGCAAGACGTGTTTGCGAGTACGTGAAAGTTCGTGGTGGTGTTTGCACACTTGGGCCGCATTGCGGCCGTATCGGATTTTGGTTAGCGTGCCCTTGCCCGAAAAGAATGCGTTTTTCTTTTCGCCTCCTACTTTTCCCCAATAATCGCTCCACGGGCACCCTTTTCTTTGCCTTTTCCCTGACTTTTTTTTTGTCTCTTTTCATCCCACCAATTCAATCCTTCATCATATGTGTATGTTTGTGTGTAATCAATCTTTCATCTTACTTCAATCGTTGTTGTTGTTTTAGTGGTTTGTTAGAGCTAGAAAGTTTTCACACATTTTTTTTAATCAATAAACAGATGACTTGCAATTAGTGACATCGGTGTTTGCGTACTAATTTTTTAAAGGACTTGAACTTTTCACCTACGGAACATCGGAGCGTCGTAACTGAATTTCGCCCGTGGGCACGTTTTCCATTCGATACATTAACCCCATCGTTCTATTTAATTCAATATAATTATTATTTTTTATTTTCTTTAAACGCTCACAAATTTTATATGCACGAAAATATGTACACCAAAAAGTCACTTGCTCGCATCGATTGTTTATATTTTCATTTTACTTCTATATAAAAACGGCCAATTGAGAAGTATAGAAAACGAAAGAGGGAGAGAGAGAGATAGAGAGCTGTGGAAAAATTGAAACAAAAAAGCTGAAGAATTATTTGAAATTGGAAAACAAAATATTTCAGACCAATTTTTTGCATTTTTCGACGTTTCTCTGAATGAAAAACTATAAATATTATGAAATACTATAAACTAATTTGATATTAAATTATTCCCACCCCGCTCACATCTACAACGCTGTCGTAAATCCACACCACTAAACGGGAGATCAGTAAGTGCGCTCCACCAAATGTTGGCGCGAACTATTTTTCAAATTATCGTCCAATATTTAGCCAAAATCCGCCCCATTTTCTTCGGTTTTTGTTTCATATAAATTTTTTGTATGAAAAATCGATTATTTCAGTGACGCGATGTATTTTTTATCAATTTTTCGTACAAAAAAACCTTTATTTATATAATGGACCTATTCATAGGATTCGTTTTTTGAGATTTTTTAACATTGTTTGACATTTTTTGACATCTATGAATAGGAAATAAAAACCTTTTTTTCTCCTATGAATAGGTCCATAAGAATATTGAAATCTTCAAAAACAATGAACATACACGAAAAAATTGCAGACACGGGGTGCTGGCGACTTCCTTTTTTTTCAAACGCTTTTTTGCCGCCGATACCACGCGCTGCGGTTGCGTCGCGTGACAACGCTTCGTCGCATCGCTTACACGCTCTCTGTCAGAAAAATACATTTAAAAAAAAAACGAATTCGCATAATTTGGTACTATATTTTTTCAATGGATCGAACTTTCGCGAGGGCAGCCGCCAGCACCCCTTGCAGGTACATTTAAAAAATAGAAGTTCGCGCCAACACTTGGTGGAGCGCACTTACTGATCTCCCACTTTTTGCTGTCGATTTAAGTCAGCGTACTTCTCCAAATCATTTCTCTTCCCTCCCTCACCCCATTTTAATCGTCGTAATTGTCGTTGTTGTCGTTACCGCACCACGAATGCATGCCAGTGTCCGAACAAACCACCACTTTTTTTCAGAAAAAAGGGCCTGAGAATTGAATGTTGTTACAGAAGATGCCGGCCGTCAAAGGAGATGGCATGCGCGGCCTTGCCGTCTTTATCAGCGATATCCGCAACTGCAAGAGCAAGGAGGCCGAGCTGAAGCGCATCAATAAGGAACTTGCTAATATACGGTCCAAGTTTAAAGGTTTGTGTGCACATAAATATACACGCAAACAAATAGTGTCAAATTTGGCTGCGTTGATACTTGGCGGCAATTTTTTTTGGGGGGGTTTGAAAAATGTACTGTGATCTTACGATTTCTCTTTCAGGCGACAAAACACTAGATGGGTACCAGAAAAAGAAATATGTGTGCAAGTTGCTGTTCATTTTTTTGCTAGGGAATGACATTGACTTTGGTCATATGGAAGCCGTCAATCTGCTTTCGTCGAACAAATACACTGAAAAGCAGATTGTAAGTTTAATTGTTTTGTTTATTCCGCGCTCCACCAATGCGGCGAGCCGTGTTGCAAAATTGAAAAAATAAAAAGCTTTGCGTCGTCGATTCATACATCCCCACAATAAAATGTTGCACTTTCCAGGGCTACCTGTTCATATCAGTGCTGATCGAACAACAATCAGACCTCATGAAGCTGATTGTGCAGGGCATCCGCAATGACCTGACGTCCCGCAACCCGGTGCACGTGAACCTTGCTCTCCAGTGCATCTCCAACATGGGATGCCGCGAGATGGCCGAAGCTTTCTGCACCGATTTGCCAAAGCTGTTGGTTTCTGGAGAAACTATCGACTTTGTGAAGCAGTCTGCTGCGTTGTGCATTCTGAAGCTGTTCCGCAACTCGCCGGAAGCATTCCAGCCGGGAGAGTATGCAAGTCGTATTGTACACTTGCTCAATGACTCGCACATGGTGAGTACTTTTGAGAATTCAAACGAGAATAAATGAAAGATTGCTTTGAAAACAGCCAATTTTCCCACGAAAGGTCTCGAAGCGCGTTTTTCGACACAGTTAAAATGAGTGCGACCGTAATCCATTCATTTAAAAATGTAAACAAGTTATATTGTTTTTCGTGAATTTTTTTATTGAAATTGGGTCGTAATTTTTTATTTTCCCAATTTTTTTCACACTTTCAATTTTTCACTTTAAGGGAGTCGTCACCTCGGCCGCGTCGCTCATCGAGGCACTTTCCAAACGATGGCCAGAAGAGTACAAGGGCTCCGTTCCATTGGCAATTTCCCGATTGAGCCGCATTGTCACTGCCACGTACACGGACCTTCAAGACTACACCTACTACTTTGTCCCGGCTCCATGGCTTTGTGTCAAATTGCTCCGTCTTCTGCAAAACTACCCACCGCCAGATGATCCGTCCAACAAGGCCCGGCTCCTTGAGTGCTTGGAAGGAATCTTGAACAAGGCCCAGGACGCTCCGAAATCCAAGAAAGTTCAGCACTCGAACGCTAAGAACGCGGTGCTCTTTGAAGCCATTGCCTTGATTATTCACATGGATTCCGAGCCACAACTTTTGGTCCGTGCTTGCAACCAACTCGGAACATTCCTTTCGCACCGAGAAACCAATCTGAGATATTTGGCTCTGGAGTCGATGTGTCTCTTGGCAACATCTGAATTCTCGCATGACGCGGTCAAAAAGCACCAGGACACGATAATCAACAGCTTGAAGACGGAACGAGACGTTTCCGTTCGCCAAAGAGCTGTCGATTTGCTCTACGCAATGTGTGATCGCTCCAACGCTAACCAGATTGTCGCTGAAATGCTCGCCTATTTGGAGACTGCTGACTATTCGATCCGTGAGGAAATGGTGTTGAAGGTGGCTATTCTGGCGGAGAAGTACGCCACTGACTACACGTGGTACGTGGATGTCATTTTGAAGTTGATCCGGATTGCTGGAGATTATGTCAGCGAGGAAGTTTGGTATCGTGTTATTCAGGTAAGTTGGGCAATTAAAGGAGGTGCCAAATTTTCGGGGAGAGTGAAAGATCACATCGAAATCGCACAAAAAATTTATTTTTCTGAGTTTTGGCATATCAAATTGTACAAAAAATAAATAGAAAACCACGGGGAGTACACGAGTTGGCGGTAAATTCAAACGCATTTTTCTCCCGTTTTCTTTGCATTAATCGCTGGGAATAAATGTACAGGCATTATTTCGTTTTATTTAATAACAAATTAATGCATTTTCATCACAGACGGTGCAGTGAAACGTTGAATTGAACGACAGGCGAATATCGTTTTTCCGATATTCTTGATGGACCTATTCACAAAACCGGAAAAAAAGAAAAAATTTGACCGGAAATTTTGGGAAATATTGGAAAAAATTTGCCTGTACACGGTCAAAAAAATTTGGACCAAAATATCGATTTTTCTGAAAATTTTTAAAATCGATATTTTGGTCCAAAATTTTTTGAGCGTGTACAGGAGAATTTTTCCAATATTTTTAAAATTTCAGGTCAATCGGAGCATTCACCGATTTTCTCCGGTTTTGTAAATAGGTTCATGAGTAAACTGTGTTTTCGCGATTATCTATAATTTTAATAAGCGTTTAGAGCATGTTTTATCGAAAAAAAAAATATTAAAAGGGGAAAATGAAGCCGCGGCCGTGGTTTCCTAGGCCACGGCCTCTGATTTCGTGTACTGCCCGTGGACGTCAATTTTTTTTTTTGGAAAAATCAGAAATGTTTCTGTTCGATTTCGATGTAATATTCGTGAACCCCCCCCCCCCATCCAAAAAGTTCCATTAAAATAATTATTAAGCATTTTTAGATTGTCGTCAACCGTGAAGACGTGCAAGGATACGCCGCAAAAACCGTTTTCGAAGCCCTCCAACGTCCAGCATGTCACGAGAACATGGTCAAAGTCGGTGGATACATTCTTGGAGAGTTTGGAAATTTCATTGCTGGAGATGAACGATCTACCGCTAAAATTCAGTTTGAACTCCTCCACTCTAAATTCCATCTGTGCAGCATTACAACACGATGCCTCTTATTGACGACTTACATTAAATTCTGCAACTTGTTCCCAGAAGTGAAAGCATTGGTGCAACAAGTCTTCCAGACTGATCACAATTTGAGAAATCCGGACGCGGAGTTGCAGCAGAGATCCATTGAATACCTCCAAATGACCAAACTTGCTTCCAACGACGTTCTCGCCACAATTCTAGAAGTGATGCCAGCGTTCCCTGAAAAGGAGAGCAGTTTGCTAGCGAAGCTCAAAAAGAGCAAGCCCCAATTGGAGGAGATTGAACGTGAAGAGAAGGAAAAGAAGGCGAAGCCGTCGGCGGTGATGAGTGAAGGATCCACGTCGCTTGTTGATTTGGATTCATCCAATGATACCGTCGCAGCACTTGCCGACGTATTCGCTAACAATTCTGGACCATTGAATACAGCTCAAACGGATGACGTGGAAATTGCCAACAAGAGTGACTACACTAAATTTGTTACCAAGAACAATGCGATTCTCTGGGAAGATGACTACATCCAGATTGGATGCAAGTTGGAAACTCGTAACAATTTGGGAAGGCTTGGAATGTTTTACGGAAATAAAACGTCGCAGCAGTTTAACAAGTTCACTCCAATCATCACTTGTCCTGGCGCCCTGGCTGTTCAACTTCAAGCTCAGGCTAAGCCAGTGGAGCCAATTGTGGCCGCTGGAACTCAAGTTCAGCAGTTGATCAACTTTGTATGTGTGCAAGAGTTTCAGAAGTTGCCGATTATTAACATCAAGTTCACTTTTACGTGAGTTGTTTTCTGTATTTTTTATATTTTTGTACATAATTTCCAATTTTTGTTGTTTTGTTTCAGTGACCGCGCGGGAGCCCTTCAAAACTTTGACAAAAACTTTTACCTTCCGCTCTTTATTTCGAAGTTCTTCGAGCCAACCCAGATGACGTCGGAGCAGTTCTTCACCAGATGGAAGTCGCTTGGCTCGGCTTCCCAAGAAGCGCAGAAGATTTTCAGCGCTCAAAACCCAATGGAGACGTCTCACATTGAGGGAAAACTGAAAGGATTTGGAGCCAATCTGCTCACTGAAGTGGATCCGAACCCTGACAATTATGTGTGCGCTGGCATCATTCACACGCAGACGCAACAAATTGGAACGCTGATTCGACTCGAGCCGAATAAGCAAGCTAAGGTGCGTGAATTATGGGACGATTTGTCTTTTTAATGGAAAGCAATGAGATGGGTGAAGCAGAGCCAGTTTTTAATGACTGGCTCTATAATACGAGACGACAGCTGTGAAATAAAGTGAACAAGGTTTTTGAAAGGGGTTGCGTCAATTAGGATATGCACGTGCTCTGTCTTTTTTTAAACTCGTTTTGTGCCGCCGACGCCATGAGATGCGGCTGCGTCGCGTGAAACTCTATGTCTCATCGCTTACACGCTCTCTCTGCCTGAAAAATTCATTTCAAAAAAAATCTAAATTCGCATGATTTGGCACACTGCCAAGAATGATTTGAAAAAAAAATTCAAACCTTTTCAAAAAATGATCAACATCCGAAATGTTTTTTTCAGGGAATTTGCTTTAAAATGTAGTTTTGGGTGGGGGATTTATCAATATCGCATTCAAATTTTTCAAAAAAAAAGACCACGGGGAGTACACGAAAGTCGTGGCCGTGGCTTAGGGAACGAGGGGAGAAAACCTATATTTCCGCTTACCTGGCCCAATTTTTGCCGATTCGTAAATAATTTATCAAACAAATAGAGAAAAAATGAAGGGAATAGGAGAAACAAACCGCTTATTTTCCGCACAATTCTTAACTTTACTATTTTCCAGATGTACCGCCTTACAATCCGCTCAAGCAAGGACACTGTTGTCCAGACACTGGTCGACCTGCTCGCCGATCAGTTTTAATCATGGAAAATACACTATATTAGGAGCGTTGTGCCATTTACCCACCCGAACACCCAATGATATGAAATAAAATACTACTTTGTGGCTTACGATCACTTATTATTATTATTATTAATATTATTACTTTTTTTTAACCATTTAGACTGCATTTTTTAAATTTATTTATTTTTTCTTTTTATGTATAAGTTGAGATTTCTACCCCTTTGATTGATTTATTGATTGATTAATATTATTTCCATTTTTTTTTTGCTAATACTACATTCCTCTTGGTTGTTTCTCACCCGCTTTTGCTCTAAACAGCATAATGCTTTCTTTTTTTCTTCGCACCCATTTATCCTAACAAAGCAATAGATATGATTTTTTTTTGCAACTTGTGTAATGATAATTGAATTTCTAAGTCATTTTAATTTTCAGTAATTTATTAAATTCTCCTTTTCACTTATATATATATAAAATTTTAGATGAAATAAAAACAAATTCGAGGCAATATAAAGTGAAACTTTATTTGATGAAATACACTGGAAAAGCTGGGCAGCTCACAAAGTGTCGAAATCTGGTATGTGCTCATGGAAAAAATTCGAATTCGATAAATTCGAAATAAATACCAGCCAGAAAATAAGAAGAAAGCGGGCTAAAAAGAAAAAGACAGGAAATGAAATACTATCAGACAAAGAATGAAACAGAAGAAAACAAAAAGTGACACAAATGTTATGGAATTCCCGGGAAAACAAGCAATAAACTACTACATTCTATGAAGACGATTAGGTTGCAAGGCAATAGAGATTTAAATTAAGTTATTTACAATATCTGGGTGCTGCTCATCATCCTTCCGAAGAAGTTTGCGGTGAAAGTGTGCAAAGAGTTTGGCCGAAAAGTCGAAAACGTTCACAGGTGGATAGACCAAGGTCTTCCAGACCCAATTCCAAAAAGTACTTTTGACGATCCACATCGTCAACAGCGACAGAGATGAAGTATCCGTTGGAAGCTGGGAATTCAATTATTTGATGTTTCATACGTAAAGGCAAACGCGCCCTGTCGCACTTGTCTGCGTCTCCGCATTGGCGGTGCAAAATGGAGACGCAGAGAAGCGAGAAATGACGCGCGAAAATTCGTCTTCAAAAAAAAAAGTCTCTGAACTCAGTAATCTCTTACCGTTCATCGCCAAGGTCACAGCAACAACTTGCAGCACTTTCTTCATCGGATACGTATCAGTTGCATCGAGTCCAAAATAGGTCTCCACCCAAGATGGGTACTTTTCAAAAATGTGTTCCGGCACATTCGGATACCAATCTTCCACGTCCAACGGTGTCTGACTGTTTTGCAGAAACTCTACGTACTCTTCCGTCAACTTTGTCGAGCCAATCATCAACTCGTCAATCAGTCCCTTGTACTTCTCCTTCATCTGCACCTTGTGGCTAATCAGGTGATTTTTGAATACTTGTCCGTCCGAGTGAGCAGTGGCATAGCAGACGGGCTTAAAAATACAAACACTTTGTTATTGGCTTTGGATGTGTACATATTTAGCAGAGAAAGGCCCCTTATAGGCTATAGACAAAAAAAATTGAAACCGATAACACATTTTTTAGTGTCTAGCACATTAAATTTGCAAAATAAAAAGGGCAACACTTCTACAAGATTCTAGTTGAACGTACTTTGTGACCAGTCTCATCCTCTTTCTCACATACGAAATTGTGCTCGGCGCCGCTGGCTAAAAATGGAATAATATTTCGGTCCGCAAAACTCGCAGCACGATGGAGTAGAAGTTCCTGATTATTGGTCAGCATGACACTGACCATTCCGGAAATGTATTCCTGGTCCGATATAGTGAATGGGCGAATGTCAAAGCAGAACATGCACAACGGAAGAAAAATTTTGTTGTTGAAAAATATTTCCATATTTTCGAAAATTGTTAGAGTTCTGAAAATTCCGGGTTATGTATGTATTTGTGTTTTCTTTCAGTATGCACAGTTAAAGGAGGTGCAAAATTTTAGAAGGGGATTTACAAATATCACCTCGAAATCGGACAAAAAATGTATCTGATTTTTTAATAATGTTTCAAAAAAAAAAAATAGAAGACCACGCGGAGTACACGAAATCCGAGGCCGTGACCTAGGAAACCGGCGGCCGCGGCTTCTAGAAAATTCCATTTCCGCAGAAATATTCATTTTCGATAATTGCCGGTCATTCGTTTCAACGTTTTAAATCATTTATTGTGGACATTTTCGTTAGAATATAAAGCGAGAAAAACGGGATAAAAACGATTTAAAAAAAAAAAAGAAAAATGCGTTTCAATTTCTCGCAAACTCGTGTACTCCCCGTGGTCTTCTATTTTCCTTTGTAAAATTTGCCAAAAATGATCAAAAAAATGTTTAACGATTTAAATTAGATATTCATAAATAAATCTCCCACCCAATACTACATTTCAAGCAACTTTGCCCAAAAGTTGGCACCTCCCTTAATAATGAAAACAAATATATAACCAACCTTATCGTCTCGGTGACAAACCCGTTATAATGAATCCATTTCTCTTCAGTAGATCCACAATCCTCTACGATTTTATCACTCCTAATATCGCTCGAGTACCCTTGCATCATCCATCTTGCTACAGCAATTAGAACAACACAAGAACCATGAACTTCAAATGCATATGGTGTGAGCTCCGAGAGGATCGTCTTGTTGATGGCTTGGGTGACAAAAAAGAACATATCAATCGCATTCGTGAGGAATTCATTGACACCGTCATACTTTACAAGCCATTCTGACTGTAGAGGGTCCAGAGTTTCAATGTCTTGAAATTTGTTTCTCATGACTGACGCATTTTGCATCAGCCAATTGTATTCTTTGAACAGCCTTTGAACACGCGGACCATTTTCAAATGGAAGGTAGAACATTTCGACAAACGTGGTGAGAAGTGCTATTCGTTGCTGCTTCACGTCCTCTTCGGATAGTGCCAGGTCTGAAACCACTACAGGGCCGACAACGTCTTCATCAACAGTGATCATGGATTCATCTTCATCCTCCATTATGCCTTCATCCTGAACACACAAAAAAATATTAGTTTATCTGAAAGAGTAAAAGTAGAGGAAACGAAACCCTCACCGTTTCCATTGGCTGAGAATAATCTGGCGCCAAAGAGTTTAATTCAGACGGCGCTGGCTCTTCAGGAGGCACTGCCGACTGAATAATGTTTTTCGATGGAATTTCAACTGGGACTGGTTCAGGACGGATGATGCCATGGGTTTGTGGAAGATCCAGAAGCCAAACTGCAGTTCGACGGTCGGGAACAAATCCAGCGACATCAGCGGTGAGCTGTGGGGGTTGTGGGTTGGCGATTCCAGATGGGTACGCAAATTCGTTTATCCAAGTGGTCACTGCATTGGTGATAGATACCTCTGGCATGTAAACAGTTTCAGTGTTACAGTCAATGTTGAATAGCTCCTTGTTTTCAACGCTAGGTTTCTCTAAAAAGTGATTGATTTATGTACATATTATTTAAAATTTATTTAAAAACCCCCCACCGGGATCGTAATCTCTATCAGCCGCATTCCAGTCGGATAAACAGTGAAACGGTACAAAATCGGCTTCATATCTTCCATTTGGATTCGACAAAAGACCAGACGAGAATTCTCGGATTTTTACAGATCTATCTTTCACTGGTCCCATGAAAACTTTCTTCAAGTCATAATCGTTCGCGTGCAAATTATCCCATATGAGTGGCCTTCGACGCATCACTTGTCCCACTCGTGCCAAATGCTCCACTGACAAGGTTCGAGAAATAACTCGGGGTCCTACAAGTTTATAGGATATTTCGGCCGTAATGGCAGGGTTTATTATTAGATATACATATGTAGCTGATACTAGCTTTTCAGTGCATAATTTTCGGTTCTCGGATGTTTCGAAAGTTTTCTGCATTTTGTCGGCGCGGTGTTTGCACACAATATATTTATTTTCAAACCTTTTTTATGGAATTTTCCTTAACGAAGCTTTTAAAAACGATTTTGTGCAAACACCGCGACTACAAAATTCAGAAAAACGTTTGAAACGTCGCCATGTTTCGGTACTTTGGGACAAATTTCCGCTTATTTATGGCTAAATATTATTAATTTGGGATTTACTGATTTTTAATCGCCGGTTTGACGCTCTTTGTTCCACTCATTTCAATTGCGGTGCCCAAGAAAATTCGATTTCTATTTCGCGCTCCACCGATGACGCAAGGACACATTTCAACAACAATAGGAGAGAAATCAGACAATTGGACAAAACGATACACTGGGAAAACGAAGATACGCAGACAAGAAAATGCGTAGAATGATCGGTGGTGTGCGAAATAAATTTTAACGCCCGTATGAAACGATCCAGGTCATTTCTATACATTTTTCCGACTCAAAATTTTACTTAAACACTCACCAGTCCACATTATATGAATTTCCTTTGCGAGATTCTCGCCAATAGTGTTCAGGTAAGGTGACGACTCCAGTGTCGGATTGGCGCGCGATTCGCAATATTCCGTCGGACAAAACATGAATGTCTTGGGCTTTAAATGCTCGAAAATAGTGTTTGCCACGTGAACCTGCGCATGCGCAAACGACTGAAATCGTCGCTGATCTTCGTCGTGCATTTCCACTTCGATATCGTCAAAGAGCACCGCAAATGAACTACATCCGGCCGATTGGACCTGAAATTGTGTTTTTTTAATTGCGAAAACAAAAAAAAAGTGGTCGCGTACTGTTGAAAATGAAAGAAATTTCTATTCATTTCCTAAAGTACGCAATTTTTTTCGCCCAACAATGCATAAAACCTTCTTCATTTCACCCACCTGCTCCAACTTCTTCTTGAGCGTTTTCATTTCCTCCTCCGAGCTGTATCTGATGTCCAATCCGGGCGATATTGCATAGACAAAGTTCACGTTATTGTCTGTGGCGCAGTCCACCATAAAACGAAGAATACCTTTAAAATAAATTAATTTTATTTCATTAAACCAGTTTCAAAACTCACTCATTTCCTCCTCATTATACGGTTCCCTCCAGGCAGCTCGATGTTTGATGTCGTCTTTGGGGGCATAAACGTAGGTGGTCAGGCCCAACAAGTTTTGCCGTTTGTACAAATGTTTTCGCTGGTCCAGGGTCCATGGACGCCCGTAGAAACCTGAATTTAAAAATGTATAAATAATTATGCTCAAAGGTTTGTACCTTCGACAACACCACAGATGTACGAGCTGTTGCGAATTGACTCTCGACGGTTGAAGCTGAAGAAAAACAAAAAATGCGACATGGTGATTGCGTACTTTTGAAAATGGGAGTGAAAACGAAAAAAAAAAACGAAATATCACACAAATTGAAGAAACATTTTAAATTTTCAAAAGTACGCAAACACCGTTTCGCAATATTTTCTTCGCACAATAAATAGTGGTCTTTTTTTTTTAGCAATTAACAACGAACAAAAAATACCTTTTTCTCCGCTCCATTGTCAGCAAGCGTGCTAAATTTGGCACTCTACTTCAAATTTATCATCAACTTCAAGTTTAAGCTGAAAAAATGACGATAAGGAACGGGTGAAACTGAGAAGAAAGATTCAGCGGAAAAATGAGTGATAAACCAATTGAAAAGATACAGAAAGGGAAAACAAGAAGAACGGTGGACGAAAAGAGACAAAGTATTTATATACATAAAAAGAAAAGATATAAATAAAAAGAAAGTGGACTAGAAGTAAAAATAACAAATTGTTTGACTAGATTATTTAACAGTTCATTTTTCATTTTCATTTCCCTTTTTTCTTCGCTCCAACAAAAACGTGTTCACTTTTCACAATAAACAAAACAAATCGATAGGTGTGCGTTGAGGACCTAAAAGAAGACGTGGTGGCCGAGGTCGGCGGACGGACGAGTTTTGCTCTGTCTTGTGACGGCCACGAGACTTCCTCGAGTTGTTTACGAGCTCGTGTGAGAAGAAGGAAGTAGACTTTTTCAAGATTGATTTTTTATTTGAGTTTTTTGGTAATTTAATTTATATATTGCCAGATTCAAGGAATGGACATCATC
The DNA here is from genome assembly GCA_963572235.1 of Caenorhabditis japonica. Classification (NCBI taxonomy): domain Eukaryota; kingdom Metazoa; phylum Nematoda; class Chromadorea; order Rhabditida; family Rhabditidae; genus Caenorhabditis; species Caenorhabditis japonica. The sequence goes on along the minus strand of OY754347.1, from coordinate 13,447,576 downwards.
TTTAGATATGATTAAAAAAATTTATTTTTTTTTGAAATACATAAATCGTTGCACGGCACCCCAGCCTTCCAAAATTGTGTCTACCTGGCGCATTTTTAAAACCCTAAGGCTCGGTCATTTTCTGACAAAAAGGCCTCGTTTTTAGATTAAAATGATGGTGTCATCCTGAATAATCAGATAATGATTCGAATTTCTCAAAAAAGTAAATTTTCGAGTGAAAAAATAATTTCGTTATCCAACGAACTTGGTGGGGATTTGGACGACAGGGAGGCGTGCGTTATCTTTTTCAAATAAAACTAATTCGGTTATTCACGGAAACAGCAAAAATATTCAGCGAAAATTTAAAGAATGCTCCGATCGATGAGAAACTTTGGGAAATCTTTCAAAAAATACTTCCGGTCATTCCCTGAAAATTTCAGACCAAAATATCGATTTTGAAAATTTTCAGAAATAAAAATCGATATTTTCAAAATCAATATTTCGGTCTGAAACTTTCATGAAATGATCGGAAGTATTTTTTAAATGATTTCTCAAAGTTTCAGACCGACCGGAGCATTCCCCGAAATTTCGCTGAATTTTTTGCTGGTTTTTTCTATTTTTGCTTTTTTTGCTGGTTCCGTGAATAACCCCATAAATACTGCGGCACGGCGTTGATTATGATCACACCATAAAAGAATTATTATTCTCAGTACGGAGCGCTGTAAATTCGCTCCATTAGCAGTTGACGAGGCGGCCACGTTGGCGATTGGAGAATGAAATTGAGAGAACAGAAATTGAGAGAACGTGGCTGATGTTTCGCTTATAAGCGCGTTTTTTTCTCTGAATCTCACTCCAAATGTATGAGCAGTGCGATTGGAGCGAATTCGCAGTGCTTTATACCGAGTATGCAAGGTTCAATTTATTAAAAAAATCCCAAAGGAAAATATTGTCCAAAGAACATATCGCGCTTCATAAACAGAAGGGAATTGGGCATATATAAAAATTGTGATTTCTGGGTATTGCCTTTTAATTAATACTTCTCGAGAAAAATCGAAAAATTTTATGAAATTGACGAATTTGATTTATTTTATGTTTTCAATTCAAACTGTGCGTTAACGAATCCAAGGGTCTCGCCACGATCGGCTCGAATTTATTTTCAAGCAAGGAAAATTTCGGCAAAAAACAACAGTCTCTCGAATTTTTAGAAACAAGTTTATATCGACAAGATACAAAAATAAAATAAAATTTTTTCACGCCGATCGTAACCTGAGTAGAAATCGTGGCGAGAACCGCCGACTCCACGGGGTGCTGGCGACTGCCCTTCGCTCCATTGATAATATCTTGGCAGTGTGCCAAATTATTACGTATTCCCGAGTACGCGAGATGCCGTAAAATGGGCCTCACCACGATCGGTGAATGCATACTTGTAAACAATCTACAGTACTTGGGATACTGTAGATTGTTTACATTTTTCTACATGCGTGAATTGGAAACATCATGTTATTTTTATACATGAATGTCCCCCTTTTTTTAAATATAAGTTTTAAAAAAACAAAAAAATAACAAGCCGCAGCGCGTGGCGTCAGCGGCAAAAAAAGCGTCGAATTATGCGGCGACTAACAGCGGCTTTGCTGCGGAATTGGTGCCAGGTAAAAAGTTGACGTATTTTCCAAAACTTACCTAGTTGTATTATTGGGGGTACTACGGTATAGAGCTCGCACGGAATAGAACCGCCTGAAATTGAGCTGTACCGACACAGACACGCTCGAGTGTATCCTCATTCCAGCGGGTTCTATTCCGCGCAATTCTATTTCGTTCGAGTTATATACCGTAGTACCCCCGTAGTCTTACCTTAAATCAGTGACTGACGTGATAATTTTCCAAAATAAAAAAAATTTTTTTTTTGGTTTTTTATTGATGGTTGATTTCTAGCCTATAGATAAAGAAAGAGAAACCTTTCTTGATAGATCAAATAGATAACAGATAAGAGAACAATAAACTAAACACGAAAATTAAAAATAAAAAGAAAAAAAAATTATATACATTTCTCTTTTATGTACGTCCCATGAGATAGATCGGAACCTGAGTACTGATAGATTTTCTCTTTTCTCTTGCGCAGTTCAGTTGCCAACTTTGTGATTTTGGGGTCTGTAACAAAAATTAAAACAAAACAAACAATTAACACACTTTCAATTTATTGTTCCAAGTTTTGAAGAGAAAGAAAATGAAGAAACACCAAAGACTTCCGACGGTTAATTTGAAAAAAATATATAAATGGAATGGCTGGAAATAGAAAAAAAGAAGGTCAGAGAAAGAGAGATGAATTAAATAAAGTTCATTAATTTTTCTTAAATTTTTTGAAAAAAAAGAAACAAAAATTGTCTGCTGGAGAGAGAGCCAGTCCGGAAGTCGAATTGTCGCGTGTGCAGTGTCATTAAAGGTGGCGTCTTAACCGAGTCGGAACACGGACCGTTTTCCAAATCTCATCATTGCACGTTTTCCGAATCTCATCATGGCGCGCTTGCCCATTCGCATCACCGCGCGTTTTTGTCTGAAAACGTCATTTTTTTGTTGCTTGTCTGGGCAGGTATTCTAGTGTTCTAGACTTGATCTAATATTTATTAAAAAAAATCGTAGTTCCCCTATTGACTTGAACTATTATTCAATGATCGAACAATTTTAAGTACCAGAAATTTTGATTTAGTCTGACTTGGTTAGGTAAAATGAAGCTTGTCTAGAAACTTACAGAGGTTCTTCAGTCCCCTCGATCTGCAAGTCAAACGGATCCACATCATCATAAAGCATGGGATATTCTGAAGTTGCACTCATACACAATGTATTCACTGTTATAGCCTTACCGTTTACCACATCTTCACTACCGTAACCGTTTGGCACCGCAACGCACACCGCAATCAGCACGGATAACATGAGAAGAGCGATGACGGCACGGCAAGAGTAACCCATCATTTGGACACAATTTCCGCTGCAAAACGGGAAATATGTACATAACAATTTCTGGATGATTTTTTATTTTTATTTTTGTAAATATATACGTATATGATATGAAGCAGGAAGTTGAGCAAAAAAAAGGAAAAATCAATGATCACAAGGAAGGGTAAAAATTGAATAATAGGGAGAAATATCAACATTTTTTTTAATTTGATAGATCAAAGAAGCCCAAGTAGATTAAAACAAATTTAGCAGCAGTAAAACATCGAGAAGGTGTGGATTAGAAATTCCAGCCTCCCACGGACCGACCGACCGACCCGTCCCGTCCCGCCGCGACCGCAACAAAAAAAAAATGTATAAGAATGCACAGAATGGGATGGTTAGAAGCTGTGATAGTGACGTGTGATCATGCCAAGTCTCAACAAGCCCATTGCGCACACTTTTTCATAGGAATGAGATCGGATCGCGATATACATAGGAGGAGATGGGAAGCGAAGAAGCTAAAACTTTTCACAAATTCATTTCCAATGAAGGGAACACGAAGCTGTGTTTTCTGGTGGAGAAGAGGCCCGATCCGCAAATACCCTCCCTATTTTCCTTCATTTCATTCAAAACAAGAAGAAACTATAGGCAAGCAAGCTGTATTCCCAAAAAAGAAAAGAATTCCATCAATTTTAAAAGAATTGTTTTACATTTTACACCAAAACGAAAAGAGCTTCTGACTCCCCCACGCCGTTTTCGTTTGTATCCAGTTGAAACGAATCAGAACTACATATAAAAATGCATAGGAACGAGGGCGGGCTTTCACTATCGTCTTACAAAAGGAGCTCAACCTTTCTAGCCTATCGGATCGGTATTATCTGCTCGAAAATCTCCATGGTCTGCTAGAGATTTCTGGAAGGATATCCGGCAAGAATAAAATAATGGAGCACTTTTATACGTGCATACATATTTGTCACGCGTCGTATCGGATCGTTCAAAATTTGATTTTATCGGATTACCAATAGTAATCTGAAAAAATCTGACGATGAAGTTTTTTTTGGCATGGTGAGCCTAGTCTTATATAAAGGAAAACAAGTTTGAAATAGAGTGTGAATGAATACTATGAACTGATTTGGAATGCATAAAAATGACCTGAAAACCATAAAACGGAAAAAGAAAGAAAAGAAATCATACTTTGAGTGGCGTCTTGTCTAGATTCGAAGAAACATGATGGCTTTGAAGGTTTCCCGATCAGACCAAACATGAAATTTAAATTTAAATTTAAATTTGAGCAAAAGAGCAACGTAAAAAGAAAAAGCAGACGTCGTTAATTTTGCATGTGAGAATTAAACAACTAAGTATCATTCATCCGGCTTTATAAATTCGGTTGCAAAGCTAAGCCTTTAAATACTAAAACTCATATTCTAATCCCCAAAGTTCGTTTCTCGTTTTTTCGACATTCTATCACACATTTGCGATGTTGCAAAATACAATTCTGGCACTTATCGTACACCCTAACTCACTTTTGTCACAAAACAGAGCCAAGTTCACTTCGCGACGACGGTTAAGGCCAGGCCCTTCACACAAACAGACATTTGAACGAAAAAGTCGTTAGCTTTATGGGATTGGTTACTAGAGCTGAACAACTTTTGTCTCTTTCTTCCTCTTGAAGCAATGATGACTCTTTCCGTTTCAAAACTATTCTATTTTTTCTTTCGTTTTTCAAAAAAAAAAACCGTCAAACTTAAAAAAAAAAACGAAAAACGAAGTAATCATAGCCGTTCGGAGCCGGATAATATTGAAACTGAAATTGCAGATTAAAATTGAGTAGGAGGAGAGAAAAGATTTTCACTATTTCACACAAAAAAATGGAAAAGTAATTTTCTAAAGTGTGAGATTCTTAAATTCTATTAAAAGTCAATTTTTAAATTGGGAGAACGAAACAATTGGAAAAGAAAAAAGGAAAATGGATGAAAAAGCCGAAAGGACACGATTTTCCGACCATGTCAATAAAATCGTACTATAAATTAGCCCAAAAAGTAAAAAAATAAATAAATAAAAGCACATATTTAACACTGAATTTTAAAACTCCTCTTTCTGAGCCATTTTTAAACTTTTACAGGTGGTTCGGCGCTTAAAATATGTGTTTTAATCGTGGTTACAACGCTATTTATAAAGAAAACGGAAATTCAGATTGGCATTTCAGGGAAATTTGAAATTTCAGGTATTTTCAGAAAACAGCTAATAACATGTTTATTCCTCTACTGATTTGATCGCGAAAGCTTTTAAAATTATCGCAATTTGTTTCTTAACAATATGTTTAATTGAAAATTGGAAAATGCCAGCGCAAACACTGCTGCATTTCTCGTTTTGGTGGCAGTATGTTCTGGCTCCGAACTTCCAAACTATGATTATACTCGGTAAAAGGAGCCGCAAACTCGCTCAATTGACAACATAGACGAGGTGACGAGAGAAGTGCAGAAAGTTGAGATGTTTCGCTCATAAGCGCACTCTTTTCTGTGAATCTCATTCCGCATTCCACTGTGCGATTGGAGCGCATTTTCAGCTCTTCGCATTAAGTATATTATTCGCTCACGAGCAAAATCTTGGTCTCGCAGCGAACAGTGTTTATCGTAGCTGCGAGACCTGCGGAACGTCGAAGTGTTTTTACTGAATTTCGCCTGTTGGACATAGAATTTGCGCTCTACCACGATGTATCTTGGTTTTTTTAAATGAAAGTTTTCACTGAAACCTGGGCCAAAAAACCACACAAAAAGAAAAAGACCTTGAATAAAAAATACAGTTTTGCTAAAAAGGATCTCTGTCATTATTTTTCATTTTAAAGTGAAAATGCATAAACTTTCACATATTCCGGCCCTTGTCAAATTTTTTACTACAAGTGGAAAATGACAGGGCTAGCTAAAGTGTAAAAGACCGCAACCATAATTTTTTTGGAAGGAGCTAGAGTTGGTCATGAAAATTCATAGCCCTTCTTCCGGTCGGTCAGATGTTTCGAGTTATGGCTTGTTTTTGCATAGAGAAACTACTTTCAGAGTCGTAAGGAAAAAAGTGCCAAAAAAAAGAAAACAGATCTCTGTCTAATGGCACAGGACAGAAAAAAAAACAGTCTAGTTCAAATTTTCGCTGAGCTGATTGGATAGCCTCCATCCGAAGGGGCGTTGGCCTACTCCTCCTTCTCCCTCTTCTCGCTTTTTATCTAGCTGCTCCGGTCATAAAATTGGCGTGTTTCATGACAAGAACTCATAGATTCATAAGGAGAGGTCGTTTCGTCATCGTCATCAGTAGCTTCTTCGTCTTCTTTTTCTTCTTCTATCATAGGACGACCATTTCCAAAAATGGAAAGAAACATAACGAAACGAAACAACGAGCATGGAATGACGCGTTTGCATTGCAAGTCTGGTTGGATGATGTTCCGAAGAAAAAAACCGAACCGCAGAATGAGTTTTGGCCTTTTTTGTATGTATATGTACACCAAAATATTCATTCACCTTGGAGATGCCAATCAAATCGAAATGATGAAGATGACAAAGCAAAGATGCGTCTGTCATTTATTTATTTCATTTCATTTTATTTCATACGTCAATATTTATTTTCTTTTTTTTCTACAGCATGACAGGGAATAAATGAATTAAAAAAAATCGAGCCATTCGTAATGGAAAGGGGGGGGGGGTCTCTGAGAACCATTCCAATCCGATCCATTCCCCATTCCGCTTCAGGATTCGTTTTGCATTCAAAACGAGTACGGATATAAAATTCGGTCAAATCCTGATCCAAGGTCATGTGCAGCAGCAACAGGAGCAGCAGGAGCAGGAGCAGCAATTAAGTACACAGATAATTGCACTAGTGAACTGACTGAAAACTTTTTATTCGTGAGCCTTCCTTTCTTGCTCTAGACACGTTCTCATGCCATTTTCACAGATTTTCTTTTATTAGTTTGAAAAAAAAAAACAAGAAAAAGTTTCATGATGAATCAATCAATCAGAGTTGATGTACATACATATTTCTGTCTGTGCGCAATTTTTTTGTTGTTGAATATTTTGAAAAATTGAAAACCTTGTGACATATTTTGTTTCGGAGACCCGAAAACATTTATTATTGTTTCTCAAAAAACAAATCGCATAACATAACAAAACTTTTCTTTTTAATTTTTTTTTCATCATGTTATTAATTCCCAGGGTTCAGAGAAGGAGCATTTCGCAGTTATTTTTTGTTCATTTTTTACCTGATACTTGTTTTGATACTGATTTTGGAATTTTCTTTTTCAGAAAAGTCATGTCAATGTTCAGAAGGATGGAAAAAGCAAAAAGAGATCGGTCTTCGGTGGGTTTTTATTTCATTTTTGAAGAAGGCCACTGCTTCTAGAGCAGGGAATTAAGGCCTGAATTTAAGAATTCCTATTTCTTCAATTTGCCCAGGTCGTCTGTTTGTTTCAGTCGTGCTTAAAAAACAATCTATACTCGGTATAAAGCTCTGTAAATTAGCTCCAATCGAACAAGGAATTTCGCATGCATTTGGAGCGAGATGTAACTACATCGTTGAGTTTAGTTGGAAACTTTGTCAGCGCACCCACAGGTGCCACTTTTTTGGGAAATTTGGTTTAAAATGTAGTTTTGGGTCCGGGATTTACAAAAATCTCACTAAAATCACACAAAAAATTTATCTGATTTTTGACGATGCAAAAGAAAAAGCAAAAGACGTAAGACGTCCAAAAGGAGTACACGAGTTGTGTAACAGATGGGCTACAAAACAGGTGGCCGCGACTTTTAGAAAATTTTCTTTTCTTGAGCAATCATCGGTTTTATTGCTGTTTACTACAATTCTTCCTTAATTTTTTGACAAATTATCGGCAGATCGAGTTTGTCAGTTTATGAGAATAAAACTGTTGCGAAATTTTTTCACAGAGGCATGAGCCAGGAGTCAGCAAACGCGCTCAAACATACAAGATTGCTGCTTTTTTTCAGAGTTTTGCATTAAATTCGAAACAAATTGCTAACAAAAACCAAAAAAATTAATTTATTAATTTTATTTTTACATTTTCAGAAGAAAATCCCCGAAAAAATACTTAAAAACAGCAATCCTAATTGAAGAAGTCCGAAATGTGCGTCCTGACACGTGTGCTGACTCACACAGCTCGTGTACTCCTCAAAAATTCATTTAAAAAATAAGATAATTTTTTGTGCGATTTTAATTTGCAATCGCCTAAAGGATTTTTTGTCACATTTTTTCCAAATATCTTTGTATTTTCCAAAATTTTCAAAATTTTTTGGCATTTTTTACATTGAAAAGTACACGGCGTGTTGGACGGAACTTTGAAAAAAAAAAGTTAAACTGCACGGCTTTTTTTCCGAAAAAAAAAATTATGGCCAAAGCATGGTCGCATTTTCTACCATAGGCTGCATTTTGTCTGCACAGCCACTCATCGACGTTAAACTGATACTCAGCGGAGCGCATTGACAATAACGTTCCGACCAGAACAGATCGTAGCAATGCAAATGCGCGCCATTCGGAAAAACAGTCACCGAGAGACTGAGAGAGTGCCAGACGAAACACAACTTTGCTGGCACATTTCCCATGAATGGAGCGCGTCCGTGCAATATAAAAGAAATCACGTTTCGGCGATTAATCACTTCCTGATAGTTCATATACAAATATCTCATCATTTCCGGTCGTGTGTTTAGCCAACACTTTTTTGGTACCACGGATGCCTCCCAAAACTAAATAAAAAAACTCGATTTTGTTGATAGTTAACAAGCTGATCGTCTAATTCAAATTACGGGGCTGTCTCCTTAGTCACCCGACATCTCCGCCCAACGCCTCTTCGCCATTTTCCGGTGTGCAAGTTCAAAGTCTTTGCTGCTCAGCCAGGGAAAGTTGTCAGTTTGTGCTCGCCTTATTCAATAGTGACGCTTTTCGCACTTTGACAGACGACGGGCATCGAACATCTTATCGTAAGATAAACGAAAACAGAGCTGGAATTAAAAACACCGCTGGAAAACAAGAAAATGAGAAACTCGCGTTGATAGACAGACACGTTTAGTTAGTTTCGTGCGACCGCGACTTTCCCAATTTCACGTCTTTTTTTGCTTCTTCGTTTTCGTTCCTGTTCTCGTTTATTTTTGCCGTCATTTTGAGTTTCTGACGACTTCCGTCTGTCGTCAGTTTTGCGTTCCGAACGTATTCATTCCTGTTCAAGTCTGTCGGAATAAACAGCGGATTAATTCTGCGGAAATCGCATCGCTCATTTTTTGCTTTGAATCTGTGGAGAACTGACTGATAAAAGCTGTTTTTTTGCCAAATCGGTGCTGTCTGATATTCTGTTTCTGTAAATTGTATTCGTTTGCCAAAATGTTCCAGTTTTTGAAATCGATTTCGAGAAACAACAGTATGCACGGCTTTCAAGAGGTGAGTATGGTATTCTCATATGGGATCGGTAGCTAGAAATAAGGGGAAAAATAAAACATTTAAAGACGTTACTATTACTGTAGGCAATCGCGCTCTACCGCTCAGGATTGAAATTGATGGGTTTGAAAATGACTATTAGTGATCATAGGCAAATAGCTATCACTGATGGCACGGGGGCAAGAGGCGGGAATCAGTAAACGCGCCCTAATGCACATTCAGGACCACTTCAATTAAAATTTATTATTTTCACGTATTCTTGCGTCGGAGCGCATTTGCTGAATCCCGACTCATGTCCCTGTGAGTGCAAACCGCAGTTCTTAGGCCATTATGTTTTTTTGTTACAATTTCGGCGTTTATACTTGGTTGCCGAACTCTCATACGACCAATTTCAGTTGCCCCACTTATTTATTTCCAAAACGCAAAACTTTTCAAAACTTTCTCTCTTCTTGAAAAAGTATAAATCACGCTATTCACTACTTAATAATTTACGTCTTCAACCTATCTTGATAAAACAATTCTCACGGACTTTTCCTCCTCTTTTTTCTTTTATTTTTCTTTTTCTTCTTTTCCCCCCACGAGCTGCCCGCTCCGCTCGGCTCAAGTACTCGGCTCATTATTCTAATCTAAAATACCACATTGATCTCATACTCCGTTCTAGTTCAAAACTTGATAATACATGTTTTCTAGATTTTCTCCGCAGTCTTTTTTCTATGTTCTATTTTTTTATTCTTTTTGAGCCCTCACATCTTCTTTCTTCTTATTCCCTCATCTCATATGCACTGATCTAATCCGGGAAGCGGGCGAAAACAGAATAAGGCGCGCATGAAGAACTGTGTTTATGTCAATTCCTTTTGCTTTTTTTTCATTATGAGAAGACACCCAATTATCCTTCCTTTTTCTTGCTTAAGAAACTATTTTACGAGTTTTTTTTCCGCTCCATGCAAAACTTCTGTTTATGTGCTTGGCATTTGTAATTAAGCCACTCTATTTTCAATGTCATTTTTTTTATGTTTCATTCATTTTCTACTTTTTCTTGTTTTTTTTTCTAACTGTTCACTTTCTCGTTGTTTATCCAATATATATTTTTATTTACTATTGGTACGAGCGCCATACAGTAGCCTGCCTTCTTATGCAAATTTGACAAGTTCCTTTTTTCGAAAAACGGGAAGTAAAAATTGAAAATTCTTGTGTATACAAATAACATAACAAAACAAGTTTACCTGAATAGAGCCCAAGTCAAAACATGTAAAAACAGATTTGTGATTTCTTCCTTTTCCCCTTTCTAACCTCGAAAACTTCAAAAATCAGCACATACTTACAAATTCAATTGGGAATATGAATTGAAAATAAAATTTCCCTTCTTTTTCTCTTTCTGGGAAAGAGGATACAAACAAACAGGGACAGTTTTTGTTTCGAAATTGGTTTCGCGCTTCACCGATGACGCCAGTCCTGTTGAGAGAGAAGTTAGACAGTTAGGCAAAACGGTGAGCACGGTAGGGCTCAAACAAGACCTCTAGAAAATGATTATTTTAAAAGCTCGATCCCAAAAACCTAATGAAATTTCGAGCCATTTTGTTTGGCTATTATCTATTCACGAATAAGTGTGATGTGGCTTACGGCGCTCCGATGTTCCGCAGTTTGGGAGAGGACACCACAGTGAAAAACTGAGGAACATCGGAGCGTCGTAAGTCACACTCGTTCGTAAACAGATAATACTCAAAATATTGAAAAGTTGAGCCTATACTTTTTGTTTTTTTTTTCCTCAAAATTTCATTTTCATTCTCAAATTTCATCTTCCCTTTGAACTTCAAATACTTGAACAAATAAACAACAAGAAAATTTTTTGCAATTTCCAAGAACTCAAATGCATTATTAAAGTGTGAGTGCACCATTAACCATCAGGTGTTTCTTTAATTTTTTAAAATTCAATTTTTGAATTTTTCTCTTTCATTTTTCCATTTCCCCCTGTTGTTATTATTTTTCTTCAAAAACGCTGAAAAAGAAAAAAAATACATATTCTAGGTAACATATAACTTAACACTATGTTTTTTTTTTATTCTTTTTCTTTTCTTTTTACCCCTCCTCTAATATTCCATTCACGACGAAAATTTGGTTGTCTCTTTTGAAAAGAAAAGGAGAAGATGTGAATATTTCCAACTTTCCTTTGTTTTAGACACGACTTGAGGTGCGGTGCGGCTCTTTTCACCTTTTTGCACTAACTGGTAAATTGTTCCCATTCAAGGGGAGATTCTCAAAGTTGGCTCAAAAATCAAACAACGACATACATACATCATCAGCCATCTTGATTCAGCCTTTTATATAAGTTCTCGCGGCCCTTACTCGTAAATTCTCTCACCTGCCCTCTTTTTTTTGGTTTCGGCCAACTCGTGCCAACTCTCATCGCATCTTATTTCACCCCATTCCCATACATGCAATTGCAGACTTGAGGAAGGAAGGAAGCATCTCAGCACTTTTGCTTTCATTATTTTTTCTAACTTTTTACCCTCTCTCTCCCTCTCGATTTTTCTTCCGTTTTACCTCGTCAGAGCTATCAATGGATACTGCTTCAACACCAAATCACGAGGCTCCGCCACTACCATTACCATTACCATCTGGAGTCTCCAGGACATCTTCAGTGACGAATAGTTTGCTGAAAACAACTATGAGTTTGAAAAGAAGTTTCAGACGTAAAAAGGTAAAGATTGGTTGGGGGAAACTGGAAGAGTAGAAAAATTTGGCAAAAACTCATTGACTACACATTCTCATTGACTAGAAAGTCTCATTGAGTTTACTTCGCTCATGGACTACATATGAGGTTGTATTCATAAATTTTTTCCCGATCGGTAAACGAAAATAATTAATGATTTCCCGGCCGGAAAATAATGATTTCAGTATTCTTGAATGATTTGCGGACCGTTTAAAGTGTCATTAAGCCAACCTTTGAGAATCAGATTTTTGTTATAAAACTTTTTACATCCTAAAAGTGAGTCTAACTAAAAGAAACAGATAAAATCATACTTCTGCACAGCTCCCTCCGGTCGCCCATTTCAATGTTGTCACAATTGCTTCCTGCGTGTTACCGTTGAACTTTCCGGAAATTGATGATTTTTTAAATGACAATTTGCAAGAAAAAATGAGAAATCGACGAAAAATTAAGATAAACTTGTTGTAAAATCAAAAGACCGTGTAAATTTGCGGCGATTATTAAATATACTGTTTATTCCACACGCGATAAAGCATCATCATATTACATTAGTGATCCAAAGAAATGTAGTCAATGAGCAACATGAAGTAAATGAGACTTTGTAGTCAATGAGAATAAGTAGTCAATGAGTGCATGTAGTCAAGGAGTTTTTGCCGAAAAATTGTTTACCAGTCTAACGATCTGAGGACATATACAAGAAACATGAAAATCGTTTTCCGGTAAACGAAATTCGGAAAACTCCCATTTTTGCATGATGAAGTTGAGAGACGCAGAGAAATGTTTTTTTTTCGGAAAACGGTTTTCGTTTGTCACTTTCTTGCATATTATAAATATTATGCTGGTGGTCGGGGGAGCGCGTTTGCAACATTTTGTGAATTTCGAATTATGAAATTAAAATATATTTTTTAAATTTTTTAATCCACAATGTTCAAATTTAGGTTCGACTAACCGCGACGGGCCTAGTAGTTCCAAATTTTAACTTTTCCTAAATTAAAGCAAACACTTTCTTTGCCTATATTTTTTGCATTTTTTTCTTTTCACGTGCTCTATCGGCTTGTAGAGAAAATTCTACGTTTTTTTTTTCTATTTTTTCCAATTCCTAGTTTTTCTACCTTTTTTATCCTCCTTTTCTATTTTAAAAAGACTAGACGTAAACCTTCCTCCTCCACCGCCGAAAATTTGATTTTCCTCTTTTTCAAGGCTTGTTTAACCCGTTGGGAGAACCAAATTAAAGACGAAAACTGGAAGACGTAGGGCGACTCTCACAGAGAAACGAAAACCAGGAGGGATAACAAAAAAAAAACGAAAAGAGACAAGAAATAACACGAGAAAAGCGGTTGTGGGTGCAATCTACTCTCGGACAGACAATAAGCTCCGACTGATGCCAAAAGCGTGGAGCTCATTTTATTTCAGTTTATGGGATTAGACCGGATTGTGGGCATGTGTACATATTTATGAATTTGCAATAATTTCTTGAACTTTTAATTTTTGTTCAATTTTTTTTTTGAAAATAGTATATCTACACACAATGTCTGCCCAATTTTCATTCATAACTTTTTTTTCATCATCTCTGGTCATTTTCGTGTTCATATTCATCAGATTTTCCTAGTAATTGCTTTTTGGTATTCTTCCGCTTACATTTTTCGCATGCAGTCTGAAAAAGGGGGTACGACAGAATAGAAATAGGCGAAATAGAAATGCTACAAAATAGAAATGCTACAAAAAAGAACTGGAAAAAATAGAACGGCTACAAAATAGAAATGAGCGGAATAGAACAGCGCGAAATAGAAATGTGACAAAATAGAAATGGGCGAAATAGAAATCGGTGCGATGGAGCGCGTTTGCATTATTCTTCGAATTTTCCGATTATTATAGGATTTTTCAGTACTTTTCAGATATTTTACGCACTTAACAACATCGAAAATGAAGAAAGGTATAAAATCAATGCAGTTTCAGAAAAAAAAAATGGAAAATCGGCGAAAAACTGAGCAATTGAAAAAATAATGCAAACGCGCTCCATCGCCAAAATTTTTTCTATTTTGTAGCATTTCTATTTCGCCCATTTCTATTTTGTAGCCGTTCTATTTCGTAGCATTTCTATTTCGCTCAGTTCTATTTTTTCCAGTTCTTTTTTGTAACATTTCTATTTTGTAGCATTTCTATTTCGCCTATTTCTATTCTGTCGTACCCCCCTGAAAAAAAGATTACTATGAGAACGTTTTGCATCTCATCTCATTTTATTTCATTTTTTGCTGCTTAAATACTACTTAAATAAATGTTATCTTGCGACTTTGATTTCGGCCGAGTTTCACACCTTCGCTAGACTCTGAAAATCTAACTCTGCTATTCCATTTCAATGCACAGAAAGAAGAAAGTTCTAGAGAAAAAAGCGCGAAAGGTGAGATCAAATAAACAGTGACGAAACTTTTTTTGTTGCCTGATCTGATAAAAAACTGTCTTTGCTCGTCGTCTACGCTTATCAGTTTTCGTTTGATTCAAAAATAATCAAATTTACGTCCGAAAATGACAATTAACCAGACTTCTTCCCGTTTTTCACTATTTCAACTTTTTAAATCCTCATGATTCAACTCGCAAAAAAAAAACAAGACATTTCAAGAGATAGACCGAAATGACTTGAAAAATTCATCAGAATCTTTCTTTGCTTCTTGTTTTCTTTTTTCAATGTTTTTTTTTGGATTAATCCTTCTTTATTCTGTGCAAAACTTTTCAACGCGCCAAGTCAAAAAAAAATTATAAAATTAATAAATTGAACCACCCATTTAAAATTGTATCATGTCTAAATTTATTTCATCATCATTTCACTATCCCGTCAAGGTTCGTACTTCTTTTCTTCTCATAAAAGATCAAAAGCCCTATTTTTTAATATTCGTGAGTGATCTTATCATAATCCACTTGCCCTGCAGTTTTTATTCATGGAGATCATAATAATAATTTTATCTTGTCTAGGCGTAATTTTATTTGATATAAATAACTAACTAATTTCATATAAATCACGCTCATAACGTCATTTTTAAACATGCATGAGAAAGAAAGAAAAAAAATCATCTTGGCTCACTAAGTTGCGTAAGCCGTAAGCTTTTCCTTTCTCCCGTCCCGTCCCACCTTTGACTCGGTAACACTGGCCAAAGTGGAGCCAAATTATCAGCGTCTGACTTAGTGTCACTTTTATTTATGGCCTTGACACATTTTGAGACGGTTTCACGTGAATGTGCTCTCTGTCTCTCCTGGGGTGTGTCGTCGGTTCAAAGTTCCATCTTTGTGAATGTTAAGCAATTTCATTGTAGAGTCACTTGAGCCTTTTCCTGACCTTTTGCCCATTGAGAAGAGTGTCAGGGGCGCGAAAAAGAGAAATGAAAAACCCCTGAAAAAATCTTTCTGCCTGACCAAAATCACAATCCAATTTGACGGCATGCGCGGTGATGCCCCGCACAAAGAAGCCGTTTTTCACTTATTTTGCGATTCCATCAAAAAAGTGCTTAACAGCCCCCTGAAAGAAAGTGCTCTTGCCTTATCCTTAACCGCCCCCCCCCCCATCTCTTCTTTCTTTTACATACATACAAATCGACTTTTTACTTTTCTGACATCTTAGGCTGTTTATTGAACTTTTCCCCCAAAGCGATTTTGTAAACGAAGCTGATTATCCAATGAATATGAATCTAAATCAAGTGAGCCAAAAAAAGTGAAAGTGCATTCAAACTAGTGAATCATAAATATGAGACTAATTTTGGGCGTATCAAGTCAAAAAAAGGAGGATTCAATATTCAAATCCCTTTTTTTTCACGAGTTCATTTTCAGTCGGATGAGTCGAGAATGAGCTTTGAGCACCGATCAGTTGTCCGGCTCTTCAGCAACAGCTCCACGAGTAAGTGTGTTTTGTTCTGTCCATCTATGTATTCGTCTGATTTTCAGCGTCAAATGGAAGCCGGAAAACATCAGTGCCGTCATCCGTGCTCGCATCTGCTCCATTGATGGCGGCGGCAATTGGTGATGGCTTAGGAACTCAACTTTGTGAGTTTTAGAGGCAAATTTAATTGGGTTTCATTTAGTTGTTGTGGCAAGGCGGGGTTTGGTTTTGAAATTGTTTTTATTTTTGTCTAAATATTTAATTCCCGACATTATCGTTCTGGTCAACTTTAACTTTTAAGTGAATATTGGGGTTTTAAAAATGAAAAACGAAAAAAAAAAGAATCCAGAGCAGACATAATCAAATTGCACAGCTCAATCACTATCCTTTTTTGACAGGAAAACCTCAGACACGTTCTTGTGTTGAAAGTCAGTTTTAAATCAAATTTCAATCCTCTTCACTTTTTTTTACTGAAAAACACGCTTATTTTCTTTCTTTCTACTACCATCCTCTTTTTGTTGAAAACGTTTTTCTTTCCTTTCCTTTTCTGGGAAAGGACTTTCTCAAGTCAAGCTGTTTTCATTTCTTCTTGCTTCACATTTTTCCAGTTTTCCACAATATAGATTTATGTATGTACGTGCAACCGCTTGGTTGAAAGAGAAGGAAGAGAAAGAATTAGAAATTCAGTCCTTTTTTTAATATCTGAGGAGACATATCTATAGAAATGTATATTAAATGAAGGGTGCAACAACACGCAAAAACGGTAGTTTAGAAAAAAAAAAGAAGAAAGTATCAAGTTTTCCCTTGTTTCCACTACAAGGCTCTTTTGCATTAATATTTCAGTATTTTTAAATCAATCCCTTCGTTTTTTCGTAGGTTTTTTTAGGTTTTCAGATTTTTAGTTGTCTGCCTAACACACAGTCGTAGAAAACAAAAATCCTCATTCTTCATTTTTCGCTCGCTGGGAAAGCAACAAAAAAAGTGAAAAAATTAGCTAAATTTTGGGAAAACTTTTTTGTTACCTTCTTTCGCTTTTTGTTTTTATCTTATTTCATTTTGTTTCGTTTTTTTTCTGTGCTCTGTGCTTTCTATGTGCCCTTCTTATATTTGGTTAATTCCGTAATAGAAGAACAAAAAAAATGATGTAGACATTTAAGCTAATGGAAGCGGAAATTTGGCCGGCTACACATTAACTTAGTCCCTTTTCCCCGGTTGGTTTGTTCTTTTTTCTTTTTCTTTTATCCCATTTTCCAATTTTCTCCTCATTATCGTTTATCCTTTTTTATCTCCTAAAATTTGTTTCATCCTCTTTCCATGTACATATCTATGCACGTCTTTTTTAAATCAAAACATTCATCCAAATTTCCAACATCTCAGAGCAAGAAGACTTATAATGTCTGAAACGTTATTTTCTTCCTGTTTCCGATTTCCGATTTCTTCTAATAATTATAGACTAGACTAGACAAAATTCATAATATCAAAAAAAATCTAATTCAAACGCAACCCAACAAAAAAGTGTTCCTTTCTCCAATTCACGAAATAAAATTGATGGTTACGTTGCACGCCACCTAGACCCTTTTCTCTCTCACTCTGAAATCGGTCTGATGCAGCGAGAATTGTGTCTTTCAATATTCACGACGTGTAATTGTAATTGCATTCGGAACTTTAGTTTGAGCCTGAATTCGGATCAAGTTTCAACTCATGTTGCTCTTAACTTATTTTTTCAACATTTTTGCAATTTGGTATGTTTACGTTAAAAATACCTTGCTTTGAAAATGTGAAAGTTGATAAAGCACATAAGTGTGATGACACTTCAGAGA
Organism: Caenorhabditis japonica; assembly: GCA_963572235.1. NCBI lineage: Eukaryota > Metazoa > Nematoda > Chromadorea > Rhabditida > Rhabditidae > Caenorhabditis > Caenorhabditis japonica. The sequence continues at coordinate 13,429,854 of OY754347.1, read as the reverse complement.
ACGTTTATCGCTTGGAATTTGAAATGTTTGAAAATTTTGTTTAATTAGACTTGTAAATAATGCTCCAAAAATTTTCTGATAAATAAAAGGGGTTCTTACTTGTTGGGAATAGTGGCTTTGAAGAAAATTCCCTGATTCGTGACGCATTATATTAAAAAAAAAAAACGTCCAAAAGGAGTACACAAGATGTGGCCTAGCTTTTGCCAGCTGGCCTAGAAACCGACACCTTTTGCAATGATTAAAATTTCTAATTTTTAGCGGATTTGTGTGGAAATTAGTGAACTTATAGGTAAAAACTCAAGTTTCAGTGATAAAATAATGAAAAAAGATTTTTTTTAATATTTTCATCGATAATTTATTTATTCTCACCAATTTTATTTTCTAAATGAAACAGTATGCGTTTTTTCCTAGTTTTGAAAAATTAAGAGAAAAAACTGATTGAAACTTGAGGAAAAACAAAACAAATATTTTAAAAACTACTCGCATAGGTGGGAATTGAGTGGCTCTGGTTCTTAGGCCAGCTGGCAGAGGCTAGGCCATGTTTTTGTTGCAATTTTAACTTGATTATTTTAAAACCAACTTATCCCGAAATTCGCACCTCTTTTAAGCCTCTACTTTGATAAAATTGTCTATATTATTTATTTGAAAGAGCAAAAAAATCGAAGAGTAAATCTAGATTTTCCTGAGACACTTCTTGAAGATATGAAGGAATCCCGTCAACATTAAGAACACACAAAATAATCAATGACCATTACCTCTTCTTTTCTATCAAAAAGTCAAATATCTATAATTTTCGCTTTCTTACCGTCTTGAAGAAAAATAAATGACTGCAAGACGGAAAACTGGTTTGCTGTATAGAAAGAATTGGCTGGGTTGTGTGTTTCCGTTTGGATCACTCTAGGTCACTACACTGATCTGATCTTTATTTGTATTTTACTTTATTCTTCTTTATTTATCCTTATTTTTGCCTGGTTTTTTGGGGGAGAAAGTATAAGTTAGGAAACATTTTCAGAGAGTTGTCTGTAAACAGAACGGAAAAAACAGGATAACAACAATGACGACCCATTTATGTACCTTTAAAAAGGCAGGGCCAAAGCAAAAAATAACATTTCCAATATAATTTGAGCGATTATAAATGCATACGACTAGGCGGTGCCCCCTGCTCTCCACGCGTCCACTATTGTTTCCCTCCAATGCTTCATCTTTTCTTTTTTCCTTCAATTGCCTTTAATATCTTTCAAAACGCGAATGAACAGAATAAAAATTAAAAAATAGAATGATACTGGCTTGGGCCCTTTTATTGCCAACGCGTTACTTTATAGGGGGTGACTAATGTTTTTTTTTCGTTGGTAGGATAGGAAATCGAAATCAAAATGAAATACAAAATCAACATCAAAATCAAAAAGGAATAGGAAAAGAAACAAAAGTGAGAACGGTGCAAAGAAGAACAATTGGGCGAAAGGGGAGACGAAACATTTTGCAGCACTATGCCTGTCTTTTCATTCTTTTTCTTCTTTTTGTTCTTCCTTTTTTTCCCTCGTTGTCACCTTCGTTTCGTTTCGTTTCCAGCCAAGTTCTTCTTCTTCTTCTTCTCCTATCACTTTTTTTCCACAAACATAGTCACTAGCGGCTCCACACACTTTTACAATTTCCTCCCTCTGCCCACAGGCCAGGCAACACCTGTGTTTTGTGTCTGGTTTCCGCAGATTGCTTTGAATTTGTTGTTTTTTGACACTGACATCAAAATTTAACAAACAGAAAAAAAACATAGGACGGAAGTGTTCAATATTCTTTGGTGAGAATTCTGAAAAAGGTCTAGGCTGAAGTAAAAAATTTTTGATTTCTCTGGTACAATTTTTTTTTCAAATTATGTACATATTTGCAAACTTTCTAGGTTAAAAAATTTTTTGTAAAAAAACGGAAACTTTTCCCAATGTAAAACCCGAAAATTCTGGTAACCTGGAGGAGCAAGAGGAAAAACACAGTTTGGAAGTTTTCTAACACATTGACTTTCCGGTAATTTTTGACAGTTCACCATTCTAAAAAAAACAACCCTATTCCAAAATTGACTTGTAAATACATACATATGTATGTAATTTGATCCAAGTTTTAAAATGACAATGAGACTACTTCCGAATCGAGTTTCATCAATTTTTATGCCCTTTTTTCCCTTGTCATCGTTTTCATATCAATAATTTTGCAACGTAAACCTATTATTTTTAATGATCAAGTGGTTCCACCTACTCTTGCTCTCATTTTTCCCCGTTTCCTCTATTCTCCTGACTAGACTTATTCTCATTTTCTCCCCCACTTTTTTGACCTGATTCTGACCAGCACTTAAAACATTTTTACAGCCATTTCCTTTCTTTTTTATTTTTTGCTCTCTTCCTTGTACTTTACCCACTGTTCTTTAAATCGAGTCTTTGAATATTGAATATTTCACAGAAAACCCAAAAAAATCCAAACCAAACTCCGCCGAGCCCGAGAATGTCGTTAAGCACGAACAACTCCGTCAAGGAGGATGAAGGTTTGTGAATGGGAACTTTAAAAAAAGAGTAGAATGAGTATAGGAGCTGAAAGATGAGAATAGCGGGTAAAAAAAAGGGAAAACGGGGGTTTACACATAAGGATGTCTTTCATTTGTATTCTGTGCAAAACGAACAAAAAAATGAGATGAGAAATTTCTCGCATTTTGTAGGTTTTTGCCTTTATTCAAAACAAAAAAAAAACCATTTTTTGCTCACTTTTCACGTTTTTTTCGTTGTTTTTTATTTTTTCATGTGTTTCGCCCATTATTTCCTTTTGTCCGGTTTTTAAAAATTTGTGCTTATGCATTAATTTTTTTAAAGCTTAATTTTCCGGAATAGAACCCTCATGCAATATGACTGGAATTGCTAAGGCATATAACTGTGACAAAAAATTATTCTGAAAAAATATCTCATTGGGCTCATTGCCTGACAAATGTCTGACAGTTCTATATCATACCAGTTCTATATCATAACAGTTTTATACTTTCCAAGAAAATTCTATTCCGTTGTAACATCGATTTCCAAAGCGCAAGTTTTTGTGTCTCGCCGTTCTTCAAGTGTGCATTTCGTCTTACTTGAACTATCCCCCAATAAGGCAAGAATTTTCTCGTGTGACGTGTGACCAATAAGGCAAACAACTCGTAGTTTCGTTGCTCTTTCTGCACCTCTCGTACTGTTATCACAAGAATGTGAACAACTATTTGTCGCTGAAAAAAAAACGAAGGGAATGGGACAATGACCAGATCACGGTTTCTAAAGTGTTTTAAGGCTTAAATGTGTACAAGGCAAGACCTAGAGCGCAGTTCAAGTTTTAATGGAGTTTTTGTTTTTGTATTCAACCGTGCAAGACATCTGATTAGTGTGATTTTCTGAAAATTATATTTGAATGCTAAAAACCAGACTTAAGAAATTTTTGGCGCGTTATGGCGAGAGTCGGCATCTAGGTGGCTAATAGCCACTGAAAATGGCTATTAGCCGCCGAAAAGGGCTGTTAGCCATTATTGGGTAATGTCACCGCCTATAAAAAATTCGTCTGTTGGCAACGAAATTATAGAATGTTTACATTCAACAATTATAGGAAACAATTTTCTTGCTTACTCAGCGATTTTTAAAAATTTCCTGAGGAGTCTCTGAACAAGCATCAGATTCCCTAATCTCTTGTGTATAAGGTCAGATTGAGCTGACTGGTCTGTTGGATCAGGGAATTTTAGGCGGGGCGTTGCAACTACGGCATAGAACTCAATGCAAATAGAACTGCTACGAAATAATACTGCGGAGAATAGGACCGGCTGAAATGGAGCTTTGCTGAAAAAACTCATAATGTACTAATGTAAATACTTCTTCGAGTAGTTCAAGCGGTTCTGTTCTGTGTCGGTAGAGCTCAATTTCATTTAGGCGGCTCTATTCTTTGCGAGTTCTATACCGTAGTATATGAACAGCTACATGGATATAAGCCATAGAAAATGACTGTCAGTCAACGAATAAGGCAGATAGCCATTACTGGTGCCCAGCTCGTGCCTAATCGGTGATCGCCGCGAGTTTGAAGGCACACGAGCAGGAGTGAGCCATTGAAAACGGCTAATAGCCGAAAATTCCTTGAGAAGGTATCTGTTACGCTTAAATTTTACGGTGGAAGAGTGCGCAGGCATGAAACTGGCTTTGCACACAAGACACTGAAGTATTTCGGGACAGTTTTGATTACAAAAACAACAACAAAGATTACAAAGTCGATCCGTTCTTCAAGCAACGAAGGTACTGCGGATCACGGTTTTCTGCGTCGTCGGACGACTGGTGGTGCACCGTTCTGAGCTTGACATAATTTAAGTCAATTTCTAGCTGGGAAAATGGCCGAGCAATCTTTGTAGATTTCTGTACTATCTAATTAGAGGCTGGGTGAACCCGGAGGGTGAGTGCGGACTCGAACCTGTCACCCCTCGCTTGGCAGCAGCTACCACTACCGACTGCGCTATCGTTTAATTTTTTAGAAATTACATTTGTTTTTTTTTTATTATTTTAAATACTTAAAAAAAAAAATAATTTTATTAAAATTTTATCAGAAAACTCTTCTTCACCCCCTCCCCCTAAAACTCCACCATTTCTTGATTTTCTGATTTCCATGTGATTTTTAGTAATATCTCATAATTCAAAGTATCAACGCAACTTCCGTTTTTTTCGCATGTTCTGGAATCGTAGTTGAAACGTATTTCCTGGATTTTCATCTCTGCAAAAATAGTGGCGTTTTTTGATCGGATAGGTCATCCCTACGAACTTAGTAGTAAAGAAAATAAGGCGGCTAGCGCTTCCTTGATCATCTTCATACTTTCGGAGAGCAAAAACATTTATGAGCGAACGGAAAACTTGTATTTTTTTCCAAATCTTCAACGCTGGGCTCGTTTATTTATTTGTTTTACTCTTTTCAAAGTTACTGTCGATGGCGGAAATGAGAAACAGCTAAATGCTATACATCCCATTGTATAAGTAGAATAGCTCCTTCTTCTACAATAGGATAAGCCTAAGGTTTCAGATCTTTTTGGATTAAAAATTCACAAAACTGTTTTTTTGAGGCAACAGGGTGCACTTACGGCATCATTTTCTAAACATTTTAGGTTCTTTTTTCCGATTCTCCACATATGTATATATATATATATATATATAAATCTCTAAAAGTAGTAAAAGAAAGCATTAAGCAAAAACGAAGAGACAGAAAGGAAGATGTAGAAAATTTAATGATGGAGTGAAATGCAATTTGCCCTCACTATCCTCTGGAATTTGATTCTGGAATGCGATGAGCTGTGCCGCGTTGAGGAGAAGTGGAAATCAAGATGTGTTACGTGATGATTAGGTATGGCGGGTGCTCAAATCAAAGCTTTTCATGAAGCTTTCTGGACTTTTTTTTAACTTTTCAAAACAAACTTTATTAAGGATGGTTAACTGGCCCAGAACGGTGACTTCGAAAAAAGCTGTAAAAATGATTACATTTTTCAAAAAACAATGCTCTAAATGATTTATGACACATGTTTCAAAAACCTTAAAAATGTAAAAAAAAATCTAGCAGCGAGTGGTTTCGATCCACCGACCTCTGGGTTATGGGCCCAGCACGCTTCCACTGCGCCACGCTGCTGTTGATAATAAACGCTCAACAGTGTATTGAAAAGATTGCCCTATTTCTCTTTATCGGAACTTTGTTCTTTAGTTATTGTTTGCCGCAACCGATCATTGAAACCAAAATAACAACGAAAAAAGATGAAAAAGAACATCATGAAACATAAAAACATCATTATTTTCTTTCTCTTTTCTACCAAGAGAAGAGAGATATAAAAAATTATTCCCCCTGGGACGCTGGTATCCTTCACATTAAAACTCGTCCGAGATCATGATGAGTTGTTGCGTGGTCGTGGTCGCGGTGCTTCATGGCTCAGAAATACGGGTCGGTCATTTTTCAGTTCACTGCTCCACAACACAACACATCTTTTTACTCTACTCACCCCCACATCATGATGTAATAAGCGGTCCGTTGTCTTCCTCCTACTTTTTTCCAATTCTCTGTTGTCATTTGTTAGTGTTGGCAATTCGCACGCAGCTCTACCACAGAAAAAATGAGACTGGAGCAGGTGCAAAAATTCGGAAGGATGGAGAAAGAGAGAGAGTGGAAAAAAAAAACGTCACACCTGCATTTTAGATATTCGCCAGTTCAGACATTTCGCTTTGAATTTTTTGTGAGCTAGCACATGTTCATTAGGCTTTATTAGTAGGTCTGAAATAGCAGCAGTAGTACTGGTCGCCTGCTTCAGCGGTAATCGTGCTCTATTGCTAAGATCGCGGTGAAAAAATTCTCTGTGAACCACGATAACATTTTCCATACACTCTTATGTTGTAGAAGTTGTATTTTTCTTCGATCCTGTGCAGTGGACACGTTGAGTGTTATACATATAATATATCTTAAGGCAAAGTGACAAGAAAAGAGTCATCCTCTCACTTTCTTCTCGCCCCTTATTCTTTTCACTTTCCTTTCCTTTCTGTCCGTGATTTGATTGTAGAGTCGTTTGAGCATGCGCTCATGAGGCAGCCGATGGCTTAACCTAGTTGCCTTATACTTCAGCCTGATACTTCACATTTTGACTTTTCGCTCGCCGGCATTCTTTTTTGTTCCGTTTCTCGTCAGTCAACAGCATCTTATCGCAAGAATGAAAAAAGGAAGAAGTAGAAGTAGAAAAAGAAGAAAAAAAAGCAACGGCTTCTATTTTTTTTTTCAAATTCTCGTTTCGCCGTTTTTTTTTTGTGAATTTGTTTTGTTTAACTTTAAAAAAGGAATGCTCCATCTCATTCATTTATATACCTTTTTCTATTCCGTCTAATCCCTTGATTTGGCAAAGAATTGTCCAAAATAGTTTCTTGCACCCAGCTCGAACCAAATCCCGGATCATCTGCTGCAATTCTTTTCCACTTTCAATTTCTTTCTATCTGATTAGTTAGTTATTCTGGGCGTAAACTTTCCATCCCGATTAGAGAGTTTTTGGGATTGAGATTATGCACTTATCTTGTTTCAGGCAGAAAAAAAATATATTTGCGTTTTAATAGTGTATTCATACAGCTTTAAACTGTGAAAGAAAACAGGAAAAAGTAAAAAAAAAACAGAAGCCGAGAAAGGAGCAACAACTCTGAAAAATGAGAAGATAGAAGAAGGAAAGGAAACACAAATAAATAAAAAACATATCAGAGCTCCTCCAACTTGCCCTCGCTGTGGCCCAACACAAAAAATAATGAGAGAAGAGAAGCCATTGCGAAACATGATCCGTTTTCATTCCCCTTTCCTTTTTCTGCTATCGTTCTTTTCTTGAATAAGCAATGGAGAATTTTTCCTGTAATTCTGCACACAATTTAAGAACCACCAAAATTAGACGACCCCCCTAGACGAGCACATCAAGATTCACTGCTCCCCTTCTCTGTATAGACATCAAAATTAGCAGACTATGTATCTCCATAAAAAAGCTTACGTAAACAATTGTAAGCCGCGCTCTTCTTCCTCTTCCGGAGGCGGTCGGTGACGGGCGTGGCCTGGATTTGATACTTGCGCGCCGCTTTTTAATTGGGCAATATGATACTTGCCACAAATCCCACCAGCTCTTCATCCGGCAACTAACACACGTCAAAAGAAGGATTCTTCGTGGAGACTTATTTATTACTGTATTTTGTATTACTACTGCTGAATAATGAGTCTTCGACCAAAGCAAAAGTCGTCATCGACTTCCAACTTCCTCAAATCTCACAAATTTTCATTGACATCTCACATACTTCGGTAATGATTTTTTTTGTTGTTTTATTCGTGAAGAATGTATGCTAAGAAATGTAAAAAAAAAAACAATCCCTTCCTAGGTCCCTATTCTTTGGCATTTCATTTCATTTCATTTCATTTCCAGCATACATTTGACTCATTCATCCGACCCCCTCACTTTCACCCATCTTCCACCCCCCTCCGTTTTAATTAAACCATCGTAAATCTCTTTTGCTCTCAAGGAAAACGAAAAAGCGCGAGAACATGGATAGTGCTGAGCGTCGACGTTCCGAAGCGGATATCGGCGGTGGTCCGAGAAACAGTTCGGATGCGCGGCCGAGCCTTGATCTAACGTCCGATCCGATGCTCGAGTCGAATCTTGCTCTTCGTAAACTCTCCGAGGCTTTTGGTAAGTTTCAGTTTATGACAATCGTAAAAAAAAAGTTGGTTTTGGTGGGTTTTATCATCAACATTGTCCCCAGCGTACATTCATGCATCCATTCCATTCCATTCCATTCCATTCCAATTCAAACACTTAATGGCTGAAATGTATCTGTTGTTTTTTTTTTTTTTTTGCAATTTTAGTCAGTAAGTGCACATATTCACTTTTCAATATACATGCAATCCACACTTCTGAGCACACTCACTTTTTTATTCAAGTCGTAAAAAGTGGATTTCCTAGTTGTTTTATGTACTTTTCAGTTGCTAAAGCTAGTGATTCATAGGGCGAACCTAGTTTAATTAATTTGAGAATCTGTTGACGTTTATTTTGCATCCCATTCCATCATTCCATCATTCCATCACCCACATTTGACGTCATTACATGGGCACGGTCTTATTTTTCATTTATCCTAAAAAAAAGGATGCCTGAAACTAAATTTAATGAAATGTTCATGTGACTTTGCCTAATCTTATTTTGCACAGACATGCACTCACAAGATATTTATTTATTTTTTCTTTTATTCTATTTCTATACTTGAGAATCAAACAAATGTGATTTTTGTGGGAAACACGCCAACTAGTTATTTAGTCATTAATTGTTACTGATCTTTCAGTTTGTCATAATTTGGTAAACTGGAAGGCTCAGCCCGCAAAAGTTCAAGCAATTATTTAACTTCAGACACAATATTGAATTAATACCAGTTTTTTATATACTTATGTACATTAGTCAAATAGAACACTCACGTAACAAATTGAATTTATGTAGTATGACTGGATGAAAAAAAAAACAAATCTTTAGAATTTCGTTAATAGTTAGTTCTCCACCGGAACGGCAGCAAACATCGGAGGGGGTTGAGAAAGAAAATGGTGGGTGGGGTCAGCGATAGCTACCCTCCTGCCCATTTTCTCAATTTCATTAGTCCATGAGCGGTTCATTTTATTCTGATTTTTTCAATTGAATCGTCTAGACTAGACTCACCAGCTGAAACTGACCTGACCGCAGAATAAAAAAACAATCCCCCCCCCCCCCCGCCACGTTCTCTGCCTTCTCTAACAATAAAAGGCGGGGTGGGTGCAGAGGCAACAGAATTGATGAGGAGTGTGGTTTCCTAAACCAAATTGTTCTATTTTTCATGCATGTTGAGAATTCTTCTTATTTGAATTGCCTCATTCTAGAACTTCATGGAGGTGCCCCAACCTCACCTGCTGTCTGCGGCGGCGCTCATAAGTCCTGTGAGAAATAATAATAACAATAATAATAATAACAACAATGATAATCATCATCATCATCACCATCCAAATTGCGAAACAAGTACTGGAAATCAATTGTGTATTCGAAAATCTCTTTCCAATCCGTCGAGTCTCTCATCTCATGAAACCATTTTTCACCTTCCACGCTTTGAATTTTCCCACCATCTTTCTATTCGCCCATTGCTGAAAAGACTGCATGAGCAAGGTGAGTGCAAATAAATAAACTACACATACTGCCACGAAAAAATATATGCATGCACTTGAGAAATGTTTCCAAGGGCTCCCCTATTCTATTCTTTTATACTTCAGTTCGTGTTGAAAAAATATAAAAAAAAGAAAAAAAATTAGAGGGAGGAAAAGTGGACGAAATATATGTCACATCACAACCCAAGAGTTTCTTGATAAAAACTTTTATATTCCTTTTTACTCCTCCGCCTTCCACATTCAACAAATAATACATATGAAGCGCGCGTATACTCTGGTCAAAAGTGTAAAACGTCGGATTTGTGGGTTTTTTGTTAATTCGGGGGAAAAAAGGTAACGGAAGAAACCCAGAGTAGGGTAAAGTTCATTTCCTTTCACAATAGAAAAAAAAACTTAATGGGGAGTCATAATTGCGTAGTCCAAAAAAGTAGAAGAACCAGAGCAAAACTCATTTCCACAATTGTCACTTTTCAAATGTTTGTCTTCGTTTCAGCTCAACGCATCGAAGGTAAAGCATTTGTTCGTCGTGGAGCGCTTCGGCAGAAGAATGTGCATGAGATCAAGTGAGTTGGAGGGTTTTCTTACTTTTCTTCAAACAAAAAATAGCGTGGGTTCAATTATTTTATTCAATTTCCTTTCCATCTCTTTTTGTTATTTTTTCGGAGAGTTGGAGAAAAAAATAGAAGTTTTCTTTGTTGTGAAGAAGAAGAAGAAGACAAAAAAAATCCAATTTCAAAAGGGAGAAAGATTGACCATTTGGCTTTTTTTTGCTTTGCACACAACTTTAATGAGTTTCTCATCTCAATATCAGATCGCACAAGTTCATTGCACGATTCTTCAAGCAGCCGACGTTTTGCTCTCACTGCAAAGATTTTTTGTGGGGTCTGACCAAACAGGGATTTCAGTGCCAAGTATGCACTCTTGTCGTACACAAGAGATGCCACGAGTTTGTCAATTTTGCGTGTCCAGGAGCCGATAAAGGAGTCGATACTGATGTAGGAATTTTTAATTAATTAAAATATGTTTTTTTGCTTCCAATTTTTGAATTTTAGGACCCCCGCCAGCAGCACAAATGGAAAGTGCAAACCTACTCATCGCCAACGTTTTGCGATCACTGCGGATCTCTGCTCTACGGTCTTATACACCAGGGAATGAAGTGCCAATCGTGTGACACGAATGTTCATCATCGATGCGTCAGAAATGTTCCGAATATGTGTGGAACTGATAATACGGAAAAACGTGGACGTATTCGGATTGAAGCGCAAATTGAGAATGATCAATTAACAATTAAAAGTTAGTTGGAATTGAATGTAATTTTGGGATGAGTGGGACCGTTTTGAATCTTTAAAATAATCAACAAAAAATAAAATGACAAATATTTAACCTATATTATAAAACAAATATTTTAACTTCAACAAAATCATTTTCAGTTCTCGAAGCCAGAAATCTTATTCCAATGGACCCGAACGGACTTTCGGACCCTTACGTTAAATGCAAACTGATTCCAGAGGACTCGGGATGTAAATCAAAGCAAAAAACCAAAACTCTCCGAGCAACTCTCAATCCAATGTGGAATGAGACTTTTAAATAGTAGGGATCTATAAAATATCATTTTAAAAAACTTATTATTTTTTCAGCAAGCTTCTCCCAGGAGACAAAGATCGCCGACTATCAGTTGAGGTGTGGGATTGGGACAGAACTTCACGAAACGATTTTATGGGTAGTCTGTCGTTTGGTATTTCCGAGCTTATGAAGGAGCCCGCGTCTGGATGGTACAAGTTATTGAGCGCTGAAGAAGGAGAGTTCTACAACATCAATATCCCACCGGAGTACGACGAGGACATGGAGAAGGTCCGAAAGAAGATGAATGAGAACTTTGTGAGTGAAAAGATTCGACATTTTTTAGACCCACAAAACTAATTTCAGATCTCACGCGATCACAGCTCTTCCAAGCCAAAGAATACAACTCCACGTGCAAACCCATCACCAAACGTCAATGCAAACCGTGACGTCATCAAAGCATCTGACTTTAACTTCCTTACAGTCCTCGGAAAGGGATCGTTTGGAAAAGTTCTGCTCGGCGAGCAAAAAACGACCAAGGAGCTTTTTGCGATAAAAGTGCTTAAAAAAGACGTCATCATCCAAGACGATGACGTGGAATGCACAATGACCGAGAAGCGTGTTCTAGCGCTTCCGGAAAAGCCGCCATTCCTTGTCGCTCTTCATTCGTGTTTCCAAACGATGGTGGGTTAGGGATGAGAAATCAAACGAGAATTAATTAATTTTGGGAAAGGGGGACCAGGTTTTTATGTGTTTTTTTTAATTGTTTTTCCTTCAGGACCGTCTCTACTTTGTCATGGAATTTGTCAACGGTGGTGACCTGATGTACCAAATTCAGCAAGTTGGAAAGTTCAAGGAACCAGTCGCTGTATTCTATGGCGCTGAAATTGCCGTCGGATTGTTTTTCCTCCACTCCAAAGGCATCATCTATCGAGATCTCAAATTGGACAACGTCATGCTCGAAAGAGACGGACATATTAAGGTTTTCCTGTTTTTCCAGACATAAAGAAATGTTTTTTCCTCCTAGATCACCGACTTTGGAATGTGCAAGGAAAACATTTTCGGCGATGCAACCACGAAAACATTTTGCGGAACTCCGGACTACATTGCCCCGGAGATTATATTGTATCAGCCGTACGGGAAATCTGTGGATTGGTGGGCATATGGTGTTCTGCTTTTTGAAATGCTTGCTGGACAGCCGCCGTTTGACGGTGAAGATGAAGACGAACTTTTTACGGGTAATTTGACTCGCTATCAGATAATAAAAGTCATAAAAAACAATTTAGCGATCACCGAACACAATGTTTCATACCCAAAAAGTTTGTCCAAAGAAGCGGTTTTACTCTGCAAGGCTCTTTTAATCAAAAATCCAGCCAAACGTCTTGGATGTACTGGAGATGATGAGTCTGCCAGTAGAGATATCAAGGTACGAAGAAACCATGATTGCAATGAGACCTGGTGAAAATATTTTTGTTTTTTTTTCAGGAGCACCCATTCTTCCGTCGCATTGATTGGTTCAAAATTGAAACTCGTCAGATTCAGCCACCATTCAAACCAAAACTGGTACGTTTTGTTTTTTTTTTGTTTTTTTTTTAATCAAATTAGATTTTTTTTTTCTTTAACTAAAAACAAACAAACAAACACTTATTATGTATGTGGCCCTTAACATTTTTGCTACATGTTTTATTTCTGTTTATACCTTGTTTTTTGCAAAAAAAACTTTAATTTAAAACCCATGTATTTATCAGTTCAAATTTTCACTGTCCGTCCGCTAAAACCAAAAGTACATATCTATCGCTTTCCTAAAAAAGAAATCAATTTAAATTCATTTTCTCTATAATTTCTTACTAATATTTTTGCTCACATTTCACTTTTCACTTTTCACCAGGAATGTTGTAAATGATGCACGTGTCGTATCCATTTCGAATGCCATTCTTTTGGTTTTCCAGACTTTTTTCCAGACCTCTACGAGTTGTTCAGAAAAAAAGGTTCTAGAATAAGAATGCTAATTAGTTAGGCATGATTTCATTCCCACTCACATTTTAGTTATCATTCTAACCCACCCGCGTCCTGGCATGTGATTATCGTTGTGATTTCTTTCAGAAGAATGACGGATCGACCGAAAACTTTGATCACAACTTTTTGAAACTGCCGACAAAGATGACGCCGCCAGACTGGGAGGTTTTGGAAAATCTGAAAGGCGACGAGTTCAAGGAGTTCTCCTTTGTCAATCCGTTCTATGTGAAAGATGTGGAAACGTAAATCTATTCTTTTTACTAACCAAATCGATTAAAAAGGTTTTTCTTCTTTTTGATATTTCCCGTAACTTCTATTTACATATTTACATATTGAACTAACACTTCTTCCGTAAAATTTGGGATCTTTTTTGAAAAAAATGGAAAATTTCAAATACACGTAGAAAACCAAACACTTTACCGTAATCCGTTCTTCAATTTCCTTTCTAGTCGCTCACTGTGCAATTTCGTGCTACTTTTGATTCTAGGCAAACCTAATTTCCTTTTTCTATTTTTTTTTTGCTTGATCATGTAGAAAAGCGGAGAAGTTTAGAAGTTTTATCTCCTGATGAAGAAAAATTAAAAAACTAAATTTAAAAAATTCAAATCATTTTCCGAGCCAATTTCTTTCTTATGTATGTACATTTTTCCCCCACTTCTTTTTTTGATGGCTTTCATTTTTTTCGTTGCGTTTTGTAAGTTTTGTGAAAAAAAAACACAGAAAAACAGAAAGAAATTGAAAGTTACATTTAAAAAAAGAATATTAACATCCTTTCGCCATTCCGCTCATCCCGACTTCTATCTCTGTCCCACCCACTCACTTTGCTTCTTTTTTCCTGTTTCGTTATTGATAATTAATTTCCCCCTATCGTAATTCTATCGTGACACTATGTTTTTTTCTTATTATTTTGAAGGTTTTATTAAAAATTATTAATATTAATGAGAATAATAATAATAATACTTAAAACAGTAATCAATTATTTATTTTTTATTGTATTGATGCACATACTTTCATAATCCCTTTATTTATGGACCACCCACTAAACGGTAAGTTTTCAGTTACTGATTCTTCTTATTTCCCTCTAAAAGGATGAATATATGTATCTGCATGCACACATTATTTGCGAGCAGCAAGAGAGTTTGGTGCATTTCACACGACACACATTCTTTTCGTGATTAAAAAAAAAACAAATAAATATTCAAAAAATAGAAACAATTAGTTTTGATTTTCTTTCTTTATATTAATATGTATTGTTGACCCGCCCCAACGGTCAAACGCGCACGTATAAATTCAACATGAAATGAAAATATTTGGAAACCAAAATCAAAATCATGAAGTACAGCATTCGGTGGAGAGTGTTTGACCGTCTTGGTAGGTGACAATACATATATTTTATTCTCCAATTTCTCAACGTTTCTGACCAAATCAACTTAACATTCCAACTTCTAGAAATCCGCCGACGACACGTCCAACTTTGATTCGGAATTCACACACGAGGTTCCCAAATTGACTCCAATTGACCGTCTCTTCTTGATGAATCTTGATCAGACTGAGTTTGAAGGATTCTCGTTTGTCAATCCGGAATATGTTCAAGAATGCTAAATAAAATATTAATGAGATTAATAATGACTTTCTTATTTTTGCAATTTGTATTTATGTATTCCAAAATTGTCCGTCACTCACCCAGTTTTGAAGATCTCACTCACCGGTGTGAGCATGCGATTTACAGTCAATTAAATAATGTATATGTCTGCCCCTTCTTTTTTCTCCGAAACTATAATTTGAGTTTTTGTTCACTTTTTGCTTTGCCGAAAGTCTAACTGATATGCTTAACATTTTTAAAGTGGCAGAATTCATTTTTGTAAATTTAATTTAAGTTTCAGCTTTATTCTTAATAAAGATCTTGTGTTTGGAAATGTTGCCAACTTAGAACATACAAAAAAAAATATGAATGTGTTTAAATGAATAAATAAATTGTAAATAATAACGTGTATTTTCTTTATACTTTTCTTTTTTTTTCTCGAATCTCCTGGTTTTTCAAAACTAGGTAGTTGCAATGGAGTAACACTGCGGCGAATTGTGCGCCAACGAGTTGGCGGCTCTTGCCACAATATTGTCACTGGTAATTATTATTTAAAAATCGGGAAAAATAAAAAAAACGATAAAAATTTGGAGGGCAAAACGGAGTGAAAAAAAGATGGTCTATGCGCTTTAACACAGTTGAATCAAATGCGACCGTAACCCATTCAACAAGAGAGAGAGAAAGTGAGCGAAAATAAGACATTTTTTTCTCTCACTCTCTCATTGAATATTGTACGGTCGCATGTATTCAATTTCGGCAATATTCGTGGCGAGACGCCGAGACTGTTTCAATCGAGATCAATATGCTGAACGTTCAGAAAATTTTGACCAACCGATTTCCAACTCGTCTAATAATGGGTGGAGTGTGCAAACACCGGCACTTCAAAATACAGACCGGGCAACGCGGACGGGCAGCGGGCACCCGTTCTCCGGACGGGTAACGGACGTTTTCGGACGGCCCGTCCATGGTGGAAAGCTTAGCCGAGACTAATCGTGAGTTTTTTTTTTCATTTTTTTTTGAAAATGGATGAACACTTGCTGAGACGAGACTAATACAGGGAACACAAGTTTGCCGCCATGGCGCAACCTGCTGGCGCATTTGCGGTTCGTAATTATTTTCAAAATTTGTTTATTTTTGCATCATTATTTATTTTGCCAAGTTTCATTATAAGCTGATCAGTTTTAGCAAAATGGTGACACCATCATCGTGGTTCCATCGTCCACCTACCCAAGCGTGACCTGACAAGGGAACTCATTTTACATAAGCGTGGAGATTTTTCTGAAAATTGGTGTGCTGTTACTTTACATCATTGGCTATTACGTCCAGCAAAAATTAGCTGCCCGTATGCAGAAACAGGCTGAAAATTTCATTTTGAAAAATATGGCCCAAATTCATACCTCTCATCGTGTAACACGAGACGCAATTTTATCGGAGGCCAACAAGAAGAGGCGCTACGAAAAAGCAAAACGTCTCCTTGCTAGCACGCGTGGTGGCACGCACGTGGCACAAGTGGCACATGGTGACCGTGTTTTCAGACGAAACATTTTTCACCGTAGAGGAAATCATCGAGTTCTGGCTGAGAATATGCAAGATGCTTTCCAGAAAGGCAAAACCATACAGTTTCCCACCCGGCCAGTGTGATGGTTTTTGTTGCGACTTGCGCAACTGGAAAGTATCCATTGGTTTTCGTTGATAAAGGTGTGAAAATCAACCAGAAAAACTATGTGGATGACATTTTGGTGAAGCACTTGCTTCCTTGAACCAATAACCACTTCGGCCAACAGCACTGGATTTTTCAACAGGATGGAGCACCGGCTAACACTTCAAGTGGAAAGGCCCTAAAGAAGACGTTGCTCGAGGAATGGGACAAACTGCATGACAAATACCTGCATGCCACGGTGGAGGCTTAGCCGCGACGTCTTCGAGATGTAATCAACGCGAAAGGAGGCCGAATCGAATAATTTCTGTTGATTTTTGTTTCTTACTGCGGGAAAATACGGTTTTTTGCATACAACCCACACAATGTAACATTTATTTTTAGGCTATGGCAGTTTTCCCGCGAATAACTCATTGTTTGGCTACTGTACCTGTAGCCAAATGACTGTAGAATTGTGTACGGTGTTTGCGGTCTTTATTTTCAATGAAAATCAAATTTTTTATCGCTATTTTCCGTAGCAAATTTTTTTTGCCCAAAAATGTTTTTCCCTGGTTTTAAAGGGGGTGCTACGGTATAGAACTCGCACGGAATAGAACTGCTACGGAATAAAACTGCGCGGAATAGAACCGGCTGAAATGAAACTGTACTAAAAAGCAACTGCACGAAATAGAATTCAGGGCCTCACAATGTACAACGAAATAATTCTTCGAGTTGTTCGAGCGGTTCTGGGTCGGTACAGTTCAATTTCAGGCGGTTCTATTCCGCGCAGTTCTATACCGTAGCACCCCGTTTTAACGCTCTTGAATCAATGTTTATATTTTACTTTCTGCCATTTTACAATTCTTTAATGTTTAAATAATAGAAAATTTTAAATTAGTCTGTGTGTTTGTTTGTGTGTCTCACACACGAGTTTGCAGTCGACAAAACTAGATCCAGAGACCTATAGATTGACGTTCAAACGTGCTACACAGGTAAACCGGCATGGCCGATTGGTGGTCCACTGGTGCGCCGCTCGATGCTCGAGTGACGGAACCACCAACGTTTGAATTAGCGGTATTTCAATGGTTCACCATTCACGCATCCGCGGCTTTTTAATGTCCGAGTTGCTCTCTTTTTTCCTGCAATGGACTGATCTCGAGATTGAATTGAATATATTTATTAAGTGTTTATCACTCTTGAAAAAATAAAAACATTAAGAAAAAGTAAAAGTTTTCCTAACTGAAACAAGTAATTTAGTATTTCAACTTGACGGTTGAATAAGGATCCTCGCACTCGTTCCGATTGATTTTCTGCATTTGACAAATTGTCGGCGATATGAACATGCCATCGCTGCAAAAAAATTATTTTATATAAAATTTAATTGATTTACATTAGGGAGGTTTCTCATAACAATATAAATTGCCTTAGTTTTTATTTATTCAACCAATTTTTTTGAACTAAAATGCGGTTTGAAATTGCATATTTACTTTTATGCATTTTCGCCTGATTAGGAAACTGTCGAAAACTCCGAACGCCAACGATTTTACGTTACAATGCGTTAATTTCCTTTTTTCCTGGCTCTTACAGTTGTTACACGTTTCGAAATACGATATTTTAAAACGTCCTGTTGCCATAATCCGGCCAAGGTTACACGTTCCTGGATCTTTTACCAGTAAATTCGAAGAAATTATCAAAAGTTTTTCAAAAACTTAACGCTAAATCAGGTAATTTTGGAATGTACATGGCACACAAGCAGCAAGCTGGCAAGCAAAACGGCACGGCTGCCGAAAATATCACTAAAGATGACAGGTTCCGTAACATCTTGTTTAAAAACGTTCCAGATCCTATTTCCCCTATATTTTCGATTTTTACAAAAAGAAAACGTCACCGGTGCACACTTGTATAACTCAACTCAGAATAAATATTTTTGTTGAATGAGATGTTCAAGATAAAGATCTCGGCAAGTTCTACAACATAGGAACCAGGTGTGTGCTCCTAACTGACAATATGTTCAAGAACTAGCCGAGATCTTCATTTTGAGACTCCTCATTCAACAAAAATATTAATTCTGAGCTGATCTATTTACCGGCCCGCTCGGACCGTTTGCCAAGTATAGAAAAAAAAATTAAAAGTGCACAAACGCCAGTTCTTCAAAAAAAAAACTAACAGTTAATGTTTCAAAAGAAAAAATTAAGTAAAATTGAATTTTAAAAGGAGCTTATAGTCGGCGAATACATCATCAACCTCGCTCTACTGCAAAATTCTTGTAAAACCGTGTGGCACTTGCAATATTAACTCGAATTCTAGTTATATTCCTTTTTTTCAACGGAAAATGACGTATCCGCAACGAGTTGCACTTCAAATTTGATTTTTCGCTTAAAAAAGGCGCACTACACTGTTGAAAATTGAAAAGTACCGTAGAGCGAGGCTGATGATGCATTCGCCGACTATATTATCGTTTTAAAAACGTTGTCACCTCCGAAGTCGCGCGAACTTTAAAATTAAGTTCCGCTTCTTCACGCGAATTTCATGAAATTTTTATTTTCCTTCACTTTTTGTTCGTGAAAATTTGAAAATTCGCGTGAAAAGGCGTAGCCTAATTTTAAAGTTCACGCGGTTTTGGAGGTGACAACTTTTTAAAAACAATAATATGCAGGTGAACTTTTCTGGCTATTAATTTCTATGCAAAGCTGCATTTTAATTAATTAAAATTCATTTTGCTGCGTTCAAGAACTGGCGTTTGTGAACTTTTCCGATTGCTTTTTTAACTTAAATCTAGAAAAAACTCACTATATTTTCACTTTTCATTTTTCACCTCCCCTGTTAGCGCGGTTTAAAGATGTCGCGGTGCCGTTGTCACAGTGCCGGGAAAATTGAATAGGTAAAGTCTGAAATTGTTTTTATTGAATCTTACAACAACAAAAAAAAAGAACATGGTAATAAATCTATTTCACCTACTGAGTGGGCACATCCGAGAGAAACATTGTCCATGATGCTTCACACGAAATATACTGAAAAATTATGATTTTGGACATAAATTGGGTAAATAAAGTTGAGTGCCGCAAACAATAAAAAAAGAAAAAGAAAATTGCATCAGATCACGTGCTAGCGCTGACTATGAGGCCGCATTGTACAATCGATTATTCGCACATCGGTGGCTCACCAATAACTTTGATTCTCTCGCCTCGCGCATCGTTCCTCATTCAGCGGTGTCTCGCACATTGTTCGAACATCAGCGTCTGAATGGTTCCTTCTCCTTCACCGTACAGGCACCATTCCCGCATTACCGCCTATTGGGCCACCTTTCAGACACAATTCATCCATGCCGGTATACCTGTGTAACCACTTTACCAGAAGGATCACGTTAACTTGAGAGAAATAGGGAAAAGAAATGATTGCCGTTTCTATAAAAAAAAAAACAAAAATCAGTAAAAATAAATATTTGAAGAAGGCGACTTAGTCGCCACAAGCTGCAGGCTTGTGTTTAAATAATTGTTTAGTCAAAATAAAAGATCCAACGCGTTTGCCGAACGTAACTCTAGGAGTATTGTTGAGAGGTGCCGCTGCGTGAAGAAACAAGGAAAAAGGAAGAAGAAAACGACGGGTTATCTAGTGGCTCGGAAGCCTATAGTGTTGTGGTCAGACGACCTATCGGTACCGTGTTCAAGACGACGAATGGCCTGGGGCCACGTCGAGTCGACAAGTTAATTATTTTAGGCGCGCTTTCGCGGGCGCGGTTGCCACAGCAGGCGCGGACGCGGAGCGGCCTCCGGCCGCCGCAGGAGTGACGAGAGAGTGCGCGAGACAGCGAGAGGGATTTTTATTGATTATTGTATTGCACTGTATTCTGCTTCTCCTGCCTCGAATTGGTGATTTGGTGAGTATTTGTTATTGTTTTGTATTGTAAAATAGATGATAGACTATACTCTGTATAAAACGCTGAAAACTCGCTCCAAACGAACAAAAAATTTCGCATGCATTTGGAGTGAGGTTTAGAGAAATCAGAGCGAAACATCGGCCACGGCTCTCTCAATTTTCTGAACTCTCTCGTCGCCAACGTGGCCGCGTCCACCACTGTGCGAAGGGAGCGCGTTTGCAGCGCTCCGTACTGAGAATATAATTAGTTGAAAAGTGTCGTGGAATAATTATTAGCCAATTTATTCCGCGACACGTGGTTTCATGTTTCATGATTGGAAACTCAAAAATGTTTGATTTATCAAGTGATGTAAATAGTAGTAAACTTCAAATACGGCCTGGTAGTAAGTAGCTTTCTAAACACTAATGTTTTATCGTTTTACTGAAGAAATACTACGCAAAACGCGAAACCGACTACAACCTCTGCCATCGTTGCACATGATACGGCGCTCTCGATGCGTCTGCGTCGCGAATCTCTCGCTTGTCGCGAGAATTCACTTTCGTCATTTAAATGCATTTCTCTTTTATTTTTTAAATTCACCGGATACTGAAACAATATGGAGATTAATGGTTTTCAAAATGGAACTCCGCTTATGAATTTACGTGAGTTTTTGTTGTGGTTCTTTTTGTTTTTGTTCTTAAATATTTATCAAACCTTGTTGATTTCAGGACAAATCAAAGCATGCGGACATTTGCTGCTTGGAACTCTTCAATTCCGTTGCGAACATCACGGAAACAATGAAGATCCACGGCGTGAGTTGCTTTTTTTAATAGCATATCTGAAACCTGAAAATTTGCAGAAGAAATGGTCACCGCTCGAGTATTCATTAAAAAACGACTTAAAGAGCTTCCAGAGGTTTGTAGTTTTATTTTTATTTATTTTTGGATTATGCCAAATCAAAATTACTGCAAAAAGTGTGTCGTTAAAAATATCAGCCAGAAAAAAAAATTGTTTTTGTTTTGGTAAAATATTGTGAAAACAAAAAAATTGCAACGCGGTGTTTGCGTACTTTTGAAATCCAAATGTCAATTGAAGAAATAGCATGGGAAATGAAGAGGTTTGATCCCTTTTTCGTTTGAATTTTAAAAGTACGCAAACACCGCGTTAAAATTTTTTTATTTTAAGAATATAGTGGACTATCAAAAAAAATCTCAAATAACGCCCAAAACCAAACAAAAATACAAATTCCACAATTTTTAGACCGATGACAAGAACGACAAGAATTTCGTGCTCAGATCTCTTTACAAAATCATCGATAAAAACTACGCAACAATATTCAACAAAATCGGTCAAGTATCAGGAGAGCTCGCCTATTTATCGACAATCCACAGCAATCCCGAGTTTGAAGACGTTGAACTGCAATTTATTTGGACATGTGACTATCTTTTCCAATCTGGACAACTTGAAGACTCATGGCGAGCCGATTTCATAGTCCCGAACACACCGGAGTTTGAGATGCCAGAGGTAGACGATTTGGGTGTGGATGAGCAAATTGAATTCGAGTTGGAAAGTGAAAATGAGCTGCGACGTCAGTTGGAAGGTTGCCTGGCGATTGAAGAGGGTAAAAGTTTATCCTCTCAAAAACAACTCGAAGCGCCCTAAGTTTCAGGTTTTTTTCACTTGTTTTGTTGCATTTTTCTTTAACATTTCTATAGTTGTTTTTTTTTTGTCCATTGGCAAAAATTCTTCTTTTTTTTGCGTTTTTTACTTTGGGCGTACCATTACCATTACCTATATCAAACTACTTTATCAGATCAAATCATGCCCCAAGCGAGTTTAATAGTGTTTCATCTCATGCCGTTCCTTTCCTTTCCTTTCCTTTCTCTTTACCGCCTTCCTCTTTAAAAATCATTTTAATAAATTGTAAAAATTGTTTCCGTCTTTCAACGTCAGTTTTTGTGCGGCATATATTTACAACTCACACACACTCACTGATGGACTCATTGGCGCATGAAATCAGTCGTAAAGTAAGACAAGACGAGGGGAAAAAGAGTGTAAGTGCACGCTACAAGATAGAAGTTGCGAAGAGAAAAACATCTTGTTGTGGTGAAGGCAGGTTCAAAAGAAATACGCAACAGAAAAGACAGTGTAGACTTTTCAAAAAGTGTATGTCGATAATCGATCATTTCGACAAATAGGTGCCTAAAAAATCTTCAAAAAATGTACAGACAAAGATTTAGTGTGCGAAGCATTTTTCATTCATCATTTTCAAATCTAAAAGAGATGAAATTATCGAATGGGTGTTTCCACAGATAGATCGGCAGATACCGCCAAAAATCTTATAGTAGAAATTAATTTTCAACTCGATAGGTGTTTATTGATCTAGCAAACTTTGCACAGCTGGAACAATATTTCTAAAAAATTAATAAAAATAGCACGGTGTCCATGACTTGAAAAGTGGGCGGAGCCGATCAAAAGTCCCAGTGGATTTTTTGGGGGTACGACAGAATAGAAATAGGCGAAATAGAAATGCTACAAAATAGAAATGCTACAAAAAAGAACTGGAAAAATAGAACTGAGCGAAATAGAAATGCTACAAAATAGAACAAATTTTGGCGATGGAGCGCGTTTGCATTATTTTTTCAATTGCTCAGTTTTTCGCCGATTTTCCATTTTTTTTTTCTGAAACTGCATTGATTTTATACCTTTCTTCATTTTCGATGTTGTTAAGTGCGTAAAATATCTGAAAATTACTGAAAAATCCTATAATAATCGGAAAATTCGAAGAATAATGCAAACGCGCTCCATCGCACCGATTTCTATTTCGCCCATTTCTATTTTGTCACATTTCTATTTTGCGCTGTTCTATTCCGCTCATTTCTATTTTGTAGCCGTTCTATTTTTTCCAGTTCTTTTTTGTAGCAATTCTATTTTGTAGCATTTCTATTTCGCCTATTTCTATTCTGTCGTACCCCCGATTTTTTCGCGCGAAATTCAAATTTTGAGGCATTTTTTATGTACGAAAATCGAAGTTTGGGCAATTTTATAGTATTAAAAGATACAATACATACATTTTACAAAGAAAAACAGGTTTTAATGAAAGAAAAATAATAAAATCAATAAATAACATGCGAGAGTCAAAAAATGAGCAAGCACCGAAAGTGCGCCATGCAAGTTTGCTGGCGCGTCAGCAAATTAGGCTCCGCCCACATTTCCAATCCTAGACATCGTGAAACTCCTAAAAAAGAATTAACGAATAAGATCCATTCCCAATATAAAAACGAAAATATTAGGTTGGCAAGAAAGTTTTTGTTATGTTTTGAAAAAGTGTTTTTTCAAAGAAGGAGAAATCAAATGATTAATAGTATTTGCCTTCCTTATCGACAAAAATCTGCCATTTGTTCTGCAAACTCATAGTACTTGTCCTCCAAAACTCTGGCTTTTTTAATTCAAAATATGACACAAGCCAATTTTCGACATCAATTATTGTTCTGAAATCAGTTCCCTCAAGGAATCGTTGCATGTCCGAGAAAAAGTGATAATCAGTAGGGGCAAGGTCTGGGCTGTACGGTGGGTGAGCGAGAACTGTCCAGCTGAACGTTGCCAGCAGTGACTTTGTTGTTTTCGCCACATGTGGTCTTGGCGTTACCGTGGAGGTATTGCACTCTGTGGCATTTGAGCGGGGAGAGCTTAAGCTGGACTCTGTTTTTTTGCAGTTGGGCAGAGTAGTACTCGGCCGTGACAGTTTTGCCGTCGTCCAGAAGTTTCCAGTGGTGCACGCCATGGACAGACCACCATACAGACAAATCGGAGCGGGAAGCATCGTCAAGGGAAAAGTCCTTGTTCTCGAACTTTCCAAACCAAATACGAATGGTATTTTCATGAGGGGCCTTGGCCTTATAAACTAGCACCAGACGGCGATGAACCTCCGGCACTTTCAAGTTGGATAGAAACAAAAAGAGAATGACATGTCGTAGGGTGATTTGGGTCAGGACGGAAATGGTCCATGGGGTTTGAGAGAGAGAAGCAGTAGGGGAATGTCGATGTTATTGCCAACAAGGTAGGTCTCTTATATATCCAGTAAAATAATCTTTTGGTTTTTGTCGGGCTCTGTCACGAGCTATGGACAAAAGAAAAACATAACAAAAACTTTCTTGCCAACCTAATAGATTACCTATTTGCATGTTATCAGCACTGCTAGACTACATGAGTTTCAGGAGGAACACCAGCGGCCGCGACCATATGAAGCCGCATGCATAAACCTCATTTGCCGGGCGAAAGGGATTGTCGGCATTTATCAGAGGCTCATAGGGCTTTGTCTTAATTCTTCGATCTTTGAAAAGGGGTCTAAAAGTGTTCCTCGTAATTTTCGAGTTTCAAAGCCGAAAGCTTGTCAAATACAGACCACCAGACAAAGACCTACAAACTCTTTTGCCCGGCAAGCAAGGTTCATGCATGCGGGAGAAGAAAAATACAATGTAGTGAAGTTATTGATAGACGTTCGCGACTGACCACAGGCATTTATTAAAGATATTGGTCTCCGTTTGATTCCAATCAAACTTTGGATGCTTCTTGTTCGGCTTTTCGTTTGGTAAAAACTGGGGAACATAACAAAATAACAATATTAAAGAAAATACATTAGAAAAGTGGGTGTTCTTCACCGGTTTGTGATCTCTTTTCAGGATATCTGCATAGTCTTAAAAAATACTACTCTCTCTTGGAAACCTTGAAAACTTCGTGTACACTTTAAACCCCCAAAAGCAGGCAATGCGCGACACCGGTCAAATTTTTGCGTACGCTTAGAGTTGCTTTCGATCCATCACAAACCAACTCCACCTCTTTAGGTACCCTAATTCTCATTTTGCCAATAAACCCAAAACGTTAGACGGTCGTCTACACAAGGAAAACAGACGAGACCCGCTACTTGTCGAGCAAAAAGACAAAGATCTTCCTGGGCAGCTAATGGGCAGCTAGTGAGCAATTTGCACCGTTCAACTCCCTGAGTATTTAAATTCGAGCACGTTCAACCGTCCACCACTGTTTCGCCAACAGTTAAACGGAAACAGCCCGCGCTGTTCAAATTGCTTTAAATATCATTCCGATGAACATGGTCTTTGGATAATTGATTCACTAATACTAAATGGGTCCCAGATCTTTAGGTCTCAGGCTCTTTAGGTACGTTTTCTCTATGGTTACAACTTCTCTTTGGATACCAAATTTGCAAATTTTGTACAAAAATAATAGTGGTAACTAAACAACAATTGTACCCAAACAGTCTGACACAAATTTCGTATTCAAGGTGCAGCTGTAATCAAAAATCGATAGTACCCAAAGAATCTGACCACCTAGGATTTGGGACACGTTGAGTTTTTTTGTGTATTTTAATTAAATCACTCCAAACATTCAAATCACATTGCCCAAAAAGTTGACATCCCCTTAAATTCAATGTTCGACTATTAAATTCACGCCTACCCCCCCCCCATATTCCTGTTCCGCCTATAAATCTTTTTTGATATGATTTGATCACTTGATCATTGATACGAATGTCAATATCTTGCATGGATGCGGAAGCGAGATTTTGCACTTGAAAAAATAGCCACCTGGTCGACCAGCATCGTTTTGACACTTTTGCGCGCAATTCGCATCGTTTGCGGCAGTGTTGCAGTGTTTGGCAGGCAGAAAACAGGCGCCAATATTCATAAATAAAAACGAAACATTTCGGGAACGTCAACACAAAAGCAAATCTGCCGGAGCCGAGACTAGCAGCATGAACATACACACACACACACATCAAGCGTTGTCCATTGTGAATGCTTGCCCGCATGTTTGAGCCCGTTTCGTCGTGAGCCTGATTACAGAAGGAGAGAAAAAGGAGGGGGAACTGTCTGTGCACTACTTGCCTCCACGAATCGGCTGCCGCGTCTCGTCTCGTCTCGTCTCATCTCGTCTCGGGCTCACTCGCCGTTCGACGTATTTGCCTATCCATCGCTCCGATGCTCTGCGTCTCGCCGCTTCTGGCTCCCGCCGACCGTTCCTCTATAATCCCGATCTGGGCTCACCTTCTCTCTTTCTCTTACACTCTTACTGCAGCCGACTTTTTATTTACTTGTCTTTCGCTTCTAAATACTTTATCTTGGGTACTGTTGCTATATTTTCTGCGAACTAGGCCTCGCAGTTTAGTGTGTTTTTTTTGCCACGCGCCTTTGCTCGTGTTCATGTTTTCTCAGCTCTTTAAGACTCTTCACTCTTTTTCTGTTCACTTTTTTTGCAGCAAAAAAGAACTGTTAAACATCTTGTCAGTAACGAAACAAAAAAAAAGAATTTTTTCCATTCTGTACACACCTGTAACTATTTAATGAAACCGAACCTTTTTATTTATTTATTTATTTATTCATGATTTTCATTTTCATTGTTCATTTGCTTTTCACGTACCTAATAGTCCTAATAAAATAAATAAATAAATAAATAAATTTCACAGTTGCCTCCCGCCTCTCTCCTTTTTCCACAACTCATTATTATTCACTAATCCGTATCCAAAGCCAAAGTCCTCAACATTTATTGCCTCGTTTCTTTTGTACCCAGCACCACGCCAAGGTGGTGAACACCCGTGTGACACGAAATACACAGCTGGATTTGATTTCGTGATTGATTTTATTTTGTCTTCTCATCTACATGTTATTCTTATGCAAATTTTGATTTCGGTGGTGATTTCAGGAAGGATCGACTGGGGAACTTGTTACTCTTCTTTTATTTTTCTATTTATTAGTCTCCATGCAAAATGGGTAAAGATGGAGTGGAGACTCGACAGAAATGGATCGACATTCAGTTGCACACTTTTACAAATTGGATTAATGAGCAGGTATTTTAAATATGCTTTTTTTTGATGATCATTCCTAGGAATTTCCCGCGGTAAGCGCTCTTACTTATCTGCATCTTGCTAGACTATACTGATTTGAGTAAGAGGTGTACCATACCTGCCAAAGTGTTTGCCCATATTTGCCAATCCACTTGGAAAGAGAGTTCCGTTCCCTTCTATTTCTTCATTTCCCAAGTAACTGTCACCCTTATTTGTCTAACTTTGCCTAGAAGATATTTGTGATAAAAAGAAAAAGAAAAAGTATTCAAATGTGGGAATAAATGAGATTTTGCTTCTACATTAGACTCAGCACTGTTTGTATGTAGTTTTGACACATGTATTTCCTCGCAAAGTCACTCGGTCAGTCGAGTCACCACAAATAATCAGTTTGACAAATAATTAGCGTTCACGATTATGCAACACTGGGAAAATGTGTAATTATGTCAATAAATACAAAACATCAACATCAAAACAACAAACGAAATATTGCAGCTCCAAGGAAAAATCATCCGGGATTTGACACAGGATCTTTCGGATGGTGTCAATCTTATTAAACTCGTGGAAAATCTGCAAGGAAGACGCTACTATGGAAAAGTGTACAACCAAGAACCAACAGAAATTCAAAAATTGATGAATGTGCAAATGGCGTTGGATGCTCTTCGAGAAGATGGTGTGAAAACTGTAAACATTGGAAGCCATGATATTGTGGATGGAAATGAGAAACTCATTTTGGGACTGATCTGGTGCCTGGTGCAGCGGTATCAGATTGCTTGTAAAACCAAGATTCCACCGAAGAAACTTGTTATGGCTTGGATTCAGGTACTATTGAATTGTTAATACACTTACAACATTAGTTGTTTTCTTTCAGAGCGCCCTTCCCGACTTAAAACTCACAAACTTCCGCACAAATTGGAACGATGGAATTGCGCTGAGCGCTCTTCTAGAATATTGTCAGCCAGGGTTATGTCCAGAATGGAGAAGTCTAGATCCATCACGAGCACATGAAAACTGTGAAAGAGCTCTTAGCCTGGCGGAGAGATTTCTTGAAATTCCAAAAATCATATCAGCGGATCACTTGTCTTCTCCCCATCTTGACGAGCTGTCATGTCTTACCTATTTGTCCTATTTTATCACAAAAGGAGCTCCAGGATATAGAGCAACACTTAAGAAAGTTTTATTGGTAAGTAATGGATAAAAATGTTTTTTTCGGTTTGTTTTGTTAAAAAACCTTTTTGCATTGTTCGATAATTTAGGGTGGTCAGAAAGTCGTTTTTCGTTTATTATTAAAACAATTTTTTTTTTCAAACAAGAAAGTTCTCAAACCATTTTATATATCGATCAGCCATTTGAAATAAATTACATAAAAAATTTAATTTGAAAACAATGACAATAGGATACTTTTCGCAGGGTTTAGTTAAGCTCCCCAAATTATTTTCCATGTGAAATTTTGTTACCCTATATTGTAGAGGCGCATAAACCCGATTCCCGCAGAATCAAAGTCATACAGTTAGACAAAGCGACATATTGAAAAAACAAAGATACACAGACATACAACAAAATTTCAACTGTTATATTTTCAGCTCTTACCCGAATGCAACGTAGAAGATTTGGAAAATTCTTGGAGCGATGGTTATCTACTTGCTCATTTAGTTGAAGCATGCGGTGGTTCTGTTCCCGAACTCGAGAAAATGCGTTTTGAAAACTTTAATGATTTTGTGGACAATGTTTCAATAGGTTGGTCAATTGTACTTGTAGAAACAAACGTTATGAGGCATACCCCCTATTATTTTTCAGTGCTCGACGCAGCAGCTGATATTGGTGTTGGGTCACTTATTGGCGCCGATGATATTGCCGACCCGCAAGGAGAACATTTAGGTATCAAAAGTGCAATGCACCTTTTAATTGTTTACTAATACATTTTTAACACTTTTTATCTTTTTTAAAGTCACGGGAAACGTTTTGCACTCATTTACAAACAAACAGGAGTAAAGTGTGAACTAAGAAAACATAATGAATTATATGGACATTTAGTTGTTATAAAATATATTTGTTTTAAGGCACTATGGCCCTGGTGGCAGCGCTTTGCTCAATTCCTTTGGAACAAACGGTGAAATATACGGATTGTTTTATGAATCAACAGGTATGAGACAATATTCCAACATCTGGAAAAAGTTAGAATTAATGTAAGATTAAAATTTTTACACTCAGGTCAATTTGGATCTGGCGTTCACATCCGGTAGTGAAGCGAGAGTGGAAGAATTAGACGTTAGAGGTGAATGACCGTTCTTTTTTTAAGCAATTCAACGTTTTTATTATTGTTTAGCATTTGGCCCAAACGGGCAACTGTACTCAAACGATGCAATCCGTTTACGGAAAAGCCGAACTTCTCAAGGAGCAAATTTGTCTCTGATTCCTGTGGAGCCAGGATTTATTCAGGTGAGTGCCTATCCCTTCACATCTTCATTATTTTTATTCCTTTTCGAAAAAAATTAACGTGAACACAAGAGCGAAAAGAAACGAAATACATAATGTAAAGTATTCATCGTTTTATTGTCCAAGTTCGCCGTCTCTTCCCCAAGTCAACATTCTCTGGCAATGATTTTTTGAAACTATTCCGGTACCCCATACACAATATGTGAGAAAATACACAGTATAAAACTGATGACACTCGTTTTTTTTCTTTCCCGGAAAAAAAACTGGCACCATTCTTATTCAGTCTTCTTGTATTTGCAAGAAGGGGAAGAGAGAAGGGTTCTTTTTTCCGTTCTCCCTTTCGTTTCTGCCAGAAACCAAAACGAAAGAAATCATTCCAAGTCTTGAATTTTATTTCTTTCCCGTTTCGTTTCTGTTCACGGAAGAAAATCACAGAAGAAAATCATGCGGCTTAAAGTCAAGACTCGAGTAGAGGTATGTCTGTTGCAAATTTCCCTCTTCTTCAATTAAAAATAAAAATACCACAACCAACCCCAACACGTCAAACAGTTTCGGTTTGTTTGTGGCCTCATTAGATGCCAACAATAGATAGCTCCCTCCCTCCCTCTCTCTCTCCCTCTCTCTCTCTCTTTCTCTCTCTCTTACAACAAAAAGATGGATAGAAAGAAGGACGGGAATATTAAAAAAAAAGAAATAAAGAAAAAATAGAAAAACAAACGATTCTGAGTCATAATGAAAGATTCCTTATAAGTGAAATGTTGCAGTTTTTTGTTATTATTATTGTTTTATTTTATTAATTTGTACGTACGTCTGCATTGTGCTTTGTCAAGGTGTGGAAGGCTCTACGTAGAGGCAGACGCGCCCTATTGCTTGCCTGCGTCTCTACAGTGGCGTTCTGCCAAGACGCAGGGACGCGAGAAATTGCGCCATAAAATTCGCTTTGATTTTTTTTAATCAGACATGCAATAGAGCGCCTTTGTCTTTACGTAGGCCTTAGCACGCCGTGAGAAAATAAAACATAATAAGTTACGCTCCCCCTCAAAGCCGTACCAGTTTGCATTCAAATCCGCTCGCACTTTGCCATTCCATTCCATTTTTTACCGCCCGATGCCAATCAAACCAATAGCAGTTATTTTTTTCTTTTTTTAACAGCCTGCCCGCTTCCGCCCGCCATGTGTTCTGTGAAAGTGAGTGTTCTACAATACTCTCCAATTCATTTCCGCTTGCCGCCACGTATTCAAATATGCGGATATCTCCTTGACCTCATCCTCTTGCGGTAGCCGCCGTTCCGTTCGTTCCGTTCGCCAGTCTTCCGCGCTCGATCGCTCGCTCGCTCGCTTACCGCAACATTATGCGAAGTGCGGAGACGTGCGGACGGAATTGAACGACGCGTTGTTATTGTATGTACACCTTTAGCCATACGCAATTACCTTTCTAGTTGCAAGGAACCAAAAAAGTTGACAATTTATGATGGATTTTCACATTTCTTTTTGCTGCTTCTTCTTCTTCTTTTTCCATGATCCATATGCGCGATAATTGCTTTCTTTCTTACTGTTTTTTTCTTCTGCTTTAAATGCATATGATTGAATTCGATCATTCCCAAGAAAGATAGCCAGATTCCGCATGCTATTCAATTTTTTCTTTACTCGACTTCTAGCCCCCTAAAATGCTAGAAAACGGCTATGAAAGCATCAGACTGAAAATGCAATCAAAACTGTATCATTCTGTAAGTCAAGTGTCGGGGAACGCACGCAATTTGTGGCATAGCGGCGGTAAAAGTAGGTACCTAGTATTTTGTTCGCTTTTTTGTCTATTACAACGGAAGAGTAGGTAGCAGATCGTGTTCTCTTCTTGTTTTCCGGTGTATGCTTGACCTTCAACTGTGGCATTCTTCTTTTCTATTCCCTCACGCTCGCAACGTTTCTTCCTCGCAACTTTCGCGCCGCGCCCGGGAGTAGAAAAAACAATAATAAAGAATATGGAAGAAGAGAAATAACAGTGTTCTTTTCTTTTCTTCTTTATTCTTTTTTTTTCTCTTTTTTCCTTAACTTTTGCCATCACCGCTCCCTCCCCCCTCCTATCCCAAGTCAAATTTTCTTCCACAAAAGGAGGGAATTAAATGTGTACAGACAGTACAACAAATTAATAAGAATCAATAATTATTTCATTATTCCACTTCCAGGTCCGCATCTACTGCCAGGGCTCGGAGCTTCCAGCCAGCCCAATTTCTCTACAGGTGCACACGCAAGAAGAGACCCGGAGCACCTCACGTGCCGCTTCACGAGCCCATCCAGAGAATAGAAATCCTCCTACTTCCGTTTCATCTTCGACGACGTCTGTAGTGAGAACGGCAGTGTCGCCAGTGGCTTCTGCTCAAGTTAGAGAGTCGAGTAAAGTTGCGCAGGTTTCTTCTGAGACTGAGGTGAGCTTGAAATTTGAAAAAAAATGTAGGAAAAATTGCTGGAAAGTTCTGGACGGAATATTATTGGCATTGCGCTCCGCTGAACGGGGAGGCTGCTTGGCTGCGTCTCTTCGACGAGAAACGCTGAAAGTTTGCCACAAAACAACAATATCCTCGCACTCTGCTTCTCTGCGCCTTTTCTTCGTATCCGTTTTGAAGCAGACAAGTGGATGTTTCTATTATTGACTAAGCTTTTTAAAGAGATATTCATCCAATAATTTCACAGCAATTTTCAAAAGTAACAATTTCTATGGTACGATTGGAGTATCATCACATTTTCATCGAAATTATTTAGAAAATATACATAGACGGAGCCGAGCAAACGCGCCCAACTGGATTTTTTCGCACAAAATTTGACGCATTTTTTATTTTTTTCGGGAAAAAGCATAAATTCTTAATTTTTTCCCACATGTGCTCCAACGGAATTATAGCTGAGGTCTTTAGAATTTTTTTAAGCCTTAGAACGTCGAATTTGGTTCAGCCACCATTTCGAAATATTCGTTGCGAGTTTTTTGGTGTTTTAGCAGGATAAATCTTCACGAAAATCGAAGTTTGGGCAATTTCATGATATTAAAAGATACAATACATACATTTTACAAAGAAAAACAGGTTTTACTGAAAAAAAAAATAATAAAATCAATAAAAAATGCGAGAGTCGAAAAATGCGGGCATGTTGGCGAAAAAAGAGTACAGAAAATTAAAAGAGCGTGGCCGATGTTTTGTTCTCTTTTCTCTGAATCTCACTCTAAATGAATGCGCAATTCACTGTGCGATTGGAGCGCATTTGCAGAGCTTTATATCGAGTATATCGTGGTGTTAAAATTGGTTTCGCGCTCCACCAATCACGTGTGGCGTGTTGCGTTGTTCCCATAATAAGTTAGACAGTTAGAACATAAAGATACGCAGCCAAAAAAATACAGCATGCCTTTTTGTTGGCTGCGTATTTTCACGTCATCGGTAGCGCGCAAATCCAATTTCTACGACCAGACTGTATATTTTTCTACAATTTCTCATTCATGCGGTGTTGTTAGTCACGAACGGCGATCAGTAACTCAATAAAACTATAGTTTTCTCTGCGTCCCTTTATTGCGAAACCACATGGCCGCGACCGAGGAACGACGCGTGGCCGACGGACAGTTTTTCTTGAACAAGAAAAACAAGCGGCTATCCAAAAACAAACATATCAAAAATGAATGAAACATATTTTAAGTGAAAATTTAGTACATAAATTAGATTGACAATGAGTTCACAATGTTTTTTTTTCCAAAAGTAAACAATTCCACACATATTATGTTTACTGCAATGTTCTATTTCCAAAATGTGATAAAACCTGTATCTATCTTCCAAGACAACAAATTACTTGTGATACAGGTGGACATCTCGCACAAATCATTCGCGCAGCGACGTCTCCACATTATCAAGCAGCTCGAAGCGCAACACGTCAATCATATAGCGCAGGTATGGACGGTTTAACCTTGAGCGTGAAATATCTTTCATCAACACTTCCATTTTGATGATCCCATTTTTGGATGCGAAACTTGCATTCTGATTTCATCTTCTCTATTAGTTTGGCATCCAGCCAATTGTTCTTTTCTACACAATCTGTTTTACACATAATGATAAGCGAACGCTTGTTCTGTAATCAATCAAATTGTCCGTTTTCGTTTTCTTTCACGCTTTACCTCACCTTTGAGATAACAGTGTTCTCAAGTTTCTTTTTCTCATGCATGATTGTGTTTATTTTATTTATTGCCATTTCCAACACTTTTCACACTTATTACAGACAAAATCACATCATCAACCTCATCAACAACAGCCACAACAGCAGTCTCAACCGCTCACTTCTCAGTCACCAACGATAGTTCAAGTCGTGCAGGTTAGTTGGTAATAAAAAAAAGTTTGCGCGTGACCGTCTTCGATAAGTTTCTGTTTTGTTTCGTTTGTTTCTTTTTTTTTTCAACTTGTCTGTCATCAACACTGATTTGTTTCAACGTTGGAATGGAATAACAAAGTACAAAACACGACGTTTTTTTTATATTTTTTTTATTTTTGCTCCATACCTCATATCAGTTTACGAATGAATGCCTCGTGTGTTCGTTTGTCTGGCATATTTTTGCTTATCAGATCAAAATATGCTCACTATTTTTTTGCCTGATATTTTTCAATAATTTTGAGTTTTTTTTTTGTTTATTCATTCCATTCTTTCCCCATTTTCAGCCCCAACTATCTTCGTCTGCTCCAGCGCCGAAAAGCTCAAATATCCCAGCTCCTCCTCCGATCCCAGCAGTTCTGGAGGCATCTGTTTATCGTGAAATGACACTGACACGGTCACCCGATGTTGGACTTGTCTCGTTTTCAGGGCTCTCGGAGCCATGCTCAATTGGATCTATTGTGGAAGTTGTCGTAAGTTTTTAAGGTGTAGTGTGTAGTTTTAAAGTGTGGGGCTTTCATTTTATTTTATTTAAATGTTATTATGTAGGATCAGAAGTTGTGTGATGCCTGTATTATAGATCAACGCACATGGCGACGCCGTCTCTGGCTCCGTTTACGTGGAAGCAGTGTCCCCAACTGGAAAAGTGCACTCTTGCACTGTCCGTCACCACGACAACTCGTACATGGCAACGTTCACCCCTCAGGAAGTCGGTATGTGTGCCTAGTCTTTCCAATCGCGCGGGGCCTTATCAATTTCAAGCATCTTGCGGTGAGGGGAGAAATAACAGAGGGTGTCGAGAGGGAGAATACAGAGATGAGATGGCTGCCAAATCAGCGGGTCGTATCTTTGGATGACACACCACACCGGTACCAATAGGGGCCAGTGGCGTTTTGGAAGAAAGAAAGAAAGAAAGAAAGAAACGGACTCTTGAGAATTTGCAGGAATGAGAGAGAGAGAGAGAGAGAGATACGATCTAATTCCACAAATCCTAGACGTGGCAATACAATAAATTAGCTATTTTTTGAGTTTTCAGGACTTTGGCGCATTGGAATCCTATACGATGGAGAACATATCCGAGGAAGCCCATTCGCATGTCAGGTTATTATCGCTAATCGATCATGAGAAAAAAAAAACGAATTCTAGGTATTTGACGCTGGACTCGTGAACGTGTACGGTCTGGATGTGGGGCTTGTTGGACAGGAGCTCAGGTTCTCGGTGAACACTGCTCAAGCGGGTCATGGAACTTTAAATGTAAGGATTTTCAAAATCTTTCAATATCCTTAAAACCGTTTTCCCCGCATAAGACAAATTCCACATTGCAAACTGAGTGTCTCATCATATCATATCTTGTCACTTACGATGAGATCTTCTCTTCTTTGACGAGACACAAATGTGAAACCGAAATCGAAATCGAAATCGCTCGTTTTGCCAAATTACGGAAGCGACCAATTAGGTGAAGAATTGAGAACATTCCTATCTTCACTGTGATTTGATTTGCAATTTTATGATAAACACTAAACACTACGTCATCAGTTTGAACTTTGAGAAATTAACACCACTATTTTTTGTTTGCTGTTTGCAGGTGTCAGTTTTGCGTCACGGCCGGGAAATTCCATTGGAGATTGAAGAGCAGAAAAATTCAAAAACCCATCAAGTCTCTTTTGTTCCGGACGGAGCGGGACAGTACAAGATTCACGTGCTGTACAATAGAATGGAGATTAAAGGTGCCGTTCTATTTTGGCATTTTTTATCGTTTTTTTTTCAGGATCCCCATTTATCTTAGACATTGCGGATGCCGCAAGTGTTTCCGTTTACGGTGAGAATCTGAGATCCGCCTCCGTTGGAAAGCAAGCAATTTTTATGGTCCACGCCGCTGGAGCAGATCCAAAAGACATTAGTGCTCATGTGACAGGTAAAATTTTTCCCTACTAACTTTCTAACTTTTGAATTTGACCTATCCTACCCAATTTTAATTGCATGCATTCGCCTTTCAAAAAAAAAACTTGTCAAAATAGAACTAGAATTAAATATGTACATATCTGTGCCCTAAATAATGCTGTCTCGTCGTCGTCTTCATCGCATCGTCGTTCTTTTTTTGTTGTTGTTTCAAGTGCTTGGGTATGTTTGTTTTAATTTTTTTTGAAATATCTGTGTTTTACAGTCGGCGAATGCATGATCAACTGCGCTCTATTCAGACTCCTCCAGTTTTGCCGAGTGCGGCGCGCTTCTCTTGGCGCGAAAATTCACATTTGAACTGATATTCGTCGTTTCTCGATTTTCTCCTTCTATTTCCTTGTGATTTAATGCTTTTTCTTTTTCTTTTTTTACAATACGTTTATAAATTGTTTCATTTTAATTTAAGAATAAATTTCAGCAAACAGAAATGGTTGCCATGGAGGAAGCGGCGCGACGACGAATCGGTGAGTAATGCGAAATATTATCATTTTAGTTAAATACATTTTTGGGTTTATTTTCTGAAAGTTTAAGCGAGATTCCTTACAAAAAATTAGAATGATGCTCAAGAATTGTGAACTAAAAATATGTATGATTCTTAGTGAACCAAAATATCGATTTTTGGACAACATGACTGAAAATGGGTTATTATTCAAGCAAAATGCAAAAAAAACTGTATTTTTGCATTAACAATTATTGGTTAACAGGCTATAAAATGAGGTTATATTTATGAATAACCTCATTTTATATATTTTACCTTTTTAAATGTTTTATTTTTCAGAAGAGCTAAAATGGCATGGAGCTCCGGAGCCATCCATAGAGCGACAATGAGCTGGCAGATATTGGAGGTGGTGAGTTGATTAGAATTTATTGAAAAATAATGCGGAACGATCCGCGGATGTTCTCAGTATTTACGGACTGAATAGCTGAATTATGAAGCAGATTTCCATGTTTTATGGCTGTGTACGCAATTTTGACCATTTCATCCAGAGTTGCCGGCAATATTTTTTAAATATCAAGACCAATTCAAACAGTTTTCTTTCTGTGATCTTCTTTTTTGTCAATTGTAATAATAATGTTCAAGAAATACCGATAAAAATGTTAAAAAATGCCAGAAAAACGGAAAATGCCACTATTATTCTAAAAAAAAAATCGCCGAACTTAGATAAAGATTTGAAACTGAAATAGTAAATATCAAACTTACGGCTTTTCCGATTTTCTGTTTTTACTTTGATGAGTGCCATTTTTATTGAAAATTTTTTTCTCCGAATATTTGGGAGTCTTTAAGAGAAACCGGAAAAATTTCAACAGAATTGCAGAAAACGAAATATCGAAAAATTGGCCTTTATTTTCAAATGTTTAGGTTTCATCAAATGATTTTATCACACCAATCTTTTCCAACATATCCGATAGTTTTTAAAACTAATTTTAGAATTTTTCAGAGCTATTGGAGCATGTGGAGCAGGACAGGTGGATTCGCTTCTCGCCCTCGTCGTTTTTTTTTTTTAATGTTTAACCTTTGTTTATTTTTATTTTTAAATAAATAACAAATGCTTTATTCCCTTTTCTATTGTCTGTAACTTTATTATTTAAAAAAATAAAATGGAGTGGCGAAGCCGTCAAAAATCTGCGTTGTCAGCTTCTACGTGACAGGCTGGTTAGTAATATCAGGGCAGATAGACGTAGTAACCAAATTAAACGCCCTAAATCGAGATTTCCACAAGAATATCCTTGTAAAATAATTTTTTTTCAAGTTGAAAAAATAATTAAATTTGAATTCCCGCCAATTTTGCAAGTGCGGCGCACTTCCACAGGGCGGAGTCTCCGTAGAGCGCGGTTGATCATGCATTCGCCGACTGTATGTACTTATTTAATTAGTTTCACCATGAGTTTTAGCCCCATCAGGAGCAAGCTTTCCGGTCAAGATTGTCACGCTGGACGATGCGACATTTCAAGTTGAATGGACGCCAAAAGAACCAGGTTTG
Organism: Caenorhabditis japonica; assembly: GCA_963572235.1. Taxonomy (NCBI): domain Eukaryota; kingdom Metazoa; phylum Nematoda; class Chromadorea; order Rhabditida; family Rhabditidae; genus Caenorhabditis; species Caenorhabditis japonica. The sequence continues at coordinate 13,391,887 of OY754347.1, read as the reverse complement.
TGTTTTGGAAACAAAAAACAAACAGAAATGAGAATGTTGTTTGAATTTGGATATAGCAAATTTGATTTGTTTTATGATGAACATAAAGTAAAGCTTGTGGTAAAATATTTGTGACATGTGTTGAGTGAGTTATATCTATATATGTGTGCATCCCTTTCTATTTTTTTCGGTTTTTCTCATTTTAGTTACAAAGGGAAGAAATACCACACGTTTAATTTTATCTAAACATTTTCCGCTCTCCGGTACAAGCAAAGAAAAGAATAGAGTTAATTGCCTTTTCCTTTTCCTTCCTTATCATACAAAAGAACTGACACCTTTTTCGCGTCCACGTTATCAACAAGAGTATATCAGTTATGACCGACCACGCTATTAGGCAAAGTTGCCATCTTGTTTCGTTCTCTTCACTATTCGGTGGGTGTGGTTTTGTAAGAGAACCGAATTAACTATCCATTTAGGTATTTTCCATTTTCCATGGTCAAAAAATTCAATTCATTTTTTTCTTGATTTAAAAAAACACTGTGGGTTTTTTTCTACAACTAATTAAAAATTATAAATAAATCATCAAAATAATAGCCGTGGAAATGGAAAGTTAGCAAAAAGTGTGACTCCCCACATTGTTATAAACCTGCTGATTGCGTCTTTGTCATTGTTTTTCTTTCTCACACTTTTCACTTTTAGTTGTTTAGGAATTAGTGGCTAGATTAGGTCCAATGTTTTTTTTTTTTGCTTTACCACTTCCGGTAGTCTGAGCTGATAAAAACAGTTTTTTTTTTTTACATTTTTAGGTTTTTTTTTTCAAAACGTATTGATGTACAGGGAATTTTTGTTTGTATGTACATATGTACATAGAAAATTGGAAGAAATACGGAAGGAGGAGGAGAAAAGGAGAAGGTAATCGACATTGCGCCTAATGTTATCTGTCAATATCTCTCTATGGTGTCCTTCTTCTCGCCATTGCATTTTCATTACAGAGATAGTCAACCCCAACGCAAAGCAACGCAAAACTCTCGGTTCACCTTTTTCTTCTTCTTCTTCTTCTTTTTCTTCTTTTCTTTTACCTTCCGAAGTCGGATTGTTGTCGTTCCCTTCTTTTCTTCCTTTCTTGATTCCTCACTTCGCTCCCTTCCTTCTTTCCTCTCCTTTTTTATTTCCCGACGACGTCGACAACGATACAGATTTAGATGACCATCGATTATTTGTTGATGATGAGAAGGAAAATAAAAAAATGAAAAAAAGAAAGAAAAAAAACTAAATAATTGAATGAATGAACAACTCGCCTCGCTTTGCCTGGCTAATTGAACAAACTCTTGTCACATTTCCTCTAGGTTATCACTCTATCACTCTACTTTCAGGCGAACACAGTGTGGATGTGATGCTGGCGGATCAACGAGTGCCAGATGCTCCGTTCGGGTGCAATGTTGGAGCTCCAGATTTGGTGCACGTGCGGAATATGCCAAGGAGAATTCTGCCCGCAAAACTGGACACAGATCATTCGTTTGAAAGTGAGTTAAACCTTGGACTTGGTGTTTTTGTCGTTCTAGAAAAAATACAAAAAACTGGAAACATTTTCCTAGCACTCACTTTCTTTTCCTTTCAAAGTTTTCATGTTTTTTTTCTACATTTTTTTAAATTTTTTTTTTAAATTTTATTCTTTAAATGTTTCCAATAGGGTCTAAAAGTGAAAAATTAGAAATTAAAAAGCGAAAAGAGGAGACAGTTCTCTTCCGAAAACGAAACGGCCAGACAAACATTTATGACGACACGTCAATTTGCTGACCCACATTTTTAATTTGCGCAATCTCAAATTGTTGAAAATTAAAAACAAAAGAGTGCGATGTCAGCAAAAAAAAACGAACGACTGTCTTCCGCCGTTTCCAGCACCATCTGCGATAGTAAAAATAAAAGTCATATGAGTTGAGGGAAAACAAGTGGTAATGTATGTAACAACAAACACAATTCATTTCATTCAGTTTAGATTTTTTTGTTGTATTTATTCCCCCCCTATAATTGCATCCCCTCGCGCATACTTTCATTGCCACCAACTGCGTACATATCCCCCCTACCGTCAAACCGAACATACTTTTGTTTCTATATGTTTGACTGAATTTTTTTGGTTTATCATCCTTCCATTCTTATTTTCTGCAATCAATACGCTCAAATTTGGAGTGGAAGAAAAGAAAAATAGAAGAAAGGAAGAAAGAACACGGAGAAATACAAAAATCACGTCTACTTCCCAACACTTGAAGGATAATGCCAAACTTCACCTACACGACCGGTTGGTTAAGTATTTCAAATAGAAACATGTCCTCCCAAGAGTTCGCAGGCAGGGGAGATGCTCATACAATATTTGTTTACCTTTGAAGTTACGTGAAAGAGGGAGAAGTAGAAAAAATGGTAGACAGGAAGAAAGAGAGAGAAAGGGTGGGGAAGAGTTTTGTATCCATACTTCACCAACTCACTTGTTCGAGTGGCAATGGTCGCTTTGTGGGAACCCGCTCGGCACCAGTCTTCTCTTAATTTTACTTGCGCGACACACATTTTCTGGAACACTGATTCGGTTTTTCGTGAAATTTTTAAAACTTTGTAATACATTTTGAAAACCACGTACTTCCCCGCCCGCCTACAGTATGTTTTCTTCCACTTTAGACTTAGAACCTCGCTTGTTTTTTTTTCTAGATTCTAGATTCTAGATTCTAGACTCTAGAAAAAATAGAAAAAAATACTCTTCTCCTATTTCCCCCATCCCTTAAGCAAATAAACAGAAAAGGCGCCAAAACTTTTTTCTTCCTACATTTTTTTTTCGATTTTTTTCCAATTTCTATTTGTCGCTGATGTCAATGATAACCTCCGCAGGGTTAGCAACTAGTGGCGGCAAGCCACGCGAATTGTTTCTATTTGTTGAGCAAGAGAAATTTTCGTGATAAGTTTGAAAGATGTAGAACTTGTTCCTAGCAATCATTACTTTGAGAATGCTTAAATTCCAAAATGCCGTCTCTGAAAAGTTGTTTATTTGTATTGCACACGCCGTTTTGAAATCGGTTTTCTAGAACTTTATTTATTTTTTTCTGGACGGGGGTAGCAACTGCCCTTGCGAAACTGCAATCTTGAACACGACGGAAAAAAGAAGCTTGGCAGTGTGCCTATTTATGTAATTTTATTTTAATCGAAAAGAATTTTTGAGCCTGAAAGCGTTGCCACGCGACGCAACCGTGGCACGTTGCGATTTGATGTGAAGGAAGCGTTTCAAAAAAAAAACATTCGCCAGCCCCTTTGCTACCGTATTTTGATAATTTCAAAATGTTCAATGTACATAACATTGAGCACACTTTTAACTTCAAAACGATTCCTTTTGATTACTCACTATGTATTGTAGTGATGTCAAAAATAGTTCGTAGTGTTTCATGTTTGCGCAAAAGGTTGCTCTGCCATGCCATCCACAAACATTTTGCTGATAGTTGAGATGCCGCAAAGTTTTCTTTTTTTTAACGTAGCAATGTTGTACAAATTGTGTATTAAAAACAACAAAACACTTAATAATAATAATTATTATATGAGGAATTTTTTTAAGCATGCAGTAACATTGTATATTTTTTCCAGTTGACGCTTCTGCTGCCGGCTCCGGCAATCTCGAAATTATGATCAACGGCGGCCGCGTGCCCTGTCGCGTTCGAGAAATTGGCAGTCGACAGTACATGGCCATTTTCACGCCCACTCAGGTAACTAGTTGTTTTTTCCCTTTTTTCAAAATGCATTCCACTTTGAATTTGTTTTTTCCAGTCCATCACTCACACGATTGAGATGAGGTTCAATGGGGAACACGTTTCGGGAAGCCCGTGGAAATTGCCAGTGGAGGATCGGGGCGAGAAGCGACAGGAAATGGAAAGGTATGTATGTACTCACTTGAAAACCGCCAAAAGAAAAAACAGCATGCTTTGTTTTACACTCGAGATAACCAAGATAGTTAATTATTCGGCATGAATTGGAGAACAAAAAAAAACAGATAACATATGTGCATGCCTACGTGCTGGAGAGAGAATACATATAAAATAACACGTGTGAAAGATATAAAGTCCCATAATTTTCAGAACAATGTCTTATTACTCGGAACTCTCTGGCCCTGGACTTGTCCGTGCGCCTGTCAACCGTATCGCTCAATTCGACATCAGCGGCGAGGGACTAGAACTTTCCGATATTAGAGCTCAAATCTATGGTCCTGACAAAAAAGAGTTCCCGATTCGAATAATACCAAGAACCGCTGGCAAATACACGGCAGAGTATCAGATTGAGCAAGTTGGCGAGCATTACTTGACTGTTTGGATAGCTGGAAGAAAAGTCGACGGGTCACCGCTTTCAGTTGCAGGTATGTAAGCAGATATCTTTTACTGATTGGATAAACAAACTGATTTTTTGTTCACTTGCAGGCTACGCAATCGAAAAAGTTCGCCTAGAACCCGTGGCAGGTGGTGCGCCGAATCAGCCAGTACAATTCTATGGTAAGTGGTTAGCCCTAGAGGGCGGAAAGATGGGCGAAAGAGAGAAAACGAGAGAAGCGAAAGGCATAGAAGGCGTTAGAGGCGGAAGCGTTGAAAATTCCAAAGCAGTAGCGCGTATACAGGCAGCATTCGCCCTCTCAACAACAACTACGCAGTTCGGTGTTGTACATAGTTCCGTTCAGTTTCGATTAATTCTGCCGATTCGATTCGATTCGATTCGATTCGATTCGATTCGGTCGATTCTATTCAATTCTCTGATACGTTATCGCTGGTTGAATCTACTGCCACTGGAACTTTTTTCCTCTATTGATTCGAATTGAACGTCTACATTAGCATCAATTTGCCGCATCGCATCGCATCGCACCGTCTCCCTCTCTAATCTCACCTAGCCCCGTTAATTAGGGAGCGTGGGTTCGGTTTGGTTTGAAACGTGATGAGCGACGGTCAGCGGCATGGACATGTCGAAGCCAGAGCTGTTGATGGCTTGGAGACGTTGTCCGCTACCGCTACGCCTGCAACAATAACAACAACAGCAACATCAGCAAAACCTAGTTACTATTCACAACTTTATGTAATTCCTGCAGTTGACGCTGTGGAAGCAGGCAAAGGACAACTCGAGATTTCCGTGAATCAAGGGCGAGTGCCGAACAATGTGCAAATGCAGGGCGCTGGAAGGTACAGCTCAATTATTTTCTGAAACTCTTTTTTTACTTTTCATTTTAGATGTTTGGTCACATTCATCCCCCAGCACGCTGGAACTTATGTCATCGATGTGACTTTCAATGGGGAACAAGTTCATGGTAATAAAATCTTTTTTGATTTTGTAAACAAAACCAAAAGCAAAACGTTATTGTATTTGTTTTATTTTTCTATTTGTAAACACCAATTGAATTTTTTTTCCTTTCCTCCCGCGTGTAATCCTCTCCTCTAGAGATTACAACACTTTCACATTTTTGTTGCAAAAATACATAAACGCTAGGAAACAAAAAGGTTTTGCAATTCTGGTTTCTGATACATAAAACCTAAATTTACACCTACATGCGTACATAGTAAAGACCGTAAAGAAAGTCGCAAAATCCGCGTCATTTGCGCAAAGCGCTACATTGTTTATTAATTGCAGGTTGTCCGATCAAAGTGGAGATTCTGCCAAAACAAGTGGGTCAACAAATTCAGGCAAATTTGACGCCGACCGCCGTTTCAACTGCTATTTCAGCAGGTTTGTGGGGTTTAGGTAGTTCAAGTCATTAAACTAGCAGACGAAAACTTAGTAGCCAAAAGGTCATTAATTTACTTAAGCATCTTACTCATAGCCATTCCATTCCATTCCATTCCACGTTCGTAAAAAGTGAAAAGTAACAAAGGTCATTAAGTTCTCTGTTTCGGTCTTCTTCAAAACCGGACAAACACGTACAATGTTCAAACGCATAATAAATACATACATACACATTTAGTTTCTCGTTTAATCTTCTCCGAGAAAGAAGCATTATGAACGGTTTATGGTAATTTGAACTTGACCGAAACAAGAGTGTACAAGGCAGGGGTGTCCAGCAATAGTGAATTTTAAGGGTGTGGCGTTTTTAACTTGAAAAAAACCTATTATTTTGAAGCTCATGACGATAAAACTTTCGTGTCATTGCTTAATATTATTGGCAAAACAAAAATCCTAATTACTTGTGTATAAACCGGTTTTTAATTAAAAGAAATGACCCAACATTTTGCTTAGTCTCACTGGCCTTATAAACAAGATTTCAGGTTAAAATTTATCGCAGGGCGCAGAAATCAATTTCGCGCTCCACGCGAGGCGTGACATGTTTTCAATTTTTCTAACTGTCTAGCGTCTCTTTTTCGGCGGAGCGTAGAGTAGACGACAATAATATCATCCAAAATATTGCCAAAATTAAATTGCAGAGAATTAGTAAAAAGTATAGAAATTTTATTATTTTTTTTCTGGGACTTGGGTATTGAAAAATTAAAAATTTAATAATAAATTTAAAAAAAAACAAAACTTCTAAAAAAACGCCAAAATATATTTATTTTAATACAAGTGGGGTACAGGCTGTCCAATAAAAGATTGTTCAGGAAGTCACACGTCAATTTCCGGAGCATTCCGTGACACTGCACGCTCTCCACTATCGGCCAGAAGTCCAACTTCTCCAACTCTTCTTCAACATGCTAGGCAACGCAGTGAAGAGACGATACTTAGAAGCCCTCAGCTGATTAGTGAAACTAGAAAAGTGGAGAAACCATGGCAATCGGTACCCACCATTATCAATGTACCACTATCCTTTACTTTTTTGCAGTCTTACGCTCCAACGTCTTCATCGCGCAGCACTTTTGTCCAGTCTCCACCCAGAGATTGGACCGCTTCCAGCGTTTACGATCGAGTTTACGGCTCAACCGGCGACGTGGAACGGACCTTGTCGCCGAGCGACCCATCTAGAAACCGCAACATTCGCGAGTCAACCACGGTCATTCATAGAACTCCGTCGCCAACTGGTTTGAGGTATGTATGTATGCCTATTATGATTCTAATTTTAAAAAACAAAACAATACCGAAGCCAAACTCGTTTCTGACTTCTCTATGTATATTCTCTCGTTTCACGCAATCAACAAATTAGGCGTTTTCCCAACTCTCTAATACATACATACATACGCATGCCTCCTCATCGTTTCGTCAATTAATTTTCCACAACTCCCTTTAATTCTAACTGGTGTCAACAAACCAATCAAATTGATTTGTGTCATCAGTCTTTGTCTAAAAGTCTTCTAATGTGAACCTCTGTCTTCCTTTCCAGGTCCCACCAAATCACCGAAACTATCACTCGCACCACGCATCGATCGCCGTCGCCGCCATCCGGAGGACCGAATTCGTACCACGGAAGTGTCAGGTAAACGGAATGATTTTTCTAAATCTGTCCTTTGTCTATTCTATCTTCCCAAGAAACCAAAATTTTTTAAAAGCTTAACTTAACAGGCGTTTGTTTAATCAAAAATTATACCTCTGTTTCAGAACCCAAGAATTTGCCGAACGGATTGCTCGTTCTCCATCACCAACCGGATACGAGCGTGAATTCGTTGAGAAGCGCACTACTTACAGGCACGTTTATTTTTTATTTAGCCTCTAAATTTTCAATATACATTTTCATTTATTTCCAGGTCTCCTTCACCAGCTAGAACTTCAAGTGCTGCTCACTCACATATCAGCGAGGCCCCATTGTCACCAATCCAAGGTCTTGACACTCCATTCGATACCACTGAACGTGTAAAAAGAGTGGAGAAAATGGATCCGCTCGCCGATGAAGAGGATCGTGAGACGCGTCGTGCTCAGACTGAAAAAGACGCAAAGAACACTCTGGGATACACTGTTGCACAGTATGGAGACAGCCGATCTACTCCGGAAAGACGGTACTTTGGAGACACACTGGAAAAGAAGGATAGACCACCATCCGCCGGATATTATTCATCCGTACATAGATCTGCTTCTCCAGAATACTCTACTGTCTACGAGCGATATGAGAAAAAACCAGAGGTTCCGAAGAAAGTTGAAGGACACATTTCGGCGAGCTACAAGGGATATGAGCCAGTGTACTCGGAAGTGACCACTACTAGAACTACCACTACCACAGAGTACGAGAACGTTGACCGCAAACCAAATGTACCAAAAAGAGCTGCCACTCCGGAAGGACATGTGGAACCTGCAAGTGATCAGGAGACAGACAAACCAGTCTTCTTGAAAACCCAATCTGAAAAAATTCTTGAGCCAGTGGAGTCAAACCTCCGTCGTTCAGACGAGAAAGAGTCAATTTACGATCTTCCACCACAGGAGAAGCTAGAGAAACACCCAGAGGTTCCAGAAACTGCACTTTCATACGCCAAGGGAAGAGATGAGGATATCTATGAGGCTTCTCGCATTATCAGAGAACCAAAGGTTGTTTTTGAGGAGAAGACGGAGGGAGATTACTACGGAATCGGGAATGTTGATAATGATGTTTCATCACAGTCAAGAATTGCACATTCTGATAGCACTGAAGGCGTTGCTTATGAAAGAAACACTAGAGTCAAGGAAGATCATTATGGGGTTATTGGAGGGTACCCAACAACACAAAAAAGTGCTCACACTGATAGTGCTCATGAGCAATACAATCGTTCAAAACAAGACAACTATGGAGCAGGAGTAACACCTTTACCAACTTCAGAGACTTTGATGAAAACGGAAGAAATAGAGGAAATAAAACCAGATTACCCGCGTACCAATATCGATTACCACAAGTCTGAACAAACTTTCTCACCACCACCAGCAATTAAGATCAGTGACACCGAACAAGCTCGCAGAACCGAGGAATATCTGCGTGTTAAGTCTGAAGACGACAAGATTCTTGCCAAGCACGGATTCACTAGAAAACAAGAGCCATCTATTGAGATTCAAGAGCCAGATATCGAGCAGATTCGTGATGACGTGGTTGAAGCGGCAATCGCTCCAGAAGTTGCGTTGCGACCAACTGATGAGCTACCACATTCTCCAGCTCCATCGTCCAAGTCGACTCCGGCTACCACTCCAAAGTTGTCCGCCAAGTTCAAGAAAGACGGTAAAGAAGCAAAACCATTTGATTTTGGAAAAAGCAAATTCAACTGCAAGCATGACGTCATTAGAAGAGGAAAGGAAGTCGAAGTGAAGCTCGAGGGAGTGAAACTCGGAAAGGAAGATCAACTTCGTGTTGTTGTTTTGCGTAAGTGTTTGCCTAACCTTTCTCAAAAATTGCATCATATTTTGTTTCAGCACCAGTCAACAAATCTATCCCAGGAGCTAACGGTGGCCCACCAACTGAAGTCGAGACCAAGGTGAAAAAGAGCAGTAACAAGTACGAAATCACATTCAAGCCAACTGAAGTGGGAACTCACAAAGTGTTCGCCTATGTGAACGAGATCCAGCATCCACTCTCACCATTTGCCGTCCGTGTTTACGATGCGTCGGAAATTATCGTCGGAGAGATTCCACAACAATCTCACCTCAACGACACTGTTGAGTTTACAGGTGAGAAAAGTGAATTAAGCATGGGAAACTGTATAAAAAATGGGGCAGATTGTGACCGTACAACATTATATTAAACTGTATTGTATTGAACTGCTTTGCAGTGGACGCCGGACGCGCTGGTTTCGGAAATCTGGAGATGGCTATTAAAGACGCCGATGGGGTCATCATTCCATCTCACGTCGCTCAGTTGGAAAGTGGATCTGCCAAATTCTTGGTGACTTTCACACCAGCTACCAAAGGAGCACATACCGTCAATATTACTTTCAACAAAGAAGTACTCAAGAGTAAGCGATTTTTTTTCTCAAAAAATCAATAAAACATAAGTTATGCATGCATTAATATTTTCAGACTCACCATTCGAAGTAAACATTATTGATGCTCCGCTTCCACCGGTTATTTACGAAACAGCCGCCGTCGCTTCACCATCATTGAGCAAAAAAGAGCTGAAGGAACAAGAAAAGGAAAAGAAGAAGGAAGAAAAAGAACGGGCTAAACGCGAGAAAGAGGAGAAAGCCACGTTGAAGCGAGAGAAAAAGGTAAGAAGTTTTATCCATGTCTGATGTTTGTTTGCTCTTTTTGTTAGAAAAAATCTTCCGCAAAAGGATGCCTGTGCATTCTCACTTTTTAATTTGTGTCAGTCAATGTAATCATCAGGTTAGATAGAATTGAATGGAGTTTTCACATTGCACAACGGTCTTCCTGAACTTCTATTTTTCTCTTCTCTTTTTCTCCATCCACCACCGGCAATACTATCTTTCCTGAGTGTTTACTGTCGCAATACACATAAATCTAAGAATGCGCGCACAGCCCACAGGAATCATATAAAAGGATTAGGATAAGAAATTGAAGAAAGATGGAATGACCTTGTAACAAACATCATGTCACATTCTCTTCCAAATGGATCTTTATCCGTTTTCTTTGTTTCCTCTTCCGGTTTTTATTGGTTATCAGTTTGTGTAAAATTTAGTAAATATTAAAACATTAGTTTAAAACAAAAACAAAAAAAATAAAAACTTGACAATTTGCTACAAGTGACACTTTTTGATTCTGACTTCCTTCCTTCCAGCATGAAAGTAAACTAGCCTAGTTATGTAATGTTTTCTAAAATTTTCATATTTTCAGAGCAAAACGCACAGATTCCCCGCCAAAACGACTGTTTCTAAAATTCCATCACTCTCGAGGGTGGGACAACCGTCCTCCCTCGTCGTTGAGGTTTCCGGTCACGATCAACTTGAGATTCGCGTACTTGGTAAATTTGAATTCATAAACAATCAAACATTTCAGGATAATAAACATTTTCAGATAGATAGTTCTAGAGGATCAAAACTAATTAAAAATTAAATTTTTAAAAACTTTAAAAAAATATTACATACTTCTACATCTTAAAATGTTCCCCTATGCATGTGAATAACTCTTGAACCACTAGCTAACGATAACATTATTTGATTTTACTCCAGTGATTTCAGACAGCAAGAAAAACGAAATTGGCACTGAAATCGTGGAAATTGAACCAGGACACATGCAAATTAACTTCACGCCCGCTCAAGTCGGAGATCACGAGATTGATGTTCGATATGGTGGTGTGCCAGTCACAGGCTCGCCGTTCACGTGTAGAGCCTACGATCCTGCCAAAATTAAAGTTGGAGCCATTCCAAAGGGTCTTCTCGACAAGCCAGTTTATTTCACAGGTAACAATAGTTAAACTACATACATAGATCTACAACGTTTTGTTTTACAGTTGATGCCTCGGAAGCTGGTGTTGGAAACCTCGAGGTAGCCGTCTGCGATGGGCGTGTTCCATCTATGGCTCATGCTCTTGGACATCACAAATATGATATCAGTTTTGTTCCAAAAGAAGATGTGGATCACACCATTACCGTTCGATTTAACAATGAGCCAGTCCCAGGATCTCCATTCCTCTGTCAACTCGTTGCAACTGCTCACGCAACCGCAGCCGGACCTGGACTTGAGAGAATCCCGGTTGATGAAGAAACTGAAATTCAAATCACCACCGATGACGCTGAAACAACCCCAGAGACTCGCGTTCGGGATCCACAAGGAAACGATCTACCAGTGAATGTTACACGCAGCAAGGACAACGAAACCCTTCACATTGCTACTTACGTGCCAAAGTGTGTTGGAAATCATTTGATTGACATCTCACTTGCCGGTGAGCCGATTGCTGGATCTCCATTCACGGCAAAGGCTTATGACGCAAGAAAGACTACGCTGGTTCCACCGACGAACGCTGTTGTCAACAAGCCAGCAACTTTTGTGATTGATGCTGCTCGCTCAGGAGCTGGTAACATGGAAATCATTGTTTCGGTTGATAACAGAAATGTGCCAAATTTTGTGCAAGCTGAAGGACAAGCTCGTTTCAAAGTATCCTTCACTCCGACTGAAGCTAAAAATCATATCATAAGTGTGAAATTCAACGGAATCAGTGTACCAGGGTCACCCCTCATCTGCGAGGTTGCACCCGCCGGAGTTGTTCCAGCCGCCGCTGTCATTCCAGCTGCTGTAGCCGCTGGAGCTGGAGCTGGAGCCACCGCCGCTGCTGCTGGCCGTCAGGCAAAACACACTCCACAGCATTCCTCGGAAACTCTTCCAGTGAAACAAACTGCCACCACTGTTCTTCAAAAAACTCCAGAAATAAAGGAAAAAGTTGAGAAAACTGGATTGGCCAGAGAGCTCAATTCGGCCCAAGTCGGACAGAAAAAAGGATTCACCATCGACAACATCAACAAATCGTCAGATTGCAACGTCGTTGTTACCGGTTAGTTGATATTTTTATTTACTTCTCTCATGCTTTTGGATACGTTGTAAATGTTCGCAAACTGGGCTGGGTTTAACGTTTTGTGCCTTTTTTTGGTATTACTTTGGGTTTATCTGGGTTCTTGTCCTGTCCTTAGTCTTGAATGTATGTATGTGTGCTTTGTGTTCTAAAGCTCCTGATGGATCGATGATTCCTGTGGATATTCAAAAGTCGTCAACGTCTGCGTATGCTGAATTTACTCCAAGGCAAACAGGTAAATTTGTAAAAAAAAACGATGGCATAGAAATTTGTGTTTTTGTTTAGGAGAGCATCTTGTGGAAATATATTTGGACCATGAAATCATTGATCGATTTGTGATTAAAATCAAAGATGAGAGACATGACCTTCCACCAGTGTGTCTCGCTGGACAAAAGTATTCCTTTGATGGTACGTCATGTCTTCGACTCAATTTTACTTTCACAATTGTATTTTCATTTTCAGTGAACTCTGATGACAAGAATCAAGTACGTGTAACAATTCGCGAACCGTCCGGTCGAATGCTGCCAGTTCAAATGGAAGACCTCCCAGAAGGAGGTGTTCGAGTGTCCGCCCGTTTCAAAGAAGTTGGACCCCACTCAATTGACGTTTTTGTTGATGATCAGCCGATTGGAGAGCGCAAAATGCAAACAGTGATTGACCCACTTAATGGAGCACAATTGGTGTCCGAACCGAAACGGGAAATTGTGGGAGAGCAAACTGAGCTCAAGATTTTGATCGATTCGGGCGTGGAATCTCAGGTCGATGTGATTATTGAAGGTCCTGATAGAGAGGAAAATGAAGTTTATATGAAGAGAATTTCGGAAACGTTGTGGTCAGCTGTTTGGACCCCAAAAGTAGAGGGAGAACATGAACTCTCAATTTATGTGGCTGGAGAACAGATTCCTGGATCACCATTCCCAATCCATGTCCTCGATCCATCGGCAGTACGAGTTGTTGGCTTGAAAAATGCTCCAGTTGGTGTGGAACAACAGTTTAGCGTTGATTACGCAAACAGCGGAGCATCGATCGCAACTGTTGAAATTTTACACGGAGAGCAACCCATTCCTGTAACTGTTAAACAAGTAAAACCTGGACAACTTCTCTGCAGTTTCACTCCCCACGTGGACGGTCCTCATCAAATTGATGTTATCGTTGACGGAGTTTCTCTTCCTGGTAAATTAAACTTTATGAAATCAAAATTGTAAACATTCGTTTCACAGAAGGTCCCTACGAAGTCTTCATCAGCCACCAGGGCACAGTCCGTGCTACTGGAGATGCGCTGAGAAAAGCTCAGAGGGGCAGAACTGCTCGTTTTGAAGTTATGAATGTTGAACACAATCGTGGTGAACTTGATGTCATGGTGTCAGGTACATAAACACCATCAAGAACGTTCAACGAGAATACGAATACCAAACTCCCAAAGCTTGACTTGTTGTTTTTTAATCTATGACTATGCAAAACAATTCTCAAATGTCGAAACCCGTTAATTCATTTCAGATTTTATTTTGTGTGCATGTCTGTCTGCTTGCTTTTTTTTTGTTTTTTTTTTCTGTCTCCTCTGCATGCTAAATATAACCTTTTTTGTTGTACGTACATATGTTTCATGTTTGGTTCTAATCCATATTTTTCAGTATACGCACTAACCAGCTTTAAACAAAGTCTCATATCCCTGATTCAGACCCGAAAGGAGGACCACTTCCTGTCCGTTGCTACAAACAGCAAGATGACAGCTACTGGGTGGAATTCACTCCAGAACACCTTGGAACTCACACCATCGAGGTGACATTTGGTGATGTCCCTGTTCCTGGATCTCCATTCAAGACGGAAGTCATTGACCCGAAGAACGTCGAAGTTCGAGGACTTTCCGACCAGATCCTTCTCAGACATGCTACCACTATCAATAGTACGGTGTTTAAAAACTTTAAAATTTTAGATACACTAATTGTGTGTTTTGCAGTTGATCGTAAAAACGCTGGAAACGGAGAACTTCAAGTCGAGGTTACCGATCCAGTCGGATCGCCACTTCGTGTGGAAATGCTCAAGTCTCCAGGTGGTGAAGATCGCATCACATTCTTGCCAAACCAAACTGGACCCCACAAAATCAATGTAAAGGTCGCTGGATTCCAGATTCCTGGTAAGCTATATTGCATCTTTGAATTTAAAGTTTTACTTACTTTTAAATTTTGCAGGATATCCACAAACCATCTTGGTTAGCGAGCAAGAGAAGCCAACGGTCTATGGTGCCGCCGTAGATCAATCGATCAAGATCGGTGAGCCGGCTTCCCTGATTTTCGACCCGAAGAAGAACAATGGCGGTCTCAAAATTCTTGTCACGGGACCAGACGGATCAAAGGTTCACTACAATGTGATGCGCAGACCGAATGGAACGTCCGAAGTGGTATTCTATCCAGAAGACACCGGAGCTTACAAAGTCAGCATTGACCACAACAACCGCCCAATTTCCGGAAGTCCGTTCTTGGTAAACGTTGTGGATCCGACGAAAGTGATTGTCAATGACTTGGATATGGATAGAGATGGAACTCTTCTGCTCAGACTCGGACACTCGAACTCCTTTGATGTTGACGCGACGGCAGCCGGACCCGGTAAATAACTTTTTTTAACTTCCAGCAAAGAAAAATAATAAATTTTAACTTTGAAGGCAAACTTCGCGCGGAAGTTCGAGACGCCGACAGTTCGCTGATCGGTGATGGCCCGGTTGTCGAGGACATGGGACAGGGAAGATACCGCGTTCGATTTAATCCGGATCAACCCGGAAAGTAAGTTTAGCGTGAACAAACCGACATAATCAATCTTCTCTAGGTACTCGATCTACTTGTACTGGAACGAGTTGCCAGTGGAGAGCGCATTCCCCGTTAGAGCCCGATCTTCTGCCGAAGACTTTCCGACAACTTCTCGTGCCGTCAGAGAACCAGTCCCACCCCCAACCACTACAACCACTTACCACACACGGTACTTGAGCAATTTTTCAACGTTCAATGATTCAAAAAATATAAAATAATTACTTTCAGTGAGAAGTCATCGGGATCGAATGTTGAAGACGAGATTAGTCGCATCATGGTCAGAGGAGATGGTCTGCACAGAGCTGTCCTTAAAGAGCACAATGAGTTTATTATCGATGGAAGTGACATCAGCAAGGAAGGACGTATCACTGCTACACTTCTAGGCTCGAAAGCTGATATCCCTGTTAGAATACAACAGCTTGGACACAACGTTTACAAGGCCACTTACACTCCATTAACTGGAGGAACTTATGAGCTTCACATTCTGTGGAATGGAAAACATGTGAACGGATCCCCATTCCCAGTTTCAGCCGACACATCGGCACATCTCGCAGACCTGATTGATGTGGATGCTTCCACTTTGAAGATCGGAATCATCAATGAGAATATCAAGACGGTCATCGACACGCGTCGTGCTGGTTCCGGACAGCTATCGGCTCTATGCATGGGGCCAGTGAAAGCAGCTTACTGTGAGCTTTATGATCATAGAGATGGAACATATGCCCTCTGTGTTCGACCCGCTGAGATTGGAAAACACACTTTGGTTATCAAATATAATGATGAACACGTTAAAGGAAGTCCGTTTGTTGTTCATGTCTCTCTTCCACCAGATCCGTCCAAGGTCAGAGTCTACGGACCAGGAGTTGAACACGGAATTCTTTCCCTGTTTAAATCCAACTTTGTTGTGGAAACTCGTGGTGCCGGAGCTGGACAGCTCACAGTCCGCGTTAGAGGACCAAAGGGAGCATTCAACGTTGAGATGCAAAGAGAGAAGAAGAACGAGAGAACGATTCACTGCAAATATGAGCCAAAGGAACCTGGAGATTATCAGGTAATGAGAAAAAAAACCGAAAATAAAAACATGTACAATTTATTTTTTAGGTCGAAGTAAAATGGCACGGAGAGCATGTCCCAGGAAGTCCGTTCCTAATAATGATTGTCGACACTGAAAAGGAACTTTCCCGTTACCTCCGCGGAGAGGCCCCATCACCAACTCCAGCTACTCCATTCATCCCACCAGGATGGGTGGCTCCACCACCACCAATGTTCCAGATGCCCCCAGGACAAAGATTCATGCCACAAGGACATGGATACGGACCAATGCCTGTACCAAACCCCTACGGATCGGTGCCTCCACCGACCAAACACAAAGGACGCAATCACTGATTGGTGCCGAATATCTCAAGATTCAGTCGCCCCCCCCCCTTTATCGATTTAATTTACCGTAACTTCCCAAAGAATTCTGTGTGCGTAGTAGATAAGAATATATATAAATGCCTTGCTTCTCCTTGTCAAATGTCAAATATATTGCGTTAGCCCATCAATATGAATTTTGAAATTGTTTTTTTTTTGTTTTGCTCTGATGATGACACAAAATTTTCCTACCTTTATTTGCTCCAATTACTTTCTTACTTACAAACTTTCAAAATTCCTGTCACCAAGATTTTTTTCATTTCCTATCGTTTAAAATGCTCATTAATAAGATGAATAACATCCTGTGCACTTGCTCCCCATACTATCTTTCTGTGTTATTTTTTATTTTGAATTGTCACTTATTTTACACTATTCAATTTTCTTCCCGTCTAGCATATTATGCGCCTGTCATACTCTTCCTAGTTTCGAACCATTTCAGATGTTCTATTTTACCTATGACGTTCAATAAAGTTTGACAAGCCAGAATACAATTTTCTATTGGGAAAACAAAAAAATGCGTGCGGCAAGGTGTTTGCGTACTTTTGAAATTAAAAAGTTTATCTTCATTTTCCATGATATTTCTTTCTTGTTCGTTTGAATTTTTAAAATTACCTTGTCGCAATTTTTGTGTTTCATATATAGTTGGCAAATACATCATCAACCTCGCTCTACTGCAAAACTGCTGTAAAACCGTTTTGCACTTGCAAGATTAACTCGAATTCTAGTGTTTATACTTATAGTTAAAACTTGATTTTTCGCATCAAAAAAGGTGCACTACACTGTTGAAAATTGAAAAGCGCCGTAAAGCGAGGTTGGTGATGCATTCGCTGAGTATATTGTGTTTTCAATGGACTTGCGACATGAAAACGCAAGTCTGCATTCACCGTTCTGTCTGCGTCTCTTCAAATATCACTGTGTTCGCGTGGTCGCGCACAAAAAAGTGGGCGAAGTCTTCCGCCCACTTTTTTGTTTTGCCGTCGCGGTGTTTGCACACAATATATTTTTTTTTCAAAATTTATAAAATGTTTTGGAGAGCGTGACAAAACAGGGGAAAAACGTCTTTTCAGAGTTTTTCAGAGTTCCGAAGATTTTTTCGTTGAACTTTTATCCATACTGATATGGCTACAAAATTATTTCAATAATATATTGTGTTTTCAATCGACTTGCGACATGAGAACGCGCGACTCCGCCCACTTTTTGTGCGCGACCACGCGAACACAGTGATATTTGAGAGATGCAGGCAGGTAGCGCACAAATAAGTGGGCGGAGTCTCGCGTTCTCATGTCGCAAGTCGATTGAAAACACAATAATTAATATGATATTTAAAAAAATCTTAAAAATCTGGAAATTTTTCGCAAATTGCGCGGAAAATCAGAGTCATCTGCAATTTTACGTGACAGTGTTGAGCTTCCCCGGTTTTGCGTTCCCCGGTTTCTCGGTTTTCCCCGGTATGTCACGCTCTCATTTTTGTTTTAAACTTTAAAAAAATGATTGTGTGCAAACACCTCGGCGACAAAACGCAGAAAAACTTTCGAAACGTCCTAAAGCCATCAAAACGTGTTGTTCCATTAAATATTCTGTATTGTACAATAACGTTATTAAAAGTTTTATTATTTTGCAATAGAAATTTGGGAGGTGAAGGAGAAGGAGAAGGAGGAGGAGAGGAGAAGAATAGGAGGAGAAAAAAGGTGAGTGAGGAGGAGAAATAATAAATAATCATAAAGCTGTAAACAATAAAGATAAAACATGAGAACATTGCAAAGAGTTAAAGGGACAAAAAAAATTACAGCAAGATATGGTCAAGACAACGGATGGGTTGTGTGTGCATGGGAGAAGTAAGTGTTCAAAAAAAATCAAAAATAATCTAATCCGGGATGTGATGAGAACTGGCGAGAAATGGGCCCGTCTGGGAAAAAAAGTTGGATGGATGGAGGTGTGGTGAAAAAACAAAAATAAAAACGGACAGAGAATTTAAGACTACAAAGTATCTACTCGTATTTTGGTGGGTGAATGAGTCGGGAAGGAAAACGTTTAGGAATTAATAGAGGAACGTAAAAATTGTTGTCCTAAAATTATTTACAACCAAAGGAAACGAAAAATATTGTGTAAAAAATAAAATGAAAATCACAGAGTTTGAATTTCTACCAGATAAAAAGGATCATGGCGATGGGTTGGATGGGGTGGCAACTGGAGAACGAGATTATTTATAATTAATTTACAAACAAAAACATATATGACAACGTGGTTCTAGCGCTTTGGAAATGGAAGGAATGCAGGATGAGATGAGTGAGCATTGGGTAGGTAGGAAGATTGAGAAAAGTAATTTTAAAAAAATAAACAATAAAAAAGAAAAGAAACAATGAGATATTTTTTGCTACTGACAAACAAACCGTTGAATACCAGTGTGCGAGATCAAGGGGAATGATACCTGAAAATAAATTAATTATTTTTAATTTTATTTTTTTAAATAGTACCTTGCTTTTAATTAGAAGTTTCTCCTGGGACGCGCTTATCGATAACTTTGAATTTTCCATTAATGTTTACCACCTCAGTTCCTCGTTTTCGTCCGGGTTTCCGTTTTAGTGTGCCGTCTTTTTTGAACTGTGGAACCTTTGGCAAAGGCGGTGTTTTCGCCTTTCTCCGCCTGCTAGCCTTTTCTTTTTTCGCATGCGGCTGCTGATGGCAAACACAACATTCTTCGTTGGCAGTTTTGCCAGATTTGTTAATCGAATAAACATGTCCACAAGGAAGTGTAAGTGTCGGAGAATGATAGTCTTCTTTGTTAAAAGTTCTTGACGGATTCTGACGATATGCCGTAGAAACAACTGGATCTAGCCACTCACGATTGAAAATGGTTTGCGTTGCCGAAGACGACAACGGTTCTTCAGGAGAGCTGCTTCTCGAGCTGCCAGAGACACAAGAGTTTGGCGAAGTTGAATGGCGTTGAGCTTCCGATTTAATGAGCACGCCACGTTTTCCAACGATTAAAACTTCTTCCCTCACGACTCCATTGTTCACAACATACAAACTGCGACGTTGTGGATTCTTGGCAGTGTCAGCAGACGAGTCATCCACAGCTGGTTCCGGGTGCGATTCGGAAATGGATTTCGAATCGGATGGATTCATTCTAACAGGAAGCGAGCTGGTTGACGGTGTGGTCGATTGCTCTGCGCATCTTGAATGAACGAGAGAGGAAGATGGAGACGAATTTACCGTTCTGATGACAGATATAGGTTCTGATTGAGTTGATGAAACTTCAGAATGAGAAGTTTTGATGGCAGTTGAAGGAGAAGAAGACGATTCTAAAAGAAAAAGAACAAATTATTCAATTAACTAAAATTAAAGTTTATTTTCTTACCCGAAGGAGCAAGTTCGGCCAAAGACGAACCGTTCTGATCAATAACGTTTATCTTCTGGGCCCCTCTGCGTCTTCGTTTAGGTGGAGGCAAGCCTTCAAAAAAGGTTGGCTCATCTTGATTGATAGCTCTTCGCCTTGAGAGAGCCCTCATCGGTTGGACAACAACAATCGGTTCAGACGTGGCTTGTGAGCGTCCCGCATTGTTTTTTTGTCGATTTCGTAAACCAGTTGGTGGTTGATTTTCCGGTGTACGGTTTTGTTCGACATCTTCTACCTCGGGGCGTTGCAAAAGTGGCTTTGGAACTGGTCGACTTCGGCTTTTTGATGGTGCCGGTATGTAGACGGGTCCAGTTTGCTGATGCTCGTCTTCATCATCATCATCATCATCATAGACGGTGGTTCCATTATTTTGAGTGCTTTTTGGAACTTTCGAAGGAACGTCATTTGAATCATCATCATCTGAGAAAATATTATCTTCTGAAGCGACTAGAGTCTGGCCGATACTTTGCTGCTTTTTATTTTTGTTCTTTTGATTCTTAAGAGCTTCTTTTCCATGCCTCTCAATTTCCGACACAATCTTCAATCGATCATTTTCCGTAACAAATACTTCCATATATTCGTCAAGACTAATTCCAGCATCTTCTGCATTGGAACGGGCTCGTGCCAAAATTTTACGAACGTCGTAAATTTCTGCCCACTTTGGCATTTCATCTGTTTCATTCTGGATTGGACATGGCGCAAGTTCTGGTGAAATGCAAAAGTTGACACGGGAGTCTGGGTACTCATCGTGATAAATGTAGGACGAGGATGGTGACGACATGGTTACAAGTACACGCTCGCTCAATTCGAGCTCTTTCTTCGCATTGTTCTTCCATCGTTCTTGGCCAGATGTCAAAATTCTCCAACATTGGGGCAATGCAATTTGTTGTCCGACAATTTCACAATTAGGATCTGTAGCGTGAATAAAGCAGAATTTAAGCAAAGCCGCACTGAAACTTCTGTCCACTGCAGCAAGTCCTCGTCGGGCAAATTTCACCACGGTCAAGCAAGTGCCTGCGAGCCTGTGTCTTTGCCGTTCTTCTTGGCTCAATTTCATAAAGTCTGAGAATATTTTCAATTTGTTTTCTATATTCTCAAACATTCCAAATGCTCCACTTTGTGCCAGGTAATATGCACATTCGACAATGGCGACAGCAAGGTCTGATGAGAAAAATCCAGATTCATTGGCATAGAAAGTCCATGTCGAGCAGAGCATGTAAAGTTTTTGGTCAGCGGAGAAATTCTGAAATTTGAAAAATGGTAAAGGAAAACAAAGGGAATCTACAAACCTTAAATTTGAGACAACCGCGGAAGTCACTGGGCAAAGCGACTTTGTCCAGAGCACGCCAGAAAAAGTGCAGCTCGTGGTTGCGTAGAGGTGTTTTGCCGATTATTGCGCGCATCTCTACATCTTCATCAGCGAACACAACTGAAAAATTGTTTATTTATTTGTTTTCAATCCGCCGAAACGGCCAAACGCGCTCCACTGAACATAGTACTTCGGGATTTCCATATTGGTTTCCAGACTATTTCGTCGGTTGTTTTTTGATTGTTTTGTATTCATTGATTATTTATTTATTGTCAGCCAGCGGCGACGGTAAAACTAATTTTTTGAACTCTTTTTTGAAAGCGACGGTCAAACTAATTGTTTGAAGTTTTTGAAATTACTGATTTCACACCGAAACACGACGTCGTTTTGGAAAAAATTTTGAGCGCCATTTCTCGCGTCTCTGTGTCTCAATTTTTGCAAGCGTTTAGCTAAACTTGGCAGGACGGGGTACGACAGAATAGAAATAGGCGAAATAGAAATGCAACACAATATAATTGCTACAAAATAGAACTGGAAAAAATAGAACGGCTACAAATTAGAAATGAGCGCAATAGAACAGCGCGAAATAGAAATGTGACAAAATAGAAATGAGCGAAATAGAACTCGTGGTGCGATGGAGCGCGCATGCATTATTCTTCGAATTTTCCGATTATTGTAGGTTTTTCAGTGATTTTCCGATATTTTACGCACTTAGCAACAGCGAAAATGATGAAAAGTATAAAATAAATTCAGTTTCAGAAAAAAAAATTGCATAATCGGCAAAAAACTGAGAAATGGAAAAAAATAATGCAAACGCGCTCCATCGCACAACGAGTTCTATTTTGTAGCATTTCTATTTCGCTCATTTCTATTTTGTAGCCGTTCTTTTTCTTAGCATTTCTATTTCGCTCAGTTCTATTTTTTCCAGTTTTTTTTTGTAGCAATTATATTTCGTAGCATTTCTATTTCGCCTATTTCTATTCTGTCGTACCCTCGGCAGGACAGCACTGTGGAGACGCAAAGAATGCGATAGGGCGCATTTTCCGCGTCATCGTTGGAGCGCGAAATAAATTTCTACCCCCTGGCAGTGATTCTGCGCGTAACAAACTCAAGAATAAGAGCACAATTTGATCAATTCTTAACCTACAAAAGTATTTTTCAAGACATACCTAGTGGATCAGCTTTTTGCGCTGGTACTTTGTCATTTAGCTTCTGCAGTGGTCCTTTCTCCAGGAAAAAGTTGTTCTCATACGACAAGTCTATCTTGGCCTTTTTGAACTCTTGAATAACGTCGTTGAGGCATTTCACAGATGCTGGGATTCCAGGTGTGATTTTCAAAGGTTTCGGCTTCTTTGAATTTCTCGTCTGCTTCGTGGTTTCTTTCAATTCTTCAGCATTCGTGTATTTTGTCGAGCCAAATATATGCAAAAACACTCTCATCCAAATCTCTGCGAAATACGGTGAAAACTTTTTCATTATTTCCTTCTTGTCCGTGGAGAACTTGACAGAGTCAATTTCCAAAAACTCGTTGACCACGCGAAGCAACTCGCAGCATTGCCTAGCTGCCAGTCTAATTCGCTCCGCTTGAGTGGTGAAGTCGCTTTCCTTTTCTGCCATATTTTTCTCAAGCTTCTTTCCGCGGTTTTCATCAGCTGAATTTTGCCATTCCACTCGCACAATTTCCACCAATTCTTCCATTTCTTGTGCGGAGAACTCTTTCGGAACTCCTTTTACGCCTATCCGCCAACGGACCGCTTCAGTGATAAATGATATTGTTTGTGAAATATATGAATCCTCAGGCGTTGGGATATCTTCCTCTGCGGGTGTTTCTTTGACAATGGGAATTTCAACTGGAGCTGGCATTTCATCTGGCTCTGTGTCAATTTCTGGATCCTCTTCTTCTAAGAGCTCATTCGTTGGATCCGTCAGGTTTTCCGTTATTTTTTCCGGAGTTTCTATTCCTAATGGTGTGGTGGCCTTAGAAATTTCCTCCGTTTGCTCTTTAGTAGCAATCCATTTGAAAATTGGTGCAGTCGCCAAAATTGTGCATGGCACAGATTCTTCCCGATTTTCAGTGACACATTCCGAGCTCGAAGAGAGTTCAAATTCTGCCACAAAATCTTGTTCATTTTCCGACGGTGGATCGTCCGCTGGAACAGTGTCATGAGCAATTTCCATGTCGATCTGCTCTTCAACTTGAGCAGGAGCAATTGGAGTAGATTCCACGGATGTTACTAGTTCGTCGTGCGCCTCAAGATTCAGGTCGTTGTTTTCCAAGACGTTGAGATTTTCAAGCGCAGTTTTTTCTTCAGCTTCTGCTCCTTCCTCTTCTTCATTAGATTGAACCACTTGGATTACGGACGGTTCTTCGGCTTCTTGTTCATCATTCTCATTGTTATTTGTTTCAGGAGTGGAAAGAGTTTCGCATTCCAACGACTTCTCTTCCACGTCATCATGAATTACATTTGAGCCCTCATGAACAACAGCAGCAGCATCATCATCATCATCATCATCAAAAGAAACTGAAACCGAAGCATCAGAATCGTGTCCATCAGGAATTAAGTTAGAAACAGTTGCCATCTCCGTATTTTCTTCCACTTTGCAAATAAGATATTCAACGAGCTCAGCAACATCGGCATCAATTTGGCTCTTTTCTGATTTCTCATCATCCACGATGGGTGGTGGGCATAGAATAGTCAGTTCAATGTTCTCCACTTCGGTTTGGCAGCCAGAAAAGATTCCAATTGTATCAGCGGAGTCAGCAGAAACCGCTGGTGCACTGTTCAAAAAAGACAGCTCCACTTTGATCTCTTCGGACGCATCACTTTTCGTGCTTCGAAATAAGTCTATTCGGTCCCCATGATCCTCGTGAAAATCCTTTGGCTTTTGTGTTTTTGCAGCGCCTTTTCCAAAAGCAAAATCTGGTGGCGAATTTTGTGGAAGAGGAATATCGCAGAGGTTAATGTTGCACATGTTGATTTCAATCGGAGCACTTGTCGCCTTTTTTCTTTCTGGGACCGCGGTCGGGACCGGGACCGGGGCCGAGACCGGGGCCGAGACCGGAACCGGAACCGGAACTGGCGTTTTCACATTTCTCTTGGTGGAGGCATTTGGAGAAGGTCGTCTTCTGTGATCGGAGGCATGTCGCTTAGACTCGAAACGATATTTCCTTGATTTCGACCTTGATCTCGTTCTTCTGAAATTATTTAATTTTGTTATTAGTTTCTTGTTCTTCAAAAATAGCTATTTATTTATCTTACCTCGAGAACAAATGATGATTTCTTTTCGGAGATTGATAAAGTTCTAACTGCAGCGCAATCATATGCTCATCAATTGGAATCGAATTTTCCTCATGCCTCTTCGGACTAGCATTCCGATATCTTTTTTTCGAAGAAACAGATGGTGATTTGGAAGATCTTGGAGAACGCAAACGGTCGTAGGAAGATTGGCGATATTTAGACCGACGATGTGAAGTTCCTTCATCACGTCTCGCTGAACTCCGATTTCCTTTATGTTTGTGACTTGGACTCTTATCGCGATGACGTCGTTCTGGTGATTCCTTTATTGGAGTGATTGGCTCAGGACTTTTGTTAATATTCAACAAATCAGAAATCGAAGTGGATGGTTTTGGACGTTGGATTGTGTTAACTCGAAAACTAATACCACTTGGAGCCGGTGGTTCTGGTTCTTTATTCTCCGCAACGATGGAATCAGCTTTTTCTTCTACTTCTTGTTTTTCTTCTCCTTTATTGGTAACATCATCATTTTGAACGACTGGGGTTTGAACAACAGAAGTGTTTTGGATGCTTACAGGTCGACTTTCATCAACAGTAATCTGATTTTCAGTTGCAACAGCATCCATTGGTAAAACATCCTCAAGAGCGGGCAAAATTTCATCGGGAGCAACTGGTTCCGCTTCAACATACAAAGACCCTTCGGAAACAATTGGTTCCTCCGTGGAAACTTGTACTTGTGGTGATAGTGGAATCACGGTTATTTCTTGTTCCATAGTTTCTTCAACTGGCTCTGGGGAAATTGGGCAAGCCCCAATTTCCTTCAAAACTTCGAGACGTGGGTCCATTGGTACAGAAGATTCGAAAAGAGTAGGTCTGCCAGTGGGAACGAACGATTGTGGGTACGGATAAAAGTTGAAAGTCTGCGGAACAAACGTCAGCTCTGGAAGTTGTCGAGCAGGTTCATAGACATCAACGTTATCAACTGGATCAAATGGTTGCACCTTTGTTAACTTATCATCACCATTTGCCAATACCTCTTCCGCCATTCGTTTAAGATTCCTTGTTTCATTTTTCTTCAACTCTTCAGCTTCTTTTTTCTTTTGCTCCTCAAGTTCCAGCATATTCTGCTGCTCTGCCACTTCTCTTATTACTTGTTCCGCTGCTTTTCTCTCTTTCTCTTTGGCCTCCTTTTCTTGAAGTTCTTCTGCAGTTTTTTGCTCTTGTTCTTCAACTTCACGCTTTCTTAACTCATCCAACTCTTTTTGTTTCAGCTCTTCTGATTCCTTTCTCTTCATTTCCTCGGCAGCTTTTCTTTCTTGCTCCTCGGCCTCCTTTAGCTTTTGCTCTTCCATGATCTTATTTTTCAGCTCTTCTGCCTTGAGCTCTTCTGCAGCCTTGAGCTTTTCCGCAGCCTTTTGTTCTTCTTCTTCAAGTTCTCGCCTCCTTCGTTCTTCTGCAACACGTCTTTTTAAATCTTCAAGCTCAATCTGTCTCCGTTCCTCCGCTTCTTTCTTTTTCTGTTCTTCAAGTTCTTTCAGCTTCTGTTCTTCGGATTCTTTTTCTATCAGTTTCTCCGCATCTTCTCGTTCTTGTTCAGCAAAATTGTCCTTTTGTTGCTCTTCTTCCTCTGCTTTCTTGTCTTCTTCGGCATCTATCTTGCTGCTCTTTGGCTCTTCAACTTCTATTTCCTTCTCTTTGACCTCTTCTTGTCTGATTGATTCACTCACAAGATTGGACTGCTCTTCCGGTTGATCAGCTTCTTTTTGATCATCTGTTTCGTTCTTTCCGAGCGATTTTTCATCATCATCTTCTTCTCCTTGTTTTTGAGGTACTTCTTCAACTTGATTCTCTACTTCTTTCTCTTCTTCTTCTTCTTCTTCTTCGTCTGCCTCTTTCTGTTCTAGCTCTTCTATATTCTTCTCCTTGAGCTCTTCCGTACTGTCAGTGTTACTGCCACAGTCAGTTTCCACTTGACTATCAGTAACTTTAACAGAAGCAGATTCTTGGGAAGAAACACTGGAATCCACAATAGTTTTGGTTACAGATAGCTCTGTTGGGTTTTCGCAGGTAATCACAACATTTTTAGACGTCGTTTCGGTATCCAAAGAGCACGCAGAATCATTCGGATTCTCAGTGGATTCAAAACTCAGTTTCTCAAAGAAATTTTCAGCATCGCACTCCTCCAAGTTTTCCGGAATTCCAGTGAAACTAGAAGCGCACGGCGCCGAAGAATCAATTGACTTTGTTGGAGACACGTCGCTGATCAAAGCGGAACCGGGTGAAGACTGCAGATAAGTTAACGTTGGATCCATTGCAAAAGTAGACGAGTTGAAGCCGACAAGATGATTCAATTCAACGTCCTGCAACAACAACAAAAATTATAAAATTATTACATAGATTGGACAACTTACTTCTTCCCAATTGTCGCTTAAATTAGTGCTATCAGCGGAGAAACTTTGGAAGTTTGGACTGAAATTGTTGAAAAGTTCTTTTTGAGCCAAGTCAGCAGAGTTTTTCAACGGTTGTCCATTTTTGTTCGAAGAGAAAATGCTCGACACTCCGGGAAGGGGCGCTCCTGAAAAAAAAAATGTTCACATTCAGCTCTGGAAAAGCTTCTATCTCTCACCTGGAATTCCGTCTACCGACGACGGCTGGGATCCATCCTTTTGTGGTTGGCCAGCATTCAGTGGCTGTTTATCAAGAGGGGGAGCATTTGGAGCCACTGTTGGTGGAGCCATTCCTTGAGGTCCTGGATAGTGGTGATTGTTCCATACAGGATAACCCATTGCTGGATTCATCGGGTCAAAGCCATTCGTGCTCATTGGTGGGAAAGGATGCATCATCGGCCCAGGATGGCACATCATTTGAGCTGGCTGGTTCCAGTTCGGAGCAATTGACTCCGCTTCTTTGGCTTCATCGGCTGCTTTTTTGCCTCTAGGAGCTCGGGTTTTCTTGAGTTTCTGGAAATGTTTGCACGTATTTTTTGAGATTTTTTGAGAATCAGATTGTGCAAGTGTTATTTTACTCTTCGACTTTCTCTCTCTCTCTTTCTTCGGTATGAAGTATCGTGCGCAAAAGTGCAGACATATCTCTCTCCCTCACAAGACCTTGCTTGCAATAATTGACTTGGCGTGTCGAAAAGTCGCCCCTTCGCCTCTCTTTCCTTTCTCATTTTTGACCACACAAACACACACACACACACAATCTTCGCTAGACCGACACCGATCGCGCATCGTCGTATCGTTCCGAGAAAAGAGGAGGGTGTCTGGGAGAGAGTCGGAGACAGAGACGACCCGATTGAAAATATGAAGAAGAAGAAGAAGAAGAAGAAGAAAAGGAGAAAGAAAATGAGGAAGTACTAAGAAGCGTAGCGTGTGGAAGAGTGTGTAATTATCTAGATGAGTATGGGATGCGTTGAGAGGAAGATAGACTTTCTACACGCAGATAATTGCCATACATACAGACTAGTGTTCCTTATAATTGATATCCTATCCTTTCTGGGCGGCAGTAAAATGGCCGAGCAGATGCCCACGCGGGGGTGATGATCGGATTTGAAGCGAAAAACACCAACTTGCCATAAAAGCACAACAATACAGGGTGGCCGATAAGTATAGGACGTTTTGAAAGTGCTCCCATTTTTCAATTTGAGGATTTTTCGAGAACAACCTTTATTAAACAACAAAAAATAAGCAGAAAATTTGATTTTACAAGAGAATTTCGAAGTTGGATCCACGAGCTTTGACACAGGCTCTCAAACGTTTCTTCACCGAATTGACAGTGCGCCGCAGGTATCCGTCGTCGATCGAAGCCCATGCTACCTCGAGAGCGGCCTTCAAGTCATCGACAGTAGCAAAAACTTTTCCCGCGATCTTCCCTTCCAACATGCCCCAAACGCTGAAATCCATCGGATTGAGATCCGGGCTGGAAGCAGGCCACAAGTTCTTGTCCAGGAATCCAGGGAAATGCGCCTCCAAGACGGCCAATGTCGATCTCGAGCCATGGGACGGTGCCCAGTCTTGTTGAAGGATAAATGGACCACCAGCAAAGTGCTGAGTGACCCAGGGTAACAAATTATCCATCAACACAATCTTTTGGTACACCTCCGAGTTGATTTTCACATTTCTTTCAATGAAAACCAACGGAGTTTTACCGGTTGCCGTGATACCGGCCCAAACCATGACACTTTTCGGGAAAAGGCGGTTATGGGCAAGACGACGTTTCGGAGACATGCTGTCATCCTTTGACAATAACTGTCTCTGGTTTTGACGGTTGGGAAGAGGTTCAATAGTGAAGATCTTCTCGTCTGTCCAGATAACGTCAGAGACGCGGCGCACTTGAAAGTGCTGGAGTAATTTTCGGCATTTTTCGAGTCGCATCGCTTTCGATTTGTCCGAGAGGTACTGTCCACGACGTAGTTTGTAACTTTTGAGCTTCAAGTCGTTCTTGACAATCGATTGGACAGTGGATCGGGCAATTCCAAGCTGTGACGCCATCCTATTGAGACTCAATCCATCATTTCGAATGATCCGTTTCTTGATGATTGCACGAGTATTCCGAGTGTTGACAGAACGTGGACGTCCGCTTTTTTTTACTTCAGAAGCATCTCCTCGCTTTTTGATAGCAGCGACAACGTTTCGAACCGTCGAAGACGAAATTTGAAGGCGTCGAGCGATCTCAGCACTTCCGAGGCCTCTCTTGAACAAGAGTTCAATGGAAGGACGATGAGGAGAACTTTTCATAGCTCGGCGATATGGAGAAGTGAGAACAAATGACTGAGAAGCTTACTTATATAGTCTCTGGACTTTCGAAAAGTTTCGAAATTTTTCGAAAATATCCCTTGGCACCGTGCCAGGGAACGCTGAAAGCGAGCGTCCTATACTTATCGGCCACCCTGTAAGTCAGATAGTGGTTTACTAATAGGATTAACTGGGTCACCTCAAACGTGTCAATTTTACCGCTAGCACTTGTTTGACTTTGTTTTGGTGTACACCACTTCTGGGTGGTCCCTCCACCAATTCTGGGTGGCCTATAACACTTCTGGGTGGGCTCCACAAACTCTGGGTGGTCTTCTACCACTTTTGGGTGGCCCCCTACCACTCCAGGGTGAGCCCCACCAACTCTGGGTGGGCCTCCCTGCTACTTCCGGTTGGTCCTCCTACTACTTCTGGGTGGTCTACCCCCCACCACGTCATAAACTCAAAACTCAACGCCTTGTCGCCCCCCCCCCCCCACCAATTTTCCACCAATTCTGGGTGACCTATAACACTTCTGGGTGGGCTCCACAAACTCTGGGTGGTCCTCTACCATTTTTGGGTAGTCTTCTACCACTTTTGGGTGGCCCCCTACCACT
The DNA here is from genome assembly GCA_963572235.1 of Caenorhabditis japonica. Classification (NCBI taxonomy): domain Eukaryota; kingdom Metazoa; phylum Nematoda; class Chromadorea; order Rhabditida; family Rhabditidae; genus Caenorhabditis; species Caenorhabditis japonica. The sequence goes on along the minus strand of OY754347.1, from coordinate 13,362,062 downwards.
CCTGGGTGAGCCCCCACCAACTCTGGATGGGCCTCCCTGCTACTTCTGGGTGGTCTACCCCCCCCCCCCCCCCCACCAATTTTCCACCAATTCTGGGTGACCTATAACACTTCTTGGGTGGGCTCCACAATACTTCTGGGTGGTCCTCTACCACTTTTGGGTGGCCCCCTACCACTCCTGGGTGAGCCCCCACCCACTCTGGGTGGGCCTCCCTGCTACTTCTGGGTGGTCTACCCCCCACCACGTCATAAACTCAAAACTCAACGCCTTGTCGCCCCCTCCCTCCCTCCATCTTATTCGTCTCGTCAATGAGTCGGGGCGAACGGTCGGGCCGCATCCATCACATCAACAATCGACATTTAACGGGTGGGGAGGCGAGGGGAGGCGAAAGCGAGAGTGTTTTGTCAAGGACGAGATGGAAAAACAGAGGGAGAGAGAGGGAGGGAAAAAGACCGAGAAAAAACAAGGATGAGAGAGAGAGAGAGAGGAATGAACGAAACCACCCCGCATCGCATCGAATCGCATCGCATCACATCACATCACATCAAACTGCAATAATCGGGCCGAAAAATCACGCGTTCGCGCCCCACTGACAGAATAATATCGGCGCAAAGCCGACCGTTTTTTCCTGCCCGCCACTTTTTTTTCTCTTTTTTTTTTGGTTTCGGGAAAAGGGAAAGGCATGGAAAAAGTCAGGTGTGAAATAAATTAGAGAGAGAGAGAAAGTAACAGTAAATTGAATATTTGACAACCTATTAAAAATTCTAAATGGAACATTTGACATGTCGACAACAGACAGCACACAAATAAATAGACGAGCTCACCTCATCTGCAGCGACGACAGCGCCTTTTTGTTTCCTGCGACGTCCTTCTTCCTCAATTTCCGCCTCTGGCTGAGCAGGGTGTGGCTGAAAATTTGATAGATAGAGTCAACATTTTTTGAAACCCACGCCAGCCCAGCCCCAATAAATCTTACAATTTGATAATTAAACGGTGATGGAGCAATCTGATGGAAGTTGCCGTTGAAGGGCATCCCATTGTAATATGCTCCAAATCGTGGCCCAGTGATATGCCCTTGCCAGTTCTCTGGCAGGTACATTGGTTGTTGTGGTTGTTGTTGTGGCACAGGCGGGTACATACCGGGTGCCACGTGTCCAGAGCTCGACTCTTCCGTCGGCGGACCACCCATCATTTTTTGAAACGCCATCGCCTTTTCACGCGCCAGCTCCTCTCTTTGTCGTCGTTCATCCTCGACAGCTTCCAGACGGCGCTTTTCGGCGTCTGGTGCAAGTTTTTCTTTGATTCCTCCGTTCGAGACGTTGCGAAGAATTTCCTGAGTGGGAAAATTAGAGATATAAAAAAATTAAAGTTTGAAAGTGTACCTCAAAATGGTTGAGTTCTTGCTCAAATTGGTCATTTGGCTGACTGGATTGTTCCGGGGCGTTTGGTCTTGGAGGCAAGGTAAGTGATGGCTGAAATAGGGATAATTGTTAAAGTCTAAACCATCTAAAATCTTTTTTTTTATTAAGGAGTGGAGCTGAAAATAGATTTTTGCGTCCTGACAAGTCAAAAAAGTGAAAAATTTAATCCATAAACACGGGCTGCGCAACGCGCTACGGTTGCGTCGCGTGGCAACGCGGTCTCTCGTATGCGTCTCGTCGTTGAAACGCTTTCACAGGGGCATGAGGCGGGAGTCAGCAAACGCGCCCGGGTTCACAACGTGCAACATTTAAAAATGAGGCCCAAAAATAATATAAAAACCTGATTTTTTTTTAAATAAAAACGTGAATCTTTCTTATATAGAAAATTTAAGATTAGTCTGTGTGTTTGTTTGTGTGTCTCACACACAAGCTTGCAGTCGACAAAACTCGATCTCGCGACCTGTCGATTGACGTTCAAACGTGCTAACCACTATGCCACAAGGGTCACGAGAATTTGGAAGAAATAGGGAAAAAAATGATTTCCATTTCTATTAAAAAAAAAACAAAAATCAATAACAATAAATATTTGACGAAGGCGACTTAGTCGCCACAAGCTGCAAGCTTGTTTTTAAATAAAAACGTTCACATTTTTTTTTATTAATTTTAGGCCTCATTTTTTAAAATTAGAAATTGTGTGCTTTAGCGCGTTTACTGACTCCCGGTTCATGCCCCTCTGCACGTGCTGTGGCCTGCTGAAAACGTGCTCCATTGATAACACGCCACACGCGCCGAAATCGACGGCAATAAATTTTGGCACTGTTCCAATGATAATATTCAGAAAAGAGACTAGACGGAGAAGACGAGAAAAGTGGACCCGCGTCGGGCGTTCTTCGCGCCAAAAAAATCGTTTGAAAAAAAGTCAGTATCCAGCACTCCGCGCTTTGTGCGTTATGCCTCAAAAATGCATTTCGAAAAATGTGAATTCGCATAAATTTGTACTCTGCCAAGATTCTTATTCGCGTGTTCAACGGAGCGCACTTTCTCGAGGGCAATCGCCGGAACCCTTTGCACAAATACTTACCAATCTTTTTCCATCTTGGTACGACGGGGGTTGCTTTTGGGTCTGCATTCCGCTCTGGTCACTCGTTCCCGGCATTTCTAACCCATCGTTAAACACCGTCTGCTGTTGTTGACGATACATCGGATTCAGATGAGCCTGTTCCGAAAGTGGATGTTTACTCTTTTCCTACAATTCACCACACAATACATAGCATCACGTCACGTCACAAAAATAGACTAGCTTACCGGCATACTTGTTCCGATTCCTCCATTCGCATATCCAGAAGGGTAGGTTGTTCGCTTTAGGTAAACTTGTTGTTGCAGGCTTTTCTGTTGCTGTTGTTGTTGTTGTTGGTAGATCATCTGCTGCTGAGACATCTGCCAATGATCAGGAGGCACATATCTTGGTGCTGCTGGTTGTGCCACCATGGATCGAGAGTTGAACTGACTTTCGATGGATGGCAAAGCTCCTCCTTCAAACCTCGAGCTGCCTGCTCCTCCGTAATTGTACCCGTATTGGTTTGTGTACTGAGCCGAACTCTGACCATTGCGCTCCTCCACACTCTGACCAGGTCGCTGCTCCAGCGGACTGAGCTGTTTTCCCATTCCTCCGTTTGACAGCGTTTGCCTTTTCTGCTGCTCCTCATCAGCGGATCCGGCTCGCCTGTCGAAGATCAAAGGGGGCACTTGCTGTAAAAAATTGTATTTCACAGACACACATTTTTAAACAACAAACCTGTGTAAAATACTCTGTTCCTGGGTACTGTTGATCCATATTCTGCATCAAAAACTGTTGATTCGCAAATCCACCGTTCATGGAAGAAGATGGCGAATAGAACGTGTTGTTCGGGTCAGAACTCATTTGATTTGTTGTCATTGGCTGCATGTTCTGATGCATGTGTCCTGGCGGAAAATATACCGGAGGACCCTGGTTGGCACCGGAAAAATGAGGCTGACTGTTCATTTGTTATTCAATATCCTGAAAGCAAAAAAAGAAAACATGAGAATTTTAAAAAACAAGAAAAAAAACGATAGTTGGAAAATTCTTCTATTTTCAATCAAATTTCTGAGAGCGTGACGAAACCGGGGAAAACGCGAAACCTGGGAAAAATTCGCAAGTCTGCGGCACGGTTTTTCCTGCATTCTATAACACTTTTTGTACAAAACTCGTGCGTGCCACAACCATGCAAATATGTAATTCGCACAATTTTTACGCTGTTTAATTAATTTTTCAAAATTTTCCTGTTAAATTCGTCAATTAGCGGAAATTGTATGAAAAGAAACGAACAATGGAACGTTGGAAAAATACTATGAACAAAAAGTGGGCGAGGTATGATGTTTTCATGTAGAATCTCGATTGAAAACAAAATATTACGTATTCCTGGAATGGTGATACCGCGTGAAGCGGTGAACGGTGAACGCGGTCTTGCCACGGACAGTGTTTGCAGAAGCGTACATATTTTCAAAAATAATAAAAAGTACGCAAATTGCCGTCATATGCGCTTTCAAATTATAACGTTACAGGTTTCTGTGCATGGGCCGAAACTTACGACAATTCAGAAAACATTTTCATTGAAAACGCATGAAACACTTCTGTTAATTCAACGAAAAGTGCTTCTAATCGACTCATTAATTTTTTCTTATGCGGAAGAGTACAAAAAAGGTAGAAAATCACGTCAATTTATTGATGAATGCGATATTTCAAAAATAGTGACCGTAACCATTAAACTTTCTTTCAATGAGTAGTGCGAGGGGGCGCGTTTGCAGCGGTGCGCCGTTCGACACAACGTGACTTGTGGATTTTCGCGCAAATTTGAGTTTTTCTGTTTCGAAATTTTTCGACGAATATTGTCAAAACAAAAAATTTTCAACGCGGTTTTTGGGTGCTACCTCGGAATAGAACTGAAGTGTAATAGAACTGCAGCGATAAGGAACTTGCTTCGCAATAGAACAGTTCGGAATAGAACTGTTCGGTAAAGAACTGTAGCAAAATAAAACTGTTTTGGAATAAAACTGTTCGGAATAAAACTGTAGCGTTTTGGAACTAAATTAGCAATGGAGCGCGATTGCATTGCTTGGCCGTCAAGGCGGGCCGAGAAAAAAATGATAAAAGTTTATTCAAAAAAACAACAAAACAAACAATTTTTGATGAATAGCTCAAATATAAAACTGTTGAAAAAAGCAGGCGCATGAGAAATTCCAATATTTGAATGAGCAAGCAATGCAATCGCGCTCCATTGCTAATTTAGTTCCAAAACGCTACAGTTTTATTCCGAACAGTTTTATTCCAAAACAGTTTTATTCCGATCAGTTTTATTCCGAACAGTTTTATTTCGCTACAGTTCAATTTCACTACAGTTCTATTCCAAAGCGAGTTCAATTTCGCTACAGTTCTATTACACGTCAGTTCTATTCCGAGGTAGCACCAGTTTTTGCGTACTTTTAAAATTCAAACGGCAATGAAATAAATAGCATTGCAAATGAAGAGGTTTGTTCCCATTTTCGTTTGAATTTTAAAAGTACGCAAACACCGCGTTGCAATTTTTTTTGTTTTCACAATAAATTTCGTTTTTTTTTAATTTGAGCCGTTTTTAATTGTTTGACTCTATGGAATTGTTTAACATTTTTATTTTATTTTGCGATAAAAAATTTAAACACCAATCCGAAAAAAATGTTGAAATTGCATAGAGTTAAACAAATTAAAAGGCACCAATAAAAACAACAAAAAACGCAATTTATTCGCCGAAAAATTCAAATTTGCGCGTAACTCCACAAGTCTGCAAACACCGTCCGTGGCGGTACTGAAATGTACACGGAATACAGTGTTTTCAATCGACTTGCGACATGAAAACGCAAGTGTGCATTCACCGTTCTGTCTGCGTCTCTTCAAATATGACTGTGTTCGCGTGGTCGCGCACAAACAAGTGGGCGGAGTCTCGCGTTCTCATGTCGCAAGTTGATTGAAAACACAATAGCTCACATAAAAAAACGTTAAAAAAGGCCACGGTACCCTGATTTTACAGCTAGGAAAAAAGAATGTGCTGAAAATGCATTGTTATGTGTTCAAGAGCAAAGTTCCGATGTTCCGCAGGTTGCTGCGAGACCTGTGGAACATGGGAGCGTCGTATTCTAGATGGTTACTGTAATCTTTTTTAACGTTTATTTTATTTTTTACTTTTTTTCTTCTCCAATAGGATTATTACTTGTTGGAACTCTCTTCCCTCATATCTCTTTCCTAAGCTCATATGCTCTGAAACTTTCAAAAGTGCTCTTAAATGTCTCGATTTGTCTAAATTCCTCACTCTTAACATGCACAATTATTAACTTAATGTAATAATTGACTTGTATTAGTGGCTTTGCCCTTCAATCAATAAATAAATTCATTTGCGATAAGGCTTAAAGAATGGCAACAAAAAATAACGCCCTTTTTTACCTCACTAAACACATTTTTGACTAGTACAAAAAAAGTGAAGAGAAGAGCAAAAGTGATAATGAAAAAAAAAACATCAAAAATGATTGAAACAAAGTACATGCTATGTGTTTACGAGCGAAATTTAGTTACGAAGCACCGATTTTCCGCCCGCGGGCCAAAAACTGCACGGTGTTTATCCTAGCTGCAAAAAATCGGAGCGTGGTAACTGAATTTCGCGCTCGCTCGTGAACACATATTACGTGTTCCTCGATGTGAGATTTGAGACACCTCGTTAAATGGCGCTCACGCGGTGCATGCACGCTTTTATTTTTGTAAGTGTGTACTGTGTAGGCACCGTCGTGTCGAGACCCAAATGTGCATCATTTGACGAGGATCGAGGAATAGAGTAGAAAAATAAGGAAAAAAGGAGAAGAAAGAAAGAAAATACGTATCGAAAAGTGCAAAGATGTCTGTGTCTTGGGGGGCAAAAGTAGGCCTACGAGAAGAGACCGAGACCAGAGACATAGACCGACACTAGGAATACGTGACATGGCGAGAAATAGAGAAGGCGAGAGGAGACGCAGTGTGATGTTTGGAAGGATGGATGGATGGAAGAAAGGAAGGAAGGAAGGAAAGAGAGGAGGGGGGGGGGGGCGCAAAAAGGGCCGATTGCGGGGTGGTGGTGGCGGTAGTCGAGGCGAGACAAGGCGAGTCGGGACGGGACGAGAGACGAGACGAGACGAGACGAGACGAAATGTGAAAAGAAGAAGAAGAAGAAGACAGAAGAAAAGCTAGAGAGGAAGGAAAATGAATGCGGGAAAGGAGGGCGATTGCCTCCCTCAAAGACGCCAGCGAGAAGAAGAAGAAGAAGAGCGACAAGACACCCGGCCGAAGCTCGCTCGCTCACTCACTCTCCCCCCGCTCTTTCGCGCTCTATCTGTCTTTTTTCTATTTCCGTCGCCGCGGCGGCGAGTGTTCGACACTCACGCGCTCACGCATGCACTCACCGGGGGTCTATGGTCTACCCTTCGCCTTTCCGACGACGTCAGACTAGTCGCTGTTGCTTGCCTGCCTGCCTGCCTCCCGACGACGTCGCCACTCGTCGTCTTGTCGATCGTTTTTACACATCATTCTCCCTCCCTTTCTCCCTTTCTCTCTCTCTATCTCACATGTCTGTTTCTTTGTCCGTGTCGCCCGGCTTTTAGCCGCCTGTGAGTGTGGCGAGAGTGTGAGTGTGAGTGTGTGTATGTGTTTGGTAGCCGACCAGTGGCGACGAAATGGAGAAAACGTGGAGGAGTAGAGGGAGGAGGAGGTGAAGGCAAACGAAACGAAAAGAAACGAAACGGATCGGGCGGGCTGGCGGGCTGGCGGGAAAACCGAGGGGGAGAAAAAGAAGAAGAAAAAAAAAGTGAGATGAGGGAAACGAAAATAAAGCAAAACGTGGAAGAAGGAAAGAAGAGTGGCCGCGGGGCGATTTATGGGGCGATGGCGAGATACGAGAGCGAGAGTGAGAGAGGTGGAAAAACGATTTTTTTTCCCCCTCCCCCCACCGCTGCTCCTCTGCTCTGTTCTGTTCCGTTTATTTTCAGTGCGAGTGGGAGGCTGGCTGGCTGGCTGGCTGGCAAGCAGGCAGGGCAATCACGAGAATTGGTGTGAAGGCAAAAACACCGAAAACAGAAAACAGAGATCAATAATTAGCACTTTAGAAAAATTCTGCAAGTCTATGGCTAAATGAAAAATAAAGGGTGATGTGACTGCTTGGGCGACAAACTGACCTGCGAAATTGACACAAAGGCCAACTGGCTGACGACTGGTCGAGTCGAGTCAAATCGAGGCGAGACGAGACGAGGCGATGCGCTGCGCTGCGATGCGATGCGACGCAATGCGAGGCAAAGCGAGGCGAGGCGAAGCGAGGCGGCCAAAAAAGTGGAGAATCGACAACTCCATTGGGAAAAAGATTGGAACAGTTGGAAAGGAACAAGGAAAGAAAAAAGGCTGACGTTTAAAAGATTGAAAGAAAGAGAAAATGGGTGAAAAATGAGAAAACAAAGCGCGGGAGAGAAGAAAAAGGAAGTGCTAATTCTAATTATTCCTGCCTGACTTCTTGCGGCAACTCAACTAGAGCTAGCTCCATACTTTTCGTTTCCCCACGTCCGAAAACCTTGTTCCACTTCGTTAAGCAAGTACTCTGCTGGACTCTATAGTTTGTGCAAATCTGCAACGCAACTTGCGGGGGGACCCCTCTTATCTCCCGCGAGCGGTCGGTCAGAAATCAAACATCGCGCCGCGCCACGCCTTCGGACCACACGGGAATGGATGTGAATGAGAAAAGCAGGACAGAGCATGAGCTAGAGCCCCTGGTGTGTGGCTCCCTCCCGCCACCCCCTCCCCCTCAATTTTCTGCGAATGACACCGGAGAAGGTGCGCGCGTAGCCATGAACCGAGCAAGAAGAAGTGGGAGGGGCCAGAGCTGCCTAAATTGACGAGTGAGGTCCTCATGCACACTTACGCACGCACCACGTACACTCACTCGCACACTGGGGGAGATACAAAACGGAAGAGAGACAGAAAAGAAGAAGGAAGAACAAAAACAATTGTGGAAAAAAAAGGGGGGGGGGGTGGAATATTCAGACCCCATTTGACAGAAGGAGACCAAGTTTAACATCTTTTTATAGCTGAAATGGCATTTCAAAAGCCAAGTTAGCTATCATCCAAATGACTAACTCATTCCCACATAAGCCGTAAGCCCTAACTCACTTTTCTCGGGCAATGAATACGGTAATTGGACTTTGTCGGAATGGAATGCGTGACGGGTGATGATGATGATGACCGCTCCGCTTCCATCACAAGGAAGCGCCTCATTTTGTCATTTTCGGACAAGAAATTGGAAACGAAAAATAGCCTTTTCTCATCTCAAAAGGCCAACCAAAAAGAAAAAAAAAGGAGAAGAAGAAGATGAGAGTGAGTAAGTGGCTGCGAGCGGCTCGGCCCAGGACCCGGCCGGCGGAGCAAATGGATGGGAGTAAAAGAAAAACAAAAAAAAAGAAGAAGAGAAGAGCAGGAAAATGCATCGCAAATGTGCGCCCCGCATGCGACGACGACACGGACGACGACGACGACGACGTCTCTCAAACTACGGCGTAACGCATCGAGTGAGAGCAGGGAGTGTCTTCCCGAATTTTCTTGACGCGATAATTTGAGCCGCGACGACGACGACGAGCGAGCAGAGTAGAGTCTCTGGGAGTGAGAACCTCTTCACTTCCTTGCTCTTTTTTGCTCATTTTCGGGGAGGGAGTCTCGGCGTAAATATATCTACCAAAAAAACGGAAGGGTGTGTAGGTAGGAATGGTGAGAAAAATAATGCGAATAGTATGCACCCCGTTGTCCAATGCGCGTTTGCGTTATACGGCGCTGCAATAGAAATATTGGTTGATTTTTTTTGCTTTTCACGGTGTCCAAGATTTGAAAAGTGGGCGGAGCCGAGCAAACGCGCTCCAATGGATTTTTCGCGCGAAATTCAAATTTTGAAGAATTTTTTTGTTTTTCGGAAAAAAGCATAAATTCTTAATTTTTCCTAAATGTGCTCCAACTGAATTATAGCTGAGGTCTTTAGAAATTTTTTAAGCCTTCGAACATTGAATTTGGTTTAGCCACCATTTCGGAATAATCGTTTTTAGCATTGCGGAGCTAAAAAAGTGAGTTTTTTGGTGTTTTTGCAGGATAAATCTTTACGAAAATCAAAGTTTGGGCAATTTTATGGTATTAAAAGATACAATACATACATTTTACAAAGAAAAAAGGTTTTACTGACCGAAAAATAATAAAATCAATAAAAAAATGCTAGAGTCGAAAAATGCGCAAGCACCGAACGTGCGCCATGCTAGTGTGCTGGCGCGCCAGCAAATTAGGCTCCGCCCATTTTTCCAATTCTGGACACCGTTTTTTTCAATATTTCACTCAAATGATTATTTTATCGAGCATTCCGTTCCATTTTCAAATTTTTCACGTCGAAAACTTCATTTTTATCCAAAACGAAGAATTTTCGTTAAAAAATGACCGAGCCTTACAATTAGCGGCTTGAAAATAGCAATGCAAAATTAGAAAGTTGGGTTGCGGAGGTTTATTTATGTACAGAATATTTAAGCCTGAAAGCTTGGCAAAAATTAGGAAAATGAAAAAAATTGTCCACGGGGAGTACACGAAAAAATGCACAAGAAATGTGCCAAGGGCCATAGATTTTCGAAGCGTGAGGTGCAGTGAAAACATGCTTTTTTTGAGCATTACGCTTCATTTTCAGATTTTTCACATTGAAAACTTCATTTTAATTCAAAAACGAGAAATTTTCGTGGAAAAAATGACCGAGACTTATTGTGAAAACAAAAAAATTGCAACGCGGTGTTTGCGTATTTTTGAAATTCAAACGGCAATGCAAGAAATAGCATGGGAAATGAAGAGATTTGTTCCCCTTTTCATTTGAATTTTTAAAGTACGTAAACACCGCGTTGCAACTTTTTTGTTTTCACAATAGCGGCTTGAAAATAGCACTGCAAAATGAGAAATTTGAGGCTCAGAATATGCCTGAAAGCATGTCAAAAATCATAAAAATTGTCGGATTGTCCACGGGGAGTACACAAAACAATTCACAAGGGCCAAACAGCGTAAGGTGCCGTATATGTTGATTTTTGATCGGAAAAACCTGTTCAGATGAGTGATCTTGCATTGAAGATAATCTGATAGCAATTGATGCAGAAGTGACCTCGGGTCAATCTTATTAGATTGCACTCGTGAAACGGGAAGTTAAATTTGGTCAAAAAATTTTATTTTGTTTTCACGCTTGAAAAGCTGATCAATAGACATGTAGAACAGAAATCAATGATTAAAGCAGAACAACTCGACTCCAGAAATCTGTTATCATGTTATCTTATCTCTTTGGCTGTCTATAAACTGGATTTCGCACATATATGTATGCACTTTTGGTGACGGCGGACCCATAAGACCTTCATTTATGCGAAAGTGCAACATTTATTTATTGAGCACTTTATTCGATTCGGTTTGAAAATTGGGTTTAAGTTATTTGAAGAAGGGATGGAGGGAGAGAGAGAGAGAGAGAGAGAGAGAGAGAGAGGGTGCAAAAAAAAAAGAAAGACAACTTTGGATTTGAAATCCGTGAAAGTGGCCCGAAAAATATCCCATAATTATTTAGTAGCCACTGACAAACAAATAAATGGGCGCAAAAAAATGGAAACAAAAGAAAGAAGGAAAGAAGGAAATTGGCGATTTAGCTTTTTCTACGTCGTCGTCTTCTTATTCTCCTTTTTTCTTCTTCTTCTTTTCCCGCATGACATTCTTATCAAAGGGGGGGGGGGGGTGTAGAATAGTGTAAAAGACGTGGAGAAAAGTTCCTTTACACTCTTTTCTTCCGTTCTTTTTCGTCTTTATCATCTGCTTTTGTTATACATACATGCTTCCAAACAATAATAATGTAGAGAAGTGGTGCAAGAGGGGAATCAAATATGAAGCAATCGATCGCGCTCGCTCTAATCTGACCGGTGGCCTAGAAATCCGCCTGCGCGATCATGGCTGATCTTGATGAAATGATAATGAACGATACCGTATACCGTATCCCAGACGGAGAAAAAGAGTGATGAATGATGATAAATAGGGAAACAGATGAGGAGTGAGAGAAGGTGAGCAGAGAAGAGAAGAGTCACAAAAAAAGAGAAGCAAAAACCTTTTTGATGATATATAGGGCGAGGCTAGGCAGCCAACCATTTCAAACGAAGACTAGTTGTTCATTCAGATTGGGGCGTTTTTTTTCTATCTCTCTCTATTTTTTTGTTGCTTTCCGGTCCGGGTCTGACCTGATCTTTGTTCATTTCAAGCCATTCTGGCCCTGACACCTAAACAACTAGTAACACAAAAATAGAGGGTGGTCAGATGAGATGTGTCATACCCACATACACACACGCACATACGTCAAGCAAAAGGGGAGAGGGAGAGTGGAAAGGCTGGTCGCCCATCCAGCCGTCCGTCCGTCCGTCCCCGTGCGAGGAGAGAGAGGGACACGTCGAAAGAATGTGGGAGGAGCGATGCGATCATCGCAGTTAGCGGTGGAGCGCGTTTGCATTCTCGTATTATTTTCTGTTTCGTTTCTCTCTCTCTCTCTCTCTCTCTCTCTCTCTCTCTTTCTCTCTCTCTCTCTCTCTCTTTCCTTTTTCAATTCTTGATTTTTTTTGCTAATGAATTGAAATCAACCAATTTTGCAGAGAATGCAACAAAAAAAAAAACACAACGAAAATATAAAACTAAGAATCATTTATCGGTCCCTGGTCTTTTTCATTCTTTTTTTGTCTTCTTATTGGCCGCCTGCATCCATCACAATCATCATTTGCTCCCATCCTCTCCTCTCCTCTCCCTCCACTCCTCACCTCTCCTCTCTCCCGAAGAGTCTTTATCAATCAGACACGACACGCAATACACGCACGATAACCAGAAAAGAACCTCTCCTTCTCACTCTCTGCCACGCCGATACTATCAATCTCTGCGTTCTTGGCTACGCGTCGGGTAGGTTGTAGCCAAGCAAAGTTCACTGAGACACGCCGCAAAAATAGTGTGTAGATCAGCGAGACGAGTGGCCGTGTGGCGCGCGCGCTCGGGTGTACACGGGCAGGCAAAACGAAAAACGACGAATCTTCGTGTGCCCGCCGCGGCGTCGCATTCAGTCCGCCGGTCACTGTCCCCGTTTTGCTTGCTTGTTTGTATTATTTTTGATTCCTTTTTTCCCCAATGGTTTTGCATTTTGCATTTTCAACAACTTCTCTCTCCTGTTTTTCATTTTTGCTCTCTTTCTTTTGCCTGAATAAATTGAATTTGACCGAAAAACTTTTCTGTAAAAACAATGCGTGTGTGAGCGGAAAAAAGTGAGCGATTTGCAAAATACAAGAAAAAAAAACATAAAATTTTTCGCGCCCTGCCCTTGTGCGTTCGGGCGCGTTTCCTGACTCCTGGTTCATGCCCTTATTATGAAAACAATGGTTGCAACGCGGTGTTTATGTACTTTTGAAATTCAAACGAAAATGGGAACATTTATCTTCATTTTCTATGCTATTTCTTCCATTGCTCTTTATTGCATTTCAAAAGTACGCAAAAAACCGCGTTGCAATTTTTCGTTTTCATAGTATTGTGTTCTCAATCGAATTGCGACATGAGAACGCGAGACTCAGCCCACTTACTTGTGCGCGACCACGCGAACACAGTGATATTTGAAGAGACGCAGACAGAATGGCATAAATAAGTGGGCGGAGTCTCGTGTCTTCATGTCGCAAGTCGATTGAAAACACAATACCGTGTGTGAACTTTTATTCGCAAGAAACAAGAAGCAAGAAAAGAACTTCCCTGAATTCGTGACTATTTTGATAATAAAGATTTTGCTTCGCTCAGAAGCGACGTCAAAACGTGACATCCCGCCCACTTTTTTCACGCGAAAATTAAATTTTAGTGCATTTTAAATTTTCGCGTGAAAAAACTCGATTGAAAAAACAATACAACAAAACAAAAATAAAAAAAAAAGTATTTTTCGCGTTAATCGTAGTCAGTCAATGTCGTGGCGAGACCAGCTAGCTTTTGCCGCACAATTTACCGAATTTATTTTGCCAAAAAGTTGGCCTAAAATGCTATCGATCCTACATCTTTCTACAATTTTATTTTTGCACGTTCTTTTAGAAATTTTTCCCACGTATTTGATTCTTTTTATTCAAAACTCGCAATTTTTCAACAGATTTTCGAAAATCAAGCCTTTCAAAATTCCGTGCCAGTCTTTTGCAGCCAAATCCCACCCACTTTACTGGCTTGATATACGTCATCGTCAGACTGTTTATTTCTTTTTCCGTTATTATTTTCTTACTCAAATTTTAATCGAAAAAAAAAAACAATTTGCATGCGTACTCACTATCAGATTTTTGTAATGTCTTCAGTTGAAATATCAAAACGGGCGTGTTTATCGATTTTTCGCGCTGAAAGCAATGCGAAAATCTTAGGGGACATTGCTGACAAATACGGCCGACGATTTTTCCCCAATAAAAAAAGTATTTTGCAGAATGCTGACCTCATCTTGCGCCACCGCCATCCGCGGGCTCTCCACCTCCGCCCAACTCTCCAAAGTCAACAACCTCACCATCATCGGCGCCGGACTCATGGGCTCTGGTATCGCGCAAGTCTCCGCCAACGCCAAGATCAATGTCACGGTCGTCGATAGCAGCCAAGCGGCTCTTGACAAGGCTCAAAAAGGAATCCTCAACAGCATTCAGCGTGTAGCGAAGAAGAAGCACGCCAATGACGCCGCTGTAAGAATTCTTCCATTTTTCCAGAAAAAAAGTTGTTTAAATTGAGAAAAATGGAGATTTCTTACAGGCCCAGTCGGCTCTCGTCAGCTCTGTCGTCGACCGCATAAAGGTGTCGACAAGTGTTACAGACTCGGTCAAGGACGCCGATTTGGTCATTGAGGCAATCATCGAGAACATTGATATCAAAAGAAAGGTTTTTGCCGAGGTCGAGGCCGCTATTAAGCCGTGAGTTTCTGTTGCAAAACTCTGTGTTCTATGTTTTGAATTTCTATATTTATATAGAACGGCGCTGATTGTCTCGAACACTTCTTCGCTGTGCCTGGAGGATATTGGTCTCAACTTGAAGGACAAGACTCGTTTCGGAGGACTTCACTTCTTCAACCCCGTGCCAATGATGAAGCTTCTCGAAGTTGTTCGTCACGCCGAGACTTCTGATGAAACATTCCAGCAGTTGGTTGAATACGGACAGTCTGTTGGCAAAACCACCGTCGCTTGCAAGGTAAGGTTTTTTAAAAAATATTTTTGCTATTGTCGGCCCGCCAAAATAGCCAAACGCGCTCCACTGAACTCACTGTATGTTCATTGCGATGTTCATTTTGGTCTTCAAATTAGTTGATTTCACGTTGAATATATACGTTTATAATTTGGAAACCAAATTGAAAATCGCATAGCGGTGTGTTCAGCGGAGCGCGTTTGACCATTTTGGCGGGCCGACAATATTCTTTGGGTAAAACATAATTTTTATTTTTCTTATTACAGGACACCCCCGGATTCATTGTCAACCGCCTCCTCGTCCCGTACATGTTTGAAGCTCTTCGTCTCTATGAACGTGGCGATGCTTCGAAGGAAGACATTGATGTTGCCATGAAGCTCGGAGCAGGACACCCAATGGGACCATTTGAGCTTGCTGACTACGTCGGACTCGACACTATCAAGTTTATCATGGACGGATGGAACAAGAAGTACCCGGATGATGTCAACTTCCGGCCAAGCGAATTCCTCAACTCTCTTGTCAAAGATGGAAAGACTGGACGCAAGTCTGGAGAAGGATTCTTCAAATACGAGTAGATTTAATTTTGACGCTTTTCTGATCTTTTTTGTAAAATATTTGTTTCCTTTTTAGTTGAAACCGCCATGTTGGCGTCTCTATATGGTATTATGGGTTTTATGAATCCCCCAATAAACGTGTTGTTTAGAATTTTGTGTAATGAGTATTATGATAAAGAAGTGTCGAAAAATACAGATAATTGGTCTGAAACTTTGCAAATCAATGACGAAAATACTCATTGCCATGACAACGTGGGAGCCAATAGTTAAGCTGGTTTCGCCACTAACTTGGTCAACGAATATTACATTGAAATTGCACAAAAAAAGTTCTGATTTTTTTTTATGATTTTACGAAAAAAAAATAAAGACCACGGGGGGTACACGAAGCCGCGGCCTAGCAAGCCGGCGGCCAGCATTTTTTTTTACGAAAATGCTCCTTTTTGAAATGAACAAAACCTATATTTCCGCTTACCTGACGCAAATTCGGCCGATTTTTAAATAAAGCCTAGAAAACCGGGTGCGCTGGCCTAGAAAACCTCGTCTTCGTGTACTCCCCGTGGTATTCTATTTTTTGCTGTAAAATTTTGCAAAAATCAGGAAATTGTTTTGTGCTATTACGATGTGTTAATCATAAATCCCCCCCCCCTCCCCACTTAATACTATATATTAAAACAGTTTCCCCGAAAAGTAGTTTATTCACATTTAACCGCAATGTGTCACCCATCTCAAATGCGTAATAGACATAAAAAGAGGAGTAAATGATCAGGGTAACTTTAAAATGTGCAAGGAATATCTAGAAAAACTTGGAAAAAACTAACCTTTCACTTTCCTGCTAGCCTGCTCTATGACTGCTCTTTCGAATTCCACGTAATACCAAAAATCGAAGCGACACAATGCATAAGCGCCCTATTGGACTAGATGCGTTGTCTCTTCTGCTCAAGACACAATTGTGTCGATTTACGCGCCGCTTAATAGCTTTTTCAAAATTTTTTAGCGGGAAAGTCAATTTCTTGAAAAGGCATATCAAGGGTGATAATTCTGGATAGAATGGAAAATTCAAACGAAACGAAACGAAACGAACATTCAAATGCGCGAATCAAGGCCAATAGGTTGCGGTGCGTGTCTCTGTGTCGAGACCAATGATTTTTTTTCTAGGAGTAAATAAATGGTTTACTAAACAGATCGACAAAAATATGGTGGATAAAATAAAATATGAATGGCAAATGGGATCGCGAATCTTGAGGAGAACGGGAGAAAAAACAAGGTTATGGTAAATTTTCTTTGAATTATTTATATGTGAGAAACATACAGTACACTAACCCAATTAAATACCATGTCTACCAATTTGCCGAATAAGATAAAAATACATACAGCGTGGGAAATGTTATTGTTGTTATTACGAATTCGCTTCTTGGCAAAAGGAAATGATTTAGAAATTAGTTATAAAATGCTTTTCAGATTTAAGAGCTGCCAAATAGAGTCACATTGAATGGCCGTTTCCGACTTCTTTCCGTTTGGAATTATTTTCCTCCCCCCTCGAAAATTTTTGATTCAAAGCATGATTTTGTCCGGCTTCAAAATTACGATGGAGGGACCATAAATCAAATTCAACTGTTTGTCATGCTCATCGTGACCGGCCAATCATTATTCAGAATAGAGCGCGTGTTATGTATTTAACTCAACACTTTATGTATAATTGCAAATACTGTTGTTTGGAATGAAAGAAGAAGATAAAATTGACGGTTAAATATTTGAAACAAATTATCAGAAAAAAAGAAAACATGACATTTCAAGGAGAGTACAACATTTCCAAATTATTATTCTTCAACATCCTGATCGTGCTCATCGAACTCTCCCTCATCGTCAGCGGTAGCCTCCTGGTACTGCTGGTACTCCGAAACCAGGTCGTTCATGTTGCTTTCCGCCTCAGTGAATTCCATTTCATCCATTCCTTCTCCGGTGTACCAATGCAAGAACGCTTTGCGTCGGAACATTGCTGTAATTCAAATTAATCTAGAAATAAAAAGAGAAAAACAATTCCATTACATACCAGTAAACTGCTCACTGATTCTCTTAAACAACTCTTGAATAGCCGTCGAGTTTCCGACAAAAGTGGCCGCCATCTTGACACCTCTTGGTGGAATATCGCAAACCGCCGTCTTCACGTTGTTCGGAATCCATTCGACAAAGTACGACGAGTTTTTGTTTTGAACATTGAGCATTTGTTCATCGACCTCTTTCATGCTCATTCTACCACGGAACATTGCGGCGACGGTGAGATAGCGTCCGTGACGTGGGTCACAAGCGGCCATCATGTTCTTGGCGTCGAACATTTGTTGGGTTAACTCTGGGACGGTCAGGGATCTGGAAATGGAAAACAATGGGTTTGATGAACAAATTATCAATTCTAAGTTTAATTGATTTCTAGACTAATCGACCTGCTTAAGTTAGCAGAAATTGAACATTAACAAGCAGCGAACAGTACGATCAGCGAATACTATAAAAATTTGATAAGGAAAACAATACTTTCCGAGTTTAATTATATTTATTCTCGTAGCACTGAAATCTATTCGGCGCTCCACGGAATTTAAAAGCGAGTTCTCGCATCTCTATTTTTGCACGCGTTTAGCTGAACTTGGCTGTACGCCACAGTGGAGACGCAGAGAAATGCGACAGGGCGCGTTAGCATATTTGTGGGATCTTGCACGCCGCCGATGACATGAGGCGACATTGTTTTAATATACTTGGTATCAAGCCCTGCTAATTCGCTCCAATCGCACAGAGCGTAATTCAGAGAAAAAGTGAGCAAAACATCGGCCACGCTCTCTCAATTTTCTGCACTCTCTCTTCGCCAACGTGGCCGCCTCGTCCAGTGCGAATGGAGCAAATTCGCAACGCTTAATACAGAGAATAAAAACAAATGTTAAAGTTTAAAAAAAGAGAAGTTAGAAATTAAAACAGTTAGAAGAAACAAAACACTAGAAAGAAGAAGGAGCGTCATCGGTAGGGCGCAAATTTGCCAATCCAATATATGCCCATAAATATTTGAAAAACTGTGAATGCAGCTTACCTATATTGCTGACTTCCTCTCGACGTAAGTGGCGCAAATCCAGGCATAAAGAAATGAAGACGTGGAAACGGAACCATATTCACCGCCAATTTGCGCAAGTCCGCATTGAGCTGAAAAGCGGTTACGTCATAATTTGGTCCGTCACACCGATTATTACCTGTCCCGGGAAACGAAGACAGGTGGTAACACCGCTCATCGTCATCGACACCAGATGATTCAAATCTCCGTACGTGGGAGTGGTGAGCTTAAGAGTGCGGAAACAAATGTCATAAAGGGCTTCATTATCAATGCAGAAGGTTTCATCAGTGTTCTCGACAAGTTGATGGACGGAGAGTGTGGCGTTGTATGGCTCGACGACGGTGTCCGACACTTTTGGGCTTGGCACTACGGAGAAAGTCATCATAATTCGATCCGGGTACTCTTCGCGGATCTTTGAAATTAAGAGAGTTCCCATTCCCGAACCAGTTCCTCCACCCAAAGAGTGAGTCATTTGAAATCCCTGAAACAATTAATTTGTTAATCGATCCAACAGGATATACATACATATATCCTCATCGGTTTTTTCTTTCTTCCCATAGAAAAAGGATGCCGTAATAAATATAATATAATTAGAGCAAATTATGTACGTCAAAGTGACATATGGCTCAAGATGTTTCTTATGACACATCATTCCCTTTTTTCCACATTTTCTTAAGAAACAGGTGCACTTCACTCCCCGACGGCCCACAAACAGGAAGCGACAAATTAGACGTGTGGGCAAAAGGCGTTGAACCGTAACCCGCACACCATTACCTGAAGGCAATCGCAGCTCTCCGCTTCCTTGCGCACCACGTCGAGCACATTGTCAACCAGCTCGGCGCCCTCGGTGTAGTGACCTTTTGCCCAGTTGTTACCAGCTCCGCTCTGTCCGAAAACAAAGTTGTCCGGTCGGAAAAGCTGACCAAACGGCCCGGCTCGAACAGAGTCCATCGTTCCGGGCTCCAAGTCAACAAGGCAGGCACGCGGGACGTACTTTCCACCTGGAATTGGGGAAAATTGGTATTGGTATAGAAATGTCACCAGAGAGTGAGAAGGCAACTATATTTTTTGCTCGGCAACACGGGGTGCTGACGAATGCCCTCGCGAAAGTTCGCTCCATTGACAATATATTGGCAGTATGCCAAATTATGCGTTGTCCCGCGACGCAACCGCAGCGCGGGGCGTTGGCGGCAAAAGAGCGTTTGAAGAAAGGGCAGTCGCCAGCAGATGAAAGTCAGTCCAAATGAGGATTGCGTACAATAAATAAAACATTTTATGATATTCAGACTTTTCTTAGAAAACCAGTAGGCAGTTTACCTAACCTCGTTTTAACTGCTTGCAGACTGTTTTATCAGCCTCAAATCTCAGCAGATTGTCCATTTTTTAACTGATTGTGAGCTATTATTTGTTCACAAACGAAAGCGACTAACGACGCTCCGATTTCCGCATTTTTTCACTGGCGTCTTGCAGAGAATACCGCGGAACATCGGAGCATCGTTCGTGAACAGAAAATAACAATAAAAGGTGACTTACCGCTGGCCTCATTATAGTACACGTTTATACGTTCGAGCTGAAGATCCGAGTCTCCATTATACGCTCCAGTTGGATCAATTCCATGCTCATCCGATATGACTTCCCAGAATTTGGCTCCAATCTGGTTTCCACACTGTCCAGCTTGAATATGAACAATCTCACGCATGACTGAAATGGAAACATTTACAAAAAACCAGAGAACAAGCGGAATAAAAAAAAACGTCTTGATCTGTAGCGACTAGACCGTCAAATCCAAATTCTCGACACAAAAAAGGGGGTGTGTCCTGTGGTGGCGAAAGAAAGGGCACAACGGCAGATGGAGAGCTTGTCGGCACGCAGGTGCTTAGCTACTGAAGCGTGCTGCTGCCGAGCTCCGCGTCGTCGTGAGCAATCGATGCATTGTGGTACCATGACAACGAAGCTATACAAATCTTTCGGAAATGCTCACACCGCTGTTGCTGCTGTAGTTCTTCCGGTGGTGCGTGCGGTTGTGTGGTAGACGGGAAATAATAATGGGAAGAAAGGTGCGAAACATTTATTCATTTATTTCGGTGGTGTCGGGAATTATAAGGAGAAAAAATTCAAAGGTCTGACAGCGGAAATTTTGTGAAATAAAAGGCGCTTTAATTAGAAATTTAGTTTTCAATTTTCGAAATGACGTGGTCGGCCGCCGGCCAAGGAAACCTTGACTTTGTGTACTCCCCGTGGACTTCTATGTTTTTGCACGGTGATTCTTTTACTACCGAACACACAATTCTAGTCCACCGATTAGGTTTTTCTGTCGCGATTTTCTAAATGACTTCGGATCGAGAAGTTGTTTGTCACGTTACTTCCTCTCATTATGGCGCATATTTAAAACCGGAATTGGTCTGATTTTTTACGTACAATTTCAAATGCACTGCGGTTCTTTTACTGCCGGCCACTCATTTCTAGTCCCCCGATTAGGTTTTTCCTGTCGCGATTTTTTAAATGACGTCTTATAAAAAGTTGTCTGTCACGTTACTAGCTCTCACTAGGGCGCATATTTTAAACCGGAATCGGCTCGTTTTTATACAGTCCGTTCCATAAGTATAGCGCCCCCCTCGAAGTAATCTGTCTTGGCACTCCCTGGCAAAACTGCAACATGGGACATGAAAAAATGGATTCAGCATGCAAAACTACCCCGAAAATATCCGTTTTGTGATATTGTGCCTGAAGACATCCATGAAGCAAATAGATGTATGAAAAAATGGCTCCTGCAACCGTAACATAAGTATAGCGCCCCCCTCGGAAATTTCTTAAAAATCTCTATTAATGAGGAAATCTGTGCCTGGATTTTTTCAATTTTATGCTTTATGCGCTTTTAAATAACATGTGGTTATAGTTCTCATATTTTTGTCTATATTGTGAATAATTCAACCATGTTTCGTGGAAAACACTTTTCTGGCGCCGAACAACTCCAATCTGACGCCTGCAAAACAGCCGGGAGGTCAATTTGAGTAATTACACAACACTTGAAGTGTTTAAAGAAGTGAATCAACAATTTTATTAAGAATACTAGCCGTTATTAGCAGTCTACCAAGTCTGGAGCACCACCAAAGAGACAAGGTGAAACATCATACGGCATGCTTCGAACTCTATGAAGACTTGCATTGCTATGAAACAAGAGCTGAACCACGATGCTTTCAAACAGAGCATCTGGAAAGCCAATGACATGGATCCAAACCCTGTCCAGTAAGTTATGAAGCCCGCTCCACGTCTCACCGATCCTTTCAAGGTCCGTGATTTTGAGTACACGCATAAAAATTTTTCTAAAAACTTGAATGAGGTAAATGTTGCTAGCTAGTTGCTACAAAACTCGAATCAGGAACTTAGATAATCTTTTATAGGGTTAAAAGCTTAAATGGAGACGGTTAGGATTGTTACAGTGCCTATGTTCATTATGCCTGATAAAAGGAGTATTTTCACTTGCTTGATAGTTGGACCTAACGTTTGTCTCCACTCGGATGATCTTTTCCGAGTATGAGGAATTCATCGAGAACCACCTATTACTATTCCGACGTTTTTTCAACCGGTATTGTTTTGTTTTTCAACGAAAAATGCTGCAATCCATGTGAGTATCTAAACTTTGCAGTGGTTTAAATCTAAAAATGTCGATTTGTTTCTATGTTCTGGGTGTGCACACGTCTTGAATCTTATGGAGAACACCTGAGGAAAGCTTGTGCAAAAATTTTCTGCCCAGAGTAGGCAATAAAACTTTGTCAATTTTATGAAAACTGGACCTTTGTACGAGTGGAAGCAAAAAGAGCATGAATTCGTGAACAAGATCATCCAGTACATCCCAAAGCCTATTAATTGTATGCCAAATTGTGTTTACAATCTGGTTACGTCTAATGAACGTCAATAAAGTATTAATTTTATTATAAATCTTGATTTTTTGGAAATTTCCGAGGGGGGCGCTATACTTATGTTACGGTTGCAGGAGCCATTTTTCATACATCTATCTGCTTCATGGATGTCTTCAGGCACAAAAGTTTTTTCCGGGGTACTTTTGCATGCTGAATCCGTTTTTTTAGGTTTCATGTTTCAATTTTGCCCGGGCGTGCCAAGGCAGAATACTTCGAGGGGGGCGCTATACTTATGGAACGGACTGTACGTAAAAATTAAAAAAAAAACTGGTTTTCCGTGGTGGCCGAACTGATTTCCGCAAACTTTGTTGCCGCATTTTGCAAAAAGGGGAGGGAACTCCGCCCACTCTATGTGATGAGAGAGTGAGAAAGTGCGAGGGGGTGAGAGGAAATACTTGAGATCGGGGGACTAGAAATGCGTGGCCGGTAGTAAAAGAATCAACGTGTTTTTGTGTGATTTCAATGTGATATTCGTAAATCTCCCGCGAAATAATATATTTTAAAACAGTTTCCCTAATGGCGCGTCCATAAATGAAAAAGATGTGGCCATAAATGCACAAATTTCCCCCTTTTTTTTAAATTCAACTGTGCGATTTAGAAAAAAGGGGGAAATTTGTGCCTTTATGGTCACCTTTTTTCATATCTGGCCGCGCCATAAAAAGTTGGCACCTCTTTTAAATTCAACACAACTTTATTTAATTTTTAATCTTAAAAAAACAAACATTTCAATAAATAAAGATCATCAAAAGAAACATCTCGATATTAAAAAAAAATAATAATAAATAGCTCACCAGAAGAAATTACTGAATTCATATTGGAATAAATATGAGATTGAACGAAATGGTCCAGTCCTCGCAGGATATGCTTTTGAGAATTACAAGTAATAGTTTCCAAAAGAAAAAAATAATACGATTTTATCCTCTCCAAAATCTGTAGAACGCGTACATGAAGATGCAGCACAAAACGCACCCAATCACGAAAAGAATCCAATCCTCACGAACACGACGATCAATGACTTGAAGTGTGGAGTTGGAGAGTCCGAGCTGAAAACTTTCAGAACGATATAGCTTGGTTGCTCCCTTCAAAAATTAAAAAGTACCGCCTGTCCAACGTCGAGCATCTTTCTTCGGACCCCACGCAAGTTTAAATGCTGAGATTTCAAGCTTTCCAACACTGCGGAGCCTTGGCTGAGCAGATCGTCCAGCTGAAATAGAGAAGTTATCACTTTTTCAACAATTTTAAAGGCTTACATGTGTGTGCGATGTCTGGAGACGGTCATTGATCTGAAGCTCCTGATCGCTGATCGAGAGGGCTGTATCATTTGGACGATATCTTTGCTTCAAAAGCTCGTCGCGCTCACTGGCGGCTCTCCACTTTTGGGTCATCCTCGTGTGAACCGCCGAAACCGTCATCTCGCATCGATGCACGTCAGAGTTTAGCTGATCCAGCCGCATACGAGCCTGAACAAAAAATAAATCAATTTGTTGCTTTTTTCACAAGAAAAATACCGTCTGCCGACGAGCTGGTGGTTCCCTTGACACGTACGCGTCCAGTGTCTGACAGCTTTCTTTCAGTTTGCTGAAATTCTTACTTTTCTTTGCGTTTTATCGATTTTTAAACAAGAAAAACTCACTTTACATCCGAATAAATGTTTTGCACAATAATCTGCGCGTCTTGCTCGTTGTGCGACCCTTCTAGACGGTGCAGTTCTCTTTGAACCTTTTCCGCGAGGTAGTTTGTGTTCTGGAAGAGAACTTCCATGCCTTAAAAATAAAAACAATTATTTTTGATTAATAGAGAATGAAAAACAATACAAATTCTTCCAAAAATGGGGGAAAAATGAATTAATTTATGCAAAACATCGCCCGTTTTTCTGAGTGCTGCGTCATCGGTCGCAAACACCGCGGCGCGCAAATGCAGAATGTCGACGTCATATTAAATGTGAAGAATGCGGAGACCCTGACAAAACCGGGGAAAAACACGAAACCGGGGAAGACAAAACCAGGGAAGACAAAACCGGGGAAAAAATCGGACAAAACCTGGGAAGAGGCTCCGCCCCCTTTTGCAACCGCCGCAATGTTTTTCGTTGTGTTTTTTTTTCAATCGAGTCGAGGGAGTTGATTTTTGGAAATAATTATTTATTTTGTAAATTCATTTATCATTTTCTGTTTTACCATTGATTAACTTGTTTCGTCGATTTTACTTAAAAAGAGAAATTAAATATCCTGATGTTGCGATATATATTTTTAAAGTAAATACAAATATTCAATTTTCAAAGATTTCCAAATATTAATTTCGAAAATATGTGTGAATTTTTTTTTATTAAAAAATGTACTAACTAATTGATTTACACTTTTGCAAATGTTTCTTTCATATAATCATTTGCCATTTTGATGAATTTTTATGGTGCGTAGCTCATTTTTCACCTTGGTTTCTGCTGCTTCGATTGATTAATTCTTGTTTTTTATGGCAAAAATTGCCTATAGAATTTTTTTTTGCAAACAGTTAAGAACGTTGCATAGAAAACCATGAAAGAATAGTAAAAAAAAGTTCAATCAGCAAGAAAAACGGGCCGCATCGAACCCTTGTTTATTGTTTCGTGTCGCACACATTGAATACGTCGTTATTTTTTTTTGCAGATGTCCATGTTGAAAGTCAAGGAAGAATGCGACGACAACATGTCGGGATCTCGAAAATGGCTCCAACGTAATAATTTTTTGCCCAATAATAGTAATTTTTCTCTAATTGTAGGATTTGACGTCGGAACGGCAAAAAAGCGAATGAAAATTGACAAAATTCGACATCAAATTGAGGATGAAGAAAAAAAAGAAAACGAAGCCAAACGCAAAAAAACGTCATTGGAAAACGAGCTCACCGCACTATGCGGTAAGTTACTTCAATTTCAAACCGAATTTCATCCTTGTAATTTTATAAGATTGCTCAACAAGTCGTGCCGTTTCTACTTTTCCAGTGATTTACATCGATGGAAATTTAGACGGACTGGAGTATATCGAAGATTCTGATGGCAGGAAAAGTCGTGGAACTTTCCAAGGGGCGTCGACGTGTTCGCAGACTATCGACGAAGGTAGTCATCACGTGATTGAGGATTGCGAAAACCTCGGTAAATTGGAAATACGTGACACTAGAAATTATGTTTTCATGTTTTCAGGTCCTTTCGTTGAAGCGAACTCGGACTATCTGCTCGGGACAGATAGCTTTGGTGGCGCGGAGAAATTTGGATCCGGTGGAGCTGCGTCGACGTGTTCGGAGACTATCGACGAAGGTAGTCATCACGTGATTGAGGATTGCGAAAACCTCGGTAAATTGGAAATACGTGACACTAGAAATTATGTTTTGATGTTTTCAGATCCTCTCGTTGAAGCGAACTCAGACTATCTGCTCGGGACCGATGTCTTCGGTGGAGCGGAAAAAATTTTTTCAATCTGCATCGAGGGAGTTGATTTTATCTTGCCATTTGGAAATATTTATTTATTGTCCATTCGCGAAGAAAGCAAGTGCGCTCCACAAAACTTAGTACTACGTGGATTTCATTTTCGTCGCCAAATTTTTTCATCTCACGTGTAAATTCAACGCGAAATGAAATAATTTGGCGACGAAAATGAATTCCACGAAGTACTAGGCTTTGTAGAGCGCACTTGCTTTCTTCGCGAATGGACAATAGTTCGTAAAATCATTTTCTGTTTCACCATTGATTAACTTGTTTCGTCGATTTTACTTAAAATGAGAAATGAAATATCCTAATGTTCCGGTATTTTTTTTTAAGTAAGCACAAATATTCAGTTTTCCAAAGATTTCCAAATATTAATTTCGAAAAACCATGCTTGTCGAAAACATTGGTTAAGTGGAAGTAAGTGAGACTGCGCTCTCCTCGGGCAAAGGGCCTGAAAACGTCGAAAAATGATTTCCACTTTGTAGGTAGTCGAAAATTTGAGACCCTCACGAAACCGGCGAAAACCTGGGTAAAACAGTTCAAAAAACTTTGAAAGCCTGCGGCACTGTTTTTCTGAATTTTTAAAGCATTTCCTGTACAAAGAACGCCGCAGACTTGCAGAGGGCGGGGCTTTTTCCACGGTTTCGTGGGTTTTCCCGCTTTTCTGTTTCTCGAAACTTTTGCGATAGAGTAAAAAAAAAATATTTCCTTCACAAACATTTATTTTATTACAACTGTGAATTACGTGAAAATAAAATAAAAATCAAATGAATTAAGAAATGAAAAAAAAGATATGCATGTAATGCAAAAGAAAAAAAACGGAGGTAGTTATAAAATTAATGATACAGATTGCTACACGCGGGGCGGATCTTGATAATGAGGTCATGCAGGTAAAATAAGAAGATACATAAATGTACAAAATAACAATACAACAAAATGATGAGAAAAAAGGAAAGTAAGGACAAGAATTGTGCAGTATCTAATTTTGCGCGACCAATTGATTCCAATTTGTACCCGAAAATTGGAGACCCCACGGAATGCTCCGATTTCCTGAAAATTTGGGAAATAATGGCAAAAATACTCGCTGACATTTCTGGAAAATTTCAGACCAAAATATCGATCTTTTCTGAAAATTTTTTGAATTGATATTTTGGTCTGAAATTTTCTTGGAATATCCGTCAGTATTTTTTCCATCATATTCGGCAAATACGCACGTATTTCCAATTTACCGAGGTTTTCGCAATCCTCAATCACGTGATGACTACCTTCGTCGATAGTCTCCGAACACGTCGACGCAGCTCCACCGGATCCAAATTTCTCCGCGCCACCAAAGCTATCTGTCCCGAGCAGATAGTCCGAGTTCGCTTCAACGAAAGGACCTGAAAACATGAAAACATAATTTCTAGTGTCACGTATTTCCAATTTACCGAGGTTTTCGCAATCCTCAATCACGTGATGACTACCTTCGTCGATAGTCTGCGAACACGTCGACGCCCCTTGGAAAGTTCCACGACTTTTCCTGCCATCAGAATCTTCGATATACTCCAGTCCGTCTAAATTTCCATCGATGTAAATCACTGGAAAAGTAGAAACGGCACGACTTGTTGAGCAATCTTATAAAATTACAAGGATGAAATTCGGTTTGAAATTGAAGTAACTTACCGCATAGTGCGGTGAGCTCGTTTTCCAATGACGTTTTTTTGCGTTTGGCTTCGTTTTCTTTTTTTTCTTCATCCTCAATTTGATGTCGAATTTTGTCAATTTTCATTCGCTTTTTTGCCGTTCCGACGTCAAATCCTACAATTAGAGAAAAATTACTATTATTGGGCAAAAAATTATTACGTTGGAGCCATTTTCGAGATCCCGACATGTTGTCGTCGCATTCTTCCTTGACTTTCAACATGGACATCTGCAAAAAAAAATAACGACGTATTCAATGTGTGCGACACGAAACAATAAACAAGGGTTCGATGCGGCCCGTTTTTCTTGCTGATTGAACTTTTTTTTACTATTCTTTCATGGTTTTCTATGCAACGTTCTTAACTGTTTGCAAAAAAAAATTCTATAGGCAATTTTTGCCATAAAAAACAAGAATTAATCAATCGAAGCAGCAGAAACCAAGGTGAAAAATGAGCTACGCACCATAAAAATTCATCAAAATGGCAAATGATTATATGAAAGAAACATTTGCAAAAGTGTAAATCAATTAGTTAGTACATTTTTTAATAAAAAAAAATTCACACATATTTTCGAAATTAATATTTGGAAATCTTTGAAAATTGAATATTTGTATTTACTTTAAAAATATATATCGCAACATCAGGATATTTAATTTCTCTTTTTAAGTAAAATCGACGAAACAAGTTAATCAATGGTAAAACAGAAAATGATAAATGAATTTACAAAATAAATAATTATTTCCAAAAATCAACTCCCTCGACTCGATTGAAAAAAAAACACAACGAAAAACATTGCGGCGGTTGCAAAAGGGGGCGGAGCCTCTTCCCAGGTTTTGTCCGATTTTTTCCCCGGTTTTGTCTTCCCTGGTTTTGTCTTCCCCGGTTTCGTGTTTTTCCCCGGTTTTGTCAGGGTCTCAGAATGCGCCATGGGTGGTCGAAAAAGTTTGCTGGGTGGTCTATTGGCTTTTTTATTTTAATTTAGTTAATTTGTGAAAAAAACAATTTATTTAAATATTTTTATAGTAGTCCAATCGGCTCTGGGACGTTTCAAAACTTTTTTGCATTTTTGCGGCGTGCTAGTGTATTTAAATTTCCATAAAAATAAAAATAACTGACAAAAATGAAAAATAATTACCAAATGCCCGCGTGTTTTGGTGTCAATTGGCAAAAAACGCTACGAAAAAATGCAAAAAAGTTTTGAAACGTCCCAGTTTTGAAACGTCTTGTTTTGAAACGTCCCAGAGTCGTCCAATCATTTTTCAGCCTGCCAGGGACTAATTTTTGCATGAGTTTTTAAATTTTCACCCAATTACTTGTTATTTTTTGAAAATTTCTGCATACGTACAAAAACTGAAGTGACGATTTTCCAAATACGATAAATAAGAATGAAAACTTGCAAGTTATTGTCGACAAAAAAATGTCTTGCAGGCGGCAAAAGGGTAAAAAATTAATTACTTTCTGTGGTCATTGGAGAGAACTAAAAATAAAAAAGGGTTTGAATTTTTTAAAATCAACCTATTTATGCGAATTTAGACTTTTTTGTTTTGTCCGCAATATCGAGGAAAACAAAAACCAAGAAATAGCTCGAAAAAATTTTTTTTTCGAAGTGTGGATGTAACGGACTCCGACCACAAGGAAAACTCGAAGATAATCACTAATGAATTAACTGCGAAAGCCATCAATAAATTAAAGTTCAAATCCTATTGAATTACATGAAAAAATAGGCAACACGGTCGGTATGGAAGATTTTATCGTTAGGTCTAACTTAAGACCTGAGTGTATAAACAGTATTGGAACCCAAATATAATTAAGAACGGGGGTACGACAGAATAGAAATAGGCGAAATAGAAATGCTACAAAATAGAAATGCTACAAAAAAGAACTGGAAAAAATAGAACGGCTACAAAATAGAAATGAGCGGAATAGAACAGCGCGAAATAGAAATGTGACAAAATAGAAATGGGCGAAATAGAAATCGGTGCGATGGAGCGCGTTTGCATTATTTTTCGAATTTTCCGATTATTATAGGATTTTTCAGTGATTTTCAGATATTTTACGCACTTAACAACATCGAAAATGAAGAAAGGTATAAAATCAATGCAGTTTCGGAAAAAAAAAAATGGAAAATCGGCGAAAAACTGAGCAATTGAAAAGATAATGCAAACGCGCTCCATCGCCAAAATTTTTTCTATTTTGTAGCATTTCTATTTCGCTCACTTCTATTTTGTAGCCGTTCTATTTCGTAGCATTTCTATTTCGCTCAGTTCTATTTTTTCCAGTTCTTTTTTGTAGCATTTCTATTTTGTAGCATTTCTATTTCGCCTATTTCTATTCTGTCGTACCCCCTTAAGAACCGGTATTTCACCTAGTTCGCGTGGGCGGAGCTGTCGACAAACCGGTGCTCGAGCGTTGTGTCCGACCTGTAATGATAAAGATTTAAATAATGTGAAGAGGTTTGATTTCTTGAAAAAGATTTGCAAGTTTGGCGGTAAACTGTAGAAAAAAAAAGCAAAAACAAAATTACATTGGACGCGTTGTTTTGTATTTTTTTGGGTATTTTTTTTACTTTGCACGTATAAATACCATAAATCTTTTGCAGAAAGAATAGTACGCGGAAGTGGTACCGCGCATGCGACTTACCGTATTTCCTCTAATTTAAGCGCATGCGCCTCTATTTTTCAACCTCTTCTCCAAGTGGGCTTCTATTAGAGGTGCGCTTATATTAGAGGAAATACGGTAGATGAAAATTCTCATTTTATTAAGTACCTTGGATGGTATCGCGGATCTCATCATGTGCCGCCATCGAGGCCATCTTGAGCAAGTTCTTTCAGAATGTTGACCTAATAGCGCTCTTCTTTTAGACCGTAGCGGCGTCGTCTGAGATAGAGGTGCTAGAATGGATCACAGCCTGGATATCCTTGATTGTCTCTTGCAGACTGGTAGCTTTTTCATGTTGTTTATGCTTTTCGCGCTTTGCTCAAGGACGAGGCACTTTTCCGTTACCAACGCGGCGGGGGGGGGGGGGCAGTGTTAAATGTACAGAAAACAAACGGGACTCTACCGTAGTTGCTACATTTTTTAAATCAAAGTGATTGACGAAAAGGTGCGGTCAGAAGCTGACTCACGGTTCTGTTAAACTTTTAAAGGTCAAGTTGACTTGTTTACCTTACTACAGTTATTACTTTTGGACGGGAAATGGGAAATTATTTGATCTGATGTGAGTGTTTCTCTCTCTTTCTTAAAAAAAAACCAATATGTTTTACTCTGCAGCTGGAGTTTCAAGGAGCAATAGCACGAGGGAAATGAAACTTCCAAAAAAAAAAAAAAAACACACAGTTCTGTTTGTATGTGGTTATCAGTGTATCTAAGTAGTTATCATAAAAATCTTTTACTGCCGGATTTGACTGACAAGCCTTCCAACTAGGATCAAAACAAGCTGAACAAGTGAGAACATTTTGATTAATGATGGTTTAAGAGGTCGCGTCTATTACACACTGATAAATCCGTCGCTAACAACATTAACAATAATATCAAAGCAACGGAGTGTATTTTACGAATTTTAGATGCAGAACCAGGCTCTACTGCTCTCTGTAGAGTGCAGTTGTCATATTTCAAGCCGAAGTTAAAATACTTTTGCTTTTATTTTTATCGCCAAGTTCAAAAGTTTTGTTTGCACAGCATTGCTTTACGCAAACGGTAAACACTGACGTTTCGAAAGCTTTTCCTCTTTGCAAAACTTAGTTTTCAGTTTTTTTTTTTGCTTTGCAATTTTTTATTCATTGAAAGTTCCCATTTAATGTGGTCGGGGCTTTTTCAAACTCTATCGTGAATTTTCTTGTTTTAAAAAAGTATAGAGACGGCGCAACTTCTTCACTAATCGCACGCTATCTACCTAAACGCAAATATAACTTACCTTATGTCGGACATAACTTTCACATGTATCTCTTCTGTTATTACCTGTATAACCCCATTATCCACATTCGCCCCACATTTACCAATCTATGTCATTAATTTTATAATTATCTCCATTTTTTTCTTCAGCAGTACGTGCCATATTTTCTTTTGTTACATTTCGAAACTCATTTGATTTTCATCTTCTTTTCACGTACTTCACAGTCGTAAGAAAATAAATAAATAAATAGAAAAAAAGAGAGAGAGAAAAAGAACAAAGCAAGAACAAAAAAAAGCAAAACAAAAACTCATTTATTTTAATGGACACTTTTTTGCGCCCAACTTTTCTGCACCCAAACTCAACCATTGTTATTCCAAAAAACCTTCCAAAAAGTAGCATTTTCAAGTTTCTCTTTCGTTTTTTTGTGCTCACTTCCAAAAGAGGCGAATAAGGAACAGAGAAAGGAATATATTCTTTTTTTTTGATTTTGTTGCCGGCAGCCAAAAGGCAACTTTTTTATTTTCGTATTTTTTTTTTCCTTTCATTTTTTGTTTTTTTCCACTTATACACAAATTTAGCGAACCATAGCATAGTATAGTGAATTCATAAATCGAGTATTTTCGTCTTTTCACTTCACTTTTTTCCTATTTTATTTCATACTTTTCATAATCGCATTATGTTATTCATGTATGTATATGTATTTACGTAGAAATATTTTGATAAGGGTTTAGGGGAATCCGCTTTTTTTTCTTTTTTTTTTCAAATTGAGAATATTATTGTGACGTCCACCGAGGACTCGAGGCGTTTTGGATTTTTCGGCTGAAAAAAAGGTATTTTAAAAGTTTAAAAAGAGAAGTTAGACAGTTAGACAAAACGAGACATTCGGAAAAACAAAGACACGTAGAGAGCGAGTGCAACGCGCCTCGCGTCAGCGGTAGAGCGTGAATTACATTTCTCAGGGCTCCAGCATTATTCGGCGTCCTGTATTTTTTCTCTTGCCCTCAAATTTATGAAAAAGCCTCCGAAAACTCACTGAGCTCTCCCACAAACAGCTGCGGTTGTGATTTCCGTTGTCTGCCCTCTGTTTTTCTCGTTCTTTTCTCAACCGCCGACTGATATGTGTTTTGAAATGTCAGCGTCTCGTATTCGATGTGCCAGGTCTTTTCGCAATGTGACGAGATGATGCCATTCAATTTCGTCTCCTCCTCCCTCCCATAGCGGCCACCCCGCGTTTTCCGCCCTTTGGAGCAAGCTCTCAACTAATTTGCATCTACATACATTCACCCATCATTGGCCACCACCACCCTTCAGCCCCTCTTTTCTACACCACTTGAATGCCTGATGATGGCGGGGGAACGGTTTGGGAAGATGAGTGGGGTGGGGTTTAAGTGCTCTATTTTTTTTTGCTCGTGGATTTTCCTTGAAAGGATATACATATATGTATCTAGAATAAGAATAAGAAGAAAAAAACGAATAATAATGATACTAATCTCTTGTTTTTCCATACCACATTTCGATAAATAATTCACTACGTCTGTCAACTCAGTTCTAGCCGTTTGCTCACCACATCATCTCCAACTTTCCTCTTTTTTTTTTACTTTTCCCATTCGCATGACTGACTGCAAAACGAAACGAGCTTCAATGCTCCAAGAGCATCATCACAAGAATCAAATTTCACTGGCCTACATTCATTCAGTCGCCGCTGACTTTTGGCTCTCAGAACCGAAATTGTTGAAATTAAATTCTTTTCGACCCATCCTCTACGCTACTTTTCTCTTTTCAAAAAGAAGGAATTTGATTTTCGCTCTAAATCTTGAAGACGGACGTGAGTGGTTTACGTGTGTGCGTGGCCAGTCAATTATTCTGCATCGGCAAGTCTATCAAATCTCTATCGGAAACTGGCCGCTGAGCCATGCTAGCTGCTCTATTTCATTGCAACAACATTGTGGTTTTAATGAGCCCTAAAGGTGCTTTCGATTGGCTATACATCTGTTTCTTGATGTTCTGGGCTTTGTTGTTTTTTTTTGTTACGAAAGTTGTCTTTTTTTGCGTAAAATCTAGAAAATTGAGATCTAATATGACGAAATTTCTCTGTAAACAAAAAATTGTTTTTTTTCGGCACCTGAGTGGTCTGTTTGGAAGAGAAGAGACTTCCTGTCTTCTTCTTCTTCCCAATTATGACTCATCCACACTATTGCCTTTTGTTTTTTCCCCCTTTTTTTGTGTTCCTCTTTGTTGTCTGCGTATCATTATCTCCGGTTCTATCTCTCCCGTTCTTTTCAACGCTCTCGACTTTTACTGTTCGCATTTTATTTTATTTACGGTGGATACATACAGAGAATCTTCTTTTTTAATTGCATTCTTCTGTTCTTTTTGCTTTTTTTCCTGCGGGGTGTCCAAAATGCAGTCCAAAAATAAATAGGATCGGGAGAAAAGAGGAAAAAAAATAGAAGAAGAAGAAGAAGAAACCAATCATGGAAAAAGATGGAAAAGTTTCTTTCCGTTCTTTTCTTTCCGTTCCTTCCCCACAACAATTTTTTCGGCCTTGTTATTGTTTTTTCCTTACTAGTTTTCTACACCCATATAATTCTCCTTCTCCACAAATTTACCCGGCTGATTTGATGATTTGATCATTTTCTGATAAGACCTGGTTGATTTTTCTTTTCGCCACCTTCTTCTTCTTCTTTCGGCAGTTTCATACATACATATCGATAACATTTTTTTGATTGATTTTTTGCGTTTAGAGCCTTTGCCGATTGTTTTTTGGTTGCTCGGATGATTTGAAATGTGGCATTCTGATGACCAGAAGCCCAGTACTTCTGTCGCATCGGCGAGGATATCGGATAACACAAAACATGCAAGTGTGACTAATTTGGAGCGCTCTAAATCATCAACTTCTCTTTTTAAACGGGCAATTAGTCTTCAGGTAAGTCTTTATTTTTAAGTTTGAGTAGGATTGAGCAAAAATAAATAAATTTCGTTTCAGTTTCTCGTGAGAAACACGGAAAACGTGGTGGATAAAGAAAAGGCGGCATATATCAAGATGCGGTACAAGGACACGGCAAAGTATGTCATCTGGCCGGCATGCCCTCTTCCGGATAAGATCGAACAGTCGGTACGCGAAGATTCTGATTTTGTAACGTAGATTATAGAAGAATAATTGTTAGTGTACCTAGATTAATTAGTTATTGTGCGATTGAAAAATCGGCCCGCAGTGTTTGTGGACCCGATTTGAGAGGAACGTAGAATCACATATGCCCGGGGTGCTGGCGACTGCCATTTTTTCCAACGCATTGGTGCAGTCGCCAGCACCCCGTGTACATTTCGGCCATGCGCTGTTCCTCAGCCGCGCCTTGTAGCTAAAATAACGCAGGGAAAATTTATAGATCGTTGAATTATCGACCACTCAAACGTTTTTTAATAATTTTAATTGAGAATTTATTTCGCACCCCTCCGATGATGCGAGGAGGCGTGCTGCGTGGTTTCGGTGAAAAAGCAGACCTTTAAAATTAACAAAATAAAGAAGTTAGAAATTTAAACAAAACGAGACATTTAGAAAAACCTAGATACACAGACAAAATAATCGACACGCCTTGTGTAGGGCGCATTCCAAATGCTCCAAATTTTACTTCCACACTTTAGAAACCTGCTCCTTTGGTGCCAGTCACTCATGACCCTCGAGCAGTTCTATTGGAGCCAGACATGGAAGACCACAAGTCTCCTTACATGCCAGCTACTATCAACCATGTGCTCCGATCTGACTCAGAGGACTCGAGCGACGCGGAGCAAGTATTGGAGATGACACGGTTATGATTCATTTATTACTTCTTTTTTACCCCTATTTTTGTTGTTAGTTAACGTGCTGTTGTTTTAGTGAGATTCCTTTGATTTGCGCATTGCATGATTATGATTTTTATCATATCTTTTTTCTCTTCTCCGGCTGATTTCGTTTTAATCTCTATTCCTATTCGATATCATGCTTGGCTTTTTGTAACGTGTTTTTTTCCAATTAATCCCTTTTTTCCAAGCACAACAACTTTTCTTTTCTATTATAGTTGCTCCTCTACGGAATCTACCGACAGTCATTGATTGCAACACTTCACTTCAAAGAACACATAATTTCCACCGGTGTCCACAGGAACCAAACGAATGAAAATGACACCAATTGTTTTTCCATTTTGTGATAATTGATCAATTTTACATAAATTTTCCAGTGATTAACTGTTGTTTTTTATTTAGGATTTAAATTGTGAAATTTAAAATTAAATACATACATTTATTTAAAAAAGAACTTGAAAACAAAAATAAGTTTAGTAAAATTGATTAAAAAATACATTTCTTTGGCTTGCTTTGTTAATTTAATTCTTTGACACTCTGAATATCATAAAATTTTATGAACAGACCGAAAGAATTAGATTCTAGAGCAGAAATTTCAACAAAATGTTTTGGCTTAAATAAGAAAAAATATACATTAAAATACTGTTAATCAATAAAGTTCGTAAGCCGTCCACCACATTTAAAATAGTGAAAAATTAAAAAAAAATTTGTAACGTTACATTCAACAATCGTTAAAACGGCATTGTAACATTTTTGCATTCTCGGTAAATGCCTGCAACTGTTACGCAGACTTTGGCAACTTTTACGCAGCTCTTACGCAACTGTTAATTTACGCGCTATGGGTTTCTGCTAAAGATCTGCTCAAAAGCTGCGCAACTAAGGGGCTACTACTGCTTTCACTTTGCTTTTCGTTCCTTTTCTCTTTTCTATTAGTAAATAAAACATACTTTTATAATTATTATTTTTATTTAAAAAAAAAAAGAAATAGCATTTAATACACTTTATTGTCATCTCAACAACAAAAGAGCCGTGAAGGGCATGAGTGTGGGCGGTGGCTGGAAGGTGAGAATGTCACGGCGGAGTTGGAGGAAGACGTAGTATCGTGCGTGATCGTCGACAAGAGTGGTGGGTGTGGTCGGGTAGAA
The DNA here is from genome assembly GCA_963572235.1 of Caenorhabditis japonica. Classification (NCBI taxonomy): domain Eukaryota; kingdom Metazoa; phylum Nematoda; class Chromadorea; order Rhabditida; family Rhabditidae; genus Caenorhabditis; species Caenorhabditis japonica. The sequence continues at coordinate 13,325,769 of OY754347.1, read as the reverse complement.
TTTGGCCTCGAAAGATAACTCCTAGGGAAGGTCTGTAAAGTTTGTTTTGGGCTTTTAAATCAACTAGGAATCATCAGAAAACCAAAAAAAAAAGCAACCAACTTTTCAATTGCTTTAATATCTTCTTATCATTATACAACCAGTGTCTGATGCCTTCCTCTTTGTCGTAGAAGCAGAGAGAAAAGTAATCGCGTTCTTCGATCGACAAGTCGCTCGTCACCTGACGGAACAATGCTTCACCCTCGGAGCCGCGCTGAACGATATATTTTTTATTTTTGTTATTTTAACACTGGGGTTTGAGGAGGGAGTGAGTAAACGCGCCCGGACGCACATACGCAACGCATCCAAATGAGGCCCAAAAAATAAAAACAGCGCGCGAAAAATTTTGCATTATCGGAGAGAAAAACCAACGCAAAATCGTGAAAATTACGAAATCCTATCCAAAATTATTTCGCGCGCGTTGATTTTTCTCTCCGATAATGCAAAATTTTTCGCGCGATTTTTTATTTTTTTGGGCCTCAATTGGATGCGTTGCGTGTGTGCGTCCGGGCGCGCTTACTCACTCCCTCCTCATACCCCAGTGATTTTAAGCTTTACGCCCGTCCAAACAACTTACGTTAACCTCAAACTCCTTGTAAACTCCAACTGGTAGGCAAACTCGTGCCGCCTGCATTTTGGAATTTCTCGGGTGTTGACTGGGCGCCGGTGACGTGGCGGGTGGTGGATGGTGTTGTTAGTCGACGGGTTCTCTGTCTTTACCCTTTTGCTCTGGAAATTAGGAATTTAATTGGCGCTCTGCGGGAAAGAGAGAGAGCGAGAGAGAGAGAGAGAAGCTAGACGGTTATAGAAAACGCGGCACGTCATCGGTGGCGCGCGAGTTCATTTGAATCGCAAAAATGCTCAAGAGCCCACTGAAATATTGATTTCCGTCCAAAACTTGAGAATTTTTTACATAATTTATCAAAATTTCAGGTCAATTGGAGAAAAAATTGTTTTTCACTAATTGTTTTTGTTGTTCACGCTTTGAATATGCGTTTCTGAGCATTTATCAATGCACGGTAAGTTCAGCGGCAATGCGCCGGAAGCATGTGTGACACTTTTCAAAAGGGCGACCGGAGGGAGCTGGGCGGAAGCGTGCTTAGCGGGGGGATTTTTTTGTAATTAAAAGTCTAAATGTGATTCTAAAAAGATAAGAAAAGGTTACTGGGAGCCGATTAAACACTGAAAAAGCCTTTAGACTTTAAATCACAAAAAATTCCGTCACAAAGCAAGCTTCCACCCAGCTCCCTCCGGTCACATATTTGAAAAGTATCACACATGCTTCCATGAACTTTCCGGACAAAAAATAAATGCAGAATGAGATTAATATATGAAACAAATCAATAGCGATGCGAAACCGCACAAAAAACGAAAAATAAAGAAGTTTTTTTGAGTTGGGCAAAACACGGACCCGCGACATTTGGATTTGTAATCACGCGCACTACCAACTGAGCCACAGAGGACAGAAATCCCAGCAGAACAGAGTGCTTACAAATGAATGATGAAGAGCGAAACAAGAGAAAAAGAGTGGCGACGAAGCCAATAGGCTTGTATCTATTTAAATATTCGCGCAAAAAACATTTTCTTATTATTTATTAATCACATTTTCTTTTTTTTTTCCTCGAAAATATTTTTTGAAAATAAATTAACCTTCCACGTTACCGAAAAACATAAATGTGAAAACAAAAAGACGCAAAACGCGTTTTTATTTGAAAAAAAATTATTTTGCGCTATAATGGATTCGTGGCGGAGTGACAATCACGTTTTTATTCGAAAAAATGAAGAAATAACTGAAGAAATTAAGAGATGTTTCGTCTCACAGTTTCACGTGAAATGTCACTCCGTCACGAATCCATTATATATAATGTGGAATTCGTGACGAGAATGTCTTTTTTCATCTTTTAATTTACCACGGAGTAAAAAAATAATTAAAAATTGCAAAAAAAAAGAAAAAAAAGAAAAATACCGACGAAAAAACGGAAAAAAACAAGCAGAAAACAGACGGGCGGTGCCAATGATTTTGTGTCGCCAGGTGCGGCGCGTGTCGCGTTTAAGATCTGCGTAACATCTGCAGCCTTTTTAAGATCTGCTTAACAGGTGTTGCAGCCTTCAATGTCTGCATAACATCTGCTACTGGGTTTAAAGGCTGTTTAAAATCTGAAAGGAGCTCTAAGTCATGCGCAAAAGCTGCTATAGCCTCTTAGATCTGCGTAACAGTTGCAGGCGTTTACCGAGTTGGTATTTACTTGATCGCGGTATTCTTCTCCAGACAGCTGAATATAAAAAAAATAAATATGATTAAAATTAATAATTTTTTACCTAATTCACCTGATGGTTCCGAACTCCTTGCATTAATTTACATGCTCGAAAACAATAGTCATGTCGATCTTCGCAATGTCCCTGTTTGGTCCATCGTCTCAATTCTCGACTTTTCTGATAGACGAAAAAACTGAAAGCAGACAAAAAATATTTAAAAGGCTATTTTGATTGGAAATAATTGAAGCGCTTTATATTCACACAACTACATTTAGTGTGCAATACAATTTGATTAGCTTTATATCAATTTCCGGTACCTGGCTATAAATTATGGAAAAACCAGAAATATGTGAAAGTGAATACCTCAATACCCAAAGTAACATCTACACGTTTAGAGCTCTCGATAATATTCATCTCCTCAAGGCTTTTGGGCAATACGTCAATCACCCTTTGGATTTGTCATTATCCGCATAGCTTGTAAGATCACACGCTACTTGCTGGACACAATTTTGTTGACATTATCAGTTTCTACTTATTTTAATGAAAAATCACTAGAAAGGGGGAGGGGAGGGGATAGCAAGCAAATCAATTCGAAATGTGTGTGTGCTTCTGGTTTTAGAAACGCAAAATGAAACGATCAAAGTCACGTATTTGCACGCTACTGAAAATGATGGAAACTGTTAATTTGCAAAGATTTGAGAAAGCAAGCATAACAAATTTCCGCATATGATATACTCATTGATTTGAAATTTGTGTTGGTTTACCATTGAGCGGTTTAGCATTGAGCATTGAATAAAAAATTGGGATAATCTGAAGCTTGAAGAAGATCTTTGGCATTTGGATGAATCAAAAACCTCGGATCATCTTACATCACACAGTTAGAATAACAAAATAGGGAAAAAATCACATGGGATGTAAGTACATATAATGGGTCACTATTATTATCGCTTCAATATTCTTGCTGGCTACCATACGCGCCCGCCAAAAAATTTTAATAAACGCAGACGTAATGAGACGACACACCCACTCACATTTTTACACGGCGTTCAATTGAAAAACCTAATGGGGTTATTCTCGAAACCAGCAAAAAAAGCAAAAAATAGAAAAAACCAGCAAAAAATTCAGCGAAAATTCGGAGAATGCTCCGATCGGTCTGAAACTTTGGGAAATCATTTAAAAGATACTTCCGGTCATTCCCTGAAAATTTCAGCCCAAAATATCGATGTTGAAAATTTTCAGAAATAAAAATCTATATTTTTTAAAATCAATATTTCGGTCTGAAATTTTCAGAGAATGACCGGAAGTCTTTTTTAAGTGATTTCCCAAAGTTTCAGACCGATCGGAGCATTCTCCGAATTTTCGCTGAATTTTTTGCTGGTTTTTTCTATTTTTTGCTTTTTTTGCTGGTTCCGAGAATAACCCCATAAGGGGCGGAGCTATGATTTTTCGCGCCACTGCTTACTTTAGCCGGCAAGAATATTTAAGTGATAAATAATATGAAATAAAAAATTCTTGGTTTTTATTTTCAATTTAAAGACAGGTGAAGGCATCGAACAGAAACACAAATAAATAATATTAATAAAATTATGAAAAATTCAATAAAACAAGTTAGAAACAAAATTCTTATTTATCATTGGGTTTTTTGCTTTTTCGAGCTAACTTTCTTATCAACGGGTGCATCCGTTACTCGTCTTTTGTATTGCTTGACAGAATCTTTAGGCGTTTCTCCGGAACTGGCGGCAATTTGGTACCAGATCGAGCCAAAAAGGAAGCAAATAAACCATATAATGAAAATGTATTCGGCCCGATTCTCGTAGTCAGTTCCGCACACAGCGTACCATTCTAGTGGCATTCCAGGCTCTTGCTAAAAAATATAACATACAATATTTGAATCATTGACAATGAGTAGAAATCATACCGGTTGAGGTGGTCCACCTGGAACGCAGTGAAAATCAATGTACTTCTCATCGAAATTGTCCACACAAAAGTATTTCTTCTTTTGGAGAATCAATCCAGTTGGAGTCTGCACCTTCTGAGTTTCATTACACGGGCCGATTGGTTGATGAAGTCCGTCACTGACAATATTAGCAGGATCGGAAATAAGAACGGTTATCATGAAGAACAGGTACTCAATTGCAATTGCAGCGGCAAGCTCATCGAACCAATACTTGTTTCCAGCTCGGGCTTCTGATTTTTTATTTTGACGATCAGCAAAAATAACGACCAGTGCGTAAATGGAAAGGAAAGCAATAGTGGTATACTCCGAGTGAACGTTGAAAATGTCGTGAAGAGGGTGATAGAGCAGGGCAAATTGAATAGTTCCGAGCCAGAAAGCGCCGGTACCGGCAAACACCACACAGAGAATCTCCGCAGGCAATTTCTTCCAATCATACTCTTTTCCGACCAACTTGTACCTCGAATACATCAAAATCCATGTGAAAGAGCAGGCAAACGATGCATGGAAATAGTAAGAATTCCATGGAACCCAGTTCATTCGGTCAAAAATGTTGGGATCCGTGTCGTGCCATGTCCACCAGACCAATTTGATTCCCATGATATCGTAGGGCATGTCTAGCATAACAGCTCCCAGTCCCACTGCCGGTCCATACGCCCACCACGGAAGATGTAGTCTAAATCAAATTAATTAAATTAATCTACCACCAAAAAAGGCTCACCTGCTCATCAGCACAAAGGACGTGTAATCAAACATGTGGTAGATTCCAACAAGAATGTAGAGTGGTGCCCGTGCTCCAAAGAAAGTGAGAATTCCCTGCGCCTGCCAAAAGTTGTCCATATCCGGAATCCAATAACACAGATTTTCCACGTTGAGGGCATGAATAAGGATTCCAAACCAGACTAGAACGAATCTTGTGCCAGAACGCCATGCATGCATGAAAGTGAGCGCAGCCAGGATAAAGAACAAAATTTCTCCGAAGAGAAATGACGTGTGATTCTCGTAAATTTTAGACGGCTCTTGATACTTGCAGATCCAATCGAACCACTGTAAATAAAATTTGAAATATATATATATATATATTACTCGATTAAAATAAAAGAAATGAACATACCTGAATCGCATGAAGAGCTCGTTGTCCCCAAATTTTGCGCTCCTCCGGTCCCACATCAAATGGCAAGTTGTCGAAAATATAGCGGTCCATTAAGTAATCCATTTCTGTCTGAAAAATGCATGGTGAACAAGAAAATAATTATTTTTTGTTTTAAAGTAAGTATTAGTCCACTGAGAATCTAAAAAGTGGGAGAATGAAAAGCAACACTAACAGCTATGACTCAGAAACAGAAAGAAAGAGCAAAAAGAATGAAAAATGAGCTGTCCTTATTTGTAGATGTGTGCATTCTAAATAAATGTGCACACGGTTTTTGATAGTGCGGCCACGGCCGGACGGATGGTTGACCTCAATCGATAGGCATAGGTAAACAAAACAAGTACACGGTTTGCTGGCAACGAAGGACGGCAATGGCTGTAGCTAGCTTTACGCAAATTTTTGTGAGAAAAAAAGCAGTTGAAATTCATAGTCATTTCCGCTGGTGTTGCCTAGAAAATGCAAACTCATTCACTCTTCCACGAATGAAATTATTTAGCACGGCCGGGCACAGCTGAAATCAGTGTGACCGTAACCCAGTCAATTATTTTATTTATTTTTAGCGAGAGAGAGAGAGAGAGAGGCAGAGTGTAAAATTTCAAAAAAAAACCAGAAAAATAAGAAAAAAACAGTGATTTTTTTGAGTGGATTACGGTCACAGTCGTTTCAGCTGCGCCCGGTCGACATGAAAGAGTTTGCGTTTTCTAGTCCACAGCTTTCACCAGATGAGGCATAAATAATAAGTTTGATGTTAAAGGCTGAATGCCAAGCAACTGTTCTCTATTTTTCTGCGACGAAATGAATAGAGTAAGGACGAGCCGCCTAGCTCGTCCTTAGCGCCGTGCGCGTACGCCCAACAACACTCAGTCTCACTCACAAGGTTTATTAGGGGCCGTCGCCCATACTACAACGAAGGGGAATTACATGAGAGCGGGGGCGAATACCTAAGGGGGAAGACAGACAGAATGGTGCAAGCAAAGGGTAGGTGGCATAAACGTGAGTGACCTCACGAATGATCGAAATGCGGCCTTAAATAGCCAAATCACGGACGGTTTCCCGCGTCATGATTTGGCGGGAAATAATGAATTATCGGCGCGAAAAAGTCCTGACGAGATGGGAAGGCGAGAGGGTCCAGGTGGTGTGCGTTGGCCAGCGAGACGCAGGAGGTGTGAGACCGGCGGCGAGATGTGCAAGGAGGCCAGAGAGACGCAGGGTGATCGACGGTTATCGACAGGTAGGAGAGGGCAAGGTGGACTGGTGACGTGTGTCCTGGGAAGGATGTAAGCCTGGGCGAGCCCGGACATTACACCTCCCCCCTTTTTCTCCGGATCGACCCTGATCCTTGACGTTGATCGATTGAAGGTCCGGGCGGCCTAGGCCTAGCGTATGGTCCTTCTGCGGTGGAGTTCCGGTCTCTCTGGTGTCGTGGTGGTCTGGCTGGATGATCGTCTCGGTTCCTGGTGGCTTCAGATGGATGGTTTTTGCTGCCTGCTTGCTTGTTGCTCTTGCTGTCTTGTACAATTGATGGGGGAGTCTGGAAAATAAAACTATAATGGGTTAAGCATGGGGAAAAGTGGGGGAAATACTAGGGGGAATTAAACCTAACGATATTAAAATAATTGTGAGTGATTTTTTTCTTTCTTTTATAAAAACTTTTTTTTTTCCTTTTCTTTTTTTTTTGGTTGGATTAATATAATAATTTACAAAATAAAACTTAGTCTGGACTGCCGTGATGGTTTGTGTCCAGGATTATCGGCGTGTTGATGAGTCCTGTGAAGAAGTCAATCCCGGTATCTCGTTGGCTTTCTTCGTGTTCTGCGCAGCCCGTATGGAATGTCGTCGTGGTTGACTGCTGTCCCAGTGACAAGTGGCGGCGGAGGAGACTGTCGAGACGATGGAACTGCCCGTGATTCCGGTCCATTTTGGCTTGGGCCGGCGGCGATGTTACTCGATGTGCGCATTGGTGTTGCTGAAGGCGCAACCGGTGAAAGCTGTGCTGGTGACAGATCGACTTGTTGGTGAGATGGTCTGGTCGACGTGGATGTCTCCAGAAACTTTTGTTCTGACCGAGGGACCCTTTCCTTGGAGGTTGGACAGCGGCTGTGTGTCTCATAATGACAACCAGGATCTTCTTGAAATTCGAAGTGGTGACGTTGGGGTGGTCAAATTCGCACGCGAATGATCTTTCTCTCGCAGAGTTCCTGCATGATGATGCCTGGCTGTCTGGCGGAGCTGGGGCGGTGAAGACTGCAAGGCATTCGGCTGTCAGCGATTAATTGTGTCGTTGCTCGAGACGTCGGACTTCAAATGGGTATTGTTGGCGAGATATGGTGTCGTCATCGCCCGGGTTGCATAGACTGGCCAACGTCGGACGGCATTCGTGAGAGGACTTTTTCACCAAAACGCAACACGCTTAGCTGCATCTGGATTGGTGCTCTGCGGCAGTGAAGCTGGTTGACTTGCGGATGAGAATTGTCGCTCTGTGGAACTTTCCAGATGATGGTGTGTCTCCTGTGCTGGCGAAGTTCTGCGGGACGTCGATGGTGTCCGGGCAATCGGATGTGAACGAGTGGCAGATGTCCCTGGAGTACGCGACGATGTGTGACGAAATCGTTTGTTCGGTGGGCGTGTACCCGTGGGATGTCCCAAAGTTGTGTTTCCCGACCATTAGAGCTCCTTCATGGGATCTGACGAAACGTTTGTCAATGTTGTTTCAAAGTCTTCCGATGTATGAGACGGCCAGGAAATTTTCTGCAAATAATTTTGCGATGTCGTGTGAGCTACCTGGTGTGCTTTCCGGTGTAAATCGTGGAAAGATGTGGACGAATCGTAGGACCGGTCGGTTGTTGGCTGCGATCGGTTGGTGAACAGGTGGCAAAACGGCTGAGAATCCGCGGTGCGCGTGTTGGACGAAGATTGCAAACTGTGTGACTGATATCGTTACCCCTTGTTCTGGGTCGGCTTCTGCTGGAGCGAGCTGAGGTATCTTTGGCTCTTCCGTTGGTGTTGACCTTTCCGAGGATCTCGATCTGAAACTTTGAACTTGAGCGAGAACAATATGTTACCAGTAGTTTAGTGACGTCCTTTGGTGGATATTCTTCTTCGCAAGGAGCATTATCGAACTGGTGCCGTTTCTGCTTGACTGGGAACTGTGCTTCACGTATAATGGTTGGCTTCTCGATTGGCTAGAAGCTTTGCACCGTCCTCACTCTGAAAGAGTGGACTTGAGACAGGACGATGGTGGCCACGAGTCGTTTGTGACGTTCTTCTCCTTCTCGCACGGCGTGGAAACCGTGGAATGGGTGGTATCTCTGCTTGGCTGGAACCTGCACGCCGTGGATGATGGTTGGGACGGCGAAATCGGATTCCGGAACGTACGTCTCCTCTGATTCTTCTTCTGGGGGTGGCGGTGGATTTTCCTCTTCCTGATCGGAAACATCGACCTCGATGTCGTAATCGTCTTCCCACTGCCTGATCAGACGTTGAGCGGCTGCTGTTTCGGCGTCGTGTGTTGACATCTGCGAGCTGGAAAAAAACGGCGGACGGATGTCCGCTAGTATTGACCGGGATAGAATCAGTATCGATTGTTTCAAAACTGGCGGGTGCCACAGCCGCTGTCGCGAGCGATGAGGCTGGCGTGTCGCGGAGGGGTTTTTCAGGCCCGTCCGCGGCGAGCACCAGCTCATCCTCGTGTGCGACGTCGGTGTGGCGGCCAGGAGAAAATTGTACCTGATCGTTGGGTTTTTCGGTCGTCGGCAAGTCCGGATCTTTCGGTCTCTTCTTTCTGGACGGTGACTACATGGGCGACGACGATGGAGATTGTCTGAAACACAACAAAAATTGAAGTAAGTTGTTGGCACGCCGGTAAACAAACACTAAAAATTCGGGCAAACCGTGGATTAGCAGAAAAGTTAGCAGGAAATATGCGTAAACAACAAAAATTACGGGCGGCCTTGAAGAGAGTAACGACTGTTACAGTAAGCTCTTTTGTTTCGCGGCGAGACCCGTTAGCGTTTAGCTTGCATGTTCCTTTAAACTATTATTGGTTTTTGCCGTTTGACGAGTGTTTCACGGAAATTGCTGGCGTTTTGGTGAGAAATAGTGAGGAAAATAAAGTGGCATATTAATTTTTGCAAAAATTTTGTTTTTGCTTGGGTAAAATTAATTTTCGCAGGTACTTAATTTTGGGTTCTCACTGGTTTTCTCCGTGTTCCGCGCAGATTTTGCTGAATTGTGTCGTCGGTCTCCGTGGATTGGAAAACTTTTGATGTAACTCGTCGCTGCCTGGATGGTGTATCGATGGAACGGTAACGGATGTTTTCGAACATGATCTGCTGGCTTTCGTCGCTGGGCGCATTCGAGGAGTGCCGTTGGGAACGATCCTGATGAAACCTGCATTGGTGCCGACGAATCATCTTGTCGAGCGGCACTCGTTCTGACTTCTGGGTTTACTGGCGGCATGCCTTGGTGACGTTGAGTGCGGCTGGTCAGTGACGTGGTCCTCGAAGTTGCGCACAAATACGTGAAAATTTTCCTCGTTGGTTCCGGAGAATTTGGATCGTGGCGGCACACTTCATTGCGAATACATTGACACGTGGTTGCTGACTGGCTGACATAGCTCGGGTGACTCTGCGGTTCGGACTGCTTGAACGTGTGGTTCCTTTCTTATTTGCATCTGCTGCTTCTGCTTGCTGGCTATCTGACTGGGTACTGGCGTAAATTGATGCGTGTTGAGCGTCGCGCTCGGGTGCCACGTTGGATTGGCTCGTTACAATTATGTCTTTCTGGGGACCGGCGGGTGCCTTTCCGCAGGACTGACTCGTTGCAGCGACCACACGGGCTGGAGTTTCGTTGGATGTGACTCCTGGCTTTTTCTCTGACGTACTTTCTTCTGTGTTGGCTACTGGATTTCTTCTTGGTTTGCCTGAAACTGGCGCTGACACCTCTGCTTTGTCTGAAAAACTTGGATTAACTTGCTCTCCCGGAGGAGAGACTGAGTTGCCTTGTGGCTGCTTGCTGAAGGTGAGGTTTTGAAGCTTTCCTGAGTCGGAATCGGCCGAGCGCTTCACGGAGTGTGTCTCAGAGGGAATGTTTAGTTCCGCCCGCGGCAACACGTCCGCAAAGGCCATGGTGACTCTTTCCTTCTCAAGCTTCTCAATTCTTACCTGTGTACGTCGAAGAGTGGTGGGTGATGCTCTATCGGTGACAGGGTCGCACGACAGGTGAGCAGGATGCTCCATCTTGGATACGGTAAAGTTGGGCAACGTTATATCTGAAAAAGAGGCACATGCTGTATCTGCGACGACAGATACTCGGTACCAAACCAAAAATAAGAGAGAGGAGAAAAATAAATTTTGGGAAAACCTAACTATTACTTAAAAAAACTATACTGACCCGACTGGTCGCTGACTTTTCTTGACCGTGCTGGCCGTTGACTTTTCTGACCGTTTAAGGTCGATGACTTATCCTGACCCTATTGGCCGCTTTACAGACTGCTGCTAAAAATAATAAAAATTACCTAATAGGCCACGAGCTTACTCGTGTTCATACCTAACCTGATCCTAGCTTGGGAGCCGACCTACTGCATGAATCCCGGCCGGGTGTGTACAAACCACGGACCGGGGCAGCGGCGGCCTCATACTACCTGCTAACAACCCCTAAGTAATTGCCAAAAAAATATAAAAAAAAAATAACCCGCAAAAAGAAAAGAAAAATAAAAAGAAAAAGGGGGAAACCTGTGGTGGGAGGGTGGGGAAAAACGCTGGCGGGGGATCTTATAGAGAAGGCGGGCGGTATTTGGCCTAATGCCGCGCGCCGACTCACACTCGCTGCTTACCAGTAAGGACGAGCCGCCTAGCTCGTCCTTAGCGCCGTGCGCGTACGCCCAACAACACTCAGTCTCACTCACAAGGTTTATTAGGGGCCGTCGCCCATACTACAACGAAGGGGAATTACATGAGAGCGGGGGCGAATACCTAAGGGGGAAGACAGACAGAATGGTGCAAGCAAAGGGTAGGTGGCATAAACGTGAGTGACCTCACGAATGATCGAAATGCGGCCTTAAATAGCCAAATCACGGACGGTTTCCCGCGTCATGATTTGGCGGGAAATAATGAATTATCGGCGCGAAAAAGTCCTGACGAGATGGGAAGGCGAGAGGGTCCAGGTGGTGTGCGTTGGCCAGCGAGACGCAGGAGGTGTGAGACCGGCGGCGAGATGTGCAAGGAGGCCAGAGAGACGCAGGGTGATCGACGGTTATCGACAGGTAGGAGAGGGCAAGGTGGACTGGTGACGTGTGTCCTGGGAAGGATGTAAGCCTGGGCGAGCCCGGACATTACAATAGTGACTTCTTGCATTATCAGTACTTTTTTTCAGTGATATCAATAATTATAACTAAAGGGAGAATGTTATAGTTTTCTGTAAATAGTAGCGCTCAAAAAAGCGTCTCAACACAAAAAATGGGAACGAGAGAATTAGAAATTAATCTACGCCAAACCAAGCGTCGAACGGTACCGGCAAGGTAAATATTTGAAAGAGATGAGATGGACGACGGCATTCTACCCTGTTCCACTTTTTATGTGTGTGCGTCTGTGGACCATGTATGTATGTACGCAAGGGGCCAAGACAAACAAATATGTGCTTTGAGTGTGACGATGTGATTCCTAGGCCCGATAAATAAAAAGCGTACTGGGAAAGCTTAGAAGTGCAATTTTTGTTAGTTACAGTTTGCCGTGGCGTTAAAATATTAAGCCACGCCCCTTAGCTTCTTTCATTTTTACACCAAGCAAAAATTTGAGTGGTGACACACGGTGTGTTGAACGGTGCACCGCTGCAAATGCGCCCCCTCGCACTACTCATTGAAAGAAAGTTTTGTTGGTTACGGTCACTGTTTTTGAAATATCGCATTAATCAATAAATTGACGTGATTTTCTACCTTTTTTTTTACTCTTCCGCATAATAAAAAATTAATGAGTCGATTAGAAGCACTTTTCGTTGAATTAACAGAATTGTTTCATGCGTTTTCAATGAAAATTGTTTTGATTTGTCGTAAGTTGCGGCGCATGCACAGAAACCTGTAAAGTTATAATTTGAAACACGGTGATTCTTTTACTACCGGCCACGCATTTCTAGTCCCCCGATCGCAAGTATTTCCCCTCTCCCTCTCGCACTCTCTCACTCTCTCATCACATGAAGTGGGCGGAGTACCCTCCCCTTTTTGCAAAATGCGGCAAAAAAAATTGCGGAAATCAGTTCGGCCACCACGGAAAACCAGTTTCATTTGAAACGTATAAAAACGAGCGAATGCAGGTTTAAAATATGCGCCCTAATGAGAGCTAGTAACGTGACAGACAACTTTTTGATCAGACGTCTGTTACAAAATCGCGACAGGAAAAACCTAATCGGGGGACTAGAAATGCGTGGCCGGCAGTAATAGAATCACGTAGAATTTGAAATTGTATGTGAAAAATCAGACCAATTCCGGTTTTTAATATGCGCCATAATGAGAGGAAGTAATGTGACAAACAACTTCTCGATCCGAAGTCATTTAGAAAATCGCGACAGAAAAAACAAATCGGTGGACGAGAATAGTGTGCTCGGTAGTAAAAGAATCACCGTGTGAAAGCGCATGTGACGGCAATTTGCGTACTTTTTATTATTTTTGAAAATATGTACGCTTCAACACACCGTGTGACAGAGCATACTGTAGCAGGCAGGACAATTGAAAGGATAACATTCAGAATGAAAAAGAAGAGCGATGACAGATATTGACAGCTATTTCGTTTGAAGATGGCTATTAGCTACCGAAAATGACAGACAGCTGATACTAGTGACTGATACTACAGTCCGTTCCATAAGTATAGCGCCCCCCTCGAAGTAGTCTGTCTTGGCACTCCCGGGCAAAACTGCAACATGGGACATTAAAAAACGGATTCAGCATGCAAAACTACCCCGGAAATATCCGTTTTGTGGTATTGTGCCTGAAAACATCCATGAAGCAGATAGATGTATGAAAAAATGGCTCCTGCAACCGTAACATAAGTATAGCGCCCTCCTCGCAAATTTCTTAAAAATCCCTATTAATGAGGAAATCTGTGCCTGGATTTTTTCAATTTTATGCTTTATGCGCTTTTAAATAACATGTGGTTATAGTTCTCATATTTTTGTCTATATTCTCAGGTAATTTTCGGCATGTGCATGGCACACGAGCAGCAAGGTGCCGTGAAAAACGGCAGGCTGCCGGGTAGGGGTAGCATTACGCAAGGAAACGGCACACGAGCAGCAAGCTGCCCTACGAAACGGCAACCTGCTGGGAGAATCGGCAGCGTGCCGAAGGGGTGCCGTGCCGTCGACAAAGGCGTCAGCATTCGTCTCTGGCGCAGGCTGCGTAATGACGCAATTTTTTCTACATGAGTTTTACTTTCGCGTTCATTTTTACGATTATTTTCGTATTTTCCTTCATTTTTGTGGAAAAAGTAAGTGTTTATAATTATTTAATGTAGACTAGAAATGTTTTTAGAATTTTCCTCGAGGCATCTGATTATTGCTGCTGGCCACGTTGTTTTCGACTGTGATCGATTTTGGAAAAGGAGTTTCCAGTTGGTTCCAGGTATTTTTTTATTATGCCGCGCCTAAGATTGAAAAAAATTCTAAAAATGATGATGGTATACACAAAATGTATTATGCGAAAATAAACATTCCGACCAGGCTTTCTCGGAAATTTCCGAAAAATCGGAATTCCATCGGAATTCCGATGTCGGAAATTTCAGATTCCGGTTCCGAGGCAATTTCACTTCCGAAAAAATTTCCGATTCTGTTCCGAGACAAAATGATTTCCGAAAAGAATTCCGTTTTCCGTCGGAAATAATTTTTTTCCGATGTCGGAAAAAACATGTCTTTCTGTCGAAATTTGGTACGAAATATGGTTTTTTTGTTTTTGGAAAAAACTCGAAAATGACCGTGACACAAATTTTTTATTTGAAACACGAGTTTACTTATCTTCCCTCAATTTTTTAAAAAGTTTTGTGGATAATTTAAGATTTTATGGACCTATTCAGGTTCATTTCCGATTTTTCCGATCGGAAATCAGAATTTCATCGGTAGTCGGAATTCCGACGGAAATCAAAACGAGAATTTTTAATTTCGGAATTCCAACGGAACATCGGAAGAGAGAAGCACAAAATCGGAAATTTCCGAGAACGCCTGATTCCGACGCGATGATTGTGTACTTCTGAAAATGATAAAAATTGCTCTTCATTGTTTTATTTATAAAATTACGCCATGTTTAATTTTTTTTTTGTTGTCACAATACCGGTAAAAATCTGCTATGAGGCTTTTTATAACACGCAAAAAAAAAGCAAAAAATAAATTTTTTTACTTCTAAAAGAGATTTCCGAGATCCAGAAAAATGCGGGTAAAACCCGAAACCGCGTAAATCAAAGCCAAGGAAGATTAAACCGGGGAAAAAATTCATAGACCGGAGAAAAATTTTCAAGTCTGCGGCACGATTTTCCTGCATTTTATAGCAGTTTCTGTACAAATCTTGTGTTTCACGCATGTTAAATATTTACCGGGTTCAAAAGACTTTTTCCTCTGTCTTGACTTCCCCGGTCTGGTGTTTTTTTCCGGTTTTGTCAGGATCTCGGATTTACGGACCGTTTATAGTACAAACTAGACAATAAAATTTCAAAAATTTAGTTTTTTTATGTACCGTGCGGTAAAAGTTCATGAATACAGACCCAGTAACTTTTTAAACTTTGAGCGGCAATACATCTTTAACTTTCTTTTTAATGAATAGCTTCGGTTTGAAAGTTTTCTTGCAGTTGAGCATCTACTCGTCGATATTCGGAAATGGACCTTGACAGACGATATGATTCGATATTGACGGATCGTGTGATGCTCCGTAAACATAATCAAAATTTTCGCCATGATTTTTTTTGTTACCTTTTAATGTTTTTTTTAACTTGTTTTTATTTATTTAATAAATTTGATTAATTTCAACGAATAGAAGCGATCAAAATGGAATCAAAAATAAGCAGGGTTACGGCAGCTTGCCGTGCTTTATTTCGGCACGCTGCCGTGAAAAACGGCAGGCTGCCGCGCAACACGGCAAGCTGCCGCTGGCAGGTGGCACCCCTGCCGATTCGCGCAGCAGCTTGCCGTTTCGCGGGGCAGCCTGCCGTTTCGAGGGGCAGCTTGCCGAAAATTACCTGAGTTGTGCATAATTCAACCATGTTTCGTGGAAAACACTTTTCTGGCGCCGAACAACTCCAAATTGACGCCTGCAAAACAACCGGAAGGTCAATTTGAGTAATTACACAACACTCGAAGTGTTCAAAGAAGTGAATCAACAATTTTATTAAGAATCCGAGCCGTTATAAGAAGTCTACGAAGTCTGGAGCACCACCAAAGAGACAAGGTGAAACATCATACGACATGTTTCGAACTCAATAAAGACTTGCATTGCTATGAATCGAGAGCTGAACCGCGATGTTTTGAAACAGAGCATCTGGAGAGCCAATGAAATGGATCCAAACCCTGTCCAGTAAGTTATGAAGCCCGCTCCACGTCTCACCGATCCTTTCAAGGTCCGTGATTTTGAGTTCACGCGTAAAAGTTTTTTCTACAAACTTGAATGAGGTAAATGTTGTTAGCTAGTTGCTACAAAACTCGAATCAGGAACTTAGATAATCTTTTCTAGGGTTAAAAGCTTAAATGGAGACGATTCGGATTGTTACAGTACCTATGTTCATTATGCCTGATAAAAGGAGTATTTTCACTTGCTTGATAGTTGGACCTAACGTTTGTCTCCACTCGGATGATCTTTTCCGAGTATGAGGAAGTTATCAAAAACCACCTATTACTATTCCGACGTTTTTTCAAGCGGTATTGTTTTGTTTTTCAGCGAAAAATGCTGCAATCCATGTGAGTATCTAGACTTTGGACTGGTTTAAATCTAAAAATGTCGATTTGTTTCTATGTTCAGGGTGTGCACACGTCTTGAGTCATATGGAGAACACCTGAGGAAAGCTTGTGCAAAAATTTTCTGCCCAGAGTAGGCAATAAAACTTTGTCAATTTTATGAAAACAGGACCTTTGTACGAGTGGAAGAAAAAAGAGCATGAATTCGTGAACAAGATCATCCAGTACATCCCAAAGCCTATTAATTGTATGCCAAATTGCGTTTACAATTTGGTTACGTCTAATGAACGTCAATAAAGTATTGATTTTATTATAAATCTTGATTGTTTGGAAATTTCCGAGGGGGGCGCTATACTTATGTTACGGTTGCAGGAGCCATTTTTTCATACATCTATCTGCTTCATGGATGTCTTCAGGCACAAAAGTTATTTCCGGGGTACTGCAATTTTGCCCCGGCGTGCCAAGGCAGAATACTTTGAGGGGGGCGCTATACTTATGGAACGGACTGTAGTAGGTGAAGGATGGGACGAATTTGGCTGGAGTTGGCCATTTCGGTGCCAACTGCATTGCCAAAATGGCGAAGAGTTGTTTGCCGTGGTAAATTGAAGTTTTCTTTGAATGGATCTTGTTTGTGGATCCGAAGTATTGCAAACAAGAAAGCCATTTTTCATTAATCTCCTTAAAGCCGAGTTACATATGAGAGCATCTTATCTTTGCACCACAATCAAAGAGAAAGTATTGGTGCGAAATACAGTATTTGAAAAATGATATCGCGCTGAAAAGCGAGGCGTCCCATAGTCTCAAAGGAGGCGGCAGAGTCCCATTAAAAGACAATTTTCCCGAAAATCGCCCATTAGCTGCCGGCTAGCTGCTCTGGGCAGATCTGCCCAATCATGGCAGTTTTCTGTTATGCTCGGCATTTAGCGGTCTTGTTGCTCATTAGCTGCCAGAAATTCCCTCCAATAAAACAGGAAAATTCACTTTTCAGTTTATTTACGCCGGAGCCAAATTCATCCGAAAAAGTTCTGGGCTTGGTTCGACGCTACCCCACTCGAATTCAAACTTTTTTCAAACTGATTTGTTTACAAAAATCGAAAGTCAAGCGGGAAAGTTCAAAAATGTACTTTTTCAGCCCTAGATATGTATCAGGTGCGAGCGCGGGAGAACCGAAGGTCGGTGCGTTCCGTTGACAAAGAAAACGAAAAACAAGAGAAAGTAAAGGTTAAGTTAAGCAGCGAGAGAACGGAAACAAACTGAGCTGATACGGATACGACCTTTGAAATTGAAATTGAAACGGAAGAAAGAAAGAAAGAAAGAAAGAAAGGTGTCTACGCGATAAAACACCATCAAGGGCACTGGCCGGTATAAATTCCGGCCTTTGTATTTCAACTTTCCATCTGTTCAAATTTTTTTTTCAAATTCAATTTTTTGTTGTTTTATGAGCACTGAACAAGTCACGGTAATTCTTTATTATTAATGTAATTAGTTTTAAAGAACAATTCAAGAAAATAATACAAAACCCTTTATCCAGTATCAAAATTCGTCATTTTCTTCCTCTAGATCAGCGGTGTCTCGGCTTACCTGAAAAAAACAAAGAAAAATAAGAGAATGGTAAAAACACAATGCTCTTTTCCTCTTACCTCCGCGTAGTCCTTCTCAAGGGCAGCTAAATCGTCGCGAGCCTCGACGAATTCGCCTTCTTCCATTCCTATAATTGATAGTTATTCTTGCCTCATTGCCTCTTGCTTTTCGCTCCCTTTTCCCGCATAGCTCCTATCCGTTCATACCCATTATTCTTTTCTCTCATCTGGCCTTTTGGTATTTGGTCCTAAAGCTCACCCCATCCAACACTAACCTTCTCCCACGAACCAGTGAACAAATGCCCTTTTCGAGTACATTAAGTCGAACTTGTGGTCAAGGCGAGCCCATGCTTCTGCTATAGCCGTGGTGTTTGATAGCATACAAACCGCGCGGTGAACCTCAAAAAGTTTGAAATAAATTTTGTATGAAAAAACAACGCCAACGATATTTACTCACTTTTGCTAGATCTCCTCCCTCTACAGTAATAGGCGCTTGGTAGTTGATACCAACCTTGAAACCAGTCGGACACCTAGGAGAAATACGATATTTTCAATCTACATATCTAAATTGAAATAGGCTAGTGCTTACCAATCAACAAAGTTAATTCCTCGTTTTGATTTAACCGAGGAAATAGCTGCATTCACATCTTTCGGTACCACGTCTCCACGGTAAAGCAAACAAACTGCCATGTACTTTCCAGCGGTAGGATCGCATTTTACCATTTGATTCGCTTTCTCAAAGCACATATGGGTGATATCTTGCACTGAAAGTGGCTCGTGATGAGCTCTATCGGCAGAGATAACGGGTGCGTAGGTGGCTAGAGGGAAGTGGATTCTGGGGTACGGCACCAAGTTAGTCTGAATGTTTTAAAATTAATTTCTTAGTGTTTGAGTGCTTGCCCTTCACCTGGAACTCATTTAAATCTACATTCAAAGCTCCATCAAACCTAAGAGATGCAGTAATGGATGAGACGACTTGCGCGATGAGTCTATTGAGATTAGAATAGGAAGGTCTCTGTAAAAACAAAAAAAGTTTAATTAACCCTATTGCATTTCCTCTTCTTTTTTTTTGTTGTTTTATGCCGTACTTACTTCCACATGAAGTTTCTGACGGCAAAGGTCATAAATTGCCTCGTTGTCGACCATAAAAGAGCAGTCGGAGAGCTCTAAAGTTGTATGGGTGGTTAGAATAGAATTGTAGGGCTCTACGACCGAGGTGGAAACTTGTGGTGCAGGATATACGCTATAAAAATAAGTGTTGTATATTTATGTACATGAGATAATATGTAGAGTTGCTTGCCTGAACTCTAGTTTGCTCTTTTTTCCAAACTCTACGGAAAGTCTTTCCATAAGAAGAGAGCTGAATCCGGACCCAGTTCCTCCTCCGAAAGAATGGAATACTAGAAATCCTTGGAGCCCTTCACAATTCTCAGTTTGCTTTCGAATTCTATCCAAAACAACATCAATGAGTTCTTTTCCAATAGTGTAGTGTCCACGAGCATAGTTATTTGCAGCATCTTCTTTTCCATTGATAATCTGATCCGGATGGAAAAGATTACGGTATTCTCCGTTTCTAATCTCATCCAAGACAGTAGGCTCTAAATCCACATAGACCGCACGTGGCACATGTTTTCCATTGTTAGACTCTGAGAAGAAGGCTTGAAGTGACTGTTGCTTGTTTTCCTCTTCTTCTTTCAAAAATCCAGTCTCATCTAAACCGTGTTCCATGCAATAGAGCTCCCAACAAGCATTTCCAATTTGTGCTCCGGCCTGTCCAATGTGAATCGAAATGCATTCTCTCTAAATATTTTTTTCATTTGCAACAAATGTGACATAAATACAGAAACTCACCCCATCCGAAGGCATTTTGTTTTAGGAAAAAATTATTTGCAACAAAACAAGCACAGTAAAAATGATCGCGGTTCAGTTAAAACAGACGTCCGTCACCGCCAACGAACCGCAAAATGGGTGGGTGGTCGGTTTGCTGATTTTTCTTTTCGATTAATGCGTTTCGTGTCAAAATACAGTGTTGGGATCTGATCTGTATCTTTGTCTATCCCCTCCGGTTACCGCAAACAAATTTGCCGCTTTTCCGCGTTTCGAGAAGAAGAGATTTTATCGAATTTTTTTTCTTTTGAGGTCGAAACTTATAGAAGTAAATTGCATGCAATTTATTGCTGGAGAATAGAAAAAAGAAGAAATAAAGGAAAAAAATAATTAGTTTTCGTATGATATCATATAATTGCCACCAATGAAGAAAATACGATTAAAAAAATTAAGTTCAAAAATTCAAATATGGTAAAATGTCGGTGAAAATGCAAAAAATTTTCAACCTTGTATTTGAGAAACCTTGGAAATATGTATTCCTTTGTCATGATCTCGGTTTTAGTGTATTGCTTCCCCGAGGGGAAAGCAAGTGCGCCCCACGGCACACAGTACTTCACAAATTTCATTTTTAAAGGGATACTGTATTGTATTTACTTTTTCGTATCAAATGAATAAACCAATTAATCACCAAATTGCTCAGCTTTTTCGTTTACAGATTGCAATTTTCCCTTTATTTATCGACGCGGGCAGGTAAATACCTCAAATTTCAAAGCCGGTAGCGGAAATTTGAAATTTGTTGTATTTACAGGAACACACTCGTTTGAAACCGTTCCAACTATGCTACCGGAGGACCCACAGCCAAACACAGGATCTATTGCGCCGAGCAGTCCACCCCTTCCAATTCGTGTCAGCGATTAATGAGATGATCCGAAATCAGTGTTTGCAAATATGCTTTTTTGTTTTTTATATTTTCTCTCCAAAATGGTCTCATTCTTTTGATTTCTGCCAGTTGTTGATCTTATTTTAGCTTACATGTTAGATTTGTTTCGTAGTACAGTTTAATTCTCTCGATTTTCATATTTTTTGTTATTAAAAGCTGTACTGTGCACTGGAAAAAATGACAAATAACGCAAGATTCTTCAGGAACAGTATAAAATCTTTTGAGCGCTCAAGATATGTCAGGATCTGGTTTAAAGCGCCTTTTACATCTGTTTAACAATAAAACCTGGAATTGTGCCTAAAATATACCAACATGTGCAATTGGTCGTAAAGTCTGCGCAACAGTTACTAACTCTTACCGAGTACCAACGCAGAGACCCATCTATCTGAACATATTTTCAGCTTTCCTGGATAACGTCTTCAACCGTGTTGTTACCAGAAGCAAAAAGTATACGATCAGGATGAGATTCGAACTCACGCGGGGAAACCCCAATGGATTAGCAGTCCATCGCCTTAACCACTCGGCCACCTGATCAGACAATAGCGGTTCTGGCGCAGAGAGCTTTCATTGTTGCCGATTTCGGCAATTTTCGGCATTCGGAAGCTCTAACAATAAGAACGATTAAATGTTTATTTTTATAAAACAGTTAAAAACGCTTGCAAGTATACCGTAAAACCTGTAATTGAAGTACACCTGTATTAGAAGTACACCTTTAATAGAAGTACACCTCCAAGAGGCCTTTGAAAAATAGAAGTACACCCTCTAATTGAAGTACACCCTCTAATAGAGGTACATCATCGGGCGAATTATTATAAAAAACATTTTTATTCCATTTTTGAACCTTTTTTTTCCGTTTTTCATTGGTTCACAGAATTTTTGAATTGAAAATCATTTGAATGCCCGCGACACTAGTGTCCAAACACGTTCATGGAGAACACACTTGCAACATTTTAATTGACGAGCGCAGATTTAAAATTTTCGAGATTTTGACAAAACCGGGGAACAGCCCCTTCAGCGCAATGGAAATGGCGTCTCCCAGCGGATGGTCCAAGATTTTCTGCGGATGGTCTATCGACCAAAACATCGTTTTAGAGCATCTGACAGACGATTATTAAGCTTATCTCAACAGTTATTTTTGGCCCGCCAAAATGGTCAAACGCCTTCCGCTGAACTAGAGCTCAACGCTATGCGATTTTCATTTTGATTTTCAAATTATTTCATTTCACGTCGAACTTATACGTGAAATGAAATAATTTGGAAACCAAAATGAAAATCGCATAGTGTTGAGTTCAGAGGAGCGCGTTTGACCATTTTGGCGGGCCGATAATAGAAACTGTTAAAAAAAAGACAGAATTAGGAAACTTTGAAAACTGGCTGAGTTGGGATTTTGCGCACCACCTCCCGAGAAAATGGTCTATGGTAAAAATGCCAGTAGCTGAGGGAGCTGACAGGGAAAAAAATTACCAAAACCGGAAAAAATTTGCATGTTTGCGGCGCAGTTTTTCTAGAATTGTATAACCTTTTCAGTGCAAAACTCGTGCCGCACATTTGCAATGGGTGGGGCTTTTTCCTCGGTTTTGAAATTTCCCGGTTTTTGTCTTCCTCGGGTTTGTTTTCCTGCTTTCCCGTTTTTCCCCGGTTTTGTCTGGGTCTCGAATCATCTTTCTTTTTTGTTATTTTTTTTGAAAGGCCTTTGAAAAATAGAAGTACACCCTCTAATTGAAGTACACCTGTAATAGAAGTACACCCATTTAGGGGGTTTGAAAAATAGAAGTACATGTACTTCAATTACAGGTTTTACGGTATACTCGGCCTCCTGCCTGTTCAGTCGTGTCTTCTTTGCAATGAAGCATTGGCCACTCTGATTCTTACTGTTCGTACATTCTTAAAGGTATTTTCTTCAACACCATAAGTTAGAGTCCGAAGATAAATCGAAACGAAGGTTTTAGAATAGTTTAAAAAAAAATGAAGCCCCGGGTTAGAAAAAAAAAACAATTTTCCAGCACTTTCTTGCACTTATCCTGCACGCACCTGATAATCCATTAATAAAAAAACGATTTGCCGCCAGCAGGGGTCGAACCTGCGACCTTGGGCTTATTAGACCCACGCTCTAACCGACTGAGCTCACAGATAGTGCGCGTTCAGCTTATAATAGGTGGAGCCCAAAAATTGGCCTATTATAAGCTTAAAATAAGCCTATCGCGGGTGGCAGCGCCCACCCTCCTGCAATAAGCTTATCGCGCACGCAGTGTGCGGCGACCGCGCTAGGCCTATCGTAAGTCACTCGCCGTCTAGCTGTGAGACGCAGCAAACGCGCTCGACGGCTACGCTATTGCGGCAGAGAAGCAGAGACAGCCTTGTTGGGCGGCCTAAATTTTTGGACAATTATTTTTTTTTTCAAGTTCCGTGGGTTTTCGGAGTTCTTTTACTGTTAATTAGTTTTTAAAAATTAATTTTTATCCTTCTTTTTCGTTAACTTTCTCTTTCAAAGTCATTTTCTTGTTTTTCCTCCTTGTGTATTGTGTTTTCAATCGAGTTGCGACATTAAAATATGAAACCTCGCCCATTTTCTTCACGCAAAAATTCAAACTGCACTAAAATTTAATGTTCGCGTGAAAATAGGGCGCAATTTCACATTTTGATGTCGCAACCTGAAATTTTGGGAAATATTGGAAAAAATTCTCCTGTACACGCTCACAAAATTTTGAACCGAAATATCGATTTTTTCTGAACATTTTTAAAATCGATATTTTGGTCCAAAAATGTTTGAGCATGTACAGGAGAATTTTTCCCAAAATTTCAGGTCAATCGGAGCATTCTCCGATTTTTCCCGAAATTGTTTTCCGTTTTCTTCCTTTTTTTCCGGTTTTGTGAATAAAAAACAAAAAAAAAACTGAAAAACAATTTTTTTGGTCCCTGCTCGTGAGTATCCTCATAAACCGTAATTTTGGCTAATTCATATAAATTTCAGTTTGTGGAATGTCGGTAGGCAGCAATTACGATGGAATCAATACTGTCGACGATGATGTCAAGCAGAGCCTCCAATGGTTGGGATAATAAATCGGTAAGGTTTTTAAATAAATAGAGTTTTTAAAAAATTGGCTAGCATATATTTTCGGAGCCCAAATACGCATGCAAATAAATACAAAACTTCACGCTATCGCTGAGCACGATGTCTTCATTTCGCTAAATAGTCTACACACTCTCATAATAGTGCTCATGGCTTTTACCAAATTTATCAGAAATACATGATTTCAGGACTATTTTAACTTTTGAACGCTGAATTAGAAAAAATACCGAGCTAACCTAGAAATATTCAAATTTATTATAAAAACAAGAAAAACTGCGCGAAAACTGAGAAAATGGTCCGATGGACCTGAAATTTTGGGAAGTAAGAGCACAATGGGGAAAACGATCATTTCCTACTGTTACCGTAAATACTGTATTATAAGCCCATGGGCTTCTATTTTTCAAAGGGGTCTCAAGAGTGGGCTTATATTACAGGTGGGCTTCTATTACAGGGTGGGCTTCTATTTTTCAACCCTCTTTTTTATCCACAACAAAAAAACTTCAAAAAACCAACAACAATTTTCATAATATCAAATTCTGATTGCGAGTCAGAAGTTCTAATTCAAAAGCACTAACAACATAAAATAGATGTTTGTAACTTTAAAAATAATAATTTTCGTAATCCAATGGTCTGTCGCTTTATCTGCTTTTATTCTACGACAAAATTTTCCAAATTCGGAAATCATTCAAGATGATTTTTAAAAAAGCTCAACGTTTTTCTCGATGTTAACTACCAAAACTAAACCAAGCATTGCAGCATTGTTTTATTTTCGCCATTTTCATTATAATTTTTGATATATACTGGTTTTAGTATTGTCGGCCCGCCAAAATAATCAAACGCGCTCCGCTGAACTCAACGCTATGCAATTTTCATTTTGGTTTCCAAATTATTTCATTTCAGGTTGAATTTATACTCGAAATTAAATAGTTTTGAGACCAAAATGAAAATTGCATAGCGTTGAGTTCAACGGAGCGCGTTTGGCTATTTTGGCGGTTCGACAAGAGTCAATTTTATTTACTGAACTGTGAAAAAATTTAACATTCGCGTGAAAAAGTGAGCGGGATTTTTTGTTTTGATGATGCAACTCGACTGAAAACACAATATGGAATCAATTAAAAAAATTATATTTCACGCCCAGCACTGGTGGCTTTGATGACCGCTTCCATTAACAGAAATGTTTAAAAACGGGTGAAAGTAATGCAAAATTGAACACATCGCGATGAAACGCGCACAATTCCAAGCCAATAATCAATGGGTCCCAGACTCTTTGGGCACGATTGATTTTCGATCAAACTTGCTTACGGTACCAAATTTGTGTACGGCCTCTTTGGGTACGATTGCTCTTTAGTTACGGCAACTTTTTTGTATGAAATTTGCAAATTTGGTACCCAAAGAGCAGCCGTAACCATAAAAAACGTACCAAAAGAGCGAGGAAACCAAAGGTCCGGGACCCATTGAGTGTTGGCTACAATTTAAAGATGGGCTTTTATTAAAGGGTGGGCTTCTATTACAGGGTGGGCTTCTATTTTTCAAAGGGGTCTTAAGGGTGGGCTTATATTACAGGTGGGCTTCTAATACAGGTGGGCTTATATTACAGTATTTACGGTATTTTCCTATGTTTTTTCATTCCCTACCTTTTAGCAATTAATTACAGGCTCTCGGACGTTTCGAAGGTGGACTTTTCGAAAGTGGATGTTTCGAAGGGGGACTTTTTGAAAGTGCGACGATTCGACAGTGGACATTTCGAAAGTTTCTCTGCATTTTGTCGACGACACTGGTGAAGCGCCACGGGCCCGCAGCGGGCCCGCCGCGGGCCCGCCAGCGCACCGCTGACAGCTAAAAGAGTACACGCGTGGTGCACGCAGCGGGCCCGTGGCGGGCCCGCCAGCGGTTCGCTACCTGCTACATCGCGTGGGTGACCCCTTTCTTGCTTTTTTTCTTTATTTGATATTTTCTATTAGAAACTAACACTGATGTTATTAATAAGACAGTTTATTAAAAAACAGAAAAGAAAAATTTAGAAAATTATTAGATTATCACAAAGTTCTTCGATGACGTTGCCCGAATCATCTCATCGTCGATCGTCCGAATCGAGATGTCGCACGTGTCTCAAAATTAAATAAGTTTATTATGTGAGAGCTGGCGCTAAATACGGCATCCCGGAGTTTTTAAAAACTTTATTTCCACAAGTAAATTGCGTAGAGTTTCATGTTATTTTAAAAAGTACATAAAAAAGTTTTCAAAAACAGTTGAAAATAACTCTTTTTTAAATTTTTTCAACTCTTTTTAAGCCGTAGAATTTCAAATAAGTCAAGGAAGACCGATAGTTGCATATAATTGACACGGACTTCTTAGAATCACTTGAAATGGTACGCGGTTTAACTGGGCTTCTAACGTTTTCTATATTTTTAGGGAATATCGTTGTTAAAACGAAATAGAGCGTTATTTTGTGTCATCCCTATTTCATTCAGTTCTTTTCTTCAAAAGCATATTTCCAAATTTGATCTGCGCAAAAAGCACCTAAATATTTCGCACCAGAACATGGTCGCTCCAAGCCCCGTGGCTTTGAAAATTTTTGGGCAAGTTTTGTGCCAATCGGCTTTTTTTCCACTACGTGCCGATGCAGATCCTAGGCCATTTTGAGAAATCTTCTCTTCCATGAAAGAAATCCTGGATCTATTTTGAAAATGAAAGCCAAATGAAAAATCGGCTCTGGGACGTTTCAAAACTGGGACATTTCAAAACTTTTTTGCATTTTTTCGTAGCGTTTGTTGCCAATTGACACCAAAATGCACGCTCATAAGGTTTTTATTTTTTTTCTTTTATCAATTATTTGTATTTTTATGGAAATTTAAATACACTAGTACGCCGCAAAAATGCAAAAAAATTTTGAAACGTCCCAGAGCCAAAAAATCGGCTCAATAAATATTTTTCTTCGTTTAATTTACTACATTTTTTAAAGTTGGTTCAAATCGGTGCGCTATTATGGATTCGTGAATGAGCGACAAAACGCGGTGAATTTTTGGGGCAAAAGTTGGCTGGTCTCGCCACGATTTTGACAGACGGTTAGCGCGAAAAATATTTTTTCTCCTTTTGTTTTTAATGAAAACGCGATTTTTTGCCTTTTGACTAGCATTTTTTTACTATTAAAATTTTTTGTGTAACCTGGAATGGGTAATTTCTTTTCAAAAACACATTTTGTTGAGAAAAAACTATGAAAATGCATTTTAATTAAAAAAAAAAGAATAAAAAATATATTTTCGCGCTAACCGTAGTCTGTCAAAATCGTGTCGAGACCAGCCAACTTTTGCCCCACAATTCACCGCGTTTTGTCACTCATTCATGAATCCATAATACCGGCTTTAGGAAATTTGTTAAAGGTATTGCAGTCGAGCAAAAAATAACGGATTTCCGCTTCCATTTTCAGTTTTCTGTACTTTTCTGGGAAATAAAGGTCTAAATTAAAAATCGGCTCGCTAATAATTTTTCTTCATTTAATTTTCTAAGTTGACCCGATATTACGCAAACACCGAGTTGCAATTTTTTGTTTTCAACATATGTAATACAATTTGTTTTGCTCTTTTTTCGCTAATTTCAACAAGACTAAAACTTTTCAAAACATACCGATTGGCCAGATGAATTCGATTTTTTCCATAGCAGCCTCGCGTCTTTACCACCTGAAAATAATAAATATCTCAACAAAAAAAGCCCATAAAACGTACTTTACAAACTTGCTCGTTTTTCAGGCGGATTTTAACCTCAGCCGACCGCAAAATGTCGCCATTTTGATCCGTTTTTCCCCTGAAAACACAAAAAATTAATTAAAAATGAAAATTAATGATAAAAAACGGCAGAAAAACACGTAAAATTGAAGTTTTTTGACAAAAAAAATATTTAAAAAGTTAAGCCCCGCCCACTTTGCAGACTGCGGCACACGATTTTGCAATAATGCTGCGCGCCATTTTTTTCAAGAAAACTGGGTAATACTGACTTTTTATGTTAATATTTTTGATGAATAATCAAAAAATTAGTATAAAATCACAAAATTTAACATTAAAAAAAAATTAATTTACACGTAATCGCTTTAAAATAGGCAGATTGAGCGATGTTAGCCTGTGCTGAACTCATTGTCAACGTCAATCCGCAGTACCCGATTGTCAACGTTATTAAAACGGTAATTTCAGTATTATAGAATTTCAAGCCTGCTACGCTGACGTGTACTGGATATTGACACAGCATTTAAGAGACTTGTTAAAAAAGGCACGCGATAAGGATAAGGCGATAAAGGCTCCTTTACCGGCTTGACTCTTTTAGCAGCGTAGAAATATTGTTTCTATAAAAACTATAATCGATGGAAAACACATAATGGATTCGTGGCGGAGTGACATTTCACGTGAAACCGGGAGACGAAAAATCTCTTAAATTCTTCAGTTACTTCTTCATTTTTTCGAATAAAAACGTAAATGCTGAATTTTTAATAAAGGCTGCTAAATTATTTTTAGCAGGTACTGTAAGCTTCGTTACTGAAGCTGAGAAAATACAGTGTTTATAGATGTGAATTATTCACAAGAAATGAATTACATTCACGACATGTAAGAATACGTTTGCAGAGTTGGGTAGCGAACGAAACTCGTAGTTTTTTGAATTCCTTCATCTGTTTGTTTGAATTTTGTATAAATAATTTTGTTTTCAATGAACTTGCGACATGAGAACATGAAACTCCGCCCACTTATTTTTACGGTGTTTGCGGATTTTTGTTTTCATGATGCAAATTGTTTGAAAGCCTAATAAACACTTCTCAAATTAGAACAAAACGTTTTCAACAAATATCAAAACAAACGAAACGGAAATGAAACTTTTCTGCAACTTATCCGCGGTCGGTCATGTCCAATTCTTACAATTAGAACAAAGTCTACTAAAAAAATATTTGTACTCGTTATTATTCACATAAAACTAGGAAAGAAAAAATTTATATACCTTCTTGAGACAGTTTACCATCCTCCGCCCACCCGTTCGTCAGCTGAACGCCGCGGGCCCGTAGCGGGCCCGCCAGCGCATCACCACTGAATATCAGCATTTTCGATCAAAAAATCAACTAATTAGTGTCCTATGCGCAATTTTACTTCGTTTAAAATAACTATAATTCATTTATAAACCCATTGGAAACAAAATTTTTTTCACCTGTCAGTCACCTACCAAATATCATAGCCGCCGCGGGCCCGCCAGCGGCCAGCGAGGGCACCCAAGCGCTGGCGGGCCCGCTACGGGCCCGTGGCGGGCCCGTAGCGTCTGCGGAGCCGCCGCGGGCCCGCGCGCGGTTCACCAGTGGAGGTGTTTCACACATTCATTTTTATAAGGTTTTAATGGAAAATTCCATAAAAATTTTTAAAAAATTATTGTGTGCCAAGACCGCGACGAAAAATGCAGATGAAACTTTCGAAACGTCCGAGAGCCGAATGGCCAACTAAAAGTAACCTAAAAACAATAGTTAATTTTTCGCTTTTGTAGCTACTTGTTTATTGATTTTACGTTTTACCCTTTTTTTATGTATTCCAATTTCTTCAAACGCCGAATATTTAGAATTTATTTATTTATTATCCGTCACAAATGAATACATTACAAATTAAATCAAAGAAAATAAATATATTGGGATAATAAAAGTAAAATGACCAGTCAGACCAGCAATAGTCTATCGGTCAAGTGTGGGGGGAAAGGGTTTCGAGCGGGAATGAGGCTATGCGCGCAGCAAAAGCCTCCGAATTCAGTCTTTTCGGGAATAATTTGACGACGTGGTTCCACAAGGACAGATTGTCGATTAGAAAACCGTGTGCGGAATTACCACAAGGAGTTAACATGTACGGACTTCTGGATGACCGGGACGCTTTTACACATAGTGGTAGGGACGGAAAGTGACATTCAAGGTTGACAATTTTAAAGTACATACGGAGCACGGATAAGATTCTTCGGTGAAAAGTGGAGATCATGTGAAATTGAGTTAATCTGTCAGTATACGATGAAAAAGACACGTTACATCGTTGCAGTACCCGTCTGGTGTAAAATCGTAGTGGATATTCGAGTTTTTTGGCTTGGGATACTGAGTGGAGATTTAGTAGTTCAGAACCGTATTCTAGAATTGGCTTTACATAAACATTATACAATTTAAAATAAAATTCGGGGGATTTTGAATGGAATGCTCGTAACAGTTGTCTGCATTTTAGTAATGATATGTTAGAAATATTATTTACATGTTTGTCAAATTTCAATTCGTTGTCAATTATAATTCCCAAGTCTCTGATAGAATTTTTTACATTTATTTCGAAGTTATTTACAAAGTATTTGGTGCGCGGATTCTTGCGGCCGAAGTGCACGACCGCCGTTTTTTGTTCGGCCAATTGGAGTCGCCACTTGTCACACCAATCTGCGACGAGGTTGATGCTGTGCTGGAGTGACGCTGGATTGGAGGAAAGTAGCTTCAAATCGTCGGCGAATGCGGTCACGTGGACATCGGGCGGAAAAATTTCGAGTAAGTCGTTTATATACATTAAAAAGAGAAAAGGCCCTGTCACGCTTCCCTGTGGAACACCAGAAAGAACGCTAATCGAGTTGGCTGAGACATAATTATCGATTTTTACGACGGATTTGCGATTTTCAAGAAAAGAACGAATCCATTGACATGCTATTGTTATTTAATTTTTATGTTTGCAATAAATCTGTTGTTTTTTGAATTTGTTTCTTTTTTTTTAGATATTCGGGCTCGAATTCGAGATCATTTGAGCATTATGAGGCGCCCGGACCTGTGGCAGCCTTTTTATAAGCCCACATCCGAGTTTCGAATGACCGCGAAAGGCCCTATTATAGACTTAAAATAGGCCTTTTGATAGCCGCGATAAGCTTATGATAGGCGAAAGTCGCCCGCGATAAGCCTATTATAGGCCTATTACAGGCGTCGACCCGCGATAAGCCTATAATAAGCTTACTTTGGGGTCCTTCGCTGGTACTCGGTAGGCCTATCGCGCAACCTATTATAAGCTGAACGCGCACTACCTGTGCTATGGCGGCTGATGTTTTTGCGGTATCACTGTGAGTACGCATGATTTTCGTCTGATAATATCAGCAATGATAAACACATGACGTGAAACATTGGGAATCTTTTGAATTACGCGTTTTTAGTGAAAAAATGAAGCCCCGCCCACTTATTTCTTCTATTTTGAAGGAAAAAAGAAAAACTACAAAAGTGCCGTTTTTTCAGCATTCCACCAACGCGGGCGGTGTTTCAAGTTTCCATTAAAAATCACGTATTTTCCGAAGTTTCCAAATATCTAATGGACCTGACACAGCAAAAAATATTTCCCTGTGCAGAATTGATGAAAAACGACAAAAAAACTACAGTTGCCGGAGGTTTTTTGACTGAAACAACTAAATAGTCGTATCGAGACCGGCCGATGAAATAATTCGATGACCTTTAAATTTTGGCCAAATTCTTATTGAAAATTAAAGGCGCATTATTGTGTATTCAATCGACTTGCGACATGAGAACGCGAGACTCCGCCCACTTTTTTGTGCGCGACCACGCGAACACAGTGATATTTGAAGAGACGCAGACAGGTAGCGCACAAATAAGTGGGCGGAGTCTCGCGTTCTCATGTCGCAAGTCGATTGAAAACACAATACATTTTTTAACGCCGGGTCTAGACGCGATGGTTTTTTTCCTGGTAATAAACCTGCATAGAGAAAAAATACCGGATTCGAGATGTCCGGTTTCGAGATGTCGCGGAGCCGATATAAACCGCTGACGTAGATTTCCGAGATAGTTTATTCGAAAGTAGGATTCCTTGATAACGTAGTAATTGTGACTCCGTACTTCTTCTAGATCGAAACCCGTATTGCTCACAAGCAATCAGTTGGTTATTGGCCAGGTGTTTTACGATTTCCCTCCGAACCATTTTCTCTAGTGTTTTGCACACCGAAGATGTGAGAGAAATTTGGCGGTAGTTGAACGAGGTCCTTTTTTGTGAAGAGGGACGACTATGCCCATTTTCCATTTCTCCGGTAGTTGACCAAATTTAAGCGAAACGTTGAAAATAATACACAGTGGGAACGCAATGAAAGTACACATCTTTTTGAGAAGAAAATCAGGTAGTTCGTCCGGTGTTGTATTGATTTTCCCAATGAGTTTATAAAAAGCATGCTCGACCATAAATGGTTCAAAGACAATGTCATCAATAACTGCTGCCGTGCGGGATGGAAACGAAGGTAAAAGTCCGTTGTCGCGAGTGAATACACTTGAAAAAGAAAATGCAAATAGTTCCGATTTCATTTTGTCATCGTCAATAAGATTTATTCCATTCTTCATGACGCCGATTTCAGAAGTCATTTGATTTATCGAGAGGCCATTGAACTCCAAGTTCCAATTAATATTGCTCATAAAATAGTTAATAGCATGATAGTTCGCTTTTCTGAAGTTAGGAGTTTGTTTAGTTCTCCTCAAAGTCTTCTTTGACAGGCACAATGGCACAATATTGAAAATTAAAGTCGCATTACATTTTTTAACGCCGAGTTAGACGCGATGGCTTTTTTTCCTGGTAATAAACCTGCATGGAGAAAAAAAATACCACAAAAAACGGTTTTTTATTGTGATGAATAAGTGTTTATCATTGTTGGAAATATCAGGCGACAATCATGCGTGATCATCATGAAACCCCAACAGCATCAGCCGCCATCACAGGTGAAATGCGACACGTGCATCACAGCTCGCTGGTGACTCGCGCGCAAATGGCATGGGGGCACTGCAAGGGTGTCATCATAGACGCGTAATGAATCAATCGCATTTA
This sequence comes from Caenorhabditis japonica, assembly GCA_963572235.1. Taxonomy (NCBI): domain Eukaryota; kingdom Metazoa; phylum Nematoda; class Chromadorea; order Rhabditida; family Rhabditidae; genus Caenorhabditis; species Caenorhabditis japonica. The sequence continues at coordinate 13,293,205 of OY754347.1, read as the reverse complement.
TTGGTGCATCATTGACGCATCGGTGGCGCATCATTGACGCATCGTTGGCGCATTTTTGGCGTGTAATTTGTTCAGAGCATGCGAGGCGACCGGCTTCCATGGATATAGTATTAATCAACCATTCTTGACTTGCGAGTTATTTAAAATTTATTGGTGACACAAAATCATTAAAAAAAAAGAAAATAAAAATAGTTGACATAAAAATTATTAATTTTTGCGAATCCTTCCTTTTGCACTTGTATCCTCGGGTATGACAAAAAAATCCTCCAGATGTCGAATTCGCTTGAAGAGTAGACAACCCCTGAAATAAATAGATATTACAAGCCTGGCTGCATCAAAGGGTACTTTTGATTTCTTTTCATTTCTAAAAATGTTTTTCTTCACTTTCTTTTAAATTTCTTTTTCATTAATTTCTTGCGTGTGCCCTGTGGCGCAGGCGGTTACACAGGTAAACCGCAAATAGTTTAAAAAGAGTCTGAAAAGAGTTTTGGTGCGGAAAGAGTCCCAAAAGAGTCTAGGGTGAATTGTGAACCGCAAAAGTGTATCGAAAGAGTGGCATTCTGATAATTCAAACGAATTCTTTTCAGAATCTGTTGAAATTCTTTTGAAATTCTTTCTGCTTCAGAGAATTTGAGAAGATTATCAAAAGAATTGCGAAAAGGCATGCGCTACTTGCAAAAAGGGCGGAGCCTAAATTATCGAAATTTATTTTTTTGCCATTTATTCTCATTTTTAAAAATTTTTTTGTCATTTTTCTCCTATTTTCAGCCTTTTTTTGATTAAATTTTTGCCGGTAGATGTTATTTCTGAGATTTATAAGCGGTGTGTAGAGAAATTTTCGAGGTTTAGGCGCTATTTTGTCGAGACATAGAATTGCCGATTTTATCGATTTTGTAAGTCCGCTCGTCGAAACATGTCCGGTCGTTAGTGCGTCGGGCAGTATTACTATCGTCTTAACAAGTGCTATTGCTACCATTGCTCACTCTTATTCATCACTCCCTCTTTCTCTCACTCTCTCATTTAATATCGACCGGTCGTATTTATATTACGTTGACCAAAGTAGTGCCGAGACGCCAAGATTAATTGTGAGTTTTCAATTTTTTGTGAAAAAAGATGAGCACTTGCTGAGACGAGAGTAATAAATAAATTAGATTTGCATCAGCTTTTTTTCTTTTCTTCCGCCTCACCTTTTTTGCTTATTATCCATTTTATATAAATTTTTAGAGACCATCGGCGCAAACTTGGGACAATGGCAATTACATGGACCGTATGGCGAACTGGTGAAGCAAGCCGGCCAACACGCAACAACGACCACATGTCATTTATTAAGGTTCGCATAGATTTTTAGGAAAATAATTCCAAAGCGGTTTTCAGAAAGGTGATCCTGCGATGTCGTGAGTGTCAAAAACGACGGACATGGCCGCTCGTCGTCAAAGCCGGAGATGTTAATGACGTTCTCTGCTCACCGTTGGAAAATCTTATACACGATCTTCTTGATATCTGTTGCGGAATCCAGAGGACTTTTCAATCGCGTTTCTATTTTGTCCATTAATTTTTATTCTTATTTATTTAATTGAGAGTTTCAATCGAATAAAAAATACATGGAATTTTTTGCAAATGGACGATAATAGTAGCCCGCCCAGTGGAATTAGCAAATTATCTCAAAAGAGTTTGAAAAGAATGCGCAAAAAGTGTGGAAAGAGTTTCAACAGATTCTGTGAGACGCTTTCTGTGCACTTTTTAGAGTCTACGCCCGCACTCCTTTTAGAATCTGTTGAAACTCTACGCGGTTTACCTGTGTAATCGCTTGCCCTTCAAGCGAACGATGCAGGTTCGAGTTTTTGTGTTGGTCTCGGGCGCTCAGTTCGCTTCCGCCATGCAGTTTGGAAACAGACACACCAAGAAACTCAGTTACAGACCCAAACGGAATTTTATATATAAGAATGATATTTATTTTAAATATAGAAAACTTATTTTAAATTGACAAGGCCACACCCGCGATTTTTTACTAAATAACAATAAAATTTCATTTACTTGGGCCCCGCTCAGATAATTTCCACGTGTTTTTTCAGCAAACTAAACAAAAACTTACGCAGCGCCTATAATAAGCAAGTGTGGAAATAATTCTTCAAAAAAAGGTACAAAAGAACAATTTTTTAATCGTGAGTGGCTCCACATGAAAAAAATACGTTCTCGTCGAAAGTAATATTTTTTTCCGTGTCCGAAAAAAACATTTTTTGGTGCCGTATTTAATATGGTACGAAAAATCTTTTTTTTTTGGAAAAGTTGGACTGTCCGTGACGCGAATGTCCTATTTAAAACACTAGTTTACGCACCATTTCAGTTGTTTAAAAAAAAAATTTTGTGGAGAATTTTATATTCAGGTTCTTTTCCGATTTTTCCGATCGGAAAATCGGTAGAAAATAATACAAAATCCGAAATTTCAGACGGAACTCGGAAGAGCAAGAGCTATATTTTTCTAATCAGTGAAAAAGTTGTATTATTAAATTTTCTTTTATAACAAATTTTGATAGTGATCTAATGACTCGAAAACGTATAGCGAGTTAGTTCTTCCTGAATTCGGCGCAAGAAGTTTTTTTTGAATTTCAATAGCAAAAAAATAGTGAGGAAAATCATTTTAGCCACGAAAATTACCTTAACTGGTAGCGAAAGATAGTTTGCCGGAAATATGATTTTTCGAAATATTCCGCCGAAATTTTACAGTTTTTCTTTTTTGTGAAATTTTTTCGACGATTTTGAGGGAAAACGGATATTTTTTTTTACAAAATCAACCCGAACGGGACAACTTTGAATTTTCTTTTTAGCGATTTAAACCGTTTGCGAAATTTTTTTAATCTTTGCGCAGAAGTGCCTACCGATCTCCAAAAGCATTCAAATTCCACCATCTTTTTGTTTTTGAGTTTTAAAAATTATTAGAAAGACTCACCAGCTTGCGGAAGTGTTTTCGGCCCGTTTGCAGCAAACATTGACTCTGCAAAAAATCAATACATGTTTTGAATGATGTTTCGCTTACCTTCATCAGTTTTCATTGTCGAAATGTGTTGCCATCAATCTCCTCATCTAAAAAACAAAAAAAATTATGAAAAATTTGGTAAAATTTGAAGAAAAATAAGAAAAATAGGACACAAAATTAAACGAAAATTCGCTGTCAGCACAATTAATGCAAATGCGCTCCAAACGACACAAGCGCACCATAGATTCACTATCGAGCTATCGCAAGGCAGCGCAAAGATAGATCAATCAGCGAGTCACTAGCTGATTTTTAGCTGCGGTAGATCTATCGTGCATTCACCATAGACTTTCATTTGCAATAGATACACCGCATTTCTGCTGTGATAGCTCAGTCGGTTAGAGCGTGGGTCTAATAAGCCCAAGGTCGCAGGTTCGACCCCTGCTGGCGGCAAATCGTTTTTTTATTAATGGATTATCAGGTGCGTGCAGGATAAGTGCAAGAAAGTGCTGGAAAATTGTTTTTTTTCTAACCCTATTGAAATTTGCGGCAAAACTTTAAAACCTAAGGTTTTCGGAAATTCGGAACGGAACGACATTTCGCGGTGAATCGTGAACCAATGCATCATGAAAACATGAGTCCAAATTTAACCGTTCTGTTTGCGTCTTTTCGAATAGAACTGTGATTGCGTGGCCGCGCGCAAATAAGTGGGCGGGGTTTCATTTTTTGATAATGTAACTACTCAGAAAATTTTTGGCCAACAGCCATTGAAAACAGCTAATAGCCACCGATTCGGGGCGTGTGCCATATGTATTTGGCACACGCCCCATATTCTATGGCTATTAGCCGTTTTCCATGGCTATATTTTTCAAAATTTTTCCATTTTAAATTTCGGAAATTTTGTGTCTGGAAAAAGTCGCAAAATCGCTGAGTAAGCGCGTATATATTTTCCCTGAATTGTTGCATGTAAACATTCTATTGCTGTGTTGCCAACCGATCAGGCTTGTGCGGAAACAGTCAGTCGGAAAAGTCGGAAACGGAATTTTGTTTCCGAAAATTTTTTCGGAAAAATTCCTTTCCGACTTTCGTTTCCGAAAAAAAGGTCGGAAATTCGGAAAAGTTCGGAAATACCAAAAATTAATTCGTTTCTTTTGTTGTTTTAATTTAATCAAGCATTTTATCATGAAACTAAAAGAATAGAAACTAAAACGGAAGACTAGTAATACTGTTTTATAAGTTGTCACATAGTTTTCGCCCTTTTTCCAAATTCCAAGTAATTTTACTTTATAAAAAGTGAAAATCTAACGATTGAAATTTTGGCAAGGAAGCGAAGCCTGTTTTCAAACATCATGCAACTTCCAAGTTGACAAATTTATCAAAAAATTATTATATGAACTCTGGAAATCAGTTATTATTGTTAAAAAAGGGTTTCCTCCAAAGCAGTATGAACTTCGAAATTAGGCCCCGCCCCCTTTCTCCCAAACTTCAGCCTTTCAAATTGTTAGGTCCCAGAATAAAATAAAATTTCAAAAAAAAACTATGAAGTTTACGTTATGGGGGTGAGGGGGATCAATTTCAAGTTCATGCGGCATTGGAGATGACAATTTTCTTGATAAATAATATATATAAAACAAAAGTTGAGACCCCGCCCACTTTTTTGTATCAAAAATTTAAATCTCGCTACAACTGATAGAAAACACGTTAGCTTTCGAAATCGTTCAGTTCGAGATATGATTGCCGGAGAGCAAAAATTACCGCTTTTCAACTTCTAAAGCCTCGAAAATACTGATTTCAAGTTAAACTAAACATTTACCATGTTTTCATACGATGATAACATACCAAATTGCTTCAAGCTTTTAAAAACGTCAGGAAAAACCAGAAAAGAAGCAAAGCAAATGCCGAAAAAAAAAAGAAGCATAACCCTTGTGATAGGTCTCGAAAATAAATTTTCAGCAATCGGCTGGTTTTTAGTCATGTTTGCCTATTTCCGAATTTCCGAGTTTTTTCGGAAATATTTCCGTCGGAAAAGCTTTTCCGAAAATTTTTTCGGAAACGTTTTCGACGGAAATCGTTTCCGAAAAATGTCGGAAATTTCGGAAATCCGGCAATGCCGATTTCCGTTTCCGCACAAGCCTGCAACCGATGCATTTTTTATAGGCGGTGGCATTACCCCATAAGGGCTAATAGCCCTTTTCGGCGGCTAATAGCCATATTCGACGGCTTATAGCCAAATTTGTCGGCTAGTTCCCATTATCGTCCACTATTTGCCTTTTAGGCAGCTATTAGCCATTTTCAGTGGCTAATAGCCACCTAGATGCCAAATCTCGCCATATACGCGCCAAAATGTTCCTGAGTAGACACGGCATGCTGGCACCTACGTTAGTGCAAACGCGCTCCAAATACACTCATCGTTTGATGAAACACTGTGACACGCGTGTTAAAAGAACTTTTGCTTTCGAACAAAAAAAACTTTTGCTTTCGAACGCTTCTTCTGTATCATATCTTTTATGTTATTTGCGGAAAAAAACATGTTTTTTATTATAGAACTAGTCCTACAGATGTTCCCAACTATTCTAAAACCTTTGTTTCCATTTATCTCCGGACTCTAACTTATGGCGTTGAAGAAAATACCTATGCGATGGTACTAACAGTGAGAAGCAGAGTAGTCATTGCTTCATTGCAAAGAAGGCACGGAATACCATTAAGGAATGCCGAAAATAGTTGCTTTTGGCGACTTTGTGAACTCTCCGATTCCGAACTGTCTTCGCCTGATCAGGCAGGTGGCCGAGTATATACTTGCAAGCATAGATGCAAAGGGTCGGGCCGGGCCGTGCACAAAACCTAGAAAATTAGTGCCCGTGCCCGTTTTTGTTCATGTTAGAAATTTTTCGAGTAATTTTTGCAATCAATTAAAAAACAACAACTTTATAAAAATAAATCATCTTTAATCTAACAAAGTAAAAAAAACGTAACCACTTGACAAGAATTTTTACAAAATATCACATGGAACTTCTCCTTTTTATGTGTACTTTTCGTCACCATATCGTTTCCAAAGAGCAATTTCTGATTTCTTCTGCCATTTCTTCATTCTTATAAAATAAAAACGTCAAGTCAAGTGTCACTCATTGCGAACACGTATTATTGTGTTTTCAACCGGGTTGCATCATCATGAAATGAAACCCCGCCCATGTTTTTCACGTAAATATTCAAAATTCTCTAAAACTTGAAGTTTGCGTGAAAAACGTTGGCGGGGTTTTATTTCTTAACGATGCAATTCGATTGGAAACAGAATAATTGGAAACAAATTTTAACAATGGTTAAAATTTTGGGTTCCCGCGAATTTTTGTATATTTGAATTGATTTGTGAAAAATCGAAAGTTTTTACTCCAATTTTTTAGTAATTTAATCAAAAATATCAACAAAGTTTTAAACATAGAGGGGAACAAAATCAGTTCTATTACGGATTTAAATGTATTATTTTTCAGTGCAATCAACAATGATCGACTGGCTCGCTCATCTCCACTGGATTTTTCTTCTTTTCCCCGCTTTTTTCCCCTTGCATGTAGATATTTGATTGTATTTATTTTTAATTGTAAATATTTTTCAATAAATAAAGTTAAAGCAAATTAATTATTCATCCAGGAAATTTTTTAGCGGTACGTGAATTACGAAAACAGAAAAATGATAGCGAAATGTCAATAATTTACTATCGATTGCGATGTGCACACGATTTTTTAATCGTGTGTCAAATTTTCGGGATTTGTCATTTGTATGCGAACAAAATTATTGTCGGCGAATATGCTGTTTCACGAATTGCACATTGTTGACCGTGTTCACAGTGATTCTTTTACTACCGTCCACGCATTTCTAGTCCCCCGGTCGCAAGTATTTACCCTCTCCCTCTCGCACTCTCTCACTCTCTCGTCACATGAAGTGGGCGGAGTTCCCTCCCCTTTTTGCAAAATGCGGCAAAAAAATTTGCGGAAATCAGTTCGGCCACCACGGAAAACCAGTTTCATTTGAAATTGCACGTATAAAAACGAACGGATTCCGGTTTAAAATATGCGCCCTAATGAGAGCTAGTAACGTGACAGACAACTTTTTGATCAGACGTCATTTACAAAATCGCGACAGGAAATACCTAATCGGGGGACTAGAAATGCGTGGCCGGCAGGAAAAGAATTGCCCTGTATTTGAAATTGTACGTAAAAAATGAGACCAATTCCGGTTTTAAATATGCGCCATAATGAGAGGAAGTAAAGTGACAAAAAACTTCCCGATCCGAAGTCATTTAGAAAATCGCGACAGAAAAAACAAATCGGTGGACGAGAATAGTGTGCTCGGTAGTAAAAGAATCACCGTGGTGTTTTCGGGATGCGCATATAATTTGCAAATCGAATGTAAATTTTCGCGAATCGCGAATTGTGCGCGCATAAAAGTAATGTTCACGCGTACCCATTTCGCAAACGCGCGAACAAGTTTTGACAAATTATTTGCGTCTCGCGAATCACCTGTGTAAAGACATACAAACACTTTCAACCAGATCTTGAGCATATCTTGAAATCTCAAAAGATTTTATACCGCTTGCGAAAAGTACGAGGTTAAATAAAAACAAAAAAATAATACAATAATAAATGATAGAATTAAACTTTACTACGAAACAAATCTAAACTAATAGTAAAATCAAAAAATGGCAGAAATCGAGGAAATGGGACGATTTGGGATACATTCTTCATCTTTCGTGAATCTTGTTAGCCATAAATCCGAGATGTGTATTGTCCATTCGCGAAAAAAGCAAGTGCGCTCCACCAAACTTATTACTTCGTGGATTTCATTTTCGTCGCCAAATTATTTCATCTCACGTATTATTCAACGTTAAATTAAATAATTTGGCGACGAAAATTAAATCCACGAAGTACTAAGTTTCGTGGAGCGCACTTGCTTTTTTCGCGAATGGATAATACGGAAAATACATTTTCAATGCTCACCGCAACTTTTGAGATATTTGACCAAATACAAAAAAAAATTAGACTTAAAAGTCTTGAAAGACTACCTAATTTCCTCTTCTCTTGGAATATTCAAAATAATCTCAAACCACTGCTATCCATTGCTGGTGTCAATCAAGCTTCTGGAAAATAACAATACAAAGATTAGGAGGTATTTGCCATTGAAATCCAAGAAAGTTACAAACCTTTTGTATATCGTTTTTTTCAAAAAGCCATTTTATCTGAGTAGGACGCCTGATAGATAACAGCAGGGTTTTATGTTTGAACTTTGGTTACGATATCGGCTGCCCTGCGGAATAATAATATCGACAAACAAAGTGAAGAAAAAATACAGAAAGTGAGATGTGCTCATGTGCTCAGTGAAAATATAAGAGACCCTTACCAAACCGGGGGAAAACACAGAACTGGAGAAGACAAAACAGAATAGGGTGGAGCAAGCTCTTCGAATTTTGGCGTGGTTTCGTGTTTTTCCACGGTTTTGTCAGGGAAATTTTTTTAAAAACAAAATTTTACAACTTTCATTTGTTATTCCGGGTCATCTCTTTTTTTTCAGACCTTTTTGCATATTTTCAGTAATTACGGTTGTCACTTTTAATATGGCCGACGAAGCTGAGATCGGCAATAGCGCTGGGGAATTTTTTTTAAGTTGAGTTGATTTTCAAGTGAACATGTTTACTTCTTTGAATAAACACATAAAGATATAGAATTTTCGGATTTAACACGAGCCTAGCTCTAGCGAAAACTACTTTTGATTTTTTTTTAATTCTAAAATGACTATTCTTTTTTTACTGTAATAAAATTTTTCCGTATTTGCCCTATGGCGCAGACGGCGAAAGACGCAGGTTCGAGTTTTTGTGTTGGTCTCGGGTGTTCAGTTCGTCTCCGCCATGCAATTTATTGTCTTTTCAATCGACTTGCGACATGAGAACGCGTGACTCCGCCCACTTTTTTTCGCGCGACCGCGCAAACACAGTTCGATTCGGAGAGAAGCAAAAAAAACATGTATTTTTATCTCTCTGTCTCATGCTGCAACTCGATTTAAAACACAATAGAAACAGACACCCAAAGAAACTCAGTTGCAGACCTAGACGGATTTTTATAAACAAGGATTTTTTTGACATGCGTGATTTTTTCGAGAATAATTCCATTAGACGTTACACGAAAATTGCATTTTTTAACCGGAATTCGAACTTTTGATTTTCTGATTATTTACATCAGCGTGGCGTAGTTCTCGAAACTGTTTTTCTCTTCCATCATTAGAACGAAAAAATTAAAGTGAACTGTTTTAGAGGGCCATTACGATCACAATGTATACATACCGTAAATACTGTATTATAAGCCCATGAGTTCCATTTTTCAGAGGGGTCTCAATGGTGGGCTAATATTACAGCTTCTTGTACAGGATGGGCTTCTATTTTTCAACCCTTTTTTTATCCACATAAAAAAAAACTTCAAAAAAACCAACAACAATTTTCATAATATCAAACTCTGATTGCGAGTCAGAAGTTCTAATTCAAGAGCACTAACAACATAAAATCGATGTTAGTTACTTTAAAAATAATAATTTTCGTCATCCAATGGTGTGTCGCACGCTTCCCCCGTCGTCCAATGCGCCACCAAGTTCGTCGGATAATAAAATTATTTTTTCACTCTAAAATTAAACTTTTTTGAGAAATTCGAAAAATTATCTGATTATTCAGGATGACACCATCATTTTAATCCAAAAACGAGGCCTTTTTGTCAGAAAAAAAAACCGCGCCTTAGAGTTTTAAAAATGCGCCAGGTAGAAACAATTTTGGAAGGCTGGGGTGCCGTGTGTCGTTTTATCTGCTTTTATTTTACAACAGTGTAACTTCATAAAATATTTGTCATAAATATGTACACATTGAAAAAGTAAGGCAACTAAAGAGTGCTGCATTGATCACCCCCTCTCTTAAAATCGAGAAAGTCCGACCTCACGCGTTTTTGGCCATTTTTCATCTGAATAGATGGAAATCGGAAGGAGCCAAATCAGGGCAATATGGCGGATGAAGAAGAACTTGCCAGTTTTACCCGTCGATTTTCTGCTGCGTGACTTTTGCGACATGTGGACGACCGTTGTCATGAAAGAATTTCGGTGCTGCCCCAAAGCAGAACTCCCCGAAAGAGAACTGGTACGAAAGAGAACTGCGCCCGAAGCAGAACCAGCCCGAAAGAGAACTGGTTCGAAAGAGAACTGCCCAAAGCAGAACTGCCCGAATGTGAACTGGTACGAATGTGAACTGGTACAACAGAGAACTACTCGAAGCAGAACCGCCCGAGTTTGAACTGGTACGTAAAAGAACTACCACGAATGAGAACCGCCCGAGTATGAACTGCTACGTAACAGAACTAGTACAAATAAGAACTTCCCTGTTCAGAACCGCCATAATTGCATATTACTTTCCGCCGGAGAAAATGCGTTTATTACCTTTTGACTTTTTTACAAGTACTCTTTATGGGGTTATTCACGAAATGGCAAAAAACGGCTGAAAATTGCGCGAAAACTCGGAAAATGCTCCGATTGATCTGAAATTTTGGAAAATAAAGGAAAAAATTCTCCCGGACATTACCCCAAAATTTCAGACATAAAATATCGATTTTAAACATTTTCAGAAAAAAAATGAATATTTCTTAAAAATCGATATTTTGATCTGAATTTTTGTGGGAATGTCCGGGAGAGTTTTCCCCATCATTTCCCAAAATTTCAGATTAATCTGAGAATTTTTCGAGTTTTCGCGCAGTTTTTTGCCGTTTTTTGCCATTTCGTGAATAACCCCATTACACATTTGGATGAATTTTACCATACTGCATTCAACGATAGGGGTGAGAGAGTGTGAGAACCAAGAGCGTGATGAATTAGAGTGAGCAACAAAAAGTTTACAATGTATTCTCTTTTACTTTCCTACTGAATGTATAACTGCCACACTGTCACACTGTGTTCAAATCACCTTGTAAAAAATAAATTTGAATATGCATTTTTTAAGACTATTGTCCATTCGCGAAGAAAGCCAGTAATAAGTTTCGTGGAGCGCACTTGCTTTTTTAGCAAATAAACAATAGAGTAATACATTTCTCTAAACTTCTACCGATTTTAAACGAATGGAAAAACAATAAAATGACACTCCTTAAACTGCTCATGCTAAAAATGCAACAAAATTTGCAATCGCGGCGCGCATTTATAAATGCATTTTCATATTTATAAATACATGATTATTGAAGACATATAAAATTAAAACTTACAATTTTTTAATAAAACTACAGTTATTGAGAGCAAAAAAAAAGTGAAAAAGGCTATAACTCTACTGAATCCTTCGGTTCTGCTTTGGGCAGTTCGTATTTGTACCAGTTCTCTTACGTGCCAGTTCTAACTCGGGCGGTTCTGGAACGGGGAGTTCTCAATTGTGGTAGTTCTTTTACGTACCAGTTCTAACTCGGGCGGTTCTGCTTCGAGTAGTTCTCTGTTGTACCAGTTCACATTTGTACCAGTTCTGCTTCGGGCGGTTCTCTTTCAGGCTGGTTCTGCTTCGGGCGTAGTTCTCTTTCGTACCAGTTCTCTTTCGGGGAGTTCTGCCTTGGGGCAGCACCAGAATTTCGTCTTCGGCGTTTCCACACCTTGACGTTTCAGCGCTCATTGTACATGGTCCATATGACGTTTGTAGAGTTCGTCGATGGCTGTTTGACCTTGTTCCAAAATCTCAAAATACACTAGACCCTTGGTATTCCACCAGACACAACTTCACTTTTTTCCGTGAATATCTGGTTTCTGAGTGGTTTTGGGGATCTTGCCGAGACTCAACAATTGCCTTTTTCCACCACTGATATCATATTGTATCTATTTTTCATCCGACGTAACAACGAATTCAAAAAAGTCGCTGTTCTTCGAGCGACGAATGAAAATTCCGCAAAGTGTGATGCGTGAAACCTTGTTTGCGGCAGAGAGTTCATGCGGGATACATTTTCTACATCTTTTCGACTTCCCGATGGTGTGCAGATGACTTTCAACGGTGCCATGAGTACAAGCAAAGACTTCGAGTGGAAAGCTAAATATGTTTTGTTTTACTTTTTCTTTAACTGCATTTTGATTAGTTTTTACTACTTTTTCTTTTTTTTCATGTATTCAAACTGGTTATCGTCGAATTCCGGTAAATTTCCGCTAATAAGTGAATATTCTGCGATAGGTCCTGATACTATCATTTTTCTATACTCCTACACAACCAAAAAGTAAAACAAAAAACGTAGCGAAATAGAACTGTTTCGGAACATAACTGTTTGGAATAAAACTTCCTGAATGGAGCTGTACAGGAAAAATCTTTCTGCGAAATTGAACTGAATCACACACCATATATTGTCGGCCCGCCAATATGGTCCAACGCGCTCCACTGAAATCAACGATATGCGATTTTCATTTTGGTCTCCAAATTATTTAATTTCACGTATAAATTCAACGTGAAATGAAATAATTTGGAAACCAAAATGAAATTCGCATAGCGTTGGGTTCAGCTGAGCGCGTTTGACCATTTTGACGAGTTTTATAAAATATAAAATATAGGTTACCGCACACGGCACCCCAGCCTTCCAAAATTTTTTCTGGTTGGCGCATTTCGCGTGCACTGGCACGCCATGGTCGTACGGCCGTGTACTCCACGTGGACAATGTGATTTGCGCAATAGCAGAATTTTTTTCCATTTTTATTTGATTTTTAAATATTTTTCACAAATTTTTAGGCATAACTATTCTGAAAATGAATAAAAATTGATAATTTATTAATTTCTATCTTTTTATTATGTGATTGCTCAATATTTAATCGTAGAAATCGTAGATGTTTTTCAAACCCCTAAGGCTCGGCCATTTCTGAATTTTTGTTGACGTCCAAGTGCTCGAAATGTTCGCAAGAAACTCCTCTATCGGCAAATGATATTGATTTTTCAAAAATATAATTATTCGAGTGAAATAATGCAGAAAACTGATTTTTCAGTACAAAATTACATTCGCCGCTGGCGAATGATGCAAGCGCGCACCACTGCGAAATTGCTGGCGCATTGGAAGGAGGGGGAGCCGTGCCGCACGGTGTCCCAAAGTGGAAAAATGTCTTCAACTGTCTGCACTCTCTTCTCTCTCCCTCACCACCGCAGCGCAGCTATTTTTTCAACGGGAATTTGTTTAATTTTTGATTTTCAGCAAACCTAGACTACTTTTTGAAAATCTGTCATTAAAATATATTCTTCAGGTCAAATGCTTCATTTTTATTACAAAAACACCACGATTGGTGTTGAATTGACGGAGAAGATGCATTTTAAAATATTGAAACATCAAGAAAAAAACCGAATTCGCACGTTTCGAGCTGGTCGTGGTATTAAAATGTTCGCGAGAAAATTCTGCACAAGGGAGACATTTGAAATGCATTATTATGTTGCAGAAAATTGAGTTTTTAGTAAAATTCTGTACTAATTTTTTTTTAATGCATTTCCTCCGTCAATTCTGCACCAATCTCGTGGTTTTTGTAATAAAAATGAAGCATTTGACCTGAAGAATATATTTTAATGACCGATTTTCAAAAAGTGGTCTAGTTTTGCTGAAAAGCAAAAAAGAAACTCAGCAACTTCTACCGGCGAAACAGCGGCCGAAGAGAGCTTTTCGACAAGGGAAGGCAGAACGCTGGTCGGAGAAAGACATTCGTTGCAAGACCCGCGGAAGAGGATTTACGAGAAAATAAAAAAAAATTTTGTTTTTTTTTTAATATTTTAAAATTAAATTAATATATAATTTATACATTATTTCTATAGTAATTGTATGTTATCATGTATCACGGTATCACAGTTTTATTGAATATGACTGATTGTGACCGAATAATTATCCGTTTAAAAATTCGCGAACATTATTAATTTTCGGTGTTTTTGACATGAAATGTGTGCTAGATTACTGAACAGGAATTTTCGCAATTCATGAACTTCCCATTAAATAACTAAAAACCGAATCATTAATCGATTTTTCAGTGTCGGAAACAATGCGGCGGGAAGCGGCGACAGATCGTATAATGGTATGTGTAGGTTTGGAAGAAAGTGTTTCTTCATAAAAATATTGATGAAAAATATTATTAGCTTTATTTCTGTTTTTAGATGATCTTCTTCACATCTTGCGAGTGACCGAGAAATTGCCGTTAAAACGATCACAATAGCTTCCGAGGAATTTCGGACGCTAATGTTTAATATTTAGCGGAAAAGATGAGAGGCGATCTTGAAGAAGAAGCAGCAGAGGTCCACACCATAGTTGCATGGATGTTAAATTTCTAAAACAGTAGTCGGAAGTGAAAAAAATCAGCGGAAGATGGAATTCCATGTAACTCTGGTTCACACCTTGACGCCCAACATACACAGTAAGTTATGTAAAAACTAAAAACTTGTGTGATGTTAAATACCTTCATTTCTCAGCGAATTTTGGTTAGTCGCCGTAAAATTCGTCGAGACGGCCTAAGTGCACCGAAGTGCATCGACGAGTCTTTCAAGCCGGTCCGACTTTTTTGTGAGTTTACTCGTTCAATACGTTTTCCTGCAAACTCATATTTATAGCTAAATCTGTCAAATCGAAAGCTTCCTCAAGTAAAAGTTCGCAAAGCCAAAGCGCGCAATTTTTTCAGTCCTTCCCACGCTTTCGGGTTGCGCCCGTTCAAGGTAAACTAAAAAAAATCGGGTCAATATGAGTTGAGGGAGGCCACCGAAAAAAAAACAATTTTTTTTTAAATTTTTGGTCGTAAAAATGTTGAATATGCGTTTCTAAGCATTTATTGATGCCCGGAAAGTTCAGCGCAGCGGCAACGCGCCGGAAGCATGTGTGGCAAAAAAAATGGGCGACCGTAGGAAGCTGGGTGGAAGCATCCTTTGCAAGGGGATTTTTTGTGATTAAATGCGTAACAAATAAGAAAAGGTAACCGGCAGTAGAATAAACACTAAAACAATCAAAGCAAGCTTCCGCCCAGCTCCTTTCGGTTCCGGCCCGTTGCCGCTGAGCTTTCCGGGCAAAAATCAATTCTGAATCAGATATAGTCGGCGAATACATTATCAACCTCGCTCTACTGCTAAATTCCTGTAAAACAGTGTTGCACTTGCAAGATTAACTCGAAGTCTAGTGTTTATACTTATTTTCAACGGAAAATGACGTATCCACGACGAGTTGCAGTTAAAATCTGATTTTTCGCTTCAAAACAGGCGCACTACAGTGTTGAAAATTGAAAAGTGCCGTAGAGCGAGTCTGATGATGCATTCGCCGACTATAAATATATCAAACAAATCAAAATCGATTCAAAATCACCAATAAAAACGAGACAAATTTTTTTTTGAGTGTCCCCCCCCCCCTTAACTCATATTGCCCCCGAAAATCTACGTTTATTCATGGTCTTCGAATATTTCAGATCTAGGAGAAAATCAATTTGGCCCACCTTGATAAAGTCCCTGATGATACCCAACGGGCGATTTGTTTCATCTTAAGGAGTGTCCTGGACAGGTAAGATTCTAGTGTCACTTTAGGGATATCAATAATGTTTAGATACTTTCTTATCCAACTTTGGGAGGAGATATGATGCCCCCTTTTATTGGCTACTGTCTAAACATGCTTTATTTGTCTTAATTTAAGATAAAGAAGACGGCGTGGGAATGTGAAAACACACTGGGAGGAGAGATCACGCCTGGTAGCTCGCAACAGGATGGATGATGGCATTGATTTCCACCGAACAATTAATCTCGAGATGAGAAAAATTATTTAAGAGGTTTGTTTCTCTCTAAAATTACCAGAAATATAACTATTACGTTTCAGCCACTAGTCCCCGACTCAAATAATTCAACAGTTCCTGGTACCAGAGTTGCATGGAATTCAGACTTCAGACTTCCGGCTTCAGACTTCCGTATAAAAATATCCAATTCCGACTTCCGACTTCCAACTTCCGTTTAAAACATTTCACTTCCGACTTACGTTTTAAAGATTTTCACTTCCATGCAACTCTGCCTCGTACCTCCTTTACACAATTCCGCAAGTCTGTTGTTATTTTCTAATTTTCTATTCTCATTCACAAATTGTTTCTGTCTTTCTTTTGTTGTAGTTATTTATTTTATTCCGATAATAAATTTTCTCGTCTTTTCAAACCGTTTTATGGAGGCACCCAGCAAAATTCAACAGAGGCTAAATAACGAGCGGTTACAACATTTCGCCTAGATTTTTTGAAAACAGCGGCGGAGGGAAGGCAAATCAGAGGTGCAAGTCTGCTACGCGCTCTATTTGCCGCCGATTTGCAATCGATCGGCCGCTGTTTCGCCGGTAGAAGTTGCTGAGAACAAATTCCCGTTGAAAAAATAGCTGCGCTGTGGTGATGAGGGAGAGAGAACGAGAGATGCGCCAGCAGTTGTTCGTAGCGGCGCTTTTCCCGTCCGGGACACCGTATACCGCTGAAAATTTTCAGATAAAATTCTTGCAAGTTTGACGGAAAAAAATCTAAAAGTGGTAATGTAAACATAGTATTTTTATTTCAAAAGTGAGTTCAGCACATTAAAAACTACAGGAATCAATCATAAAAAGTCGTGAAACCGCTCTGAAATAACCCAAAAATTTCGATTTTCTAACTTTCATTTCATTTTTTCTGTTGAAAAAATCGGCCTGTAAAAAACAATAATTCATTATTAGAAATTTTCACTGTACTATTTAATACATAGTTGCAATAAAAATTGACGTTTTTCGACCTATTGGATGGAAAATTGTTTGTTCTCGGAGGCCGTATGCAAGAGACAGAGAAACGACGGGAAACCCGTTTTTCGGAAAACAAAGATAGGAAATTTCGTGTGCTGCGGGTGAGAGACACAGAGAAATGTGTGTGCCCATTTTCCGGTAAACGCGTCTCGCACACGGCCTCAGAAATTGATTTTCTTTTTCCCTTCAACATTTCGTTTATATCTACGAATTTTCTGGGGAAAATGATTTTTCGGCCTTATTTTCGGCGCGGTTTTTTTTTCACTTTTTTTGAACATTGTTATTTTCCCCCATTGGTTTACTTACCCCCGTAATTCTTTGATTTTTTAAGCGTTTATAAATAATTAAATGATTCAAAATAAATGCCAAACTTATTTCAGAAGTTTATTATCTTTACAATGAAAGTAGAAGGAAAAGAGAGGAAAGAAAAAAGCAGCGGTCTACCAGAAATAGCCGGCGTAATGCTCGTCGAACTATTCATAAGAGACGAGAAAAAATGGCATAATCGATCAAAAGCAGCAGGAAAAAATGGTAAAAGCCCCAGACAGGAAGCTTTGGAAGACTGGCAAGCTGAACTTGCAGCTATTGGCTGTGACAGAACCACCGAGCAGGTAAGTATTTTTTTAGCGCTTTCTCAATTTTGCAACGGAAACATATTTATTCAGATCTACTGTCGTGTAAAGGGTGATTTAGCAACGGTTAAATCGTTGCTGTCTCCTGAAAAGGCCGGTAGTGACCTGTCTCGGAAATTTGCAAAGCTAGATTTTGCACGATCACTTCTTTATGAACATCTAGCCGGTACACACGATGCTAATGAAGCTGGCGGAGATCAAGAATGTAAGAGAACAAAAGTTTCAAAAGTTAAATTCTTAATTGCAGCGAGTGCATGTCCATCAGAAGTTGTCGAAGAAGGCATTATTGTCAAATGTGAAGTTTTTGAAAACGGAATAATTGACGGTAATCTGCAACTAAAAGTTGAAAGCCCCGGCCATCCTACTGTTCCTAAAATCGAATTCAATGATGATGAGGGGTCAAGCAACAATTCAGAGGCTGTAGATTTCGAGAAAAATGAAAAGACTGAATTTTGCGATGCCATCAAAGAAGCTCAACAGAAAAGAAAATACGTTGTGAACGAGTAAGATTTGAAAATTAAGTGCTCAATATGTTTATTAATTTTCAGGCATTTCGAGCCAAAAAGAACATCAATGTTTAGCTCGCACATCGATATTAAGCGTGCAAAAATTAATTACTGGGCCGTTAAAGAACGACTTTTACGAGAAAAAGACAGAAGAGAAAAAGAACTTTGGGAAATCCAAATGAAAACTGCTCATTGGAATCAAGAAGTAGCGATGTTTGAAGCACGCAAAAGAGGATTGATTGAAGTAGATGAATCGAACGGGACGAGTAATGATTTAAATGGAAATGATCGGTAAATCACATGTTCATTGCAAAACTTATTTACAATGTAATTACCGATTTAAATGAATTTTTGATTTTTACTTTTTGCGAATAGTTCGATATATAAGAACCGAAAAAGAAATTGAAGGAATTTGATCGTCTAAACCCGTCTGGAATTGAAATTTTTTTTTCAAGTTTGGTGCAAAACGGTGCACGGTGTGTTGAAGCAGACATTTTTTAAAAATTAGTTCAAATTTCCGAAATTGCCGCCACATGCGCGTTCAAATTACAAAGTTACAGGGTTCTGTGCAAGCGTCGAAGCTTACGACAAATCAAAAACTTTTTATTAAAAAAGCATGAAAAAATTATGTTATTGTGAAAACAAAAAAATTGCGACGCGGTGTTTGCGTAATTTTAAAATTCAAACGAAGATGGGAACAAATCTCTTCATTTCCCATGCTATTTTTTTCATTGCCGTTTGAATTTCAAAAGTACGCAAACACCGCGTTGCAATTTTTTTGTTTTCACAATAATTCAACGAAACGTGTTTCTAATCGACATATGAATTTTTTCTTACGCGGAAAACTATCGACACACTGGTCGTGGCGAGACCACAGCCGCGTCGCAGGCGGGTCTGGCTGGTTTTTGCGAAGCACATCAAGTACATTGGGATTGGCGTGATTTTGAAGCGTCGTTTTTAAAAAAAGATGTTATTACTCTCGTCTCAGCACATTCTTTTTCAAAAAATGGAAAAAATAACACAGTTGAATCAAGTGCGACCGTAATGGCGCGGCCAGAAATGAAAAAAAGGTGGCCATAAATGCAGACATTTCCCCTTTTTTCTAAATTCAACCGTGCGATTTAGAAAAAAAGGGAGGAAATTTCTGCATTTATGGCCACCTTTTTTTCATTTATGGCCGCGCTATAACACATTCAAACAGAGAGAGTGAGCGAAAACAAGAGACCACATTTCTCACTCTTATTCATCCCTTCCTCTTTCTCACACTCTCTCACACTGTGGCATTTATTCAAATTTGGCAAATTCGAGGCGAGACGCCGAGATTAATCGTGAGTTTTTCCCATTTTTTGAAAAAGGATGTGCATCAGCTGAGACGAGAGTAATATGTTCCTTTAAAATTCATACGGTACATGCAATTTTTCATTCGATTTTTTGAACGTGTTGCGGCAAATTGACGTTTTCTGCGGTTTTAAAGATATTTTTTCGATACAATAAATTTATTTCGCCTTAATTTAAAGGGTATGCGTGACGTAATCACAAGTTTTTCTTCTTTAACGTGAATTACAATTGTAAATTTACCTTGATTAAAAATAACCTTTTTTGCTTTGTGCGCCACATTATAATCGAGCACAGAGACTGGTCTTTCCGTATTTTCTCTAATATATACTCGGCGAATGCATCATCAGCCTCGCTCTACGGCACTTTTCAATTTTCAACAGTGTAGTGCGCCTTTTTTGAAGCGAAAAATCAAATTTTAACTGCAACTCGTCGTTGATACGTCATTTTCCGTTGAAAAAAAGGAATACAACTAGAATTCGAGTTAATCTTGCAAGTGCAACACGGTTTTACAAGAATTTTGCAGTAGAGCGAGGTTGATGATGTATTCGCCGACTATAGGCGCATGCGCTTCTATTGTTTCATTTCTTCACAACTGCCGGGTATTTAGAGGTTTGCACACCAAACTCGCCAAAATACTTTCTAACCAAGCAGGCATGAGACGACCGAAGTTTGGTGTGCAAACCTCTATATACCCGGCAGTTGTGAAGAAATGAAACAATAGAAGCGCATGCGCCTATATTAGAGAAAATACGATTATTTTTAAAAAATGATTTGCCGCCAGCAGGGGTCGAACCTGCGACCTTGGGCTTATTAGACCCACGCTCTAACCGACTGAGCTATCACAGGTAAACCGGCATGGCCGAATGGTGGTCCACTGGTGCGCCGCTCGATGCTCGAGTGACGGAACCACCAACGTTTGAATTTGCGGTTTTTCAATGGCCGACTTTTCACGCATCCGCGGCTTTTCAATGCGCGAGTTTCTCTCACTGCTCCTGAAATTTACTGATCTCGAGATGGAATTGAGTATGTTTATTAAAAGTTTACCATTCAAAAAACAAAAGCTTTGTGAAAAAATGAAGGTTTGCCTAACGGAAAAAAGTAATTTAGTATTTAAAATCGATGATGGCATAGGGATCCTCGCACTCGTTCCAATTGGTTCCTGCGCCTTCAACCAATTTTAGGCAATATGTGATCCGAAACGTGCCGTCGCTGCAAAAATAAAACATTTAATACAATCGTTACTTAATTTAATGTGGTTTCTCATGATAATAAAAATGACCCTATTTTTTATTACCCTAAACTCGTGAAGATAGGACCGCTTTCCTTTTCTTTGACAGCCGCCTCAGCTAACGTAATGTTTTCCGTAGACCATCTTTTTACAAAGGGAGAATGAAAAGGACCATCTTCCTGGAGCAGAACTTTAGGAAAATGGACAGTATCAGTGTTGGTCTGGAAGACGGCTTTTTTCCATTTACTGATTGAAAAAATTGAATTATGGGCGGCCAGAGAAACGAAAGAGTACTTCTTAAGTGACGGCGGCCCTATGCATTGACGGGCCTATCTACACAAGTTTAGGGTAATTGAATTTTAATGGGGTTATTCTCGAAATATAAAAAATAGCTAAACAAGTAAAAAACTCAGTGAAGATTCGGGGAATGCTCCGATTGGCCTGACAATGAAACTTTGAGAAACAATGGCAAAAATACTCCCGGACATTCCCATAGGTTTTCAGAAAAATCGATACTTTGGTCTGAAATTTTCTGGGAATGTGGTGGAGTATTTTTGCCATTATTTCCCAAAGTTTCAGGTCAATCGAGGAATTTTCCGAATTTTTGCTGGTTTACGCTATTTTTTGTTATTTCGTGAATAACCGCATAATACTTTCGAACTAAATTGCAGTTAAAAAATTACAGTTTTACTTTCAAGCATAACCTCATTTCTAAAACTCACATTTTTCAACTTTTTCACATTTGAGAATCCCGTAGAAACTTCCGAACGCTCAGACATTTCATCTCTGACGCCGTCATGGAAAATTGGAGATGACGCCTGAAATTGTTTGTATTTAATAGCATAATACATTTATTGCACTTACTGTTTGAGCTCATCCGAAATACACCATTCTCTGCGTTCTATTTACAGTGAATCTTGTTAATTCGTAAGCAACGTAGCTTCACACGAAATAAGCTGAAAAATCATTATTCGGGAAATTAATAGGGCAATTAAGCAATAATTTAAGTAATAATAGAGACTCACGAGCGAAAAAAGAAAAGAAAGAACATTGCATCAGATCACCCGCTAGCGCTGAGGCCGCAATCAATTGTTCGCACATCGGTGGCTCACCAAGAATCTCGATTTGCCCGCCTCGCGCATTGTTTCTCATTCAGCCGTGTCTCACACATTGTTCGAACATCAGCGTCTGAATGTTTCCTTCTCCTCCACCGTACAGGAACCATTCGCGCATTACCGCCTATTGAGCCACTATTCAGACACAGTTCATCCATGCCGGTTTACCTGTGATGGCGGCTAACATTTTTGTTGTATCACTGTGAGTACGAATGATTGTCGCTTTCAGAAATTTGATGGACATTTCAGCAGGCCTGTTTATTGTAATTTAAATCAACTCGGCAAAAGTCGCCAACTTCTAAGCAACACTTATGCAACTTTTATGCAAACTTTATGCAACAATACTTTTAGACTTTATACAACGGTTGCATAAAGTGTGCTTAAAAGTTGCACAAGTGCTGAACAAAAGTTGCACATTTTTTGTTCAAATTTTGTTTTTTTTTTCTCTCACACCCTCTCACTCTCTTAAATATATCAATAGATATGAACATATAAAAATATTTTATTATGGAAAAACTCTTTAAATAATAAGGTCAGTGGGAAATTAATAAATTATTTATCGTGTTCGGCATCTGCTTGTCGAAAAAATCAGCGCGGCCGTCCGGTGCATTCTCTCCGTCTTCCAACCAAGGTGGCTACCACATTCGCATTACTTCTGGAAGAAATAAATTCATACAAAGCTCAGGAAAATGTCTGCAAAATTCCACCAGACACTTGCCAAAAAGCCCGGCGATCGCGCCGTTTGTTGTGGCCAGGCTTTCTAGGAATTTCCCGAAATTTTGAAAACTGTTTCCAAAAGTTCGGGAAATTCAGGAAACAAAAATAAAAAATTTGGAATTCCGTCGGAAAATCGGAAAAGAAAATCCGGAATTTTCCAACGAAACTCGGACGAGAAGTTTTTATTTTTAAGAAAGCCTGGTGGTGTCGTTTCGCCGTGTGAGGCCGAGGTCGCGCTGCACATGATATTGTGCCGCGAAAAATGGCGTATGCTCAAGTCTGGCCATCGTCACAGGCCGAGAAGACGTGATTTCGGCGCGACCTCGACATCTCACGGCGAAACGCCACGGCAAACGAAGCGATCACCGAGGGTTTCCGGCAATCGCGCCTTTTGACGAAATTTCGCCAAAAAATCATGGAGAGCCACCCGTTGGAATTAAAAACTTACACAAGCGATCGATGTTCTTGGTTTCTTGTCATATTATGAAGTGGCGTTGAGAATCTGCAAATTATAAATTTGAATCGAAAGAATGCTGATGGACGCTGACGTATATCGACAACACTAAGCGAGAGGTGAGTAAATGCGCTCCATTGAATGGCGCCAATTTGAAATCTTCCACTGTCGTGCACCGTTATTTTTCTCACTGCGCATCGATTTCTTCCTTGTCTCCGCGGAATTATTAATTTTTTTGTAAAAATAATTCTTTTTTTGCTTTTTTTTTTCATAAACGCTTTGAATGTGAGTTTCTAAACATTTATCGATTCACGGAAAGTTCAGTGGCAACGCTCCGGAAGCATGTGTGACACTTTTCAATTTGGCGACCGGAGGGAGCTGGGTGAAAGCATGCTTTGTGACGGGATTTTTTGGGATTTAAAGTCTAAAGGTGAGAAAATGTTACCGGGAGCCGATTAAACACTCAAAAGGATCAAAGCTAGCTTCCGCCCAGCTCCCTCCGGTCGCATATTTGAAAATTATCACACATGCTTGAACTTTCCGGACGAAAATAAATTCTGAATGAGATAAATATATCAAACAAATCAAAAACAATGCAAAATCGCCAATAAAAACGAAACAAAAAATGTTCTTGAGTGGACCCCAACTCCATCTGCCCCAAATTAAAATTGTTTTGTTAATTTTTGAACGAAAGGGGTGAAAACGGAGACGGGATAGAAGAAAATCAATGCGCAGAGAGAAAAATAACGGTGCACGACAGTAGAAGATTTCAAATTCGCGCCATTCAGTGGAGCGCATTTACTCACCTCTCGCTTAGTGCTGTCGATATACGTCAGCGTTGCTGATGGTGCGCTCAATAAACGCAGAAAAAAAATGCAAAATTTACAAAAATAAGCGTTCGTGTATTTGTGGTATTGACTGCCCGACAAAAAGGTCAAATGCTCCGCTGAACTGAACGCTATGCGATTTTCATTTTTTTTTTTTTTGCATTCATCGAACACACCATAAAAATAAAATAAATATATATTCCGATTAAATAAAAGTGATAAATATTATTGATTAAAGACGAAAATGGGCCGAAAAATTCGGATGAATGAGCACGGCCGCATTAGTATGAAAAATCAATATCGAGACATCTTAAAGTTTGCATAAATGTTGTACTTTTTGCAGTTTCTGCATAGATGTTGCATAAGTGTTGCTTAAAAGTTGCGACAGCCTTAAAGTTTGCGTAAAAGTTGCCGACTCTTACCGAGTACGCATAAAAGTTGCGTAAGTGTTGCTTAAAAGTTGCGACAGCCTTAAAGTTTGCGTAAAAGTTGCCGACTTTTACCGAGTACGCATAAAAGTTGCACAAGTGTTGCCTAAAAGTTGCGACAGCCTCAAAGTTTGCGTAAAAGTTGCCGACTTTTACCGAGAAGTTGCATCATTAGAACGCAAAACCGCGCCCACTTTTTGTGCATAGTATTTTGCAGAATCGTGCACGAATTTTCTTTGTTTTTTTATTATTTTCTTCTGCGAATTATGGACAATATTTGGAATTTTATTTAAGCTGCTTGATTTTTGTTGCTATTTAATTATTTTTAGTTAGAAACGTTTAATTTTTTCACTTTACCACTGAAATAGCAATTAATATGGGGAAATTAATGCTCCTCCGAGTTGTATTGATTGCCGCTTTACTATTTATCGACTTCTATCGGCAAACAATCATTTCCCTCTGTTTTTTTCCTACGTTTGCTCATTTACTACCTTTTTCAAAAAATAATATGTCGATATAAATTGAATTTTCGAAATAAATTAATGCCTTCTGTGCTAAAAAATCGTTTCTCACCCGAATATATTAAAAATGGGACACGGATAATTTTCGGGCAATTTACGAGTATCTTTTCTTTGGAAGAATGTAGGAAATGATAAAACGTATTGTCGGCCCGCCAAAATGGTCAAAAGCGCTGCACGGGGTCGCCGAGGGAACATCGAGAAAGCGCGCTCTACTGGACTACCGTATTCTCCTAAATTAATAATTGGCATCATGCCAAAAATCGTATATTTTCCATTTTGTCCTATTTTTTGAAGAAAAGTGGCATCATTTTTTCTAACTAATTTCTTTTTTATTTATTACCTAAACCTCATCGTGCCATTATTTCCGGAAATCGCCGAATGGAGAACAAAGAGACATCTCATCAGAGAATGATACAGAAAAAAAAAAAAAAAAAAAAAAAAACAACTTTTATTTTTAAAAAATAGAGTTGGGAATATTTCGTGAACTTCGTGCTTTTACTTGGACTTCTGGAACTTGGGTGGCATTCCTTCATGTGCGTGGAGGTTCTTGCGCACATTCCTGAAAATATTGAGATTGAATAATTTCTAATGGGGTTATTCACGAAACCCGAAAAATTGGCGAAAAAATTCAGCGAAACTTCGAAGAATGCTCCGATCGGTCTGAAACTTTGAGAAACCATTTAACAAATACTGCGGGCCATTCTCAGAAAGTTTCAGACCAAAATATCGATTTTGAAAGTTTTCATTAAAAATCGATATTTTGGTTTGAAACTTTCTGAGAATGGCCCGCAGTATTTGTTAAATGGTTTCTCAAAGTTTCAGACCGATCGGAGCATTCTCCGAAGTTTTGCTGAATTTTTTATTTATATTTTGCTGGTTTCGTGAATATGGCGCAAAAACAAAAAATTACTCACCTTCTTGTAGAGCTTGTCGTAGGTAGCCTGGTCTAAAATCACAATGTTGTGAATCCTATCCCTGATATGTCCCTTCGACCACTTCTTCTTCTTGGCCTTTCCTCATCCCGATCATTCCTTCTTTTTGGAGCCTTGCCTACCTTCGGGTCCTTCTTTGGAGGTGTTTTACCTAGAAAATCAATAATTAGCAAAAGAAAACAAATAAAAAAGTTCACAAAAAAGCGCATTAATTCAATTTGAAAAAGAACGTGTCAAACTAGTGAAAAATCGATTCATGCGATGTTGAAAAAAACACGGGCGGAGAAACAAAGTGGTCCCATGATATAGCATTGATAGTTAAGAGGCACAGAGTCTCTCCTCTTCCTCTCACCTTTCGCCTCTTCATTATCAATGCTATATCATGAGAAACTTATCTCTCTGCGTGTGTTTTTTTTCACATATCTCAACATCGCATGATTTTGAAAAAAAGTTATAAATAATCCTAACAAAATCAAGCGGGAATGGAGTTTAGAAAATTAAAAATAAATAAAAACAACACATGAAAAACAAGAAATGAACGGCGCCGATTTCGCCACGTATCGCACACGTGGATGAGTCGCTACGCACTCAATTGGCCGCGTTCGCGGGGCGATCAAAATTTTTTCAGCGATGTTCCTTCGGCGACCCCGTGCGCTGTGCTGAACTCAACGCTGTGCGATTTTCATTTTCGTCTCCAAATTATTTCATTTCACCTGTAAATTCAACGTGAAATTAAATAATTTGGGAACCAGAATGAAAATCGCATAGCGTTGAGTTCAGCGGAGCACGTTTGGCCATTTTTGCGGGCCGACAATAGGAAAAGAAGGTAAAATTACAGTATAACCCCCATGAAATACCAGTGTAACCCCCCTCGGAAAAGGAGGATATAGCCCCCCGCAGATGCAAACGCGCTCCACCGAATTGAAATATGTATTTCGTGTAGAGGACGCCGAATTGTCATCATTTTTCATATTTTACTCATCATTATTCCTATTTTCTGTCGTTTTCGAGGATTTTTTCTTTTTTTTATTGGATTTTTGTAGCACGTGGTTTGGTGTAATTCGACTTCGCTCAATTTTTTGCTGGGTTTGTTGCTATTCTGTTATATGTAGGATATTCTGATACAGCGGGGGGCTATTCTGATATGACGGGGGTTATTCTGATATGATGGGGGTTATTGTGATATGACGGGTGTTATTCTGATATGATGGGGGTTATTCTGATATGATGGGGGTTATTCTGAAATGACGGGGGCGATATTGATATGGGAAACTAAGCAAATTCGCAAGAAAAAACCGAAGTGGGGGCTGTTCTTACCTTTTCCGAGGGGGGCGATAGTGGTATGAGATGGGGGGCTTATCTGATAAATTACCAAAGGTATCAGAATGACCCCCCCCCCATTTCTACTGGTGGGGGATTATTCTGGTATATCAGTATACCAGTGTAGCCCCCCATACAGTATAACCCCCACCGAGTAAATCGGGGCAAAATCAACTGGCGGGGGGCTATACTGATAAATTACCGGAAAAGAACAGTGGGAAATGATTTTTTGCCATTTCAATCCCCTTTCTCTTTTTTTTCTAGAATTTTAATACCTTTACCATCAAAAAATGACTAAATGGTGGTATAGTCGGCGAATACATCATCAACCTCGCTCTACTGCAAAATTCCTGTAAAACAGTGTTGCACTTGCAAGATTAACTCGAATTCTAGTGTTTATACTTCTTTTCAACGGAAAATGACGTATCCACGACGAGTTGCAATTAAAATCTGATTTTTCGCTTCAAAACAGGCGCACTACAGTGTTGAAAATTGAAAAGTGCCGTAGAGCGAGGCTGATGATGCATTCGCCGACTATATGCTTTCCCTTTTTTTCTTCGATCGAAATTTTATTTTGTGTTTCAGACTCTCGTGAGTTTGTCGATGATATTTATTTTGTACCTAATTATTTCTTCTTTAAAAATTCAATTGTAGGTTATTTGACAACATCAAGTTGGTGCGAAGAAGAAGAATGAGTTGATGGTAAGATGACAAGATTGCACCCTTTGATGGAGCAGAAAAAAGCCGACGGACAAATGCGAGGAAAATGCAGCTTCCACGTTGGGTAAGTAGATATTAAATTAAATTCCTGTAGGAAAATACCGGAGAGAAAAAGTAGAAACAAGGAAAAGTTATGAGAAAATTGCATATTTTCAGATTCCCTTATCACGCGTGAAGTTAACTAGAAGTTGCACCGAAGAGAGCTTACTTTACTTGTACTTGTGATACTTGTATAGAAGATCTGTGGATTCTGTCTCAAATAGACAATGCTGAGGGCAATGAGCATAAATCGAACATCCTGCATCCGTTAATGGGTAATTTTAATATTTTTGTTTTTGAAATCATGCAAATAATGAATATATGAATTAAATTGAAGTTTCTTACATAGGCGAGAACATAGGCAACTTGGCAACAATTTTTTGTATCATATGGTAGTAAAAATGTCAAAAATCAATTGAATGAGTTGGTAAGAGTGTTAAAAACAACGTGTTGTGATTCCGACAAGCACAGTTAGTAGATCTTATAGCGGTGAAGAGTGGACGCAGGCAGTTATTCTGATGAGAGACTTCTCCACGCAAACTCCTGAAAATTCTACTGCTTTGACAACAGAGGTTTGATTTTTGGAAAAACAATTACCAGTTGGAATGCTATGGATCTACACTGTAATGGAATTTTTTTTAACGTTCGTGGATTTTTTCAATTTTAAAAAAACGAATGTGTGATGACTCACAATGTACCCTTTTTGAGGTGTCGTTGGAGCTACCGACGCTTTAACGGGATTCTAACAAACTACAGTTACGCGACACGGATCCGATGTGCTTCAGAGTCTTGAAAAAAGAAAACTATGAAGAGAGTGGAAAAGAAAGAAAGATATCGACATATCGTCTCGAAACTGAATATGCCCTAAAGAGTTTTGAAAGAAGTTCAAACGTGGATCCATGACGGCATGTCGCCTACGAGCGGATGGCAACATGCCAACACCACAATGTATAAGAAAGCGCGAACAGTGGATGTCGAGAGCGCTCAATCCGGCCAGCTAAAGAAAAACAACGAGAAAAAATAAGAATGGTCCTCGCTATTCTTACTGAAGATGGAGTTCTGCCCTCGAGAAAATACATTTTTTTGTGGATAAAGACGATGAAAATAATCAAAAAGCGGACTACCACGAAGTTATCGATAGTAATACGTTGG
Source organism: Caenorhabditis japonica (assembly GCA_963572235.1). Taxonomy (NCBI): domain Eukaryota; kingdom Metazoa; phylum Nematoda; class Chromadorea; order Rhabditida; family Rhabditidae; genus Caenorhabditis; species Caenorhabditis japonica. The sequence goes on along the minus strand of OY754347.1, from coordinate 13,264,548 downwards.
AAAAGTACATGAGCAAATTTTTTCCCGATTTCTCAAAACTTGCCGCTTCCAAAGGCGTGCTCATCATTGATAACGCACGATGATGGTACGACCACAACGCTACTTGGGAAAAGGTACAACACACAAACAATTCATTTTCCTTAAAATTTTGTTTCCAGCCGCTGACGCAGTCCAGTAAACAAGGCGATATTCAGCCATGACTTGAAAATCACCGCATTTTCTACGACGCAAAGGCTTGACGCCCAATGGAGGAAGACATACATTTACAGTATACGAATTCGATAAGTGGACAGATGAGGTCAAAGAAGTTACAATCTTTAGACTTCCACCATATCATTGCTATTGGAACCCTATCGCTATCTGTGGGCCCAAATGAAAGCAAGGATTCGATGAATAGGATCGGTTGTGGCTGGCATGCCTATTGTAAAAAAGTAATACATATACGCACGGCTTGATTACTGGGTGATTTTTTGCAGGTGCGTGATGGAACCCTCGAAACTCTTCGAAAATTTTCTCCTTCGCAAACAGACGCACTTTTTGGACATACGCGTTAACGTGAAAATGATATTCGAACAATTCTGGATAAGGAAACCGATAGAAGAAGACACATCTTTCGAACTTCTCTATGAGTCGGCACCAGAACATTTTTTCCGCCGGTTTTTTTTTACTATTTCCGATATAAATAGGCTCAACTGTTTCATTTAAATACTTTCTAAAAATTTCAGCTCAAAATATTCATTATTTTTCGAGTTAAAGTCCTTTTTATGCCCTTCTTGACAGTCCCTTCTCCTACCAAATTATTTAATATCACATTGAATTTATACGTGAAATAAAATACTTTGGAAGCCAAAATGAAAATCGCAGGGTTGAGTTAATTGTCAGCGAAGCTCGTTTGACCATTTTAGTGGGCCGACAATATATATCTCGACATCGCGTGAATTGAAAAAAAAAACAGTTTTTTTTTGTCAATAACCGCATTTGACGTGTTGTGTTTAAGAGTCCGGGCGCGTTTCTTCACTCCCTCCTAATGCCCCAGGGTCTTCGCCTTTTCCCGCTGGACTTTCTTTTTTAAAAAAGATTTGCCGCCAGCAGGGGTCGAACCTGCGACCTTGGGCTTATTAGACCCACGCTCTAACCGACTGAGCTATGGCGGCTGACATTTTCGCCGTATCATTGTGAGTACACATGATTGTCGTTTTATATTATCAACAATTATTAGAACCTAATGGTAATTAATAGGTAACTTCTGAAATACGCTAGGTGCGTCCTCGTTCGGAATTCAACAAATTCGAACCCCATTTTTACGCCATACTTTAGCCGTGTCCAAGATTTTAAACAGTCTAGGAATCACAAAAAAGTAAAAAAAAATTCTTATTGCAAGAAAATACAGACGCGCACAGCCAAAAATGACGGTACTGTAGTGGTTTTGCTGCGAGACAATATGCGTTTTTCCCTGTTTTTGTGATACAGTTTTTGTTTAGACAACTTTCATTAATTATTGCTCAAACAATTTTCAAACATTAAGGAAAAAATGTAATCAAATATTGCGTTTTCAATCGACTTGCGACATGAAAGCGCAAGTCTGCATTCACCGTTCTGTCTGCGTCTCTTCAAATAACACTATGTTTGCATTGTCGCGCACAAAAAAGTGGGCGGAGTTTCGCGTTCTCATGTCGCAAGTCGATTGAAAACAGAATAGATAGACAGTTGAAATTAAAAACTCTAAAGTGATGAAAAGTAAGCTAACGAAATCAACAATTGTAAATATCAAAAAAAAAATTAACTTGAAATCCGTTTCATAACCGTGGAAATAGCAGTTCGTGTCCCTGCACCTTTTATTTTTCGAGGTCTCTTGCCCAAAATGCGCAAAAATTCCATACGGACAGAGCTAAAATCAAAAAGTCACTCATTATCAGTTTTCAAAAGTGTAACCTGTTTAGAAGCAGCAGTAAAATTGGATTCATATAAATTCCAACCTGCCAGCAAATATTCATAATTGCTCGCATGCTTTTAGTGGCGTTTTCCAGTCGATAGTTTGATGTATTCCAAAATGCAAGTGTTGCAGTAGCGTATATTGTAATAAACGTGTACTGGCAAGCAATGGCGATCTCGTTTCGACGCTTTGGAGCGCTTCTCATTTTTCTTTTTTTCTGAAAAAAAAAACATCAACTGTTAATATTTTTTTGGAAATTCCAAGTTCTATACATACCACATAAATTACAAAAACGATAGTGATATAGCATGTGTAAGTTATGAAAAAGCTGGTAAGACTCATGGTCAGAAAGAGAATGGAGAAATATTTTGCACAGTGGACACTGTAATCAAACGTCCATGCTGGTAACAGAAAGGTCCAGTAGCCAGTAATAACGCCGGCGATATAGGCAAACAGGTAAAACAAGGCTCCGAGAGTGAATATGAACTGTGAAAAAAAAAAAATTATAAAACATCTGTTTTGAAAATCATGTTAAGCTCACTTTAACCCAAATCGATGTTTTGGTATTCTTCAAAATTTTCTTGAAAATCAATATTCGACAAACAGCTAATAGAGCCATCGTAAATAGCTCGGCTTGGAAGAATATGATCATAGCACAACCAATTGCCTTAATTCCATGTATATAATTTAACGCTGTTCCACCTGAGAATACTCACCTGGAGCACAACCACTGGCATTTTCTGAAGCGCTGGCCAAATCAAAATTGGTGCGGTCAAGAAATGACCGGCAGACTGTACAAATTGGGCAAAATTGATAACGTTCACAAGTTTATAGGTCAAACTTGAGCCTTCCTGGTTTTTGCGATGAACCGCGAGGATAACAAGCAGGGTGAGAGGAATTTGTGGAGCAGATAGGAGAAAATAGACAATTCCAAACCAAAATTCTTCAGAATCCGGGTTCAGCTCCATTTTTTGATGCAGAAATGTAAATTTCTTGACAAAGTCAAAAACGTTGAAGAAAAAGAAATTTAGGAAATGGAATGCACTGTCGGGTGGTGCCGTGTATGAGAATGGTGGGATAGAAAAGGAAGAAAAACATGTTATTGAAATTATTTCTTTTCTACGTGGAATATCCAAAAATCTAAGATATCGGGAATGCGGGAAGACTTTCGCACACTTTTCAATTAATTGCACATATTAGGTTTTCCTGAAATTAATCAGAAATTCATTTGTGGAAAACAATAATCAATGAGCAAGTTTCCCAGAATTTGAAATGTGGGCGGAGTCAAAAACTAGCAGACACCGGAGCGGATTTCGAAAAATGGCGTCGCTCGGCCCAAAGACACTGGAACCACGGAAACTGTGGGTTGTTGTAATTGTTGTAATAATTCCTTGAAATCTTCGGTGTTGACGGCAGCGTTGTTAAGCATTATGTTGACAGGGTTTTTGTTGGAGAAGGCATTCCTCATCACTTTGGTTTTGTTATTATTTATCTGCCACGATTAGGTTCTTATCATTGCTGATATTACCAGACGACAACCATGTGTACTAACAGTGATACAACAAAAATGTCAGCCGCCATAGCTCAGTCGGTTAGAGCGTGGGTCTAATAAGCCCAAGGTCGCAGGTTCGACCCCTGCTGGCGGCAAATTTTTTTTTCAAAAAAAAAAATTTTTCTGATCGATGTGTTATATATAAATAACAACTTGTCCACTCTATGCATCTCAACCGACAGTAATTATGTAGATAAAAAAAAAAGAAAAGATAGAAGAAATTTGGAAGGGAGTTTGGATTAGCCCTTTTCCATACTAAATAACCGATTCCCGTCATATTTTGAAAACGATACCATAACTATTATTGATTTATGACGTAGCGAGACAGCGTGTCAAGTTATGCGTCAGCAATCGCCGGGTCTCGCCACGATTCAGCTCCTGGCGGCGAGAGAGGAAACAATTTCTTGCAAATTTTTTTTCTGATATTTAGTCAAATTATGAGGAACAAGTTAATCAAATTTTTTTCTACTTGCTCGGAGGCGGCGGTGTATAATTGTTTTGTGAAGCCCAAGTGCCCAATACTCTTCGCATTTCATCTGGGCTCTTCTTCCGGCTCCTTCTAGATGCTCTCCTCAGATTCAAGCTGATGACAGCCGGATCCTGGCACAATCTTTGAAGAAATGAAAAAAAGAAGTGTGTAATGTCTTATTTCAGGCTGTCCGTGCTTAAAAACGTCAACGCCAAGGCCAAGAATACCGCTTTTCGAAAATTTCTTTCTTTCTCTGCGCCTCTTTCTCTTCTTTTTCCCTCACTTTTTCACTCGTTGTCTTTCCAATAGGCGCCTGCCTTTTTCCAATTTTTCGTCTCTGTCTACTATTTATTTTGCGACAAAATATATAAAAGCGTGCGGGGGTATAGCTCAGTGGTAGCACAGGTAAACCGGCATGGATGAGAAGTGATTGAATGGTGGCCCAACAGGCGGTAATGCGCGAATGGTGCCTGCTTGGTGGAGGAGCCGCAACAACAATGCGTGAGTGTCCGCTAATTTCTGAACGATGCACCACCGGTGGGCGAATAATCGATCGCGCAATATGGCCTCAGCGCATGCGCTTGATCCTATGTAATTTTAATTTGTTTTTCTCGTGAAGTTTACTATGGTTTTTTTTACATCTTTTTCTATTTGTATTTATTTATTTGTATATTGAAGTACGTGAAAAACTTGTTTACCTTCACTATAAAATTAAAAAATTAATATAATTGCATCATCAGTTAAAACCAAACTGTACCTATGAATACTTGAACTTTGTTCAAATATTACCGCGGCTAGAAACCGTACTGAATCAAGTGAGCTATTTGAAAAAAAATTTTATTTTACAGTGAACCGTGAGGAAGCCGCTGAGCTTCTCAAAAATCTCACTGTTGCCGACGACGGAACCATTCATCATGTCTTAAAGAGATATCGGATAGTCTTTCAAGAATCTTCTCGGTTGCTAGCTCCTCGGATCGCCGTCCGGAACTCTGGCTGTTTGCTGCTTCTACGAGCCGTTCATTGTTGTTGGAAACTATTTGGAAGAGGTTTGATTTTGGATATTTTCAAAGAAAAAACACATTTGTTTTCTGTCATTTCGAAACTGGAACGTTTCGAAACTTTAATGCAATTTTTCGTCGCCGTGTTCGCAGTATTGACAAAATTTGGACAAGGATAAAATAGTTGTCGTACCTTTACCAGTAAATTCGACGATTTTTTCAAAATTTACTGAAAAACTTAACGTTAAAAATGCACTAAAGTTTCGAAACGACCCAGAACCGTGATTTTTTTTAATGAGTCGCATCATTAAAAAGGGAAACCCCGCCAACTTATTCGCGTGCGACCGCGCAATCGGCTCTGGGACGTTTCGAAACTTAAAAGTTTTGAAAAGTTTTCGTTTCGAAACGTCCGAGGGCCGTGCAATTACGCTATATTTTAAGAGACACAGACAGAATGGTGTTTGCGGACTCATGTTTTCATGATGCCGCTCGTTTGGAAATACAAAAATTGTTTACTTTTATCCTGAAATTGGACGCTGAGCACCATATTCATATTCACTTCACGATGTTAAAAAAAATATATGTTCAGATCGCTGGCCGTACTGGTGCAGAAAATTCAATAATCGTCACGTTGATATAAGTTCTCAACATTATTGCTCATATCGGATGTGGATGGGTTGCTGATCAGCCAGAAGTCTCCGTCTGGTTGTCAACTACATTGCTCTTATGATGGCTGGACTCGATACCATGATATTTCCATTCTACACAGAATACTGGAGTTTCTTGGTGTTCTTCGTGTTATTTTCTATTGGAGTTGTTTGGCGCTATTCGGGATCGCGCTGGTAAGATCTTCGACTATTGTGTGTTCAATAGAGTTGCACAAAAACCCGCCTGCTTTTTAAATAGACACATGCAAAAAATTGAACGGGCGTTAATGTTTTAATGTAGCCTCTCGATTGAACACAAAATAAGAATAGGTCCACTATTTCTACAAAAACCTATTTTCTGTAAATTCCTATTCGATACAAAGTTTATTTATTTTCAGGAACGGAATGTTTCGAAATCGGATCTTCAAATCAAAAATTGTTCGTCTATGGAAAACCACCAATGACAAAAGGCGGACGACGAATAATTAATGTGCATTTTTTTTTTCCATTTTTTGAATAGTTGTATTTAATAAAAATGCCCGATCCCTTTTTAAAATCAATATGTTTTATGAGCGAAAAAAGACACTTTGCGCATAGAAAAACCGCTGATGCGCGAAAGGTGGACCATTGAAAAACCGCAAATTCAACCGTTGGTGGTTCCGTCACTCGAGCATCGAGCGGCGCACCAGTGAACCACCATTCAGCCATGCCGTTTTACCTGTGAGAGCGCTCCCTTAGCATGGGAGAGGGCTGGGGTTCAATTCCCCATACCTCCAGGAATTTTTTTTTTCCATTTGGTGTTTTTTTTTAAATTGTCGTTTTTCTAGAAACAGAAGCTAACTAAATTGACAAGAAACAGAAAAGTTTATTAATTTTTTTTGAGAGAAAGAAAGACGGGAGGGAGTGGCAGGTCACGGATAAATGAGCAGCAAATTAAAAAAAAAACAATATTGCAAGCGATGAAAAAAAGCGATGGCGAGTTGGTGACAAAAAAATATGGGAAAAGAGGCAAAGTGGTCATAGGAAATGAAATCGTCTTGGTTCTGATTTGAACGAGTTAGAAAGGGGATAAATAAGTAGGAAAAGTTGAGGACCACAAAAAATCAAACTGGGAGACTATGCGTGTACGTGGCATGATGATAGTCGTCTCCTCTCAACCGCTCCTCATTGTCATGCTCATATTCGCGGGACTCGGTGACGTATCTGGAAATTTTGAACTTTTAAGTGTATCCTGCTTTACTTTCTACCTTGTAGTATGAGTTCTTTTCACATTTTTCTCCACAATCTCGCCCTCGTCATCACTCAAACAATATGTTCGCTCTCTGGTCTCAACCTCATCGTAACCGTCCATTGGCTCTACTCTTCCCATATCTCTCTCGTAGGCAAAGTTTCTATAGCTGGAGCGGTCATTGAATTGCCCGTTTTCATGGCTTTGGCGTTCGAATCGGTCCCGGCTTGCCTCACGGCTGGCATATCGTTGATTCGTCTGGTAGTCACTTCTGGATCTGTAAAAAGGAAGAACAAGGGGATTTTTTTTTAACAAGAAGCGCTACTCACGGAATAGTTCTTGTGTATCCCTCGTGAACCATTCCCTCTCTGACCGAGTATGACCCTCCAGCCATCACGGACCCTTGGTCGTACTCTCCTTGTGATCTAGAGTACTGATTCTGGCTATGTTGATGATGATGACTCTCCAAGTCGGTGGCGCCAACGACGACCTGTTTTAATACAATTTATTCTCATAATCGAAGTTTTCCTAGTGCGCTTACAGCTGGCTGAACTTTGACCATATCCTGAGTATCAGTAGCCACACAGTTCACAGAAACTTTATCGGTCCCCACTGCACAATCTTTCCCACTGCTATCGACGACCGTAACGCTGAAAAAGTAAAATGGAAGGAAGTCATGTTTTATGTTTTGAAATGAATGCTGAATGCAATATACATAGTATTTGTCCATGTTCGTTTGCCTCCTTCTCTATGTTTGGACTAGAGAAACAGAAACTAACTATAACTATACAACACATTACGATACGATATGACTCTGTCATGGATATAAAGCGTAACGTAACCGACCAAAAAAAAAAACGAACGAACGAAATAGGACCGCAGGGAGTGTGTCATATTTTTGAACAAAACATAGGTATGTATATTGATTGAGATGAAATTCTTTGTTTTCTTTTTCGTATACAGAATAGAATAACTTACGTTGTAGCATCTCGACGTTCCCGTCTTCTCTTCATGAAGGCTGCAAAACAAAGAGCCAGAAGACAGCAGAGAAGGAGAAGGAGGAGAAGAAGGATGAGGAGCCAGAGCCACCAGGGCCAAACTCCAGCGGCGCCTGAAATTGAATTGCACCAAAAGTTTCGGGGCGTATTAGTTCTTATAATTTCTAGGTTTCTAAAACTTTAAACGCAGTTAAAAACCCGACTGACTATGAAGGTTAAAAAAATTACATCTAAAACCCCACACGAAAATAAATCACACCAAAACTTCTAAAATTGACTGCCGAGAAAAAAAAACACACACACCCAAAAATTGATAAAATCAAATAAAATTGAAAAAACCCAAAAACCCACCAGAAACAGCACCAGCAGCAGCAGCACCAGGAGCACCCGGAATTATTGGCTGAACCGGTGGCGGTGGAACCACACCTGGCGATTGTGGTGGTGGTGGTGGTGGCACATTGTAAGCACCGCCAAATGGAGGAGAGGGATAGACATTAGAAGGTGGAGGTGGGATTGGGATAGGAAAGGCGGCTCCTGAATCAAATAGCATGCTAAGGGAATCAGATAGAGAGAGGTTAGACTAAAAAGAAAGTAGAAGACCTGAATTGGATGTTAAAGAAAAATTAAGTAAACAACCACATGCATGCAAAATATGTACACTTACCTGCTCCATAGCCACTTGGCGGGTAGTGAAGTTCCATGTCTTGATAGTGAAAATGCGACAGAGCAATTTGATCTTGCCGCTGGCAGGAGCGCTGTGTGAAAAAGGGAATAGGCGGGAAAAAGTGTTCATTTTTATTCTATTCTTTTTCATTTTATTTATTTCATTTCATCACAATCTCATCTCTTCACTCCACCTCTCCTTGTTTGTTTCTCTGCTTTTTTCCTGCCCCATTTTTTTTTAATTCTGTATTCGGGAATGTGTTAGTCAGACAGTGTTGGGCATGGGCCCGCCCGCCCTCCCTCCCGCGCCCGATAATGACTGCTTTCTTTTTATACGAGATTCTATGGTTCGGAAACGAATTGTATGTATGTATGTATTATTTATTATTCGAGACGCGTTTCGTTTCGTTTACGTTTACGTTTTCTTTAAGGTTTACGTTTCGTTTTCAACCAGAAACATGAGAGGGCCACGTCATCTGGAGAAATTGAAAAGCAGAAAAAAAATTACCTCGGCACACCCAGAGCAGTCAATGTGTTTGAGTTGGCAATCGAAAATGTGGGACTGCAAAAAAAAAAAGAAAGATAGGAAGGTCAAGAAGAAGTTGACGAACCGTAGAGGTGGCGACGAAAGAAATCATTGTTCGCTTGACGGCTCCTGGTTTGTTGTACGACTCGGTTTCCACTGTTTGCGTGAAGCAGCTTCCGCATTGAACGCATCTGATATTTTGTATTTGTTTTGATTTTCTGGTTTCACAATCAGTTTAATCACTTACCCATATTGACCAATTATCTCGTCCCCGTTCATTGTGCACCGCTCAATCATGTAATCGTGCATAGTGGTCTCATCGAGAAACACTTCGAAAGTGTATTCTTGACCGACTCGGTACTCGGTGATTACCCGCTGGTTCATGCTTCCCAGGTCATGGATGTTAAGATGACCTAAAATAAAGTCAAAAGCTGAGTGAAAAAGGGGGGGGGGGGGGTGAGAAAGTCTGAGCCTACCTTCATGAACTCTGAGCTCAGGAGATCCTCGGTAAGCTTCTACTACTACCGTAGTAGTAGCAGAGAACAGAATTAAGCACAATGAAAATTCTGCAAGCATTTAGGAAGAGAAGAGTAAAAAAAAAGCGTCAGAACAGTATCAGTCTTAATATCAGAGTGAAAGAAGAATTTTTAGCGCCGAATGTTTGAACGGGGGTGTGTCTGTCCGTTTCTGTGCTGTGCTGCTGCTGCCCACTGTCCAGGCCTTTACTTTTATAGGCAATTGGGGCTTACCAACGTTCTGTCGCGACATTTTCCACGGTCCGAAGTTGGAAGCAAGCACGCCTCTTTTTTTTTGACGTGACTCACGCGGAAAACATACAGAAATCGCTAACGAGAGTCTCAATTTTGACGATGCCGCAAAAGCACGAAGCGAAAAGAAAACAACATAGTACGAATGTGTCATTTAGAGCTTTTGAGGTAAATTAGTGTGAATGAGCATCACTGACTGGTACCGACGGGGTTGGTGAGTTGGGGAGCTGGGAGAGAGAGAGAGAGAGAGTGGGGACTTAAGGTCATCTGTCGGTGTTTTTTACAAACGGTTTGTTTTTAGTTATCTAGTCTGCAAATCCGCAAGTCTGAAAAAAAAAACCACAAATAATAAAAAATGTTATCCCTCATTTCATTTCAGTGAACAGGTTCCCTGTTTTTTGTTACTTTGTCGTTTTTGATTTATTGATACTTTTAACAATAAGCAAACAAACTGATGCAAAACATTTTCTAGACGGAATCTGTAATTTGAATTCTATTTGATTTCATTCATTTCTTTCCCGCTGCATTCTTGAAACACGTTGACTTTGAGTTCTCTTCGGGCACACCCTTGTTAGAATTCAAAATATTTTTATTATGTCTATAAATATCTGATTAAAACTATGCATATTATTATGTTCGAAAAAACAGAAATGAATCTCGAGATGATCAAAATACGAGGCAACTGATTTGAATTGGAAGTGAAAAAAAAACATTTTGGTTGGCTGAACAAGGACCCTTATAAGGAATTTACACAAACAGAACAAAAAACTGGTTACTGCATCATCAAAGTTTTCAGATTCTGCTCCAGAATGCTTTCTCGCACGTCTCGGAACACTCTCCTGATGTTTTCAGTGTCTACGGCAGTGGTGAAGTGATAGAAGAAGGGCCTGGCACGGTCACGTCTCGATGCTTCGAATTTGTCGACTAGGAAGAATTGAACGTCGCGGACCTGGAAATGAGCATGGGTTTTTTGTTTATTTTCGGAGTGAGGATAGATCTTTAATCACACGGTATGCCCTTCTAATGTTAAATTTTCATTTCAACTGCCGGGAAATCAGAAATTGGCGTAGCAAACTTTTGCGGTCTCATGCCTGCTTGGTTAGGAAATGTTGCGCCGAGTTTGGTGCGCCTAGGCAGATCCTGCTCGCACCTACTCGGCAGCAACGGAAAGCTGTACGTCTGCCACTCGCTGTTTCTCGGCCGCGGCCATGTGCTCGCAGCGATAGAAGAAAAAGCGTAGAGACGCAGAGAAAACTACAGTTTTATCGAGTTATTGAGAGACGTTTACAAATGACATTACCTCATGAATCTCCCCTCTATTATACTCGGTATAAAGCGCTTCAAATTAGCTCCAATCGCGCAGTGAACGGTGCAGGCATTTGGAGTGAGATTTATCGCCAACGTGGTCGCCTTGTCCACTTTGCGAAGAGAGCAAATTTTCAGCGCTCCGTACTGACAAGGAGAATACCAAATAACATTCTATTTTATTTAAAACTAACAAATTTTAAAATATGAAACTCAGCTTTGCATCTTCATCCCACTTACCAGTAAATGATTCCCAGTGAAGTCAGTAAAGTACTGTCTAATATCCGATTTCGGCACTTTCTCTTGCAACAAATCATTCTTATTCATAAACAAAATGATGGAAACATTAGAGAACGATCTGTTGTTCACAATTGTCTCAAAAACAGACCGCGATTCGACCACCCGATTCGTTCGCCGGTCTTCGAGAATAACCTGAAAGTTAGCTTGTGGACAATTAACAAAGACTGACACCTAACCTGATCATACTCGTTACTGGCAACCATGAACAAGATACTTGTGATGTCTGTAAAACACTGGAACCATTTTTGACGTTGAGACCGTTGACCGCCGACGTCGATGAATCTGAAAATTGTGGAACATTTTATTTTGATTGGAACAGTAAACAAATATGCTTACCGGAACGGAATCTTATTAATCTCAAAGATATGCTCTGATATTCCACGTGTCGCTTTACGGCAGAATAGAATATCTCGGTTAGTCGGGTAGAAGTCGGGCATGGCAATTCGATTGATATGTTCAAAAAAGTATTGGCAAGAATCGCTCTGAAATTTGTTTTTTAGTGGAAAATAAATTTTTTTTGACGAAGTTTTTGGAATTACAATTTGAAAAAGGTTCCTCTGTTCATAAGTTTTTCTGATGGCTGCATCATTCCAGAAATCACTGATAATTGGAGCTATTTCTACGAACGTGGTAAAATCGATTCCTTTTAGAAGATCGGAGACAGTGAATCTGGAAAAACGACATAGATTTTGTGCGCTACCGAAGAGTGCGGTCTTTCGTTCTCTGAGTATTATCAATTCAATATTCTTGCCGGCTACCATAGGCGCCCGCGAAAATTTTATAATAGACGCAGACATAATATGTACATAACGAGCAACACACCCGCTCACATTTTTTGATCTACGTTCAGTTGAATTCAGTTGAATTCAGTTGAAAAGACCTGATGGGGCGGAGCCTCGCTGTTTCGCGCCACAGCTTACTGTAGCCGGCAAGAATATTGAATTGATAATATCTATGTCTCATTGTGTCTAACTGTCTAACTTCTCCTTTTTGCATGTTTTGCACCTAATAATTTTTTGGGGTTTTATAGTCGGCGAATACATCATCAACCTCGCTCTACTGCAAAATTATTGTAAAACCGTGTTGCACTTGCAATATTAACTCGAATTCTAGTTGTATTCCTTTTTTCAACGGAAAATGACGTATCCGCAACGAGTTGTAGTTAAAATTTAATTTTTCGCTTAAAAAAAGGCGCACTACACTGTTGAAAATTGAAAAGTGCCGTAGAGCGAGGCTGATGTTGTATTCGCCGACTATAAATAGTTTAAATGTACATAATTATTTACCTCATAACTTTCTCCACTCCACTCTGCCTGCTCGGATCTTCCCACGCGATACTCAATTTGTTCCTGGCATCCAATAAAACTCGCATTGCACTAATAGCGTTCTAAAAGTTCAAATATAGTAAAAAATAATTAAACATCATGAAAATAATAAACCCACCTGATAAATCTGTTGCCGATATGATCTAACTTCGTCTGCTGTGAACTCGCCGGCTCCGTGAATAATGTGCATTTGTTTGACAAAAGTGGATTTTCCTGATTCGCCAGATCCCAGGAGCAAAACGTTTATCTGAGCGGAATGGTGAAATTAAAGGAAAATTTGTATTTTTTGATGTTACCTGCCGTCTCATAATCTTCCTCTCCTTGTGCAACTCTTTCTCAATATTTTTCGTCCGCTCATCTTTCTTCCCAAAGCAGCATACCATATTGTACAGCCTTAAAAAAGTGTTTGTTAACAGAGGTCGTATTTAAAAAAAGTCAAGAAAACCGGAAAGACAACAATCCATTCTTTTCTTTCCACTTTCCAAGGTCAGCCCTAAAAGAAAGATAAACTGGCGTTCGATTTTTATTTGTGTTTGTAAATTTGTTTTTTTTTGGAAATCCCTACTTTAAACAGGTACATAAATAAACACAAATTATTGTGAAAACAAAAAAGTAGCAACGCGGTGTTTGCGTACTTTTGAAAATTCAAATGGCAATGAGAGAAATGGCATGGCAAATGAAGAGATTTGTTTTCATTTTCATTCAGTTGAATTTTAAAAGTACGCAAACGCCGCGTTGCAACTTTTTTGGTTTCCCAATAAAACCTTGGAACGGTGATAAAATGTGCCGTTAAATAAAATAATTCACACTATTTACAAAATCAACATGCGCAAGCCGTCCTTCAAATACCGGACTGGCTGACATGAGAAATGACACCACCGAGATTGAGATTACACTTGGAATACAAAAAATGGAAAAAAAAAACGTCCGAGAACGCAAATTTTAAATCACTGCTTTCCTTTTAGACATTGTCAAACAGTGGCATGCCGAGACTGTCATGACCCGGGTGGGAAAATACAAAGGCAAGTGGGAGGAAATAAGGAAAGCGAAGCGGATTACGTTACAAAAAACGCGTTTTGGCACTGGCGGGCAGGTAAGCATGACTCATAGATTTAATTGATGGAGAATATGCTTTACACTGGAGTGAAGTTGGAAACAAAAAAAAGATAAAAATAGGTCACACATTTTTGAATAAAAATATTGTTTTTGGTGACTTGCAAACTTCCTAATTAGACTTTAGAATCCAAACTGTTTTGAAATCGTGAAATACGTCTGGAAATAAACAAGGAGAAACGTTTTATTTCGGAGCGTCGTTGCAAATATCAGGAACGACGCTCCAATGCGCGTTGTTTAACCAAAAGAAGTTTTATCGAAATTAGCAAGAACATCGATAATCAGCGTACCCAATTGAAGATCGCAATTTAATTGGATAGAAGGGCATTGTAAAGAAACAAATTGTGGACACTTCAAAAGCTAATCTGTTCAGAGATAAGAAAGTTATTAGCGATTTGCTGAAAAAACCATTTTTTCAAAGATTTCAGGGCAAAAGTTTTTAAATTTATTCGCTTCATAGATAGATTTGTAATCACGATTAAAAATAATATTTCAAGAGACGGACCACCCGGAAAAACGCAAAAACGGCTGAGAAATTAAAATTTGAAAATGCAGGTCTAAATTCCCTTTTTGGTAGCAGTGGAAGTTATCAAAAAAAAAAGGAAAAGGTCTGAAAAAGGACGGACGATATTCGGACACTTCATTTTTGAAATTCTATTGAAAACATCAAAAATCAAAAGCCCACATAAAAAAGTTCTTTATAAAACAAATCGGAACAGCCCCAAAACTGTTCTGTTTCACTACCCACACGAAACTTGCCCACTTCTTTGTTTGCGTTATGTCAAGTGTTCAAAATACGCACATAAACACAAACACAAATACCTATGCAAGTTTAGTGGTCGCCCACTGAATGACAGTGAGCAATGCACTAGTTTAGGAGCACGAGGCTATTTTTTAGGATTGCGAGATAGTTTCTCAGGGAAAAAACTGTTTTGGGTAAACAACGCTCTGTGCGTTTCTTATAAGGATCTATACTCGGCGAATGCATCATCAACCTCGCTCTACGGCACTTTTTAATTTTCAACACTGTGGTGCGCCTTTTTTGAAGCGAAAAATCAAATTGAAACTGAAACTTGTCGTGGCTACGTCTTTTTCCGTTGAAAAAAGAATAAAACTAGAATTCCGTCAATTCTTGCAAGTGCATCAAGGTTTTACAGGAATTTTGCAGTAGAGCGAGGTTGATGATGTATTCGCCGACTATAGACGTTTTGTATGGATATGGATGGAGGTCATAGGAACATGGAAATCAAAAAGCTATACTACATAGCTATCGAAAAGGGCTGATAGAAATTACTGTGATTAGGATCCGAAAAAAACGGAAAGAAAGTTCGTCAAATTTCTTGCGGCCCGCTCAAGGCTATTAGCCAAGCCAAAAGTCTCTCAGTTTATATAGTTTACCGAACATGCTTCCCCATTTTTTTAAAGCTTTTGCGTAAGTTTCTCAAATAAATACATATGACTCACAATTTGAACAACAAAAAAAAAGTTCAGCGCATGCAATTGAACAGTGCAAAATAATTGGTCGACATTAGACGGGTGAGAAAAAAAAGATCGAGAGTGAAAAGGTGAAAAAGTGTGAGTACTACGGAAAGAACTCGTTGTGACGAAAAACGATGAGAAAGGTGGGCGCACACATACACACGCGCAAATAGAATTGTCAAATCAAGACAGTACGTATTGACAAATTACTTTTCATTTTTGCTACGCCAAGATTCCGTGGAGATAACGTGAAATGTTTGGAGAACTGGGAAGAAGAAGAAATAAAAGTTACAGGTGCCCGACTTTGGTCAAAGTGTAGTGATCAATACGGGGTGAAAAGGAGAGCGATAGAATGGATGGGAAGAATGTGGATAGAGGACGGTAGGAAAAGATAAATGATAAGTACATACACAAGTGAAGTGATACTGCATTTTAGGAGGAGGTGATGAGATTGCAAACGTGAGAATTATAAATGGACGCGGTGGAAAAAATATTATTTTTTTTTTTTTTTTGATTGAACAGTTCAATATTCAAAATTTGCAATTTTTTGTCAAAAACTCGCTCTACCGAACTATTTTCCTTTCTGTTTGCAGTGGATACTGTGCTGATGGAGATTTTGGCGCCGTTATGGCGGGTACAAAAAATCGAAATTTTTAGTTTTGACAATTTTTTATTATTATTTCAAAAATCAATAATTTATTTATCATTTTTCGCAGTTTCGCAGTTTCGTTAAATAATAATTGATTTTCCAATGTATAAAACAGTATACTTACCACGCAAAAAACATTCGTATCCATCTCACAATCTGCTTCATCTCTGGCTCTGAAAAAATAGATTTAAACAGATGAAAAAAAAGAAAACGGGGCGGGCCGCATTTATGTACAAGATTTTAATTGATTGGGTAAATAAAACTTAATAGAACCCGAACCGAAATAGTCCAATAAGTACAAGGAAAATGGATTTAAATAATTTTTTAAAAAGGAGATGAAAAAAATAGAATAAGACAAAGGATAATTCGTTTTTCTTTCTTTTTCGTCTTCTTAATCAGTGGCAAACAAAAGCGGACGGAAATAGGAGGAAGATGGGTGATAAGAGCACGATGTTGTCTCTGGGGCAGGGCCAGGATCTTGCGAGCTCAGCTCCACAAACATCCCGTCTATACAACATCTCGAAACGTCTCAACAGGTGGATGAGGAAAGAGCACGAGACGAAAATCTCTCTATCATGGTGGTGTTTGTTTGCGCAGGGAGATGAGTAATTTGTTAAGATGACAAGTGAACATGAGTACTGTGATCGTTGGAACAACACGAGATCTGAATGTTTTGGTTTTTAACGGGTTATTACTTAAATTGAATTTTTTCAAATGTCGGATATTGATGAAGCTCCTGCAGGAAAAAATTTGAAATTTCACTATGCCTGCACAAAGCGTAACTGTAAATCGGCTGAAAAATATGGAGTTTCGAGGAAAAACATTCAGCAGTGGAAAGATCAAAAATCGAAAATAGAATATGAAATGTTGGTAAATGGTTCAGCAAAAAAAAAACGACATTTGGAAGGTGGAGGAACACACGTAGTAGATGAGGAGATTGTTAAGGATCTGGCGAAATGGATACGGGAAATCCGCCAGAGAAAACTCCGTGTTACAAGATCGATGATCCAATCTCAGCCGAAAACTCTCTGACATAACATTTTTAATATAAAAAACTACCGTTAAACCTGTAATAGAGGCGCATGCTTCTCTATTTTCAACCTTTCCTTTTTGGTGCGCCTAAATTGCAAAAACGCTTCAATTTGAGGTTTTCTCATCCAATTTTCAAACCGAATTGCTATAACTTTTAAAGCTTATTTCTAAAAGACAAACTTTTCAAAAAAATAATAAGAAAAGTTGAAGTAATAGGCACATAAAAAGAGCTTCTATTACAGTTTTTACGGCACCTAGCCTTTTCAAGGTTGGAACAATAGACTTGCACCCTTTATTAAACTTGCCCCTCTAATAGACTTACACCCGGGCGAGGCCTTTGAACAATAGACTTGCATTCTAATACAGGTTTTACGGTAGTTTTCATCAAGTTATCGAATTATTTATTGATGTTTGAAATGTTTTCATGGTTATAAAAATCGTCTCGGCCTTTAATGTCTTCCTAAAAAACCGATCGCCTCTCAAGAATTTTTAGGCACGGATATGGCGGAAAGTTTTATGGCTATTAAAAATGTCTATTAACTATCGAAAATTGGAGATAGCCATTACTAGAGTTTGGCTGTGACCGGCGTGAAAGTAGGAGCTAACAATGGAAAACGGCTAATAGCCAAAAATTCCCGCTCGCTTGATTGCAGGTTTAATAGACCGCAAGATGATCGGCCTGGGTTTGGCGATAATCGGCGCGAGAGTTGGTAATTGAAAACAGCTATTACTCAGGAAATTTTTGGCGAGTTATGGCGAGAGTCGCCATCTAAGTGGCTAATAGCCACTCAAAATGTTTAATAGCCGCCGAAAAGGGTAATAACGGGCGAGAATGGGAACTAGCCGAAGAATGTGGCTATTAGCCATTATGGCTATTAGTAGTCATGGAAAACGGCTAATAGCACTCGAATATGGGGTGGTGCCAAATACATACGGCACACGCCCCGAATCAGTGCCTATTAGCCAAAAATTTCCTGAGTAGTTGTCGATCTCGGAGCTTCTGCAAAATACTCGTCTAATTCAACAGCTAACAGCCCGAAACTCCCTGAATTGGTATTTTTATTACCGTAAATTATCTAATAGAGCGGCCCTCATAATAGAACGGCCCCCTAAAATAGAGCGGCCCTGCTAGGGGGTCGTAGAAAATAGAACGGTCGATCGTTCTATTACAGAATTTACGGTAATCACATATTTTCATTCAATTTGCAACAAAATAATAATTTTTCATGCTTCCAGTGATGTTTGTTGCTCTGTTTCAATATGTATGTTCGTTTTCATTTTTCATTCTTATTTTTTCATTTTTTCATCTCTATCTAAATAATTGACACGCACAAAAAACACAGAATATGAATCTCGCCATCTTTTCCCTGCCTCTACTCCTCCTCTTCTCGTATTCCTCTCAGTCTGGACGCCGTCTTGAAAGAACGCCCCGCCTTACTGCGAGCTGTGCCACCGTTCAAAACTTGCTCCTTCTCCTTCTTCTTCTGTTTTTCCATCTTCTCCCATTCCTCCTCCTCCTTCTCCTCCTCCACCACCAGCTAGTCCTTTTTTTTGCTGGTTCCGTGCTCCTCCCATTTTCCAAACGTCGACGCCATCACTTTCGCCCTCACGTACGTCAAAAGAGAGGTCCACCACATCCGTGGCTTCTCAAATTGGCTGCATAGCAGGCGTCCATCTTTCTCTCTCTCGGAGCCAACTCAAACCCAAACCCGCCACCACGAAAACCTGCTGACCCGACTTTCTTTATGGTCACATGTTATTCGATTCAAATTTTCTGTATTCTTCTTGTCAATAAACAGTTGCTATGTGCAACCCAAAAGTTAGAAGAAAAGGAGAAAGAGAGTTTGAGCAAAAATCTGACAAGGCAACCTCAAATCACACAGTTTGAAATTGCAGAATTGTAAGTATCCCTCTAAATTTGTAGTTCTTAATATTTTGGTATTTTCCAGAAAGTTCAAGCTTCCTGAAGCCATTGGTACCGTAAAAAAAGTTGAAGAAAACGTGCCCGCGATAATTCCGATGCCAACTTTTGACCAAGACAAGTTGGATCGAGCACTGCAAACTAGTAAGTTACAAGATCTTACACCAAAAAAGAAGCAAAGCTGTCATTCATTCCATTTCATTCTTTGATACACTCTACTCTGGTGTGTCTGTCCTTGCTCTGATTGTGAGTGGAACTATTTGATATTTGACATTTAAATTTTTGCATTCTTTATTTTATTCTTTATTTTTTCTTTTCCTTTCTTCTTCCAAGGCTCTTTACTCTTCAGAATCCAGACTGCTCTCCAACTCCTCTCCGGTTTTCTTCCACTCTTGTTGTTTTTGGGCATGAATAGATTCGATATCCTTTTGATGTCTCCTCTCCAGGCTCAACTCTACTCCACTCCACTCGACCCGGGCTAAAATTGTTGACTAACACGTTTTTTTAAACTAAAATTTTGAACAGTGAATACCAATTTGTATGCACCTAGACTATCCATCCGATCAATATGGATTTTCTTTATATTTATTTTATGAGATCGGTGGCTGGCTGGCTAGCTGGTGGCGCCATGTTAAGAAAACAAAGAATAGGATGTCATTTAGCAAATTGGATTCTAGAATCTCAAACCTAAACTAAACTAAACATGGGGCATGAGAAGGAAAAGGAGAAGGAAAGGAAAGGAGAGGAAGGAAAAGAATAGAATAGTAATCCAATCAGAAACCAACCGCACATTCACGTTTACATTCACATCGACATTTCAGTGGTACATGACACAGACGAGTAAAAGACAAAAGATTGTGTTGTGATAAAAAAAAAGTAAGGCATGCTCATCATTATGATCCCCGGGGAGCAATTAGGGCATCTAATGTAACAATAAACAGGCGCCTTTGGAACTCAAAAAGTTCCTGTTCTATTTTTTTTCTTGGCTGGGAGGGGAGGAGAAGTAGAAATATAAATAAATAAATACATAACATACTTGCAACAAAAAAAAAATAAAACTATTTTTTGTTTTCAATTATAGTTTTGTCGCTTATGTATGTCTCTTCAGAAAGCGCAATAGATGGAACTGAAGAAGCGCTATACCGATCTCTTCTCGATCATTCCGTGTATGAAAAAGACGTTCGTCCATGTCTTCATCACGCCCAACCCACCAATGTCACATTTGGTTTTCTACTCAACCAGATTGTGGAGATGGTGAGTAAATTTTTTCATCCAGAGCTCCCAGAGTTTTTCTCCTCTCTTTGAGGAAAAAAGTAATTCTGTTAGATGAGTGTTTTGGTTTCTGATTTTTTTTTCCTCCGGTCTTCGGCTTGCCACTGGCGCTCTCAAGTTTTTCATTATTTTTCTACTCAAGGGGTTATCCTTTCAGGATGAGCGAAATCAGGCTCTTACCACGCGAAGTTGGCTCAACATTAACTGGATGGATCCGAGATTGTCGTGGAATGAGACGCTGTGGTCGGATATCAAAGCCATTTATATACCGCACAATAGGATTTGGAAGCCGGATATTATTTTGATTAATAAGTGAGTTTAGTTATTCCGTAGTTGACCGCAAAGTATTTTTTTGGCTCCTCTAAAAGGGTGAGCAAGAAACTTTTTTTATTGTATTTTTCAAAACTGTTTTGAATCCCCTCTCCCACCCTAATTTTTTCTCCCCCTTTTATCTAATTTAACTTATTTTTTTCTTCCAATTTTCCCACTTGCCCGTAATTTTATTATTCCAAAACAACAAAACTCATCGAACATTTAACACCCCAGGGCAAAAAACGTTCCACTAATTCTAACTCGTTGAAAAAGGAATTTTCAAGTAATCCTGTGATTGACTAAACAAAAACAACATTTGTTTTCGAAGAACGGTTGACTGTGAAGCTTGCTGTCTGGAGCAAAGCGTCAGTATCCATTTCGGACAACATGCTGAATTATGCGGTCACGGTCAGTCGTACACGGGTTAGACGGGATAAATATTGCTATTTATACTTCAATTTTAAGCTCTCTCGTTGACCAGTCGGCAAAATTAATCCGGGTGGTTATAAAATGAGTCCTGAGGCGTTATTTGCACTTGCGAGAAGAAGAAAATTGGGAATTATAAAAAAATTTGGGAAAGGGGAAAAGAAATTCAAAGTACATTCAATTTTGGAAATTTGCATACATGCATAAATTTGGACGCCAGCAGAATCAAAATCTAGAATGTCAAAGTGCAAATCATGTTGCAAATCAAACTTTGCAAACAAATGGGCAATAAATAAAAATTTTCAAATTTCAATTTGTTCCCTTCAGTTTTTAATAAACAGATAAAAACATATTGCATCAATGATTAATAGTAAAAAAAATATAATTAACCTGCTGAATTTAAATTTTGATTACTCCTGCTCTGGGATAGCTTTGGATCTCCTGTGTGTTAAACTTTATCCAAAGTTTTTTGACACCTTAAAAACTCTTGTGGGCAAACAAATCTAACAAAAAATTATGTATGCAAATTGTGAAGCACTCGCTCAACTTGACAGAGGAATATTTTGTGAAGTGGAGAAAAAAAAGAAAGAAAGCGGACAAATTTTGTAAAGCAACAAAAAAAAATCAAAAAAGAGTCAAAAAAGTTTCCTGGAGGTATGGGGAATTGAACCCCAGCCCTCTCCCATGCTAAGGGAGCGCTCTACCACTGAGCTATACCCCCGCACGATTGTTTCAATATATTGATAAGTGATAAGAAGCTAGTGATAGTGATAAGAAGAATGATTATATCATATCATCACCCTGATTTTCATTACAGCGCCATCCGTGAGTACTACGCATCTCTCGTCTCCACAGACGTGATGGTGACCAGTGACGGCAACGTGACGTGGTTGTTTTCGGCTCTGTTCCGAAGCTCATGCCCGATCCGTGTTCGCTACTATCCTTTCGATGACCAGGTTGGTCAAATTACACAACCCTGTTGTGAGGTGTCAAATTGATTCTTTATTTAGCAATGCGAGCTAAAGTTTGCTTCTTGGTCTCATGATATTACTGAAATCAATTTGGGATTGAACACTGACAAAGGAGATTTGTCAAGCTACATGAACAACAGTGAATTTGACCTGGTCGACATGACGGCGGTCCGCGAAGAAGTCCGATTTCCAGCCGATACTAACAGTGATTGGCCAACAATTGTTATTAGGATACACATGCACAGAAGACCTCTTTTTTATGTTTTTAATCATGTGAGTTCAATGAAAAGTGGTTATCCATAAATTGGAACTTTTAGATTGTCCCATGTGTTTTAATCTCATCAATGGCGGTTCTTGGCTTTTTAATGCCTCCGGAAACGGGAGAAAAAATCAATATGATTATCACAACTTTGCTTTCCATGGGTGTTTATCTTCAATCTATCACAGAATCTATACCGCCAACTTCTGAAGGCGTTCCGTTAATTGGTAAGGATAATTTTTTTTGGGGGGGGGGGGGGTTGAATGCGGGAGGATGTTTGTTTGGGATTTTACCGTTTTTTATCATTCCAAACTCCTTCTGCTTATCCACTTAGTGCTTGAGAAAACGCGCTCTGCCAAAAACAAAAAAAATTATTGGAATCGGGAGAAAATATGCGAAATCACAATTTCGAAACGGAAGTTTTGAGGCTAAAAATCCTATTTGTTTCTTGCCGATTACGATAAGCAAAATTTGTAGGGCGACGCAACTGCAAGCCAAACTCGCGCCGATCGCTGATTTACCATTTTCAATAGCAAAAAGTCATTTTCAAGAACCTGTTATCTGTTGAAACGGTTAATCCACACAACCATTTTTATCCGACAAAGCCATTCCAAAAACTTGCTGAGAAACTCGAAACCTTTAAAATAATCAAATCTTGTTCAGGTATGTATTATGTCTCCTCTCTTCTAATGGTATGCCTTGCCACATGTGTAAACGTCATAACTTTGAACATGCATCGAAACGGAGCAGCTAATCAAGGCCGACACGTCCCTGCATGGATGCAAAAATGGATTCTAGGGTATCTGGCAACTTTTATGAGAATGTCGATAAGAGAGCCGGATAGTATAGCTCTATTAAAATCTTCGCAGGTATACAACTCAAATTTTTAAATGTCCATATTTACCGGATTACAGAGCAAAAAATCAACAATCCGACGAAGTTCAATTCTTCGCGACTTGAAGAGGGTAAAAAACATGGCAAATGTGCGAGCGAAAGCAAAAGAGCAAGGAGGGAATCAGGAGTGTGAATGCATGGATCCTCTAGTAGTATGTACTTTTCTTTTCCTTTTCTGTTTTCCTTTTTGTTTTTGACACAGAACAACAAAAAATCAGTTCTCTGAACAACACTAGGTATTTTCAGCACATTTACGCAGAATCATTCATTAGCTCAATGGCGCTTGAGACAAAACCGATGAATGGATTTGCGATGCGAGAGGATTTCGCAAGCGAGAGTGCCTTTTTGGGAAGAGTTGTTAGCGATGGGGTACGTTTAGGGAATCGTTTTTTAAGCGCAAAAAAGAGAAAAATTTGTTTTGTTCAGATAATGCCCAGAATGTCCGCATCGTCAAATTCAGTGCTGTCCGAGTTTGAGACAAGGTTCCGGAGAATACTGAAAAGGGTGTATAGAAGTTTACAGCAACATGAAATAAGAGAAGAAGTAAGCAGGGGTCACATTTGTGAACAGAAGAGAACACATAACATACAATTATAATATAATTTTGAACTCGAATAAACTCGCGATTATGCACAGTACACAGCTAACAAAACAAAAACGGCTAGACCACACAATGTTAATCAAAAATTTGCAGATTCTCGACGAGCGATCTCGCATTCAATGGCAATGGCAACAATTGGCGTCAGTGGTTGATCGCTTGCTACTTTGTCTGTTTTGCACCGCGACCGTATTCACAATCATCTGCCTCCTTATTGTACCTGTAGCCTATCGTGATAACGATTCGATGTTGTCGATTCTCAACTTTTTTTAATTTGAAAAAATATGGAGTTTTGGATCTCTTGTGTCTTGTCATATGATTTCAATTGTCTTTTTCTTTTGAGCCGTTTATAAAATTTTTTGAATTTTTTTGCAGTATTAATTAAATTGTCATTGGGCTCACGGCGAATTTCTTACTAGATGCACATTAGCCGCCGACTAGCTGCCCCGGGCAGATCTTATCGAATCCTGTAGCAATTTGACATTTTGCTCATTTTCGACGGCTAATAGCCATCGAGGTACCTTTATCAGTTTCCTAAAGATAGATTCTACTGCAAAATCAAATCAAATGGCAAATGTCACTATTCTCTCTATTCTCTACCTCCACACCGATCCTTGATTCCCTTTACTTTTTTTTCATTACAATCTACCGCTTCAATCTGATAAGGATGCTGCGCGACGCGTAGTGTTTTTTTTCTTTCAAGTTGCGGAATACTTGATAGCCAAGTCTACTTTTTCTACTTATCCATTTCTCGTATAAAAGGACGCATTCACTTTGGAAATGGCATCAGCGTCTTCTGACAATGACTTTCGCTCTTACCGTCTCCTGCGCTGCTAGCGTTGTGGTGATTACTGCTTCTCTTTGCTCCGTTTTTGTTATTGTCAATGACATTAACAAGCTCAGCGATGAGATTTCCAATGGAATGGAGAACTTCAAGGTTTGTCAGCAATTCTCCGATTTATCATAATTTTACCATTTCAGGACGTGTCTTCTGCTACCTGGGAAAACATCATGACCCTCCATGGTGGAGCTCGCCAACATTCTGCTCATCGTGATATCCGTAAGATGATGGGAATCAACATGCGCAACAAGAGAAATTCTGACTCTTGCCAATGTGAAGCTCGCGCCGCCGGCTGCCCAGCTGGAGCACCAGGAGAGAAGGGAGAACCAGGACTCGCTGGACTTCCAGGACCAGACGGAGAGGACGGACAAGACGGAGCTCCAGGAGTTGCTCTCCTCGCCACCCATGACCTTCCAGGCGGATGCATCAAGTGCCCAGCAGGACCACGTGGACCACGTGGAGACGCCGGACCACCAGGACCACCAGGAAACGCTGGACGCCCAGGACAGCGTGGAGCCACCGGAGAGGCTGGTACCCCAGGACCAGTTGGAGAGCCAGGAGAGACCGGATCACAAGGACCACAAGGACGTCCAGGACAGCGCGGAGAGTCTGGAGCTCCAGGAACCGTGTACACCCAGGGTAACCCAGGACGTCCAGGACCACAAGGACCACGTGGACCACAAGGAGAGCCAGGAAAGGATGGAGCCGCTGGAAATCCAGGAGAGCAGGGAAGACAAGGACATCCAGGAAGAAATGGAAGACCAGGAGCTCGCGGAAAGGATGGAGCTCCAGGAAAATGCGGAAAGGAAGGACCAATCGGACCAGATGCCGGTTACTGTCAGTGCCCACAGCGCTCCAACTAAATATTTATTGTTTTTCATTTTCATTGATTGCTTTTTCCTATATAAATTTTTTGAACGAATTTGAAGAATCAAAGACACTGAAAAAACAGCAATTGTTAAATACATACATACCAATAGAATTGTTTTTAAACGCAACACGCAATGAAATTCCATAACATTTTGTGACAATTCTATATTTTTTCCACCTGCTTCGACACATTCACATTAAGTTAAGTTCAGATCGATCTGTACTATGACCCTGAAATGGAAATGGAATTGTAATGGAATAAAATAAAATAAAATGAACTAAGATGCACATGATATGTGATAACAAAAAAAGCGTGAAATGGAGAGTTGAACTGATAAGGAAATTTTTGGTTAGGAGTAGGAGAAGTTAATTTTTTTTCGTTTCTCTCTGAACAAGGTTTTGATATTTATTGATGGTTTTATGAAATTATTTTCTTGTATGCTTGGAAAATTGTTTGAATTTTTGCCAAATGAAAAAGAAACAAAGCTTCAAAGGCAGGTGCAAAAAATTAGAGAAAAAAAAGAAACTGTCGCTTCTCATTTTCATTTTCATTTCCATTAAAAATATTTTCAAACAGTTCACTCCGCCTTGAATGCAGCTTTTCAAGAAACCATAATTGTTTCTTGTTATTAAAATAGCAAAAAAAAATTCAGACGGCCAGTTCGCCAAATCCCTTGTCACCCTTTAATTAAGCATTGTTGGAACGGAAAAATTTTTAGAACTAAAAAAAAGAAAAAAAAACAACCGTCCGTATTCCAAAAAAGTGATCAAGAACTGAATATTTATGTACTTTTCTATTCTTTTCTTTCTTCCCTTTTCCCTTCTGCTTCCATTCCATTTTTACCCCTGTTTCACACATTCAAAACTTTTCCGGAATTTTTGAATCGTCAAATATGTATAAATGGGTAAAATGTTCGGTTTCTTTCTTCTTATCCTTCTTTTTTTCCTTTGTTTTTTTTTTGCTTGTCTTTCTCACCAAGTTTGCTGACGTACACAAAAAACGCACACTCTCGAATTATTATATTTTTTTTTCAAAAAGTTTTATCAAACTCATGCCAATACATTATAATTAAGGCGACCCTCTGGGGGACGTGAGCGACGTGCCAAAAACAAAACATATTTTCCATTTCAATCAGTTGAATGGACTGATAATTGAGTGAAAACAAGGAAGAATGCCGCGGCGGAGCACATGTTCGTCCACTTCCAGCAATTTTGGAATTTCCTGGAGCCTCGTCGACGTGCTGTCCAGTTCTACGGCTGTGCTGCAGGTAAGACAGGGAACAAACATTGGAAGCATATTAGGGAGGGGCTGGGGGTTTTGCCATTTAAACATTCGTAATTTTTTACGTCCGCTTTCTGCGCTGTTTTTTTTTAACCAAAAGTCATTTGTTCACATCCCCTTATCGCCCAGTGTCTTTAAGTAGGGGCAGCTGGAAGGAAAAACAAAGTAGCTGCTCAGTTTTTTTTTAGCTATGTGGCTATTAGCCGTTTCCGTTTCCGTTTTATAAATCTTAATTAAACTTGTAGCCATTACAATCGAAAAAAAACGCTAATAGCCAAAAGAGTTGGTTCTTTGCTTCCCATCCTACGTTTCCAGATGAGGGCGCGTATCAACAAAGGGAATAAGAGGTTGTAAACTGATAAGAATAACCGTTTCGGTCTAAAATTTGCCAGCATCTATGGAAGAATGGTGTTATTATTTGTTTTGCATAACATGATCGCCGTATATTTCCTGTTCCGTCACTTTTCACAGTATGTTTCTGCTATCCTGTGCAAAGTTTCGAAACTCGGGAAAAGATAAAATCTATTCGTTCGACTATTACTATAGTTATCAGGTGAGCATTAATTAAACCAAGCTTTTTCTAGCGTGTTGACGTTATTTTATGGTGAAAAGCAGGTGAAAACTGTAACTAGATGTGCAGATGTTTTTGGAGTCATTTTAATAGATTTTGACAGAGATCAGCTGGGCGGGCCTGTTTTTTTACTTACTGTGTTGCAAAGATTGCAGCTGTTTTATTCATTTTTTCGGTTTCAAGAAAAAAAAACGTGTATCTGTCAATGCTGTTTGCCGTTGAAAATCGTTTTGGTGAACATATAGCCATTATTGGCGCATAGTTGACACCTAATTGGCGGTGATTTGCATACATTTAGTGCGAGATTGGTCCTTAGGCGGCGCGGTTTAGACGGTGAGCCATCCAAAACGACAATTAGCGGTCCAAGTCATTCCTAAAACAAACGCAATTGGGTAATGATTTCAATTTTATTTTTCCCGTTTTTTTCACGTGATGATCAAAGTTTTCCCAGCTCAATATTCCCATTTCTGAAAATACTGCAACTTTCTTTCCCAAATCAAGCCCATTTGCTAGTAAGTACGCATATCTTTGCTTAGTTTATGATAATTTATGTATGCAATAATAACAGGAAAGCGTTGAAACAGAAAATGTAACTTTCAACAAAAAAAAACAACATTTTTTTGCTTAATGAGCCCACCTCTATCCCAATGACTCATTATGAAACACTTTGTAAATCCCTCCCCAAACTTTTTCTTCCAACAGAACATTCCCCACCACTGTCTAAGCTCATGATAAATGTCTTTTGTGTGATAGCTCACCTTTTCTTCTCTCCGCCTCTCCGACTCGCCCACTCTGTGATGAATGATAAATGAAATAAAATGGAAGGAAAAGGGTCCGTTCCGAGTACATCGATTACAAATCCTGATTGAGAATAATATGTTGCTTTTTCTGTTGCTTTAGGCTCTTCTCATCCATCTTTATCCGATGCGCCATCATTGACAGTTGGGGCTCTTTTGGGGTATGCACTTGACCTAATCCGTCCCCGTTGTTTGTTCGGCTTGTGGTTCGATATTTTAGAATATCAGTTCTTTAGAGCAGGATATACGACACTTTTTTGCATTTTTAATACTGTTGAACGTGATTGTCTACAGAATTTTGAAAAATTTCTAAAACGAAGGCACGCACCTTCAAAAGTTTCCAAATAACATTTCACGAGCAAACAGAATTGTGAAAAGCATAATAGCATCTCATTTTCATTCCAAAACGCGAATTTTGCGTTATGCGTCCATGTTGACACTACATGCACGTTCCTTTTAGTTTACAACACTTTTGGCATAGCTTTCGCCGGCCAATCATACTATACACTACTCTTCTATGTTTGTATTTGCAAATGAAAACAAAATGGGACGAGTTGGAGTAGAAGGGGATGATGGGGTGTCCACTTCTTCAACACATCTGGCAAGAGATCCCTATGCCCTCTCAAAGTGCTAAGCACACCCAATACCACCACCATTCCTTCTTTTTCTTCTTCCGCTCATTTTTTGATGTCTTTCTCTTTTTCTTTTCCTTCCTTTTTTTGCACTTTTGTACTTTCATTTCGTCATCCCCTTCACACCTCACGCTTTCATTGAAAAACTTGTTTGGCAGCAAAAAATTTCCGTAAAGCCAGGTAGGGCAGAAGGTTGAATAACCTTTTTTGAACTATCTCTAAGAAATGTTGCGTTATTTTGTGGAAAACCAGCAAACCCAGTTGTGAGAAAAGTGTTTTTGCATACTTTTGAAGTAAATTAATTTAATTCGCGCTCTACCGATGGCGAGACGCGGCGCGACGCCTGCTCATCTTCGCCCAGCCCGTTGTCTCCCTTTGTCTAACTGTCTAACCTATATTTTTCAATTAGCAACACCTCGATTTCTCTTGCAAAAATCGTGTTTCTTTTCCCATTTTTTTCATAAATAAAATCCGATCGGAAAGAAACCATGTCGACCGACATAAACCAAAGTGTGTGTTACTAAATCTTGTAAAGACGCATAATTGCGTGTCGCGTCGTGCCGTATAACTTTCCAACCCTTGCCAACCGATTTTGCCGATTTTAGGTTTAGACACTTTTTAATGACGATATTCTTCTTGTTTTGTTTTGTTTTGCTTTTTTCGTAAAAAATAGCCGTAGGCATTTTTTCGTTCGTTCGTTCGTCCGTCATTTCATTTTCAATGACAAAAATAGGTATTTACCGATCTTGATTTGATTCCCCAGAAAGAAAATGAGAATGGGGGAATTAAATTGAGAAATGGAAGAAGTAAGAAAAAGGAGAAGGAGAAGGAGAAGGCCAATAAAATTATTATTATTGTTATTATTAGAAACCGACGGAAAAGGAATAGGAAAACACTAGAAGAATTAAATCAATACAGATCCTAATCGTGTTCTTTTCCTGATAGCTGATCGCCTCGTCTCACCCTTCGCCAACTCCCACTCCCTTTTCTTTTTCATTTTCATTTTCATTTATTCCCTCCCTCCCGATCGGTTCTCGATGCGAGTGAGAGACGGAAAAAATGAACGAAAAATACATAGAAAAGAGAAAAGATAGGACAGGGAGAGGCGTGTAGATAGATGCCCTGAACATAATTGATTTCTATCGAAATCTGGGCGGAATGAAGGGAAAAAGAGAAGAAGCGATTGTGTGGTGGAGGATGAGCTTTTTCGAATTTTTGCTTTTTAATTTTCCATATCTTTTTTTTTCTTTGGTTTTTTGAAAGTCAATTTGAAATGCGTAGGCGGCACTTTTTCACCAACAACAAAACAACATTTTTATATATAATCAAGGCGCGGAAATTTAAAACGTGTTCCACTTTTGTCTAACTGTCTAACTTCTCTTTTTAAACACTTTGAATCATCGGTGGAGCGCGAAATAGGTTTTTGAAATTTTGTGTCCTAAAATTTTGAACATTTCACTGAAAATTTAAAAGAAAATTGCCAAAAAGTGTGTTGCCAGTCTCGAACATTTATTAATTAATTGATAAACTGTATTTTTCTCTGCGTCTCCTCTCTGCGAGACCCCATGGCCGAGGAACAGCGCGTGGCCGACTGTCAGCTTTTAATCGGAAAATATTATTTGTCTGACTTTTCTGTCTGCGGCTCGTTGTATACATGACAAACAACTAAAATTGTATTAAGCTCCGAAAATTGTTGTTTTTGTTTATAACAATTCTCTGCTCATAAATTCCTGTCAATTTTTGAGAAAAGTTTACCAAAAAGGGGTTGTGTTAGCGAATTTCGACGACATTTTTTGCATTTCTTTTCATTATTTTATAACACCTTTCTGCTAATATATTCTGCACGGATATTTGTGATTTTATTCGTATTGAAAAGTAAGCAGAGGAGTCGATGTCTTTGATATAATCCATTGGTTACTCATTAGTGGAATGCGCCCAAATTGTCGCGGTTCTGGCGGGTATATAGCTATTAGCCGTTGAAAAAAAGCAACAAAAAAAATCAGTTGGTACCTAATCAGCGCCCCACGGCGTGCTAAATCCTGCGTGAATGCAAACGCGCCCTCTCTGCATCATTCTCTGCGTCCCCACAGTGGCGTTCTGCCAAGTTTAGCTAAACGTATGCAAAAATGGAGACGCAGAGGCACGAGAAATGGCGCTAGAAAATGAACACCGAACACGACGTGTGCCGAAGAGATAGTTTAATTCTTCAAAATTTCGTAACTCATTCATTCTTCCGCCTAGTTTTCCACCACAACACTCCTTACTTTCATCTCAAGTTTCAATAACACGAGTTTTTTGTTATTATTATGTGTTCTTGCGCCAAATTTTGTTTTTTAAAGCATTTCACCCCTATGTCCAACAAGGCATCTTCTGGCACTTAATGGGGTTTTTTGCCGCCGACGCCCATGCCCACGCGCTGCGGCTGCGTCGCGTGACAACGCTCTCTCGTCTGCGTCTCGTCATTTGCGTGCCGACGGGTTCAACGGAGCGCGCTTTCGCTTTTTTCCATGCCACTTCACTAATGAAAAAGCTAGGGAAAACGGGAGAAATTGATTGAATTCCATGGTGGTACAAATGTGTGCAAATTGAAAGAAGGATAAGAAGAAGAAGAAAAAAACAATAAAATTAAAAGCAATGTTGGTGGTTTGACTAATTTTCTGAAATTCGAATTTTGAATTTAATATTCAAAGTGGAAATTCAAATTCAAATTCCGTCTGTTCTCTTCTCGTTCCGTCCTGTCCACTATGTGATAATGATCACTTATCAGCAGAAATCTGTTGAACAAACATTATTTCTCCTCTTCTGCTTGTCGCAATTCTCACCAGGGCCACTACGGATATCTTTCCATTGCCCACTTCATTTTCTGAACACTTTCTCTCTCTCTTTTTCTATTTTTTTTTCTTTCTCTCTGCGTTCGTTGGCTGACCGCTTGGGTTATGTCATTGTCATTTCGTTTCCTCTCACATTCCACAGTGGAAAAGTTCAGTGAACTGTGAACAGTTTTAATCTGTCCGATTCTGGTTTTATGCCTGTTTTGGGACGATTGGAACGGGGAACTGTATATGAACGTGTATTAAAATTTCGTTTTATTTCTAAATTTGTCAGTTTTAATTATTAAAATACCGAAATAAACTCTATTATGTAGAATTTGCGCTTAACTTTAGAAGCGAAATTTCTGTGAAACCTGAAAAGTTAGACGGCTAGACAAATTGATTTTTTTTAATTCGAAAAAATCGAAAAAAATTAATTCGAAAAAATCGAAAAAAATACTGGAATGAATAAGGCTGTCTGAAAAACTGAAAAGGAGCTCGAAAAACACGAGAATAATGATTCTCTAGTGTTTGGATCAATTTTAGATCCTAGTTTTAAGATGAGTATGATTTATTTGATCGCACCTCTAGAATTTGAAATGTATGGTACGTTTGTTTCAAAAGAGTCTAAAGACAGATTTATAAAACGTACTGTAAAATCTCTATTATATAGCCATGGCACTATATTATTCGGAGCAAAGTTTTATATTAGAGGTGGCATTCAATTAGGGGGTGGCATTCTATTATTCGAAGCGATTTTTTTTCAAAATGTTTTGAAATGTTTGAACAATTTGGGAGCAGTTTACAAGGAAAATACGTATTTCATTTTCTACGGTACACTTAAAAATAGTTCTAATATTTTTACAAAAGTGGCATTATATTAGGGGTGGCACTCAAATAGGCGGTGACATTTTATTGTTCGAAGTAGGGTTTTGAGTGGCATTCTATTAGAGGTGGTATTCAAATTGGGATGGCCATTTAATAGAGTTTTCACGGTATTTATGAAAAATGCGGGATTTTTAGCGAAGTTGAAGTTTTAGCTGACTTCAGTGCCAGTGATGAATTAAAAACCCGTTTTCTGCTCGCTTGAAAATTTTTTTCGATTTATTTTCGAATTTTCGAAAAAATAACTCGAAAATGGAGGTCGAAAAATTTTTTTTCGAAAAATAAAACCGAAAAAAAATTCGAGATTTCGAATTTTCGAAAAAAAAAATCGAAAATAAAATTCGTTTTCGACTTTTTCGAGCACCCCGTTTTCGCACAAGCCTGCCTCCCACCATTCTAGAACGGAAAGGAAAACCGCTCAAGAGTGAGACACTTTTTGATGTTCAGCGCCTTCCCTCAAAATCTAGCTTTCATGATACCAAATTTTCGGCCACTATGTACATACATACATTCAAATATGCAATCTTTTTTCTCACAGTTTCTTCCCCAAAGTGGCACAGGCGCGGAGGATCATGCGCTTTTCCTTTTCTCAAGTGGTCAGGCCCAGAAACATTGAGCTTGCGCTCGGAAATGTGCACGAACTTTGGCGTGGCCTTTCTTTTTTTAATATTTCATCTGCATAGTTTTGAATTGAAAAATATGGTCAAAAATTGACCAGTAAAATAAAATGGCAGCAAGCAACAAAAAAAAGAAAAGAGATACCATCTTTGGGTCGGAAGACCTGATAAAAAAGTTTCTTCTTTTTTTTTCTCAATGTCTTTTTCTCTTCATTTTTTCTCTATTTTATCGTTGTGAATGGAAAAATTGAAAAATACAAACACATCAAAAAAAGTTATTGTTTGTTCCCTTTATGGGGACAATATGATTTTTTTCTTCCTTCTCACTTTTCATAAAATTTCGAAATATTTAGAACTTTCATGGGAAGTTTTACATGGCGAAATATTTAAATAGTTTTTAATTTTCTTAGCCACTCTCTCTTTCTTTTGTCCTACTTTTTTGAATTTTCTGTCCGCGTCTAGTTTTTTTTCTTTGCCTGCTCCTTCTCTTTCTCTGTATTTCTTTTTTCGTACGCTATTTTAAAACTTTAACCGTGTTCGTGTTGGTCAAATGGCACGAGATTCTAATGATTGGGGCACATTTTCAGGTGCTACCTCGGAATAGAACTGACGCGTAATAGAACTGTTGCGAAATTGAACTCGCTTTGGAATAGAACTGTAGTAAAATAGAACTCTAGCGAAATAAAACGGTTCGGAATAAAACTGATCGGAATAAAACTGTTTTGGAATAAAACTGTAGCGTTTTGGAACTAAATTAGCAAGGGAGCGCGATTGCATTGTTTGCTCATTCAAATATTGGAATTACTCATTCGCGTGCTTTTTTCAACAGTTCTATATTTGAGCTATTCATCAAAAATTGTTAGTTTTGTTGTTTTTTTGAATAAACGTATCATTTTTTTTCTCGGCCCGCCTTGACGGCCAAGAAATGCAATCGCGCTCCATTGCTAATTTAGTTCCAAAACGCTACAGTTTTATTCCGAACAGTTTTATTCCAAAACAGTTTTATTTTGCTACAGTTCTTTACCGAACAGTTCTATTCCGAACGGTTCTATTACGAAGCAAGTTATATATCGCTGCAGTTCTATTACACTTCAGTTCTATTCCGAGGTAGCACCCATTTTCACAGTCTAGGTATTACGTATTCCCGAGTACGTGAGATGTCGTAAAATGGGTCTCGCCACGATCGGTGTATGCATACTTGTAAACAATCTACAGTACTTGGGAGGGAAAATTCCAGTATAGCCACCCACTACAATATAGGTACCCATACTTGTAAACAATCTACAGTACTTGGGATACTGTAGACTGTTTACATTTTTCGACATGCGTGAATTGGAAAAATCATGTTATTTTTTACACGAATGACACCCTAATTATAAAATATAAGTTTTAAAAAACAAAAAAATAACATTAAAAAATTAAGAAAAAATTAAATCAAAAAAAAAATTCAAAAACAAATATTCAAATCCACACGTGTTCAAACACCGATCGTGTCAAGACCCATTTTACGACATCTCACGTACTCGGGAATACGTAATATTTGCGCGTCGGTTCACGTGTTTCCGTACGTGGCATTTAACTTTACGCCATGTTCACAAAACCAAATTGTTTTTTAAACTTTTTCTGTTCTGATCGTTAATTTATATGCCGAGCCGCATACGTAAACACGTGAACCGACGCGCCCCATCTACCTGTATACAATCTAGTATTACTAAACTACTAACACACAAGCCTGTTTTCTTGAACTTTGTGAGCCTTTGCTATCAGTTTAACATATTCTGTGACAAACACTATAGATCAAACCAAAAAGTAAACAA
Organism: Caenorhabditis japonica; assembly: GCA_963572235.1. NCBI lineage: Eukaryota > Metazoa > Nematoda > Chromadorea > Rhabditida > Rhabditidae > Caenorhabditis > Caenorhabditis japonica. The sequence goes on along the minus strand of OY754347.1, from coordinate 13,229,789 downwards.
GACATGGTCACACAGCACTTTCAAGATTGACGTTCAATATGAGGCGTAAAAGTGTGAGGAACGAGATGATCGAAGGAGGACACCCCGAAAGCATTGTGCAAACTCTCCATTCTCCCTTTTCTTCACCCGATTCGTCTCGCATGGTAATATGTAGTCCGAGAGGGTATACTCTATGTGCGTGTCGACATTGGAGAGAAAAACTGAGCGAAAGAGAATGACGATCAACGAGAGGACAGACCGTCCAACCGGTGTTAGGGTGGCTGCGTGGTGAGCGGCAGCGTCTGTTTTACCGCTATGACATTGCGACGCACCCTCTCTCTTCCTGTATTGGCCTCTATCTTTAATCCTCTCACTTTTTCACCACTTTTTGCCACTCTCTCACCATCTCTTTACCATCTCGCCCACCCAAATCGTTCGCTTATTTATGGTCCGCACCAATTAGTCGGTGTCTTCCACGTCCGTCTACTTTATAGTATTCGCATAAATTTTGCTGATTGTGCCCTTTTTCTATTCTCATGCTAACCAATCTTGTGGCAAATCATAGTCCGTTTCGGAGAAGAGATAGCCTTTGTGCGCCGTTGATCGAAAAAGAGGTAATTGGGATTTTGAAAAACTTTTATTTGTTTTTTTCTTTAACAAGCTTTGTTTTTATTTAAAACAAGCCTGCTGCGCAGTCCTGCGCGGCTGCTGACGCAGCCTATTGGCGACTTCGTCGCCACATTCTATTTTTTTACGTTCCACTCTTCCTCATTCATTTATACGCACACTGTTTTGGGAAAATTTCTGTCCTCTGTGGCTCAGTCGGTAGTGCGCTTGAATTCAAATGCTAATGTCACGGGTTCTTGTTTTGTCCACTGCATTTTCTTGCAAAAAGGCAAGTGCGGACGCGCACAGACATCCCGATCTGGGTTTTTATATATAAGAAAGATTTGCTGTTCCTTCAAAGTTATGCATCCCCCGTGAAAACTTAGTTGTTCACCGGTGTTTTTCTAACAACTTTTCGAGTTCTGTCATAAAAATATTAATATTAATGTTTTTAAAGTTGTCACCTGATGAAAGGCGCGAATTTTAAAAATAGGCTCCAAAATTTTTTTGCGATGGCTACGCACGCCCATTTGCAACAACGGCGAGCGCGATTTTATGCGTCAAATTTTTGTTCAGTGCCTTTCAATTTTTCTTCGGAAGGTTTATAAAGATTTTTAAATTGAAGCAAATTTCGTCAACTGTTGATTTAAAGTGATTTTTAATTTTCTCTTATTGTGTTTTCAATCGAGTTGCAGCATGAGAACGAGAGAAAAAAAGACATGTTTTCCCTGCTTCTCTTCGAATCGAACTATGTTTGCGTGGTCGCGCGAAAAAAGTGGGCGGAGTCACGCGTTCTCATGTCGCAAGTCGATTGAAAAAACAATAAGTGCATATTTGTTAATAAAGCAACGAAAATTCAACGCATAAAATCGCGCGCGCAGTCATTGCAAAAATATTTCAGCGAGGAGGCGGGGCCTATTTTTTAAAGTCGCGCCTCTCGCTAGGTGACAATTTTTAAAAACAATAATGTTACTTTTGTCTCATTTGGCATTTGTTGTGACCTAGAAAATGCAAACTCTTTCACGGGTAAATTCAGCACGATATGACACAGCTAAAATCAATGTGACCGTAATCCATTCAAAACATTTTATCGAAAGAGTGAGGAAAAACAAAAGATTATTGTTTTTCCGCAATTTTTGTTAAAATTTTATTAATAAAAAAACGGTCACACATTTTATTTAACTGTGTCCGATCGTGCTAAATTAAACCTGTGGAAGAGTTTTCATTTTTTAGGCCACGTCCGCACCTGTAAACACCGCTGTCGTGGTTTTTAATGCCACCCACCTTCACGCAAAACTTTTAAAGCAAATTACCGTAAAAAGCTTAAAAAAATCCAAATTTCTTGTTTTTACACTATTTTGTTTTGTTTGCTGTGTATTATATTTATTACTCATGTTTCAAATAATGCAAAATCGATTTGAGGAGATGTGAAACTTTTATTTGTTGCATGACTCATACAACAAATTGAGCGAAAATACGGTGCGATTAAAATTCTGCTTCAAAAAATGAGACATTTTTGGTTTTCATTGGATTTTGGTATATATTAAATACTTATTAATGCGGAGCTGGCGGTCGCCAATAAAACTGCAGTTTTGTCCGCGTCTCCTCGGCTACTGCGGTCTGTTTTCTATCGCTGCGAGAGCATATGGCCGCGGCCGAGGAACAGTGCGTGGCCGACTGACAGCTTTTCATGAGCAACGAACACTGAATCGATGTAATAATTTTTTGGCAGAGCTCTTTCAAAATTGAAAAAGTAAAAAAAAAAGTTCTACGAACCATTTCACGTTTTTTTCAAAACCATTTTCCACACATCGTACTAAATAGTTGTCTTCATCTTCTTCTTCCGCCTCCCCACCAAACCCATCTCACACCCACAATCCAATCCAATACCATTCACTTCCCAAACAGCAGATACTTTTCCTCGTTTCCCCCTCCTCTCTGACCTACATCACTGTATCGGGAAGGAAAGTCAGAGGAGGAAACGATAAAATCATAACATAAAAGCTGTAAAAAAAAGAATAACGAATATGAAGACTTTTCTTTCATCCGTATATTCATCGCTCTGCCTAATCTATTCATAGTCATCCAATTGAGATGACCTTTACACTATTACAAGCCGAGTTTGTCCAAGATTCTGAGTCATTTTCCTCCTCATTCGTTCCGACCACTGTATTTTTGCCGATACACTTCATAAACATGGTTCTCTATGTTCGGCTCGTTTACAAAGTAATGTTTACCTTGTCGAAGCGCGAAGTGCGAAACGAATCGAATCGAATCGATGCAAATCAGATTTTTTGTCCCTTTAAGAACGCCAAAATAAAAAAAAAGAAAACATGGCCCCAAAAATTTATAAAATTCTTATTATTTATTTTCCTTTTTACAGGTGCCCATGAGCGCGGGATCGGAGCTCTGGAAAGAGTGCGCCCGATGGTTGCGGGACCTTAACATCCTTACCGCCGACAAGAATGGAACAATGTTAGAATTTGCCTCTGTGCTCAGGTATTTATTTTCATTCTTTTTTTTTTAAATATAAATATAATTATTTTTCAAGAGATGGTGTGCTACTTTGCCGACTGGCCAACGCGCTCGTGCCAAATTCTGTGGATCAGAAGGAAATTATGAAATCGCAACAGCAGTCGCAGTTTACCTGCTTCAACAACATTACGCATTTTGTGGATGTGTGTCGGACGCATTTCCAACTACCCGACTCTGATCTATTCAGCCCTGGAGATCTCTTTCACATGACTGGATTTCAGAAAATTTTGAAGACGCTTTCGATTTTGTCGAATTTGGATGAGTCGATTGCGAAAGGTGTTCAGTGAGTTATTTTATTTGAGTTTAAGAACAACAGAAAAAACCGGATACATTTTCGAGACGAGTTCTCGTTCAATTTGTCGATATTTTTCAAGAAAAATCAATTCAAAACGACGCTCCAAAATTACGCACTGCGCATTGTTTATTCATGCATAAAAATTTTTCAACGAAATTTTTGAAATTCTCCACTCAGGCAACTCATTTCTTGCTATAATAGGAAATTTTGGAATTATAAACTAGTGATTTATAGATATTTGGCGACCTCTTATAATTCCAAAATGTTCTGTACAGATTCCAAAAATTTCTGTACAGGCGCGCATCTCCTGCACAGATTCCAAAATTTTCTGCCCAGATTCCAAAATTTTCTGCCCAGATTCCAAAATTTTCTGCACAGATTCCAAAATTTTCTGCCCAGGTTCCAAAATTTTCTGCCCAGATTCCAAACTTTTCTGCACAGATTCCAAAATTTTCTGCACAGATTCCAAAATTTTCTGTCCAAATTCCACAATTTTCTGTCCAGATTCCCCGGAATCTAAACTTTATCGATTGAATAAAAGAAAATTCATTTTATTGGTTATAACAAAAAAGGAAACATTTTAAAATATAAAAAAATTAAGCCGATGTCGATGGCTGTTCCGCTTCGTCCGTTCTGCACCTTTTGACGAGCTTCGATCTGGCCGCCGCGCTGAAAATAAATTATGATATTGGTAAAACAAAAAATTGCACTTTTGAAAATTCAAATGGCAATCAAAGAAAGAGGAAAACCTGCTTTTCCAAAAAATCACTCCACGTTGGGAAGGTATAAAGTGCTTAATTTTTGTCGGAGAGCTTTAAAAATTTTTTTCTGTGGTATAATGGATTCGTGGCGGAGTGACAATTTTTTTCACGTTTTTATTGGAAAAAATGAAGAAATAACTGAAGAAATTGAGAGATTTTTCGTCTTCCAGTTTCACGTGAAATTTCACTCCGTCACGAATCCATTATAACTAGAAGAGTATAAAAATAACCAAAATCAGAACTGTCCCGAATCAGAACCGTTTCCTGAATCAGAACTGTTATGTATAAGAACTCTCCTGCATCAGAACTGTTCGTATCAGAACTGTCCCGAATCAGAACTGTTCGTATCAGAACTGCCCCAAATCAGAACTATTTTTTTTTCATTTTTTTCATAATAAAAACAATTTTATTTAAAACTTATACAGGATAGTTCTGATTTGGGGCAGTTCTGATTCGGGACAGTTCTGATACGAACAGTTCTGCTTCGGGACAGTTCTGATTCCGGACAGTTCTGATTCAGGGCAGTTCTGATAGGAGCAGTTCTGATTCAGGACACGGTTCTGATTCGGGAACGTTCTGATTCGGGGTAGCCTCTTGCGTATTTTTGAAATTCAAACGAAAATGGGAACACATCTCTTTATTTCCCATGATATTTCTTTCATTGCCATTTGAATTTTAAAAGCACGCAAACAGCGCATTGCAATTTTTTTATGGGGTTATTCATTTCATACATTTTGCATTTTTCGCCAAATTTTCCTTATTCATTTCATGCAGAAAACGACATTTTCTGCAGCAGAAAATTGCATTTCGTCGAACTGCAAATTACAGAAAACTGCATTTCGCCGAACTGCAAAATGCACTTTTTGTCATTTTCTGCATGAAATGAATAACACCACCATTTTTCTTGCATTTTCGCGTGTTTTTTGTGACAAAAAGTGCATTTTGCAGTTCGACGAAATGCAGTTTTCTGCTGCAGAAAATGTCGTTTTCTGCATGAAATGAATAAGAAAAATTTGACAAAAAATGCAAAATGCATGAAATGAATAACCCCATTATTTTCACAATAAGATTGACAGAAAAACTCATGTAAATACATCCATTACTTACGTACTTTGTCCTGATTTTCAATTTTTCTCTGCGCCCCACTGTTTTTCGAGTGCCCAAGAAATCACAGGCAGATTGGTGGCGCGATCCATTAGGCTGCAAACACTTCAAATTGAATGCTACTCATAAAAAAAGCCAAAAATAAATAAATAAAAATAAAATAACAACCCAATAAAAATTCACACGAAACATTTCGAAATTCGTGACGCGAATGGCGCCAAGAAATTTTATTGACGCATGTCGTGCAATCAATTTTACAAATCTTAGCAGATCTTGCAAGACCGGTAAATTTTCTGTACAGATTCGAGATTTCAAAAATTTTTCGAATCTGTCAAGACCCCTTTATAGTTTGTAAATTTCTATATAAGATTTGTATTTCCTAACAAGATCTGAGTTTCCTGGACAAGTTCCAAAATTTCCTATTCAGATTTGGATTTCCTATTATAGTAAGAAATAAGTTGCCTGAGCACATTTTTGCCGAAATGGCCGTTTTTCGACAAACCATTTTTCAAAAAATCTACAATGTATATTTTTTTTGTCCATAAAATAATTTTTTGTTTTTTCAATCAATGTTTTTTAAATCAAGATATTTTTGTCGAGATACTCGAAATAAAATAGGCTCAAAATTTGAAAAAAAAACAAGGAAAAACGATTAAAAAAAACTAAATACATTCGAAAATGGCCGTGGAAGAAGTTTTGCATTCATGGCATAACTGTGTACAAAATTTCTTCCAAAAACTCAAAATATCAATATTTTTGCGTAATTTTCTGTGAATACTTTCTTTTCTTTTTGTTCTGAAGCCGATTATTTAGAGATCTAACTAATTTTATACAAAATTCAAAAATAATTTTAACCGTTTTTATCGATTTTAATATGGGTTTGTGGTCAAAAACAGAATTACCCTACTTTTCAACGAAAAAAACTTTTTACTGAATTTTTATAAAAATGACTACAAAATTCAAAAAAAAAAAAAGTTTTTTTTACAAACTGGCTACGAGCTGACCGCGGTATCATTAAGTTATCTAAAACGCGCTCTATTGCACATGAACAAATTTGGAATTCAAGATCGTTTTTTTTTTTCAAAAAACTCGCATTTCAAATTTAATTTTCAACAATGAAACCCCAAAAATCGATAATTCTCTTTTTCCAGACCGTTCCCTGAAATCGATCAAAACCGCCAAGGAACATCTTCAAGTTCTCCGGAATTTAACGATGATGAAGAAATCTACCAGTCGTTGCATGATAACATTGAGAAAATTGACCCAGATAGAACCATTTATGGACCCATTACCAGTGCAGACCCAGAAGAGCATCAAAGCGAGCAGCTCTACGATCGGATTGTGACAAACCGCAAGCCTAGCCTTAATGAAAGTGATGTATGTTTCTATAAAATTCATATGATTCAAAATGATCGGTTTTCAGCTCCAAAACACTCCGACGCTAAAACGGAACAGGTGCATTCGAGAGTTGTACGATACTGAGAAAAACTACGTGTCACATGCTCTGGTGACAATAATAAAGACATTTTATGAGCCGCTTAAAAAAGTCATACCCACGGAAGCATATGAGATCATATTTGGAAATATAGAAGATATAAATACGCTTCACACTGCTCTTTTGGAAGATTTGCACTGGCCGGTGAAAGTTGCTCTCGGACAAACGGAAGGAGAAGTTCCGCCGAGGCCGACGTCGTTGAGTGAGACACCGCCGCAAACTATTGGTGAAGTTTTCATAAAGTTAGTTTTTGTTGTTTTACATATCCGTATATATAATTTTACAAAAGAAACAACTTTCTTGTTTTCAGATACCGAGACCAATTCCTTGCCTACGGAAAGTATTGTAGTAATCTCCCAGAGAGTCGAAAACTAAGCAATGAGCTGCTCAAATCAAACGAAACTATCTCAAAAAGCATAGAAGAGCTCACTGCTCAGGGAAACTGCAAATTCGGAATGAATGACTTGCTTTGTGTGCCGTTTCAACGTCTCACCAAGTATCCGCTTCTGCTCAAAGAGCTTGTCAAGAAAACGGATTTGGCGAGCACTGATCGAAAGTCATTGAATGAGGCCGTCGAGGTGATGGAAGATGTTTGTGCGTACATTAACGAAGAGTCTCGTGATACGAATTCAAAGAAAGTCATTGATGGAATTGAGCAGAGTATTGTTGATTTGTCTATGGTAAGTGTCATTGTTTATTTATTTATTCTCTCCTTTTTTATCATTTTACTGCAAATTATTCGTGAAAAATTCATATTATTCTCTGCAAAATTTCTTCCACGGCGACAATTTTTCAATTTTTTGGCGTTTTTTTTCTTCATTTTCCATAGGCCCAAAAATGTTGAATTTGCGCTCTACCGATTAGCCGATGCGTGGCGTATTTTGTTGTCTGCGTTTCTTTGATTTTTTCAATGTCTGGTTTTGCCTAACGTTTGTTCCTCGCGTCATTGGTAGATCTTGTTGTTGTTGTAATCTTGTTGTGTAAAAATTAAGGAATACCGTATTTCCTCTAATATAGGCGCATGTGCTTCTATTGTTTCACTTCATCACAACTGCCGGATAATTAGAGGTTTGCACACCAAACTCGCCAAAACACTTTCTAACCAAGCAGGCATGAGACGGCCGAAGTTTGGTGTGCAAACCTCTAAATACCCGGCAGTTATGATGAAATGAAACAATAGAAGCGCATGCGCCTATATTATAGGAAATACGGTACATGTTTTATATATTATCAATCTCTGAAAGTTCCGCCGGGACCCTATCGGAACCTAGGCCATGCAGCTCTAGGCCACCGGTGAAATACTCATTTTCTACGTGAGAACTTGAAAGACGCGTGACGAAATGCGGGAAAGTCCGCAGTGCACGGTCCGTGTGCGAGCGCGAGCGGTGGAACTCTCAGGGATGGATAATAATGCAAACCAGTTTTTTCAAACGCAATGAATTTTCGTAAGATACGCAGCCAACGTAAAATTCCCCAGAGACGTATCATTCCTGTCCACAGGGGCACGAGACGAGAGTCAGCAAACGCGCCCGAACGCACAGCTGCACTCACGGCTCATGCCCTGTGACTTGTTAACTCCCAAAAAACATTAAAATTTCAGCCGCGAAACGTGAAGCTTCATGACTATGGACGTGTCAACCAAGACGGAGAGATCAAAATGGCAGAGTCGACCCATACACAAATTGGAAAACCCAAGCAGCGCTACATTTTTCTTTTCGACAAGGTGATTGTGATTTGCAAAGCAGCCAACAAGGTTATCAACAAGGATAAAAGCCCGGGCGGCACTACAAAGGCGAACACTTTTACCTACAAGAATGCTTATGTGATGTCTGAGTTGAGCATCGATAGAAATGTTTCGATAGACACAAAGTCTGGAGGAACAATTACTAGAAGAACGCAGTATGTGATTCATATGCATCGAGATCGGACGGATAGCAGTGAGATTGTTCAGCTGACGTTTTATTTCAAAAATGAGGCGTCCAGGACTAATTGGCTCAACGCGCTCTTGCTCTCCAAGTATGTCAACAAACTTTTAACAGGTATAATGAAAATTCTTATGCTTTCAGATCAAATGTCTCCCCTACTGAATACCTGCGTGATACTAACCATAAAGTTGCCTTTACCAGTTTCCGAGTCGACGTCAAATCGCCACTGGTCTGCGATGTTTGTGAGAAATTGATGAAGGGCCTTCGCTACCAAGGATACAAGTGTGAAGCGTGCAATATGGTGATGCATAAAGATTGTTTGGGTCTGAAAAAGTGTGAATCAAGAAGATCGATGCACGAGACGCGAGGCTCGCACAGTTTCAACTCTAACCGTCCACGATACGCTCTTCGAGAAGGCGATTCAGTGGTGGCGACTACGAACTTTACACCGTCTGATCTCACTTATTTGCAATTTCAAAAGGGCGATCGCATTGAGGTGATCAAGATTCAGTCGCATAATAAATTCACTGGCTGCCTGGTGCACAATCGGACTCGGACTGGACTCGTTCACGCGGATCATATAACGCATGTTAGGGTGAGTGGTTACTTTTTTGGGAAATGTTTTTTTAAACTGCTATCTCGTTTGGACACAGGAGAGCTTTACCCCGTGGTATCAAAATATCACATTTGCGACGACTTTATATGAAAGCAATTTGAGTCATGACCGGAAATGAAATCGATCTTTTTTTCGGAGTTTTATTTAACAGATGAAAAATTGTTTGATTAACAGATGAATGCAGTCTGTTCAATTATCTCCAACTCTCACTACTTTATATTTTTGCAATCTTCATAAAAATTGAAAATTTCACTCAAAAAAAACTTTCTGAGCTGTAAGTCATATATTACTCATTCATGCGGTGTTGTCATTTAACAATTCGATGAAAGTGTTTTTTTTTCTCTGGGTCTCTTCGGACCATACGGCCGCGACCGAGGAAGTGTGCGTGGCCGAGGGAACGAGGCCCCATCATTTAGAAAATTGAAAACGAAATAAATATTGCGTAACAAATTGATCCACGCGATGAGCCCTCATACCCTCAGTGCTTGAACACCTGTCAATTTTAAATGAGAATCATCTCTCTCTCTCTCTCTCTCGTTCCCATTCACTTTTGGCTCCCACGGGTGTGACTCATCGCTCCTCTGTACACTTTGCAGGAGGGCAGAGCCACTCTCTATCAGAATCGACGTGTGAGCAACGCGACCTTGTTGCTCGATTATTGCACATCATTCTTTTCATTTTTCAATCGTCGGTCGTTACAGGCAACGTCAATGATTGGATTGAGTCCGCTCGATTCGCCAGCCGGTTCGATTGTGCCGCGTGGTGTCGACCGCAAAGAGTCGACAGTGTTGCCGAAGCGGCCAGAGACAATGTTATCTGATGGGTAAGTACCGTAGTGTTGTTGTGTGGTGACACCTAGAGGAATTTGCGCATTTTGGGTTGGTAGGAAAATGAAATGACGATGACTCATTATTTCACACTGTTTTCTATTCTATTTCATGAAACACGATGGTGTTCATAGTTGCCACGTGAGTTTGTGTTTTTTGACGCGAGTTTAAGTTATTTTCTTTGCGAATTCTAATTTTCAGTGTTATATATTTTACAAAAAATTTCTGGTTTCAAATCGGTTAACAGTTCTTAGCCGATTTTTAAGTATCATTTCTTTCCTTAAAGCAAACCCGCTCCAATGTACTTTTCCTCCGACCATATTTTAGTCATAATTTTTTTTTCGCGCGTCTCCTTGGATGATTTTTTGTGAGGGTACGACAGAATAGAAATAGGCGAAATAGAAATGCTACAAAATAGAATTGCTACAAAAAAAGAACTGGAAAAAATAAAACTGAGCGAAATAGAAATGCTACGAAATAGAACTCTTTGGGCGATAGAGCGCGTTCGCATTATTTTTTCAATTTCTCAGTTTTTCGCCGATGATGCAATTTTTTTTCTGAAACTGAATTTATTTCATACTTTTCATCATTTTCGCTGTTTTTAAGTGCGTAAAATATCTGAAAATCACTGAAAAACCTACAATAATCGGAAAATTCGAAGAATAATGCAAGCGCGCTCCATCACACCACGAGTTCTATTTCGCTCATTTCTATTTTGTCACATTTCTATTTCGCGCTGCACGGCGTGCTAGACCCTACGTAAAGGAATTCGCTGCCAAGCCTAGCAAAAAGTGTGCAAAAATGGAGACACAGAGACGCGAGAAGTGGCGCTCAAAAATTTGATCTCAAAAAAATTTCTGAAACGTAGTCCAGAAAACGCCGTGCGCTGTTCTATTCCGCTCGTTTCTATTTTGTAGCCGTTCTATTTTTTCCAGTTCTTTTTTGTAGCAATTCTTTTTTGTAGCATTTCTATTTCGCCTATTTCTATTGTGTCGTACCCTCTTTTCGTATCGCGACGAGACAACATGGCCGCAGCCGAGGAACAGCGTGTGGCCGAGTGTCAGCTTTATTAAAAAAAAGCTAAATTTAGACAAAAGAGTTTAAAATTAGAAATTCTGTTGAAAATTCCAAAAATTTTTGGGCGTTTCCAAACATTCGCAACTAAAATTTCGAATTCCAGAAGCGCTCGAAGCGTCGGTAGCCAGGGAACATCGCGAAACTCACGGAATTCGTCCTCCTCAACGCTCAACGGCACGGAAGTGGCACGCCAGCAAGATTATGTGAACACTGAAATTTCTGAATTTCTATGGTATATGGGAGAAATGGAACGTGCAAAAGCGGAAAGCACGCTTCGCGGCACGCCGAACGGCACTTTTCTCGTCCGTTACAGTAAGAATCGAAAGCAGACGGCAATAAGTTTGAGGTAGGTGTGATAATTTAGTGGTAGCCGGGCGTAAATCTACAATGTCGAATTACGAGACTCGTTGTGCTCCCGGGCGCGAAAAGAACATTTTTACTCGTTTATACATTGTTGTCAGTCCACTGGGGTATGAGGAGGGAGTGAGTAAATGCGCCCTGACGCACACACGTAACGCATCCAAATGAGGCCCAAAAATAAAAAAGCGCGCGAAAAATTGCGCATGGTCGGAGAGAAAAACCAACACGCGCGAAATTATTTTGAATAGAGTTTCGTAATTTTCACGATTTTCTTTGGTCTCCGATAATGTGAAATTATTCGCGCGCCTTTTTTATTTTTTTGGGCCTCATTTGAATGCGTTGCGTGTGTGCGTCCGGGCGCGTTTACTCCCTCCCTCCTCATACCCCAGTGTCAGTCACAAACCTCGATCAATAACTCGAGAATAACTCTGTTTTTTTTCTGCGCCTTGCGCATGGCCGCCGCCACGGCCGTGAAACTCTGCGTGGCCGACTGGCAACTTTTCAAACACAAAAGTTCAGGAAAATCGCGCACAAAAACAGCAAAATGTTCATTTTCAAAATAAATGTTATTCTCAGCTACCGCGGAGAGGTCAAACACATGATAATCGAGCAAAACTCGGAGGGAAAAGTGTACTTGGATGAGGATTATCGATTTAATTCTACTGTGGTGAGTCACAATAGCGAATAATGCTGAAAAGTATCACCACAAACTTCAGGAACTGGTGCAATACTACCGCGACCACAATTTGATTGAAATTTTCCAAGCGCTCGACACGACGCTCAAGAATCCGTTCTCCCAGTGCAAGGTACAAAGAGACAGCGGAATTCCAGAAGAGAATCTTGTTTTGAAGGTCTTCAAAGCAGTGCACGACTACGAAGCGCCGCCGCCCAATCAGGACGGCAAGTTTTTGTCATTGAAGACTGGCGACGTGGTGGTGCTGTTGGACACTGTGGGGGAGGATCGTGGATGGTGGAAAGGACAGGTGAATAACAAGGTAAGGGAGAGAATCAGAAGGAGTTACTAACCCGCAACGCAATCGAAATGCAATGCAACGTCGAAAAGCTCTGACTAACCTTGAAATCAAATTTAAAAGTAAGAATTAATTTCCATTTTTTTTTATTTTTCTCTTCCTCTCCACTGCTGCGAGGCCACATGACCGCGGTCGAGAAATGTTGCGTGGCCGCCAAAAGTGTATTTTCGCGCGCTTTCGAATGTCTTTCTTTCAATTTTTAACAGCATGTGCGTCATTGGTAGAGTAGAGCGCGAAACAACCACCACCGACTATTGTATTTTATCATTTTTAGACTGGATTTTTCCCATTGAGCTATGTGAAGCCGTACGATGCATCCACCGAAGGTCCGTCGATAGCTACCTCGTCAAACGCGTAATAGTTTTATTTTTTTTTTAACTTTTTTTACCCCTTGTTCCCTTGCCCCTCCCTAGAACCGTTTCGCGTAGTTTTTTTCTGTTCTTTTTTTTTTTGCTTTCTGCTCCCACAAATTTACAATCTCAAGTACTTTTTACGTGTTTCTAGATGTTTAAAATATGTACTTTTTTCATCTTTGTCTCATTCTCTTTTTTCCTGTCCATCCACTCGCACCCAAGCTTCCAGAATGCCATATATTTGTGATTTTTCTTTTTTTCCGTTAATTTGCTAATATTTTTAAATATACTCACAAATATGGTTTTGTATTTTGTACTAGTCGGTCATAATTTTTCCTCTCATCGCCACTCCACTCCACATCATTTGTTTCATAGTTCCGGTCGAAAAAAAAATCCACGTTTTCTCCTAGTTTTCTTTTCTTTCTTCCATCATTCACTTTCTTTCTTTATTTTTTCTTTCTTGTTTCTCGTTCATGCGGCGTTGTCAGTCGCTACTCGACCCGTGGCCGAGGAATAGCGCGTGGCCGACTGACAGCTTTTCGTGAACCTTTTTTTTTCAAATGCTCGAATGTCATTCTTCTCCACAAAAAATGTTCCAGGATTCATCATCGTGACCACAGAAAAAAGATAATAAAATAAAATTTCAGTTTTTTTTTCAAATATTACAGTTATTTATTTATGCTTTGGGGGGAAAAATTTACAATAGTTTTGTGTGTACAGGAGATGGTTTTGGCAAACAAAGAAAAGAAAAGAACACTTTGAATGAAACTACATGTAACTGAAACCCGCGAGCAAAACTATTCTACTAACTAACTAAATATTGTCGAGGGCGCAGAAGGCGCGCCAAAAATAAAGCAAAAAAAAACATCAATAATTTACGACCAATTCAAAGGAATCGAGAGAGTTCCATCGTTGGTTACATAGATGCTCGGATTGGTGGAAATAATCAACGAAAGTCCTGACACCAGTTTGCGGACATCGTCAGAGCAATGGGTGAGTCGATTAACACAGCTGAGAATGGTGTCGGGTTGAAATGTGGGCTCCCATTTCAAGCCGGTTAGCTTCAATTCTTGTATGCACTCGTCGCGTGCGAATTCGAGTTCGTTCTGCGAAATTTTTCTATTGTTATTTAATGAAACGCCGGCAATATCAAGTAAAAATCGCGAAAGAACGCAACCCTGCATTTTATGGAAGAGTTTTTGGGGTTTGCAAAAGTTAGTCACTGCGTGACGCAGCCATTTTTTGGTATCCATATATTTTTTTCCTATTTTGTGTAAATTAATACATACAGTTGCGTTTCTAAAAAATAAAAATAACCGCAAAAAAGGTGGCCGTAGAAGAGAAAATTTGCAGAGACTAACATTAGGAAAACCCCATTATGTACATTTTTTACACATAATCGACGGAATATGCAACAATTCTACAAATTTCCCTCAAATTCTCGCAACTCACCATCAAATGATGCATTTTTTGATTGATTTTCGTGGCTTTTGACGCATTCTCTTCCAAAAATTGCACTAGCGACGGAACATCAACATTACACGGAATATACAGACGACCGTCAACTCCAATCGCCAATTCATCATACGAAGTCACCACTTCCAACATGGAATTCTTCGCCGACTCCTCAACACGTTTCAGCAACGCTTCTTTTTTCCAAATCCGCACTCGCAATGTCTGAAGTTGTGTGAGTGTCTGCGCGAGGCCTTTGTAATGTGGCAAAAGTATCTGCGCTCCACCGAACGTTTGCTCAATTTGTTTCGCCGTCTCTTTCAAAAGAGACATTTGACTTCGGCGAACTTGATGCTCCTGGCAAGCCTGCTCCCATTGCTCTGGCACGTTGTCGGCGCCAAGTTGGAGAGATCCGTCGCAGCAGGTGAATGAGCCACGACCGAAACGGAGCACATTTTTGAAGAAGGCTTTTTGGATGATTATGCGGGTTTCCGGGGTGGCTTGGTTGATCATTCGGTTCACGTTGGTAATGCAGCGTCGCATGTGGGATTCTTCCCACGTCATTTGCCAGACTACCTGAGAAAAAAATAAGGTGGCTGGGTGTTGGAAATGAGGTTTCACAGATTGGTTTTGTAAATTTTTCACATTTTTTTGATTTTTTAATAATTAAATTCCCAATTTTGCTTCCAAAATATGATATAATGCTGTTTTTCACCCAAAAAAATTCACAAGATGCGTAACGGCTGAACATGCACACTGTTTCAATTAAAAATTACTTATTGCTACCGCAGGTGAAACAAGTGCGCTCTGCCGCACTCAGTATTTCACAGATTTAATTTTCGTCGCCTAATTGAATTTTTTTGTTTTCTTTTGTCGACTTTTGTATAAAAACGTTTTTTAAACACTTTTTTGCAATAAATTCACATTGTGATGGAAACGAGCAAAAACTATGCTAAAAAATTGCATTTTTCATTTTTTTTTTGCACGGCTATTCGAAAAAATCGAATTTTTGTCCGAAAAAGTAACAACTTGCAACTACTGTGACCAAATATAGCCAGTTTTACCGATTTTTGTTTAAAAAAAAGGAGGAAATAACAAAAAATCCAATTTTTCGATAAAAATGAAATGCTTGGCCGGCAAAATGCGATTTAGAGCGCGTTTTCTACGTTTAAAAGTTAGAACGATCATTTTATTCACATTTCTCTGTCGTTTTTAATTGTTTTCCCTCAATTTCAAGCAAAAACTCACATCTTTCAGTTGTGTGCTGTACTTTAAATCAGAAATATCTTCCTTTATCGACACTCGTAACGTTTTCGCATCTCTCGTCTTTTTCATCGCTTCTTCTCGCTGACTTGTCAGTGAATCATATAAATTCGTGATGATGGTCGCCTTTTTTCTTCTCAAATATCTGCAAGCAATAAGCGTGATTTGGTCTTTGCGCTTGTTTTTGGTCAATCGGTGACTATTTTGTTCTCACGTCAGTTGTTTCTCGTCAGTTGAATTTAATTGAAAAAATCGATAAAATGACTTACGATCTCAAAAGATCCTCTTCAACGTTAGTAGTGGTGAATCCGACGCCTCCCGAAGAGCTTCTATTTGGCGATTCGACATTTTTGAACTTGAATTCGGATGTGCTCAATTCACAAGACTCCAGGGCATCCCTGGAAAAAATACATTTGAAAGTAAGAATAATGATAATTATGACCTTTTGTTATCAGAATTCGATGTCACGTGGTGTTTAAATCATACCTGACAATTTTTATCGGGTCAGTGCCCGTCAGATTGATGCTAACCTTGCGGAACGTGGTTGATTTTTTGTCGGCAATCGAGAAACTGACCTGAAAATCACAAAAAAATGATTTGGAATGATATTTTTCGCTATTTTTTGGCCACGCGTTTTTCCTCGGCCGCGGCCATTTGATCTCGCAGAGTATCAGTTGAGGAGAAGCACAAAAAACAACTTCATCGAACTTTTGCAAAAATAATGCAAAATACTTTACTCACCTTTGTAGGCTTCAACGACGTCGACACTGGAAACAGGTCATTGATGTAGCCATTGAAAATTTGCAACGATTTTTCGTTTTGCGTCTGAATCTCGGGAAACTTGGCATATCTGAAAATGCAGAGTGCAATGCATTTGCAAAATTATCTTTAAAAAATAAAAACTCACTTATCAGGATGAACTAAAAACAGAAACGGCCTGAGTGCCTGTGCAACCTCATTCGAACTAATGTACCGTTTTGAAATGTGCCAAAGCGGTTGTTTTGACGGTGAGGCAGCAGAAAACATGTCGGTCTAAAATGCGTACGTCTTTGTTTCAAAAATATTTAACAGTTAGAGAATGAAAGAGGATGAAAGAAAAAATAATGAGAGAATGGGAAAAGGTCACGTGTCCGATAGTTTTCATCTCTTTCTTTCTTGCTTTTTTTTTAATTTTTAATTTCCAACTTATAATTACTGTGTTTGGATGGTGTTGAATACACCCACACACATATAAACACGAAAAATAACTGATCTGTGTTGATTGGTTTATCAAATAGAACAAGTGGTCGGTCGGACAGTCGGCTAAAGAATGAAAGAGGAATGGCGGAAAATGGAGAATCGGTTTTCCTCCGTCTATCTGTCTCTTCTTCTTCTTCTTCTTCTTTTTCTTCCACGTGAGAAATAAAAGAAATGAAAACAGACAGAGATGGGAAATGGAGAAAATAATGATAACGGTGCGCAGGCACCGACTATTTACACATGCGTGTGCATTTTTTCCCCCATTATCAGTTTAGAGGACGGATACAAAAGTTTGTAATCAGGTTCGTTGCCATTTTGGTCCCCTTTGTGCAAAGAAAAGACCAGAATTTTGATTTGTGGTCAGGCAACCAAAATAGTGGTTGAACGAGACAATGATTGATGCGCTGTTTTTTGTTTTTACGATATTGTTTTAAATGCACTCAATTAATTTACTTTGCAGCAAAAAAACACGACAAAAATTGAAAGAAAATAAATAATTTAAAAGATCACAAGAAAATCACCAAGGCCGAGCCGGCGCTGTAGTTTTCTAGGCCACCCGCTGCAATTGCGAAATAGTGGAGCGTTGTTGTTTATTTTTCAGGAAAACGAGCAAAAAAGTGCAGCTTTTCAGAGATTAAAGCTCGGAAACCGAAAATCATCAAACTTTTTTCAGTTTTTTTTACCGCATGCGCCAAAAATAGAAATAGCAACATGAAAAAATGGAGAAAAAAGTCATGTCATTTTCCAGCTTATCAAACTTTTTGAAGATTGTTTGAACTGCAAAACCACGTTGCAAAAAAGAGGCTGATTTGCTCGTTTAAAGCGAAACATTTTCAGTTATTCACATTTTTTTTGTTTTAAAAAGAAAAAAAAAAGGTAAAGACCAGGCTTCCACGGAAATTTCCGAAAATTTCCATTTTTGCTTCCGTTGCGGTTTAATTTCCGGGGAAAAAAAAAGTTTGCTGTCGAAATTTGTTACGAAAATTTTTTTTTGTTTGTAAAAATACGAACAGGACCATGAGGCAAATGCGCTATTTGAAACACGATTATTACCCCCTTTACTTAATTTTTTAAAATGATTTTTGTGGAGAATCTATGATGTTTATAGACCTATTAAGGGTTTCCCCGATTTTTCCGATTGGCAATTGGTATTCCGACGAAAAAAAAAAAACAAAAATTCGGAAAAAAACGTTAGAAAATCGGAGATCTACTAATGTAGACCTTCATGCCGAATGAAGTCGAGACCTCCGAGTCGAGTGGATTCTGTACCTCCAAGTCAAATAAGATTAATTCCTCCCAGTGTAATGATGCCAAGACCTCCGGGTTAAACAAGGATGAGGCCTCCTGGTCAAAGAACCTGCAAACCTCCCGGTCAAGGTCGAGATCTCCAGACTGAATGAAATCGAGACCACCAAGTCAATTAAAGTCAAGACCTCTCGGTAGAATAGAGTAGAGACCTCCCAGTCATTCGAGGTAGAGACCTCCCAATTTAATGAAGTCGAGACCTCCCGGTCGAATAAAGTCGAGATCTCCATGCCGAATGAAATCGAGACCACCCAGTCGAACAAAGTCAAGACCTCCCAGTCAAATAAGGCCGAGAACTTGCAGTCGACAGCAGTCAAGACCTACAGGACCAATAAAGTCGAGACCTCCGAGTCGAGTAAAGTCTGATCCTCCGAGTCGAGTGAAGTCTGATCCTCCAGGTCGAAAGAGATTAAGTTCTCGTAGTCCAATGATGCCAAGACCTCCCGGTAAAAATGTAGTGTATAACAAAACAAGTTTTTCTGATTCGAGTCCAAAAAATCGTTTTATTGAGTATGAGCAACTAATGCGTGTGAAATTGTTTTTTTGGATTGATGGGAGAAAAACAATAAAATAAAGAAGAACATCGTCATGAAAAAAGCAAGTAGAAAAAAGCGATAACAGTGAAAACAATAAATACACATAAGAAAAGAAAGTATCACTGATATTCAACAAATGCAAGTTTTGAGTCAGATGAGCCCTTCGACATTTGGTGGCTGAAGATATGGTAAGTCTTTGGCGTGATGTTGCTCTTCGAATTGTGGACGGTACTCGCCGTGGTTTTTCCGACGATCTTTCACGTATCTGAATGCGAAGAAGCCAAGGACTGAAAGAAGAAGGATGCCAACCTGAAACCATTATTTTTTGTTGTTGTTGAAATTTGATTTCTAATAATTTTGCACAACTATTTGCAATCTCAAAACCAATGTTTTCTTATCAAACTCACCACCACTGCAATAACAATCCCAGCCACTGCTCCGCCACTCAGCCCTCCTCCTCCTCCTCCACCACTATTGCTATTGCCATCCAAAACTGACGACGAAACTGCTTCGATCAGTGAGACTCTGTTATCATCTAACGAACTGTCGCTGCTGCTGCTGCTGGTACCATTTGACGCCATTTTCCGGAAAAGTGTCGGTTTACGTGGGCATATACAGAAAATGTCTTCTCCGTCCAAACGGCAGCCAGAAATAATCGGTGAAAGTGTGGATGCTGAAAAACAAAAACAAAATTAAATTTAATTAATTAACTTTGGGGGTATTTCTAGAATATTTTAAGTGAACTGCAGTGAAGTGTGGCGGTTAGACCATTTTATAGTGAAAAAATAGGATTTTTTCTCAGGAAGAGAAAATAAGAAACAAGTGAAAAATGGAAAGTAAAAAATGGAGGGCGAGGAGGAAAATAAATTGTTTCTGGGAAGAAATTTTTGGTTAACCCCGGGTTATTTATGAGGTGGAGGAGAAAAAAGTGGGTGGAATCAAACAAAAAATTGTTTTATTTATTGGAAAAAAAAGAACCTATCGTTTTACAGAAAATATTTTCAATGGTAGAAGAGAATTGTTTTTTTGATTTTCAGAATGTTTATTTTATTGAGGTATTGTTAGGGGTATTAATTTCATTCAAACCATACAATTTAATGAGAAAACTGGTGGATTTTTTTGGGGCGGATACGGCAACAATGCAGATTTTGAGAATGGCTTGCAGATTTTGAAAACACTTTCCGCCAAAAATGACTGTTAAATTGCATTTAATAATTACTGGCGCATAGTTGGCCGTCAAGCGGCGAGCAGCTCGACTTTGACAATCACCGGCGCTGGTTTCGCGACGACGCTGCGCGTCTTTCGCCTCACATCAGCAATCAGCGTGATTTGAGCGATATTCGGCGCAAATTTGGTGTTCGATAAGAGAAAAACAGCTGAATTCCAAAAAAAATTATTTAAAATGCTCCAAATTGTGGTAGGAGTGGAAAAATCTATTTCGCGCTCCAGCGAAAATGCGGCGCGTCACAAATAGAGGTTACACAGTTTGACAAAACTATTCATCGAGAAACACAAAGAAACGCAGATAATGAACGATAAAAATCTTTGCGTCACGCCATGGTGGAGCGCGGAATAAATTCATACGGCTTGACAATGAAATATGATGGACTCAGAGCAATTCAATCGTAATTTCTCTATTAGAAGGGCATGCTCTACTATTTTTCGAGGAATTCTTGATGGAGTCTCTTTACTAGAGGTTTTATTTTTTGCTGGAAGGAAAAAAAAGAGGAAAAAAAAACGTTGAGTTTCTAACGAAGAACATTTTTGTACTGTCCTTGTAATAGAGTAAATACGGTATCTAAGAGATGATTTCTGATTCTACATACAATGTTCAAGACCAGGCTACTGTATTGGAGAACAAATGTCCAACAAATGAATTTAATAGAAACATTGGAAAAATTGGAAAAATGTGAAAAAGAAAAGAAATGAGTCACTTGATGTGCTAGCCCGGCAGGGCCACACAAATACAATTACCACTGCACAAACCAAGCACTATTGATATTATACCGCCTCATGGCGATGATTACTTTCATTTTGTTTGCCTTTTTCTTTTGTTCAATGAGGTTAACTTTATCCCGCCAAAAGTTTGTAACTTGTTTAGAACATCTCGGGAAAGGTCAATGTTTGTTCGTTAAGAGTATTTACGTAACACAGCACCAAGAAGTAAGTGCAAAAAATTAGACAAAAAGAAAGAGTTGCTATACTCATGGTATAAGATGAAAAGTGCATAAAAGGGTAGGTTGGACCGAGTGAAAGGTAACGAAACAAACACCACGTTGCTTGCAACTTTGTGCAAATAAATATGTACGGTTTGGGTTCGAGTTTGAGCAAGACTCTCTCCGTCGACACGGATTTGTTTTGAGCAGATAAGCCGACCAGGCGACTAATTTTCTCTCATCCACTATGCGTACATATCAATTGGAAAGGCTTTACAAACTGTAATTAAATGAAATGCACACTGCAAAAGTATGTATTTATGTAATAATGATAATGCTCTGTACGAGACTGTGCCAGGGCAGGGCAGGGCAGGGCAGGGCAGGCCAGGACATCAACAGAACGTAATGTCTACAAGGAAGGAAGAGAGCTTGGGCCGGAAAACAAGTAGTATAAAAGAGTAGTTCTCGTATTCTTCCAGTAAGCGGTTAAATGTGAAACTTGAGTCACACACACACCTGGTCATGCATGTTCCAGGTATGGCAGCCTGCGAGTGCAGTAGATATTGTTTATTTGGGGGAGAAAAAGGAAATGAAGAATGTATGTGTGTATGTGTGTTTGTGCGTTTGAATACTGGATCGGTCGGGCATGAACTGAATGCATTTACAGACACGCACCGGAACGTTCTTTCTCTCTCTCTCTTTTGTATTGAAATGTGATATTCATATTCAAGACATTTGTCGTTGGTTTTTTCCGCTTCCTCTTCTTCCTTTTATTCTTCCTCTTCTTCCTCTCTTCTTCTTCTTCTTTTTTGCTGCTTTCCTCGGTTATGATTCTTTTATTCGCTTTTTCAAGGCGGATGATGGGAATGTGAAAACGTGAAAGAGGGGTGACACTTTTACAGTGTTTTGGGAGGAAATGCTAGGCTAGGCTAGGCAAGGCTAGGCTAGGATGGCTAGAACTTGGTGAAGGGAATGGAGAAGAAAAGTGAAGAATATTGCGATAAAGAGGTAGGAAAGACGATTGTTAAAAGCTAGTGGGTTTTATCAATTTGAACATTTTTAAATTTTTGAAAGTTTTTACAACAAAATATGATTTCTTTAATTTATCAAATAGATGTCAATGTTATTAAATACAGGAAAAATTGAATAAAACTATTTTTCATCAAAATGCATTATAAAGACTGTTTATTCTATTATAAAACCGTTTTTCAAAAAAGTTAATTTAGAAAAGTGATTTTTGCTTGGCTCTGATTATTTCTGTTCTTTGAGAACATTTTTTTGAATTTCATTCTTTTGTTGTTGCTAAATAACATCATGTAACCCTTCTAAATACTCTAATCTTAAAACCCCTAATCTCTTGTTTATAGCCAAAAATCCCGTGTTCATGTCTGTGCATGTCGATTGCATAAACGCGCATAAATCAGCTCAAATCTGCCGTGTACACATGCGGCTTTATACACAAGAGATGAACTCAATTGTCGAAAAAATATCAACAATTTTTCTTTCGAAAAAGAAACCAAAATTTTTTTTTAATAAATTTAAACAGCAATAATCTCAAAAGTCGATATTTTCGATACTACACAGCCGGTCTTATATAAAAGATTTTAGGGATTTTGCCAAAAAAAATGTAAAATTTTCTTCCGAAGAAAAATCAAAAATACATTTTTTTCTACAGGTAATCAATAATAACAAGACATCGAAATTTTCGATACTTTTCGATATTTTTTAATGAATTTCAAGTGTAAACAACGGCCATAGTGTTATTTTGGAGCGTTGTTTTCACCGTTTGTGATTCCTTGAAATTTCCTACAACGCTCCAAAATTACGCACTACGCGTTGTTTATTTACGCAAATATTTTTTATCGAAAATTACGATTTTTTCGCAATAATCGTAAAAATTACCATTTTTCGATAAACAGTTTTGAAACACCAGAAAAGCGTGTCATTTTGAACAGCTCTTAACAAAGTACATTCCTTTACATTTTTTTTAGCAAAACATTCAGAAAAAACTCACAGCCGAAGAAAACAAAAAAAAAACAGCAAAACTCTATACCAATCGAAACCAAAATTTCTTGCTATATAAGAAAACTGCGTGAAAAGTGTATAAGAGTGTCAGATGATAAGAGAGAAGCGGCACTGGGTGTGGGTGTTTGGCAGTTTTCATTTGCATGATATGACTAACTACGTGAAAAGATGGAGGCAACATTCTTCCAGGCGAGAAAGTGTTCAAAAAACAGGAAAAGACAAGAGTTTACAAAAAAGTGAAACCGAAAAGCTGATAGAATAGAATTGAAATGAATGAGATCGAATGCAATGGAATGAATGAATGATAAGAAATAAGAAAAAGGGAGAAAACAGGTGGGGCAAACTGGTCAGAATTAGATACGCAACACGAAAAAAAAAGAAGTGGTGACAGCCAGGCCGAGATGATATGTTGACAGGGTGAAAAAAGTGGATTTGGTTGGTTCTTCGCACATTTTTCTTACTCTTTGCATATGGGGGGAATTTGCCATCTCTCCGCACGCGCGTGATCCTTGAAATCTACCTGTCTGCTTTGCCTCTCATCGCCTAATCTCTGTGAGCAAAATGTTTTACTTTTTCTATTTTTTCTCCCTTGTTCATTCATCGGTAGTTACATTGTTCGGAGAGAGGGAGGAAGGCAAGGTAGTCATTGAAAAAGTAAAATGTTTACACTCATTTTTTGAGGTGGTCGACTTATAAGTGACCTTTTGCGAGAAAAGGGCGAGACGAGTCGAAGCAAAACGAAGCGAAACGGAGGTGGAAGAAAGAAATACCAGAAAAAGAAAAAAAAACCGGAAGCTTTCGTTTCCATTTAGTAGTTTTGCTACGCGTGGTTAAGTTTAAAATGACCGTGTAGTTGGTGGAAGGAGTAGGAATGATGAAAATGAAAATGAAAAACACTTCTTAGGGCGGTTATGATGTATAGTTTTTTTTTTCAATTGGGAAAAATATAAACTACGCAAAACAAATAAATACAAGTGTGTTTTTTATGAAAGAAATAAGTAGGTCAATATCAAGATTTTTCTCATTCAGTTTTAGTGGGAAACTCAGGAAATGGCTAGTAACTGGCACAAAGTTGCCACTTATGCAGCGATCGGCTCGAGTTTGGCGGTGACACGGTAGCTAGATGGCTATTAGCCGTTGAAATAGGATTTTACCTTTTCAATAGGGTGAATAGCCCCAACTGGCGCCTATTTGGCCCCTGTCCAGTGATCGGCGCAAGTTTCGCCGTAATCAGCATGATCTTGGCGGGGATAAGGCTCTTAGCTTTTCAAAAAGCTTTAAGTCATCGAGTATGGCATATAGCCACAATTGGCACATAATAGGCACCTATTCAGCGATCGGAACAGCCTCGGCATGAATAGGCATCAGTTTAGCTTGGATTAGGCAGCTATACGGCAATTAACCTTTCACAAGTGGGAGTTAGCCATTGAAAACGTCTGTTAGCAGTCAAAATTAGGGAAAAAGTTAGTTTTTAAAATAGAAAGCTTAAAATAACACGCCATGAATCATCATTGTTTGCTCAACATCAAAAACCCCTTGAACCATATTTCAAATCTTTACTATCTTTCTTAAATAGATAGTTTTAGATTAGTCTGTGTGTTTGTTTGTGTGTCTCACACACGAGTTTGCAGTGGACAAAACTCGATCCAGAGACCTATAGATTGACGCTCAAACGTGCTACACAGGTAAACCGGCATGGATGAATTGAGTCTGAATGGTGGCCCAATAGGCGGTAATGCGCGAATGGTGCCTGTACGGTGAAGGAGGAGGAACCATTCAGCCGCTGATGTTCGAATAATGTGCGAGACACCGCTGAATGAGGAACGATGCGCGAGGCGGGAACATCGAAGTTATTGGTGAGCCACCGATGTGCGAATAATCGATTGCGCAATGCGGCCTCAGCGCTAGCGCGTGATCTGATGCAATTTTCTTTTCTTTTTTTTTTTTTTGATTGATTGCGGAACTCAACTTTATTCACCCAATTCATGCCCAAAATCATAATTTTTCAGTTTATTTCGTGTGAAGCATCATGGACAATGTTTCACTCCGATGTGCTCACTCAGTAGGTAAAATAAATTTATTGTTTTATTCTTTTTTTGTTGTTGTAAGATTAAATAAAAACAATTTCAGACTTCACCTCTTCAATTTTCCGGGCACAGTGACAACGGCACTGCGAAATCTGGAACATGCGCTAACAGGGGAGATGAAGAGTGAAATAGTGAGTTTTTTTTCTCGATTTAAATTGAAAAGGAATCGGAAAGTTCACAAACGCCAGTTTTTCGAAAAAAAAAAGCATAACGAGCAAAAAACCAAAATATCTTCTTTTTTTCCATAGAAAAAAATTAAGTAACATTTAATTTTATAATGACTATGGGATATGCTGATGAACTTGTCATTTTATTCCTATGCTAATGTAAAGTACACTTTAATGCAGTAAAATGTCCATTAATTAAAATTCAGCTTTGCATTGTAATTATTCGTCAGAAAAGTTCACCTGCATAAGCCAATAATCCCTTTAAAATTCAATTTTACTTAATTGTTTTCCTTTGAAACAATACACGTAAATTTTTTTTAGAAGAGGCGTTTGTGAACTTTTTTAATTTTACAAACAGTCAGAGCGGGCCGGTAAATAGCTCAGCTCAGAATTAATATTTTTGTTGAATGAGATGTTGAAAATGAAGATCTCGGCAAGTTCTTGAACATATTGTCAGTTAGGAGCACACACTTGGTTCCTATGTTGTAGAACTCGCCGAGATCTTCATTTTGAACATCTCATTCAACAAAAGTATTCGTTCTGAGATGAGTTATACAAGTGTGCACTGGTGATGTTTTCTTCTTGTAAAAAGCGAAAAGATAGGGGAAATAGGATCTGGAACGTTTTGAAACAAGCTGTTCCGAAACCTGTCACCTTTAGCGACATTTTCTCGGGTCATTTTCAGTATGCTGCTTCGCGAAATGGCAAGCTGCTGCAAGAAACAGCAGCCGTGCCGTGCCGCCTGTCAATGGCACCACTGCCGTTTTGCTTGGCAGCTTGCTGCTCGTGTACCGTGTACATTCCGAAAATGGCCGCGCTATAAATTTTTGAAAAACTTTTGATAATTGTTTCGAATTTACTGGTAAAAGATCTAGAAACGTGTGTCCTTGGCCGGATTATGACAACAGGACGATTTAAAAGATCTTATTTCGTAACGTCCATGAGCCAGGATATGAACGTATTGTAGCATATAACCATTGGCGTTTGGAGTTTTTGACAGTTTCCTCATATGACGAAAAATTTAAAATTTTGAGGTTTCGGAAAGGGGCTATTCATAAAAATAAAGATGCAATTTTAAACTGTATCTTATTTCGAAAAAAATTGGTTGAATCAATAAAAAATAAGGCAATTTTTATTATTATGAGAAACCTCCTTAAATCAATAAAATATTAAATAAAATGATTTTTTTTGCAGTGACGGCATGTGCATGTCGCCGACAATTGGTCAAATGCAGAAAAATCAATCGGAACGAATTCGAGGATACATATTCAACCATCGAGTTTAGATACTAAATTCCTTGTTTCAGTTAGGCAAACTTTAACTATTTCCTAATGATTCTATTTTTCTAATTGTGGTAAACATTTAATAAATATATTCAATTCAATCTCGAGATCAGTTTATTGCAGGAGAAACGAGAGAAACTCGAGCATTGAAAAGCCGCGGATGCGTGAAAAGTGAGCCATTGAAAAACCGCTAATTCAAACGTTGGTGGTTCCGTCACTCGACCATCGAGCGGCGCACCAGTGGACCACCATTCGGCCATGCCGGTTTACCTGTGCTAACCACTATACCACAAGGGTCATGAGAACTTGAAAGAAATGGGGAAAAGAAATGATTGCCATTACCAGCAATAAAAACAAAAATAAATAAAAATAAATATTTGACGAAGGCGACTTAGTCGCCACAAGCTGCAGGCTTGTTACTAATAAAATTTTTCTGTGTGTCTGTCTGTCTGTGTATTGGTATATTCGCGGTGCTGGGGCAGTCCCCAGAAGTCCGTGGAAAGCCAAAATTGGAAATCTAAGTCTCCTGAATGCCGCGATGATGCCCGTCTTTTCCAAATTTTGATATCATTATTTTGAAGGATACTTTACTGTTAGGCCCCTCAAAATTATTTTTTTCTTCTATGTACACGTTATCCATTTCTACAGTCTAAATGATATCCGGCAGGAATCTCCGGGTCGTTTGAAATGTGACATTACACACTGAAGAGGCTTTGACCGGTGCGATGTTCAAGTGGTTTGTAGTCTAGGCTGGCGTGTGGGAGGTCAGAAGTTCGAGTTTTACTGTGGTTTTTTCTTTTTTGCAACGAAGTTTTTTTAAAGTTAATGTCAATTTAGCTGAGAAAATTCAAGTATCTCCGCCCCGAATCCATTAAAATATTGGATGACGCATTAGAATATTTAAATGCCAAGGCTCGGTCCGAAGAGTTTTTCCCAATTTGAAAATATCTGAGTGCGGTTGTTTTTTTAAAGCTCTTGCACAATGCAACGGGTTAAAGACACCAAATACAGTGTTTTTTTTGCTGCACTGAAGAGGTGCGTGGCATTTTTTTTTGCAATCAATATACGAAAACGGAATGACAGGCACACATAAAAACATTGATGTTTTAATTGATTCGACTTTGGGTACTTACTCAATTTCTCTTTTGACGTACAGTAAAACTCTTTCAAAAATCAGGAAGACTCGCGCGTCTCCAAGCTTACCCAGAAGGTTTTTGACAGCGATAGCCGTCAACAACCTTCTGGTACCAATTCTAAGAAAACTAACGCGTTTTGGTTCTATTAAAAGTAAATAAAAAACAAGCCCACTCCCACTAGAAAAGTAGAAAAAGAGGACAACAAAAGACCTTATTTGTTGCATTCAGTGCTCCAGAAAACTCTCGGGGGACCCATTAATTTTGCCTAACAGCTAACAGCCACTTGGCAAGAAAAACGATAGAATTTAAAGAGGGCAGAGCATAAAAAAGGAGAATCAAATTGGTTTCCGACTCACTTAAACATTGGTCCCTACTAATTGTAAGCGATTTATTTCAATAGTGCATTATACATTTCTTAACAGCGTTAAGAATTCAAGAAGGACAAGAAAAAAAAAAGAAAAGAAAAAGGAAAAGGAAAAATAAAACTAAATTTGCATCTAGGTAAAATGTATGTATGTACGTATGCAATAGAAAAAAACGTGATTTTATGTTGCCTGATTTTTCATTATTTTCCTCTTTGACTTTCAAATTGTTTTTTTTTTGCTTCAAGGACAATTTTGAGACAACGTTCGCTTTTTTAAACGCATCTACATTCAAAGTTACAAAAAAAAAGAATAAGCAAGAATAATATATAAATTTATATCACATTTATATCACCATTTTTATATCAATAGAAATAAACGTAAGATATGACACTTTTTTCGCAATATCTTGGAATGTGGAAATCCTTTTCCTTTTGGAGGTGAGGGGGGGGGGAAGAATAAAAAAGAGATAGAAAAATATTATCATTTCCTTTTTCACCCTTTTTTGATAACTTTGTTTCATTGACTTACCTATCAAGCAGTTGAAATTTTTCCAGCAGAAAATGTGTGAGCATGGTGGAGATTCTGCACAACTAGAATCTTTTGATATCAGAACGAATGGCTCGGAAAGGCAACTGTTCATTTTCATTTTCAGAAAACTATTAGCTTCATTCGATTTGCAAGCTCTCGAAAAAGAACAATGTCGGAAATGAAATGGAGCAAAATGAAATGCGGTCGGTCTTGGATTGGCTCAAAAGATAAGAGCGACGGGTACTTCAACCCTTGTCAACCTTCTTTTCACCTTGTTTTCGCTTCGTTGTCTATTTATTTATTCGTTTTTTTTGTTGCTCATATTCTTATTACGCGCTCTACCGCTAGGTTAGACAGTTAGACAAAATGAGTTACAGGACCAAATAAATATTCATAAAGAGAGAGAGAGAGAGAGAAACAGACAGAAAAACATGAAGCTAAAAAAATTTTTTTTGGACTTGGAATACCTCAACCATGGTACTTGAATTGGAAACATGGAAACTAAAAGTGTCAAGATTAATGGCATTTGGACGGACATTTGATGGGAAGTAGGAACATCTTGAGAATGAATGTGTTTTGTTCGTCTTTTTCTTTCCTTGAGAGGAAGTCATAAAGTCAGAGAAACAAAAAATACGACCTCATTGCCATCATCAAAAGGTTAACAAAAAAGGAATGAAAAATAAGTGTTTAAGGTTATTCCAGACATCAAATCAGCATGCACTCCGCGAGTTGCCACCAAAATAATTTGCAGGATTGATTTCTCTGTATTTCTAAATTCCCCAGTTTCACCTGCATTTGACCAGCTTCAATTATCTTTTTCTTCATTTTAAATAAATAAAATTGGAATATATTGCTTGCTTTAGATTTTATTTGTGTTCGAGCAAATTGCTCATCGATCCGTTTGTAGTGGACGATATGAAGTGAAGATTATGAGCGCGAAAAAGCAAATGAAACATGCATCAAAGACCGGCAGTCTACAAGAAAACATATTACACGGTTGAGCTTGAGAAATGAAAATAGGAAGAAGACGAATTTATTTTTAGAATTTGTACATTTATTTCTCACGTTTGACCTTTGAAACGTCTATCAAACTTCTGGGTGGTCTTCAATCTTCAACTCCTGGGTGGTCTCCAAACCTTAACTTCTGGGTGGTCTCCAAACATTCACTTCTGGGTGGTTCCCCAACATTAACTTATGGATAGTCGCCAAACACTAACTTCTGGGTGGCATACAACATTAACTTCTGGAAGGTCCACAACATGAACTTCTGGGTGGTCCACAAACATTAACTTCTGGATGGTCCTAAGAATTACCTACCGGGTGGTTCCCAAACCTTAACTTCTGGGTGGTCTCCAGACATTAAATTCTGGGTGGTCCCCAAAGTTCATTTTGAAGGTGAAATAATACAATGTTCCTCGCTAATTTTTTTTCTGGAAAAGAGCCGATTGCAATGTTTACTTTTATTTGTCTCATTCCTTATTCCCATTCTCAGTCTCCCCCTGCTCCCGCCTCTTTCTGTTTTCATTTTCCGATCCAAAATTCCAATCCGTTTCATCTTTATCCTGTTCTCCCTCACTGTTTACCTACACCTCGCTGTCCAAAGTCGAACCAAGCAAAAACGAATGACAGCTCTGATTGCGTAGAAATCATAGCCACACTATCCTATCACCTTTTCTCACGCTTTACACATTTACCTTTGCAATGGACTTGGCATCCGAACAAACTCTAGACATACTGGCTCAGAGTACAGTAATCTTCATCGCACTGCTCATTATGATGTCTGTGATATTTATCGCATATCGGTAAGTGCTACAAAGTGCAATTTTCCTCTTTTCTGACCTGGATTTTAATGGTTATTCTTAGAAATATGTACATACAAAGCATAGACTTTGTAATTGTGCTCAGATAAGCCATTAGATTGTAGGGTTTGAAAAAGTGTCGTCATTATTTCTTTTTCCAGAAGATGAATATATTAAAAACTAGTTGTGACAAATTACAGATGTGTCCAGAAGACTTGACTGGCTTCATAGACGTCTTCTCGTGTTTATCTCGTTTTATCAAAAGTTTTCATATCTTGATAAATGCCTTTAGTTTTTTGTTTTTTGTATTTTTGTACATTTTTTTCACTGAATGAAATTTAATATATTTTTTGATACCACAATTTTCTTGTTCCAATTGGTGACGTTCCTTGCTGATTTTGATTATCATTCTTATCATTTATCACTTGATTGAAACAAACGTGCGGGGGTATACACAGGTTTTGCGCGATAGGCCTATAATAGGTTGCGCGATAGGCCTATCGAGTACCCGCGAAGGACCCTATAGTAAGCCTATTATAGGCTTATCGCGGCTCGCCGCCTATAATAGGCCTATAATAGGCTTATCGCGGTTGACTTTCGCCTATAATAGGCTTATCGCGGTCATCAATAAGCCTATTGTAAGCCTATAATTGGCCTATCGCGGATATTCCTAAATCGAGGGTAGGCTTGTAATAGGTCTATAAAACGTCTACAGACTCACCCTATAGGCTCAAAAGTGCTCGCATTCAAGCCATTTCATGTAAAAGAACAAAACACTGTTAAAAAATAATAAAAATTTATTGCAATTGTAGCACATAGAATAGTAAAAACAATAAAAAGAAGATGATTGGGAAGAAAATATAACAGAAAAGGAAAAAAAGACATTAATTTGGGTTTTCAAAGTTTTTAAAAGTTGGCTAACACGTAGTTCGTTTTTAAATAGTTTTTTTCTCGTGGGACCATGAAGACTAGCTTATCTGGAGAAAACCTATGCATAGTGTAGTTTTTTCCTATTTTTCTTTAAACAAAAAATCAACTAAAGTTTGCATGATACAATTGCATATTCCCATTTTTATAGTGAATCGCGATTATTTTGCAAGTTTTTTGAAGTTCTATTACTGCGTTTCGAGTATTGTCGGCCCGCCAATCTAGTCAAACGCTCTCCGCTGAACTCAACGCTATGCGATTTTCATTTTGGCCACCAAATTATTTCATTTCACGTATAAATTCAACGTGAAATTTAATAATTTGGAAACCAAGATGAAAATTGCATATAGCGTTGAGCTCAGCGGAGAACGTTTGACCATTTTGGCGGGCCGACAATAGTGTG
This sequence comes from Caenorhabditis japonica, assembly GCA_963572235.1. Taxonomy (NCBI): domain Eukaryota; kingdom Metazoa; phylum Nematoda; class Chromadorea; order Rhabditida; family Rhabditidae; genus Caenorhabditis; species Caenorhabditis japonica. The sequence continues at coordinate 13,198,154 of OY754347.1, read as the reverse complement.
CGTTACCGAAAAAATTTTTACTGGCAAACGCGCCAAAATTCGCCGGTGATTTACCGAACTTGGCGGTAAATTCGACAAATTTATTGGTAAATTTACCGGTAAAATCGTCAAATCTTTACCGGTCACGCACACTAGTCGCGAGGAGCAGGCAGTGGCAGCGTCGTGTGGGTCATGCCGAGACGACATGTCGATTTACGAAATTTTTTTAACCTTACTGAAAATTTTAAATTAGCAGCGTAAATCGACACACTGCCGCAATGAGACTCACGCGATGCTACCACATTTTTGCCTGCTCATCGCGAAGCAGTATTACCGAAAGCTGGAAGAATTCTAAAGTAATCAAGGTATACATTTGATACGTTTTCCTATGCACGAATTGGTGTTGAAACAGGCAAATTTGAACTAGCGGCTGTACATCGCCGACCTGAATATTTTATTCGAACTTTGGTCATATTTTTTACTTCACACAGCCTGCTACTTTTGGGGACTACTCGCCTTTTTTCTATTCTTTTTTTAAAATTAATTTGTTGACCCTCGTGGTGAAGTGATTAAACGGTTTGAACGTTAATTGAAATTTTTTAAACTGAACGCACTGTTAAAAAGAAAGGTAATTAAAACGAAACTATTTCTTGTGTTCGCCAAGTTTTAAAAACATTTGAAACCTTACAAAATACAATTGTCGTCCAATGACATCCACTTTTTGCACTCTCTTCTTTCGGTCCCTCGCCTCGATCTGAAATAAAAATTGATGATGAAAATGACAAAAAAAAGTCATGAACCTATTCAGTGCTCGACTAAAACGGAGGAATATTAAGGGGCGATCAGTACGCCTATTTTTGCAGCAACTTGCCGATTTTGGGGCAAGAAATCATTTCCCACTGTTCTTTTTCTACCTTTTTCAAAAAACAATATTTCAATATAAATCAAATTATCGAAATAAATTAATGTTTTGTGTGTTGAAGAATCGTTTCTCACCAGAATCTATTTAAAAAATGGGAAACGGATCATTTTCGGCCAATATACGAGTATATTTTCATTGGAAAAAGGTAGGAAATGAACAAAAGTAAGAAAATAACAGTGGGAAATGATCGTTTGCCGAATTTGGCAGCAAATTGTCGATTTTAGGAAAAAATCGCCCCGGTAAATTGCGGCAAGTTGCCTCAAACTCGGCAAATTGTTGCAAAAATCGGAAGATTGCCGACAAAATCGGTGTACTGGCCACATCTCTACGGTAATTTTCCGTTTCTGGAGTTTTTCAGTATAAAGGATTCGTCGCGGAGTGACAATTTTTCACGTTTTTAATTGAAAAAATGAAGAGATTTCTCGTCACCCCGTTTGCCTTGAAATGTTACTTCATCACGAATCCATTATATTATGGATTCGCGACGTAGCGAGACAGCGTGTCAAGTTATGCGTCAGCAAATGTTGCGTCTCGCCACGATTCAGCTCTTGAAAGCGTGAGAGGAAACAATTTTTTGCAAATTTTTTTCATTTTGCTGGCGCACAACTTGCAGCAACGTGTCGCTACGTCACGAATCCATAATAGGAAATATGGAATTCCGTGTTTTTTTCTGGCGATGTAGAAAACTTTTTCTATTATGTAGACAACATAATACTTACATGGCATGTCCTTTCGCCGCTCCTCGTGAAGATCCATTCTCCACTCCGTGATCGCATCGTCACCTGAAAAATGAACAATTTAGTGTTATTTATATGAAGGGAAGCAAAAGATTTGTGAGAAAAGAGTCGTGCTCGCCGCTCCTCAATGCCAAATTGCCATTGAGGGGCGGCACGCCGATTTTTGCAGCGAACTGCCGATTTCAGGAAAAATCGCCCCGCCGAATTGCGGAAAGTTGCCTCAAACTCGGCAAATTGCAGCAAAAATTGGACAATTGCCGCCAAAATCAAAATACTGGCCACATCTCAACGGTAATTTGCCGAAGAAATTAGCGTGCTGAAAACTGCCAGTGGTCAGACGCGCCGATTAAGGCCGGAAATCGCCGAACATTCTCTGAGAACATGTTTTACGGGGTACTTTAATGGGGTTATTCAATGGCAAAAAACACCGCAAAATCTCGGAAAATGTTCCGATTGACCAGAAATTTTGGGAAATAAGGTCAAAAATTCAGACCAATATATCGATTTCGAACATTTTCAGAAAAAAATTCAATATTTTTTAAAAAATCGATATTTCGGCCCAAAATTTTGTGTTAATGTCCGGTAGAATTTTTTTTCTTTATTTCCCAAAATTACAGGTCAATCGGAGTATTTTCCGAATTTTCGCGCAGCTTTTTTGCCATTTTTGCCATAAAGAAAAATGTAATACTTACATTGCATGTCCGGTTTGCCGCTCCTCGCAAAAATCCCGGCTCCGTCATCGCATTTCCACCTGAAAAATGAACAAGTTGAATGTTATTATATGAAATGAAGCAAAATATTTGTGAAAATAACGCGTGAGTTCAACAATGAATAAAAATTTTTTTATTTAAACCCTCTTATCGGCCTACAAACGTAATTTTCGAGTTTGGGCGGCTTTATCACATATTGGAAAAGATTGACACTTTTGATAAACAAAATCATGTTTTTTTTTAACAAAAATAAAGAAAATAGCAAAAGAAATGAAGATAATCTGGCCTAAAAAATGTATCGCGAAGTGTCAATCCTTGCGAATGTGTCATAACAGGGAAAAAACAAGAAAATTTCTATTTATTAAAAGATAAAAAAATATTTAAAATCTGAAAAACGGAAAACAGTTGAAATGCGACGGCAAAAATTAATTAGGCCAAAGAAAATGTTTTTTCTTATGAGTGCTTGCTTGCGTCTCTACCGATATAGTGTAGCCGTGGAGCGCGTTTGCGTTGCCCTGACGTCACGCCGCTAGACCTACAAGTAGGCCTAACGCGGTCGCCGCACACCACGTCCGCGATAAGCTTATTACAGGAGGGTAGGCGCTGCTGCCCGCGATAGGCCTATTATAAGCTTATAATAGGCCTATATTTGGCCTCAACCTATTATAGGCCTATCGCGCAAAACCTGTGTAGCTCAGTGGTAGAGCGCTCCCTTAGCATGGGAGAGGGCTGGGGTTCAATTCCCCATACCTCCAGAATTGTTTTTATGAAAAATATGTATATTGTCGGGCCGCCAAAATGGTCAAAGCGCTCCACTGAACTCTACGTTAAATATGCGATTTTCATTTTGGTCTCCAAATTATTTCATTTCACGTTGAATTTGTACTTGAAATGAAATAATTTGGCGGGCCGACATAACATTTCACGATTAAAAAAGCATTGCGGTTTAAAATTGTGATTACTATTTTCAAAAGATTTTTAAACCGAGAATACTGGAATAATTGATGGGTAAAACATCTCTTTGGTGCGGATATGACGAATATAGGCTGCCTGCTACATAGCTATTAGCCATCGAATATGGCAGATAGCCATAACTAACGCACAGCTCGCTTTTAATCAGTGATTGCCTCACAAGCGGGAAGTAGAAACCAAATCCGGCTATTAGCCATCGAATTCGGTGTTTATGCCACATACATTTGGCACAAGTTCCAAAATCACCGGCTAATAGCCAAAACCATAGATTCTGACTTCAACAAGGTTGCCAGCTCATAGCAGACCACGGAAACCACAAGACTTAACGAAATATTATAAACAAGAAAAAAGACACGGCGATTTCGATCAAAGATTACAGACAAAATAATTAAAGACAAAAAAAATAGATTTGCACTAGAATCTCATTTCACGAATAATGAAAGGTACCGGTTATTTGATTTTCTGGTTATCGATGTGAACATTTTCACAGAAGTTAATAATTGGTTTTTTTTTTTTGGTTTTGTGCTTACTTAATAATTTTTTTTACTTTTGCTTATTTTGTCTATACCTTTGAAAAAGTTTCTGTGTTTAAAAGTAGATTATTAAAAAAAAGGTTTTTCATGTTCAGGTGCCAACTTTTAAGAAAATATGATTTTAAATCGTAACTAAAAAATCAGAAGAAATCCAAGAGTAGTAAACGAGGTTTAACCGCTGGTTTAGAAAACTTTCAAACGGCTAGTCAAATTACTTGTGTAAAAAATTGGTTTCTTGTAGTTTCATTCTAAGCGCCTCTTAAAAGGGTACGAGGTAAGTGAACACACGATTTTTTTAGCTGCTTAAGAGAAGAAAATTGTCGTCTAATCCTTTTGGAATCAATCTTAATTCAATAGAAAAATGAGTTTTACTTGCTTGTCGGTCGCTGGGTTCCTAGGCCAGCCGTAACACCGCGTGTACTCCTTTTGGAATTCGTCTATTTTGTTTTTGGCTTTTATCATCATATTCGCGGAATGGCCCACCCAATACAATACCAAAAGTAAAAATGTACGAGTTGATCTTGTTTGAAAATTATACCCAGTGAGAAAAAAAACATGTGAAATACTTGAAAATAATAACATTTTCTTTGTAGTTCATAACAAAATCTCATTACTACAAGTCACCCACTCAAAAGGAAAAAAAATTAGATGAAGGAAAAGAAAATCAGCTGTCAGCCGCCACCAAATCCACTTTTTTTCTTTCGATTACACTTCACCTTTGGTAAGATTTGTGAGAACTAGAGTAACGATAGTGTGGGAAATCATTCAAGAATATATAATTTGCTTTTTTTCCTTCTTCCTATTTTCTTCTTGTCTTTGACGTTATTTTTTTTTGTTGGTCTTACTAAAAATTTCAAAGTATAGATAAGTATGCAAAACGTGTGTCTGGTTTAAATTACAGCTTGAAGCAAAGTTAAGCTTCCGCTCACAAGTTTTTTAAAATCAATTTTTTACCGTTTAGAAACAAAACTTCTAGATACCTGAATTTAACCAAGAGCCAAAGAAAAAAATGGAAAAAATGTGTACTTTGGGAATTCCAAGAAGTCACATTCTGATAAAAGTCACGTATACATTTTTACATTTACATTTACATTTATCGAAAAGCAGGTGAAAATTTTGAAAATTTGCAAAAATAAGTTGTGGGTGGATTTTTTTATGCAAGCAAAAAAAAAAGTCAGGCTAATGCTTTTTGGTTTTGCAGTTTTTCAGTTGGAATTTATTTTCAATTTATTTCATTTTCAAAAACTGCTTTACTGTGAGTATGAGTCAACGCGCTACCGATGACGTGAGCTTTGTCTTCTTTTGCTTTCTGCTCTCTGCGTATTCTCATCATCGATAGAGCGCAAACAAAATTTTTGGTTGGATATAATATAGCCTACCACTACCACAATTTTCAAATGTGCCCCATTAGATTAGACTAAAGAAAGTGAGCTATCTAATATTACCACCAGAATATCCCTCTCACGTCAACATTCTCTCGTCTCTTTTTCTTATTTTTAAATTACACCTCTACGTCTACACCGAAAACTCAGAACTTACATTCCGCATCAACTTTTTTTGTGGCTATTTCGTTCAAACTATGTACATGTGTGCTCTGGAAATTTTTAGCTAATGGCCATTTAAAACGGCTAACAGCCATCGAATCGGGCTGTGTGCCATATGCGTTTGGGGCACGTCCCGAATTGGCGTTTCTCTTCAACTTCTTTGGCGTTCGCAGAGAATTTTAAGCCGGCATTGGCAGCTATGTGGCTAATATCCGTGGAAAACGGCTATTAGCCATCAAATTCGAGACGTGCGCAAAATGCATATGGCACACCGCACGATTTGATGACAATTTCCTGAGTGGATTCTATGTTTGGTTTTTTAAAAAGTTCATTTTCATATCCTCTGATATCATTTATATAACTCTTACTTTCTAAGATCCACTTAACATTTTTATTCGATCGATCCACTCATGATTATGCGTTTGGCTTTGGCTCCAAAGCCAACGGTCAAAAAACCTGCCTAGACAGGTGAAGTCAGATATGATTTGAACATAGGGTATTTTTTCGTGTGTCAGACCGAACTCGTATTATTTTTCTTCTCTCTTTATTTGAAAAGCTAACAAAAAATGAGTTTAGTTATGCCCAACGCCAAACGAGAAGGTAGAGACGTGACGATGCATCTTCAACACCCAGATGGGTTTAATCCGAACAATTCCATCTACAAGACGTGCTGTTGTCATGTGAAGACGTTCACCATTGTGATGGGCATTTTCGAGATTTTTATAATTTGTTTTCTGCTTGTTGCGGGTGAGTAAGATTGATTTTGGAGTTCTTTCTTCAATCTGAAAGTCTTTAGACTTACTTGATTTGTGGGGAATTTTTAAATTTTCTAGGCACAATCAAGATGTTTAAAAAACTTATTTCTGTCATCTGATTAAAAAAAAAATCTTATTTCGACTAATTTGGATCAGAAATATTGAAAGTTTGTAATGGGCAATTCTCAAAGTATTGAAACAATCTGTTTGAAAGATTAGTTAGGTGTATACGTTTGTTTCGCGCTCCACCGAGTAAACGTGCCGGACGCACAACCGCGATGAGTCCAAATGAGGCCCAAAAATTAAAAAAGGCGGGCGAATAATTTCAGAAAAAACCAAAACAAAAACGGGAAAATTACGAAATCCTATTCAAAATTATTCGCGCGCCATTTTAAATTTTTTGAGACCTCATTTGGATGCGTTGCGGTTGTGCGTACTCACTCCTTCCTCATTCCCCAATGGGATTATCAATAGAGAAGTTAGACGGTTATACAAAACGAGACATTGAATAAAATCAAGAAGCGCAGAATACCAAACATGACAAGCTTCTTCTTATCGGTGGAGCGCGCAATTAATGTCTGGCCTCGAAATCAAATTTAATTTGTTTCAGTTCATGCTTTTTTATACATTTCGAGTCTGATTAGAAAGAGTCAGAACCAGAAAAGTCACAAAAAGCAATCTAGTCCTTCTCATTTTTCAGTTCTTCCCGACGTTACCACACGAGTGTGCGACATGATGACAAATGAAACAGAAATTCTCAATCCTTTCGACAACTTTCACATAGAGTGAGTTAAACCCATCATTCTCTCATTTTCATCATCTTTTAAATACTTCCAGAAATGTTCGAAACGGCTCTTATGTCAGCAGCGTTCTCTGTCACAACAATATCGCTTGTCTTGTCTGGGCAGCTCTGCAAATTTTCGCAGTCAACGTTATGTTCTATGGTATCAAAACCATCAATCATTGGTATTTTGTACCACATTTTGTGTTTAGGTTGATTGCTGATTACTAGTTTCTAATTGATGGGCTTTAAATTTTCAGAATAACCACTCTCGCATTGTTGGCTCTTGTGGAAGCTTGGTTGATTTACATTACCGCTGGTGAGATTGAAGATTTGACACCATACTACACGACTATTGCTGCTTTTGTTATTGTTATAGTTGCTATGCTTTATGCGACGGTAACACCGAACTGAGTAAAATTAATAAATATATGGATTTAGTGGGTGGAAATTCGATGCGCTCACTTTGTCAAGAGGTCCCGCGAAACAGGATTTTCAATCAGTGTTGCCAGACCAGTGGGTCCTGCAACGATCTCTCTAACCGATAACCCGCAAACTGCAGAGGCCCAGGTATGTATATGCATTTTATCGGTATTTCAATGCAAACTTTCCTTTTTTTTAGCCACGTCGCCTCCCTCCCATTCGAGGCACACGAAATACCGACCAGTACGTAGTGAACGAGTTGCCAAAAACTGGAAATCCTAATGAGGGTAAGTTGTAAAATTGTGAATTAGGAAAAGTAGAATTCACGTTTCCCAACTTACAGCGAGCCCGTGAAACTGCCATTTTATGAATATCTCTATCACTCTTCAGCGGGAAGCATTTTTGCTGCATTATGTACATACATACCCAAATTCAAACGATTTTTTTCACATCTTAATCCTTTGTTTTCTCATTTTCTAGTGTGACGTGTTGTGTTTTTCTCTGTTTTCATTCATTTTCAAATAAACATGCAACCTATAATTTCACAAGGTACCCGCCCCGTAAACAAAAGTTTTGCAATACGTGGACAAAAATAGTTATGGAATGAGAATTTAAGGGGCAAATTTAGCTAATGGGACTCATATATATGTACGAAATTAATTTTGAAAATAAAGATCCACGATTTGAGAAAATGAAATTCAGAGTGCAATGATGAGACTAAAAATAAAACACCTTTCGTTCAATTGCGACTATCAAAAAAAATCAAGTCAATTCAAAAAAAAAACAAAACCGGTTTGAAAATTGAATTAAAAACTGTTTTGAACAAAGTTCATATGTCAATGAAATCTTTGAAAACCACGTAAAAACATTCTACTTTTGCAAGAAACACGCCGATGATCACATGAAATCCATCGCGATCACGTCGATAGCATACTTCGATCCGATCAATCAAAAAATTGCCTTTTTTCTGCGTGTTTTTCTAACTTGAGTTCTCAAAGAATGAGATCATTATCATTACACTGACAGGTGGGAAGGACGGGTATAAGGGAGCGGTTCGGATTTCAACGAAAACAGCGAAAACTTTGGTATAAAGTCCACCTGTTGCGAGGATCGATGTTTCATTGTTCATTGATATTCTTCATTTCGAGCCAATATGATTCAACAAATCTTCGAATTGTCGCTCACTGAGCCAAGGGTCAGTCAGTCTTACACTGAATTTCTGAATATTTTCTGTTTTTTTTTGCTTTCAGATTGAGGGAAAAGTTCGCCAATTGGTTGCTCTGGTCGCTGGAGTCCCACTTCAAGACGTTGGAATTTACTTTTCGTGGAGAAAAGTATTGGACAAGAACCGACAGGACTACTTTGACCTGATGATTGCCGAGGTTCTCACTTCTTATTTCAATGTTCCTACCAAGCCTGGAGATATTCAAAATATGGATGCTTATTGGCAAATTCTCAACCGAATTACTTGTAAGGGTTGTTGAAAATCCAAAAAAAGAAAAGAAAACAATTTTTGTTCAATGCAATTCCTATGGAATGTTTATAGTTATTTGGTGGTTTTCATGTATTTACTCAATAAATTCTTATAACTATGAGTTTTTTACTGTTTCTGTATTCACAGGAAAAATACTATTGTTGGGCGGAATTTGCCCACTATGTGCCTTTGGTATACTACTTGTCCGATTCTCACCAGACTTTGGTCGCCTCAAGCCCCTTAGATTTTAAATTTGTTAGCCAAGTTTGGTGAAAATTGGTTCAGTAGGAGCTGAGAAAACTCTTGTGACACTGAAAAACATCAGTGCTTAATATAAGTAAGCTTTTTCTCTGCGTCTCATCGGCTGCAAGACCGCATAAGAGCATTTTGTTAGTCAATCATTACATTAGAAAACTACAAAACAAAACACTTTTAAAGTCTAAACTACACACTTTGAATTTTATGTGCAATTTTAATAAGCACAAATTTTTGGTTTAACGATTAGGTTTTTATCTTAACATTACATAGTTAGTCTTTAAGGTTTCTACGTCAGCAATTTTAAAGTGATTCGCAATTTTCTGAAGCAATAATCGAAAAAAAACAGTAAAATTTTGAGCTGAAATATATTTACATAGCGTATTGTGTTTTCAATCGACTTGCGACATGAGAACGCGAGACTCCGCCCACTTATTTGTGCGCTACCTGTCTGCGTCTCTTCAAATATCACTGTCTTCGCGTGGTCGCGCACAAATAAGTGGGCGGAGTCTCGCGTTCTCATGTCGCAAGTCGATTGAAAACACAATAGTTATAAAAATGTTTCAAATGTCTGATAAAAATATGGGTGCGCATCTGGCTCGTTCCTCTGATGGCTAGCAGCCAATTTTGAACAGCTAATGTCCATGTATATGTTTTTATCGGTGACAAAATTTTCCTGAGAATGCGTTTCGTGCTCCACTGAAAAAAACGAATTGGGTTACGGGCTTGAGAGAAGTTGGACAATCAGACGAATCGGGACATTGGAAAAAAAATAAGATGCACAGACAACGATACATCGTCGGTGGCGCAAGAATGAACTGTTTACACTCTGACAATATAAGCAAAAGTGTGTTTTTGTCAGATATTCTTAGAAGGATCAAAAAATCAGTGAACCAATTTCAATGTTACCACAAATCTATTTTCTTTTTTTTCTTTTCTCTTCTCCTTTCATTTGATTTGAAACCGTCAGTAAAATAACAGATACAAAGTCAAAATAAAATCACACGCCTTCTTTTTTAACGACGTTTCAGGGCAGAAGATGGGTATAAAATCTCGACGAGACTGACCAACGAGAATAGTTTTGTTTTGTTTTGTTTTATTATCTGAAGCAATGGCCGATTTTGAACAAGTGTTGACCGAGCCAACTGTGAGTTTTCAATGATTTTCCAAAAATAGATTTTCACATTTACATAGCTGTCCGGAAAGATTCGCCAACTTGTCACCCTGGTAGCCGAGGCTAACGCCGAAGACAATTCATTCAACTTCAAAGAGCAAGTGGCTGAAGCTCGCCTTCCATACTTTTACGAAATGATCGCATCGGCTCTCACGGAGTACTTCAAAGCTCCAACTAGCGCGGAAGAAGTGGAGGCGCTCAATACGGTCCAGGATCTTGTCAATAGAGTGAATGAAGTTTCCACCGAGTCTTGGTAGATAATTATTTTTTGTTTTTGGTTTTTTTTTTTGCATTTCTTTTTGAACTCTTTTTCCTTAACTTTATCAATCAATTAATGAAAAAAGAAAAGAAGGTCGATGAAATTGGTTTTTGAACATAAAGACGTAGAAACAGAACAAAAAAAGCTACCGGTTTTCTGCCACCTTTTCATGAAGTGTGTTTGGTCACGCTTTCCCTTTCGATTTTTTGGTTAACCAACCATCATCATCTAAAGTTTTTAACTTTCTAATCTCTTTTTTTTCAATCTTTGTATGTTACCAATAACGTGTATACCTGTACACATGTGTTCGACAGATAAGAAATTAAGTGCTCATTATTTCTTTGTTCCAGGACTAGTTATAACTATTAAACTATGTATGTCAAAGAAAACAGAGAGTTATACTGATATGGAGGAAACAGTAAAATAAAAGTGCATTCGAAAACAAAGAGAATTATGATTTTCGATAAAATGTTGAGTTGCACTTTAATGAAGTTGATAACAGTAAACAAATTTGTAGAAGGAAGTGTGTATGTTAGTATTCACGTGGAAGTCATACATGTTTTTGAACATGCCGGGGCTTCTTGGGAATAGAATTATCGCGATATAGAACTACTTGAAAAGATGCTGTACGCACGCCTCCCCCATCTACCAATCCACCAAGTTCGGCCACCAAGTTCGTCGGATAATGAAAATATTTTTTCACTCGAAAATTTACTTTTTGAGAAATTCGAATAACTATCTGATTATTCAGGATGACACCATCATTTTGATCCAAAAACGAAACCTTTTTGTCAGAAAATGACCGAGATTTAGGGTTTAAAAAATGCGCCAGGGTTCGGGAAAAACCGATGAGCGAAATTGAACTCAACAACCCACCAATCATTTTTCAAGCTGCTCTAGCTTTTCTGGGTCAGCACAGCTTCATTACAATTCTATTCCAAACAGTTCTATTTCACACCAGCACCACTATTTTTTTGTGGGCTGAAATGTGTTGTTCCCTCAACCCAATAAAATCAAAAACTTCACAAATACAAATTTTATATGTAGAAAGAATCATCAAATGAGAGGTTCACATGAAAAAAAAGACTCCAGAAAAAATTTCAAAAGACTAGAATGTTTAGGACAGGGTAGAAATGAAGGGAGGGACAATTAAAGAAAACATCGAATCACTATAAATATACGTGTAAATCTCAACTCTTCAAGAAAACCAGGACAGAAGACGGCTTGGGGATAATTCATAAATAAAGAACAACCAATAGCAACACTGTAATATTTACAAAGACATCATCTTCAATTTGAAGGAAGCGTTCAGATATTCAAAAACATATCATAGGGGAAGGGTATAAATACCAATTAGATGAGTTTCCAAAAGAAAAATAGAAGAAAGAAATGGGTGTAGGTGTAGGCTAAGCGGATATGTTTGAGCGGGATGGATATCAATTTGTTAATGTAAATATAGGCGAATAGATGCATGATGATGAAGATTTTGAAATGTGCATTTGAAAAAATCGCTACCAATCAGAAGTGGGCTCACAAACTGAGATTTGTGTCGCCACATCTTCTACGAGTTGCTCATGCGACGCAATTGGAGGTTCGATGTCTCCACTCGTATCCGCTGACATCCCCGAACTGTGGCTCCCGGTTGAGTCTGTAATACATTTAATATTGATAAGTAGGTACACTGCAATATTTTGAAAGTGGCTTTGAACAGTGTTAAAACACAAATGTTAATAGGTGAGTGAAAACCAAAAATGCACCGGTTAGTGTAGAGAGATTCCTGTCGGCTTTCACTCTCCATCATTTTTATTTGAAATTCCCGCTCGCTGCGGAAGACTCCAGGAGACCATTGCATTCCTGAATAGATGTTAGTTAGTGAACGAGTGTTAAAAAATTAGGCTAGAGGACTGAAGAAATGAAAATGAAGCTTACCTCCTGATGGGATCTCGGCGTAGGGTTCTTCGGCCGATCGTACATCTCGGCGAAGAGTATCGATAAGAGCTTCATGGCTCAGATCTTCCACTTGCATCATGTCGCGTTTCACCTGTAAGAAAGGGGGTAGAAATTGGATTAGCTTGTATGTTGCAAAACCATACCTTGAAAGGACATTTCGCTTGAGGTGGCTGCCTTTCAATCATTCTTTCCACATACGGATGACGAAGAGCATTTTGAATATTGATCCGTTTCTCAGCATCATATTGGAAAAGCTGCTTCACGAAATCAATCGCATCACAGTCCCCACGAACCAATTGTTCTTCTGCTCTCGCATTGCAATGGAAAAGATCATCCCATTCTGAATTCGTCGTCTTTTTATAGTCCTGCACCAACTTTCTGGTACGATCGCATCTGATCTTGTCAATCACATATTGTGGCGGTTGTCCGAGCGTTTCTAACATCATTACGATCTGACGCTGCACACTTCGTCCCGGAATAAACTCTCTTCGAAGGATCATCTCTCCATAGATGCATCCAACAGCCCACATGTCGACTGCTGTAGAGTGCTCGGGGAGCACGAATAAAAGCTCAGGGGCTCTGTAAGGAAGTGTGGCGACGTGCTGAGTCATGTAGTAGCAATGGTCCTCGTCGTCGTGTTTTTTGGCACTGTTATCCGCACATTTTGCCATTCCAAAATCTGCTATCCGGAGAGTGCCATCTTCATTTACGAGCAGGTTGGATGGTTTCAAATCTCGGTGGGCGATGCAGGCGGCGTGGAGGTACTGGAAATATATTTTTGTTTTTCTTACTATACGATTGGCACCTTCTGAAAATGTTTCAAAAAAATGGCGCCCTATCACATCATATGTTTGCTTTCGTCTAGTATCTAGTAAACATTTGATTTTATTTCCGCCTGATCATGATTTCATACGATACTAATATTTGATTATCAAAAAATACGTTATCATTAAAGCGTATACATAGAGCCTAATAAGTGAGAAAAGTGAACATTCAAAGAAAAAAAAAACGTACTTCGAGTCCCCGCAAAAGTTGTTCCAGAAATTGAACAATGATGAATTCTGGTAGCGGATTGTCGTTACCATAGATAACATGGTGCAAGTTGTTTGACATCAAGTCCATGACTGAAAAGATGTTTGTCTTACAATAAAAAAAATATATTAGATGAGCTTCAACAACTAAATACCCACCTAGGAAAACATCAATTCCCAGTGATCCTTTTGTGCGGAAAATGTCTCGAAGCGTGACAATATTCGGGTGATTGATGTAGCGAAGGACACGAATTTCACGAAGAGTTCGTCTTGCTAGAGTAGGAGTAGCTGACGCGTGAGCAACTTTTTTGATGGCAACCTAAAAAATGAGACACAGTTTATTAAAAAAAAGCCAACAAAAAATTTTCTAACCTTATCCCCACTAGATGTCTCCACAGCTTCACAAACTATTCCGAATGCTCCTGCTCCAATATTTTGCACTGGTTTATAGGTCTCCGCAGCCTTTTGCAGCTGGAAGTCATGCTGCAGTTGACGCTTTTTCAAACCGTCTAATACACGGTTGAAACCAACTTGCTTTGGCATTGAGCCTAAAAATTAACTTTCACACTCATCGAGCGCATGAATACATAACAGAGCAAATAATTAAGACGATTACTGTGATGGCATTCAATGGCACGGAGATTAGGGAGAGCGACACAACAATAATAGGTAATGTATGAATGAATATGCGGCGTTCACCGTACAGGAACAATTTTAACACTGAAATCTTTAGTGGTATTTGAACTTGGCAGCTTGACAGTGTTGCATTTGAAAGAAAGTGAATGCAATAAAAGTGGCAGCCACGATAGATAAGGAACTGCCATAATTTGCATATACTTTTGACAGTCTTTGTGTGCGGTCTGTCTAGAATCTTGAAAGTGCAAAAGTGGTGGCATTTCGAGTGGAGGTTCTACAGTTCAAGAAACCCTATGTATTAATCAAGTAGCCAAGAATAAGAAGCTGATGAAAGTAAAAGTGATTTTTAGTATTTTACACTCTCAAATGTTTCAACGAAAGGGCGTTAGGACTGACTAGTGGATAGAAGGAAGGAGGAACGGACTGACAAAGGGTAATAAAATCAAAAGCAAAGCAACGGCGAACCATTACACCACACACCTTCAGTGTTCAGATTAATATCGTGAAGCGTTGTTCGTGGTTTTGAGTCAAACAGTTTCTTTTCCTGAGTTGTTGAACTGCCAATTGGTTGTAGATAGGCTCCCAATGGTGAACGCTGATTTTCCTGTGGAGGCGACATGATGCTTTTTTCTTTTTCCTTGCCGGTGAAGAAAAAATCGTTAATCTTTAGCCCAACTCCCTTGCACTGAAAAATAATGGTGTTAGTATTGTGTTAGGATTAGAGAAGAGGAGAGACAAAAACTAGAAGAGAAAGTTCATGCTCATAAGTAGTTAGAATTTCAATTAAAACGGAAAACGTGAATACTAGTATTTTTCCCTTGTCACTGTTTAAGTTTCAGTCAAAAAGAAGAGGGAAAAACAAGGCAGAAGAATAGCAATTTCAGTATCACTATAGATAACGACATCCATCCAATTCAAATTAATTTATAGTCATATACATGTACGAATGCATCTCAATATGTGAATAAGGTCTAGTTTCACTGTGGAAAACAGTACTACTATCATTTTGTTGCCAAACGCAGAAATAGCAGCAGATACACAAATACAAAAAACGAAACCTGTCATGGAGTGCGGTGCCAGCCGAATCATCGTTTTTATACATAGTGCATGATAACGGCCAACTAGCACATTGTGGCTGGCGGCCAAAAGCAAAAACCATAAAGTAATGAAAAAAACGGGGAGGAAGAGAGAGGAGGAAGAAGGGGCGGAGCGGAGCCGTTACGTCAAAAGTGATGCGGGCGGAGTGTAAAAGGGGAACAGTGATCGGAAGTTTTCCGTGAAATAGAATAGGGTGCAAACAGTTGAAAATATCAATCTAAGCGTATTATCGGCACAGTGTCACGTTGAAGTTCTACGTTCAGATATGAGGTAGTGGGTCACGGAAGTAGGAAAGTGTCAACCATTACTTTTTATTGCAAAAAGTCCGACCAACTGGCGGCAAGAGCAGAAGCGAGCTATCAAATACCGTATTTCCTCTAATTTAAGCGCATGCGCTTCTATTTTTCAACCTCTTCTCTAAATGTGCTTCTATTAGAGGTGCGCTTCTATTTTTCAAACATTTTTTTTTGAAGAAAGTGCAGTTTATCATTGTTTTTTTCTATATTTTTAATCCATCTCTGCACACATTTTCGGTCAACAGAAAAATTTCTTGGCGGCATTTTAAAAAGCTTTTTAAGGAAAATTCCTTAAACACCGCGACGACAAAATCCAGAAAAACCTTCGAAACGTCCGAGAGCCGTTTTTTTTAGTAAACGAAAAGACCGCATTCTTACTCGGCTATTGCTTGGAACTGTTCAGAGAACGGTACGCAACTGTTGGGAGGATCTTCTAAATAGAACTGTTCGGGGTTGCAATCCAAACCGTTTCCGAAAATTCTCTCAACACTTTCCTAGCTCTGAACTGGTCTAACGATATATCTCTGTGGTAGCCTATAGGTTTTGCTTTTGTGATTACGATGAATTCGGTTTCTTCTTCGCTTTTTTTTGGCGATTCTTCAGCATTTGACACATCGACGAATTCACAGAGTAATGTAAAAAACTGCAAAAAACCGAAAAAAAAAGAAAAGAAAAAAGTCAGCAAAACTAAACAGGGAAAAATGCACAGCCAGTGAGTGCGCCTCAATTAGAGGGTGCGCCTTTATTAGAGATGCGGTTCAATTAGAGCTGCGCTTATATTAGAGGAAATACGGTAAGTTAATTTGAGGCATACCAAATCTTGAAATACTGTAGTTCATTCACTGTTTGAGTTTGAGTTCGAGTGACGTTTGACCGGAAACGAAGAGTAAAACCAAAATAAGCGCTCTAATCTTGTTTTAATTGTTTAACTTTAACTTTTAAACAATTGACTATCATCTTAAATCAAACGCTCGCTATAAATGAATCATACACCCACGTAGTAGCCCTTTGAAGAGGTGTGAAATTAAAACAAATTTTGAAACAAAAAAACGATAAGAGCATTCATTCATCCTTTTTTATGCTAAAAATAGAAACTTTTGTTCATTATTTGTACAACAAAAAAGTTGACAAAAGAAAGCAACGTTCATATGATAATTTTTTTTTGAAGCTCTGCTGCAAAACGTTAAAAAAACGAGCTTAACGCGTTAAGTGCCTAAGTTTTAATGACACTTCTCTGCAAAAGGAGAAAATGATAAGGTTTGCATTGACTTTCTGACTTTAGGAACCAAAATGAAAAAGGTGTAGCTAGAAAGAGTAAAAATTAAATTTTAATTGAATGACTAATTATATGGGAGAGGCAAGTGTTTGATTGACAGCGGAAGGTATGGAAAAAAAAAACGTTTTTTGTTCAAAATATGCTTTTCAACTGATAATAATTATGACTTTTGCGCATGTTATTCAAGTTAACATCATTAACGTTTTGATTGATAGAACGCTTTGAAAAAGAGTTCAAAAGATTAATTTTTGAGCAAAAACACTGAAAAACGCCTGGCAGGGTGTACAAAAATGTGTTTTTAAGAATTTTGATTCTTTTTTGGATACTGGCGATAAATTGTTGTATATTTTATGAATTTAGCAAGCATGGAAGCCAATTAAAAGTTTGAAGAAAAAAAATACTCCGCGGAAATCGGTCAAGCCTACAATGCAGAAATTATTTTTAAAACCTTGAATTTCAAATGAATCCCTTAAACGGATATTGGTGTCAGCTTGATTGATGGGAAAAATTAAAAATTCGGCGAGAATTTGTTGGTTCTTGAATTTGGTAATGCGAAGATTCAATTAGGTTTTTCTTGGGGGAGGATAGCGTAGCAGCTAGGGGGAGGATAGCGTAGCAGGTAGTTCGTTTGAAAAAAAAACAGTCCACAGCACCCCGTGGCATCTGTTTTGGCGCAAATAAGGTGAATTGTAACAGCTAAAAACTATTAACGGTTCAAAATAGTCGTAGCCATCAAAAATGGAACAAAACCACTAGATTTGACTTCATTGGCAAACGGTTATGAACAGCACAAGTTTGGCGCCTATTGTTTTTTCAACCGACTTGCGACATGAGAACGCGTGACTCCGCCCACTTTTTTTCGCGCGACCACGCAAAAACAGTTCGATTCGAAGAAAAGCAGAGAAAACATGTTTTTTTATCTCTCGTTCTCATGCTGCAACTCGATTGAAAACACAATACAAACGGTTATGAACATCACAAGTTTGGAGTCTATGCGGTGCGAGTTTGACAAACTTAGTCGTGGATTTTATGGATATTAACATCTAAATTGATTGAAGCCGTTAGAATTAACTATCAGCTATGCATTTAAAATGGCTGTGGCCACAGAAAATTCTAGATAGACACATATTACAGGAGTGAAGTCGTCACCTAATCGTCGAACAGCGCGCATGTGGGAGCTAACAATCAAAAACTGCTATTAGAAGTCACAATCCCTATCATTGTATTCATATAAATGCTGAAAATGTCAAAATAATGTTTCGATCGGTTTGAAACATTAAAAAACTCGAACGTGCTCAAAAAATTGAGAAATGACAAATTCTAGTTCAAAAAAATTCTGAGCCGGTCCGGAAGTATGTACAGGAAGTTAACATTTTAACTGAGTTAAAAACGGAACTCTCCTCGATAGAAAACAGTTGAAATGTACATATATTCGTGTACAATATGAAAACTGAGATCAGCATAAAACATTTGTTTTCCTTAAAGTCAGTAAGGTGATAAGAACAAAACAAACGCGCTATTTTCTATTTGTCCTAAACAATTCTTCAGTTAAAATGAAAATGACTATACTCGGTATAAAGCGCTGCAAATTCGCTCTAATCGCACAGTGAATTTCGCATGAAATATCGGCCATGCTCTCTCAATTTCCTACACTCTCTCGTTGCCAACGTGGCCGCATCGTCCATTTTGCGAATGGAGCGAATTTGCAGCGGCCTGCTCCTTCAATTTCTGCTAAAACCGGTCTGCCTATTCTTTCCCATTGTTGAGGTGTTTTTTTTTGTTTTTACAAAACTCAATTCAAGTTTGCTTTATTTGTTTCTTGATTAATTTCTTGATTCATTTCACAATTTAAAATTAGGCGACACGTTCAGGATAGCCACGCAACCACACCCACGAAAGTTCTCAACTCAACTGACACTTGCCTGATAAGCGACAATGTTGGTCATTAGCTGGACTATTCTGCTCTATTGGTTAAATTTGAACTAATTGTAAATAAAAATTCAGTTTCTTCGTCCAATGAAAGTTGGAAAAAAGAAGTGTGATAGATAGTTGAATGGATGAATGAATCACCACCGTCTACTTGTTTCTGTTCAATTGGGTGTGTCTTTCTTCCTCAATAATGTCCGAAAAGTAGTAAAAGTTGTATGTATGTAGTGTTGGGAGAATGATACCGAAAAGAAGAAAGTTCACACATACCTAGACGAGTTACACAAACCTCGATGGTTTAGAAATTTTTGCAGTAAAATCAAAAAAAAAAAACATTTTCTTACCTTTTGAACCAATTCTTGAATCCAAGTCATGTTTGTTTTAGTCGATTTCAGCCGATTTCAGTCAAAAAGAAAATAGAAGAGAACTTTTTTGCGGAATATGTGTCTGTGCGGGTTAGGTTAGACAAGACAAAAAAGAATGGAGGGGAACGTTATCAAATATGACAAATACGGTGCTTGATAATTAACAAAATACTGAGCGTGTTTCGCAATCGACTCGATATTATTTACTGATTGATGACGTGGAAAAGTTGTACATATATATATGTACATAATATTTTGAAAGGAATAAGGAAGGAGAGCATTTGTTGTGAAAGGAAGGAATGTTTGTTTGTACAACGTAGTAAAAACCTGCAGAATTCTGGAAAAATATCACAAGTGGTGTACCCTACCGCGCGGAAGAAAATCATGCAGAAAATCATGCGCTTTGGATAGACAAGAGTTCGCAGGGGGCTGGGTCGGTGAGCATCAAAAAAAGAAGAAAACTTGGCTGCTTACCTCTCTGCGCGGATGATGAGGAGCAAAATGGCAAAATGAGAGAGCAGGTACAGGCAACGACGAGTAGCACAAGTTGTACTGTCTGTTTGTCTACGATTTTCACGCTGTGCTCTTTACGTGAACGTAAAGTCAACAGAACTCTTCTCATCTTTTATCTGCCGTTGGGCGTGATCGTCGAACGGTCCAAACATGGCCTCTATTATGTTCTTTTTTCTTGTTTTGGTCGTGCCCTTGAAAAGTGTGGGTTGTAGATATTTGCATAACGATACCACCCGCTGAGCGTAACGCCTTTTTACTGAAGGGTTAATGGCGTCGTAGTTGGGATGGGTTTTAAATTTAGGAATAAGTCAAGTGCCAAGATTCCAAATGATTAAGTGGGCGGTAAGTGTCATTATTGAATTTTCAAGTTCAAGGAGTTTCAGGATGTACATAAAAACAAAAATAATTTTACAGGATACCTCTCTCAGGGAAGATTTGAGATACGCATCAAATCAGCTCCGCCGATTTGTGGCTCGTATCTAGCGGTATTACACCCCTTTGGCATATGCCCAACGGCTATTATCCAAGCATTTTTTCCATCTACGCCCGTCCTAGGTTTTTATGTACATTTCAATAGCCAAACTTGTCACAGAAAGTCACTCGTTTCTCGTTCCTTTTTTCCCTCATTTTCTCTGATAAGAAGTTCGCGTTTTTTGGCAGAACTGAACTGCGTGTTGTGTCAGGTAAGCTGGTAAGCATGCATGCCCATATTAAACTGTAAAACTACAACGGAAATAATGGGAATCAGAAAAATCAGAATCAGAATCGGCCAAGAACAAACAAAAGCGGCGGAAGTGAGTAAAACTAGAGGGATCAGCAATGTTTTTCGCTTTTCGATTTTCACTTTACATACATACATACATACATACTTCCAAAATTCGGTGCAAGCTGAATGGCAAATAAAAAAAAGTGAAAAATGAAAGGTGGGAGAGGAAAGATAAAAAATAAAGTAACGAAAAAATAAAAAATATTAGGCTTATCTAATCGTAGCCAAAAGCTGGCCAAGAAGAAGAACAAACAGAGCAGTAGGAAGGGAAAAATATAATACCAAACAAAATGAATAAAAATAAACAAAATCCCATCAGAGAAAGCATCTATGAATGAACGACTGAATGAACAGTGGAATGTTTCTCTGATAATCATCTCTCACTCTCCAATTATCACATACACTTTTTCCTAGCAATGTTACGTTACCTCATCACTATTTATGTATGAGATCCCTCTCCCACCACTTCCGAATATGTATACACCACAGTCAACCAGTTTTTTATTCCCTCTCTTTCCGTTTCTTTTCATTTCCTATCACGTTCTGGCTGGCGTGCATGCAGGAAGGTCAAGAGGTACAGGAAACGAAACGCTGAGGTAGATCAAAAAAGGAATTTTGCTTCATTGTCAGTCCGACCGTTTTATTCAAAGTTCAGACGCACAATTTCTCTGCCATTGCAAAATGATGAGGACGGCATGAATACCAATCTGAAACCAGGCAACTAATCCGCCTATAATTACGATGCGGACTGTGTGCGGACTGTTGCGATTGCGATTACCACACGCTGAATACACTGGTCGGACGCAAAAACCAAAAACAAGTTGTTTTATGAAACAGAGAGAGAGAGAGGGAGGTGGAGGGAGGGAGGGACAAAAAAATTTTTCACACTTTCTTTCTGTAGTCTATCGGATTACCCGAAGTACATGGCACGGAAATACGAACAAGAAGTGCGCTTTTTGTGGCGAAAAAGTGTAGAAAAAGTCAACGCAAATGGTTTAAACTTTGTAATTATATTTTTTAATTAAAACTGGGTTGATAAGAGAGAAAAAGTTAATTGGTACATAGTTCAAGTTCTCTTTTTAATTTTAAATGTTTTAAATTCAATTTCGGTTATAAACTTTAAGTTTTTTCCGGCGAAGCGCAAAAAATATATAAAACCGAGAACCGTGCGGAATTTTTCTCACAATCTGCTCAGGGAAGTATTGGTATCAGGGGTGCCGTTTCTTTTTTTTTTTTTTTTCGCATTTTTCGCACCTATTGCGAAAAATTTTTTATTTTTTTTTCGCATAGATTTTTTCTTTCAAAAAATTTTCGCATTTTTTTGAAAAAATCAAAGATTGGAAAAAAAATTGGATTAAAGACGAGTGTTAGCGATGTCTCAAAAACGGTTTTCGCACATTTTACGCAATTTTCCACCTTTCTGCAGGAATAAAATTGGTAAATTTGATAGTATTTTGATAAAAAACGATAAATATAGGCGGTGAAAATGAAAAACATATTTTGTTTTTTTTTTGGTTTTTTTGTTTTTTTTTCGCAATTTTTTTTGCGAAAAAAACTTTTTTTGTTTTTCGCAAAAAAAATTTTAGTGCGAACGCTTTGAAATAGCTGATTACAATATAGGCGACATGTGCAGACATGAACAAAAAACAAACAAAAAACAAAACGGGCAAGAATTCCTAATTGTTTAGTTTAATACCATTGAAATTAACCACTAAAACGAAAAGAAGAAAAGAATGCGAGACGGCTAAGCAAATATGCAAATATTTCGGTAGCGAAAAAGTTGAGACCTGGTCTAACCCCGTGCCGAGACAAGACTTGAATTGAAATGAATAGCGGAAGGAAAAGAAATGGGAGGCAAAATGAGAAACAAGAAGCTTGAGGAATCATGATGATGACAAAGGTTAACAGCGGGCTATGAGAGGGGAGAAGGAGGAAATGAATTTAAATCGAATGAAATCAAATGAATGTACATATAGAAAATGAGAGAATAAGAAGATGTAGAAGAATAAGAAGATGAAGAAGACGAAGAAGAGGTTTTCATCACCATCTGTCTACATATCAGGGCGTATGAATAATGTTAGGCTGCGCTTCAGAGTAGGCGGATTTCTTGAAGGTCACCGGCACCACGGGACGAAAGCGGACACTGTTTTATTACGTATTTAGGGAAATAAGAGATAGGTATTTATGTATGTATCGGATTCATTCTTTCATTTTTTCATTTGTTCAATCTTTCTTCCGGTCAGTTTGGTAATTAATGAGATCCTTCCCTGAATAAAAGGGTGTGGTCCGTCCCTAGGGGATAGGGGATAGGGGAATGATAAATAAAAAATAAAACAGAAAGAAACTTGAAGAAGAATAAGGCGTCAGATAAGGGTAAGATCGACGCGTGGCGTCACGTCGCTCGGTCGTAAAAAGATGAACTAGAAGCAGTCAGGCGGAATTGGATTAGGATTTGACCGAACGTCTTCATCGGAAAAGAGACATGGGTGTCCCGAGAAACGAGGAAGAACCAAAAAAAGCAAGTTGGTTCCCAAAGAGAAACCAAGGTTGAAAAATATGGGTCAGGTAAAGGAAATTGAAATTTTCGCTCACATGTATGTATGTATGTACTAGTCAGAAAAAGTCATACCAACCAAAAAAGTACTGCCGGGAAAGTTTCATACATAATTATGATGATGTGTCGTGTCGCTCACAATTGCCTGGCAGGCTAGGCCATCAGTCACAAAGGACATGCAGAATTTAATAAGTTTGACAGATGGGTAGGGAAGATCTCACCTGCTCCCAGACTAACCAACTGCGTCAAATGAACGCAAAAAAACGCTCGCCCGACTCCAACGGAAAAGAAAACCCGCTTTTCCTCAATGTTTTACACCCATACGACAAATACACACCTCTGCGCTCGGGCAAATAAACACATTAGCCGTGCTTACATACATTTCTGACCGGTCCAATGAAGAACCCTGAGAAACTTCTTTAGGGCGACAGAAGAAATGCGCTATTTTTTGCTCTGCAATACATAGAATAATGGTTGGTTTGGTGTCGAAAATAAAAATGATCACTGTCAAATATGTACACCCAAAAGCGACCGGTTAGGGGCCGGAAAATGAGCTAATAGAAAGTACAGATGGAAGATCAGTCATAATTTTATGTTACATAGAAAGAAAATAAGCAGATTATAAGCAAACCGTAAATGTACGCATGTATTTTTACGTTTTTCTATAACGGTTTTACTGACGGCAATAAATTTTTGAGAAGAAGGTGGAAGGCGGAAGGAAGAGAAAAAGAAAAAGGAAACAAACCCTTCCGTACTATAAAAATGTACACGAAATGAAAAGTGAAAGCGCGGGAATCATAGGAATCAAACTCGATTACGTAATTTCGCTAATGTTTTCGGTTTCGCAAACCTATGTACCTTTCAACTGACTGGCGTAGAGCGTAGACAACCAGGGAATGGTACAATACTTTGGGAGGAGAAAAAAAACGTTCTAAATAAAAAAAATTGAAAAAATTAATTCAAACTTGAACACTTGTTCAATACATAAAAAGGAAACTTTGTTGAGAGGAACGTAACGTCAATAACAATATCAATATCAATACCAATATCAAAATTATCAAAAAATCAACAAAAAACTGAGAACGAAGGTACATAGACGAGGAGCATGTTACACCGTGGTTTTGGATCATTCGTATTTTTTGTTTGCAACAAGCCACTTGAGTGATTTATAGCTTCGTTTCATTTTTCGGACACTAACGGTTTTTCGGCAGGTTTTGCTGAACATTAGTAAATAAAATCACTTTTGATACATTTTTTAGTAAATTTTTTTAAATTTATTTAGTGTTGGTTGCTGATTTTACAGATATCTAATTAAAATCAGCGATTTGTGGACAAAAATGGAAGTTTAAAGACATCCGAAAGGAGTACACAAGGCTTGGCCTAGCTTCCGCCTGCTGGCCTAGCAACCGGTGGGCGGCCGGTGGGCGGCCGGCGACAATTCAAATTCTTTTGGGGTCATTGCAATCTCTTTTATTTCTTTGTAATCCACAGATCGCTACAAAATATTCCGAGATAAGGGAAAATAGGGTTTTTGTTCGTTTATGGTGGAAAAAGCAATAAATTTAACAACAAAAACAATTATTCATCTAATTTTTTACATATACAAATTTGAAATCGCTTCTGTACATAAAAATAGACATTTTAAAAATTAATTCGCATTTTTCTGCACATTTTGGCTAAATATATATCAATTTCTAATTTTTGAGATTAGAAGAATAAAAATTTTAAACAAAACTCATCAAAAATTCGAGATAAATACAGAAATATTGCAACGAAAAATCAAATTAATTCCTCTGGATCGCAGAACGGAAATATTTAGTCCATCCAGCAAAAGTTAGGCCACACCTCGTTTACTTCTTTTGAATTCCCAGTTTTAATGTAAAACGCGCTGAAAATCAGAAAAACATATTTATTTTTGTGAGACAACCAAAATATTTAGTTTTCCATTTTACAAGAAAATTACTGTGACCCTTGCAAGCAAAAATCATTTCAAAATTGTTTGACCATAAGATTACCCCACGGAAGCTTACCTACCAATGTCCACATTTCTCTCCTTTTTTCTTTGTTTTTCGAACTAACGAAAAAGAAGCTCAACGTTTTTGTACCAAGCGAAGCGTTTTATTCTCAGTACAGAGCTCTGCAAACGCGCTCCCTTCGCACAGTGATGGACGCGGCCGCGTTTGCGACGAGAGAGTGCAGAAAATCAAGAGAGCCGTGGCCGATGTTTTGCTCTGATTTCTCTAAACCTCTCTCCAAATGCATGCGAAATTCTTTGTTCGATTGGAGCGAGTTATCAGCGTTTTATACCGAGTATAACAATACTTATTCTACCCACGCACTTTTCTTTTTTCGTACTTTTTACTGGAAAGAAGAGTAAACGAAGGGGAAATTGAAAGAAAAGAAGGTTATTTGAGAATAAATGCAAACAGGAACGTCTCTAATGAAAGGGCGAAGAAACACAACGGAAGGGGGGAAAACTAGCAAGAAAGAAGAAAATAAAGCTATTGAAAAGCAAAAAAGGGACGGGTAAAGGTTACGAGGTAAAGGTTACGTCGAGGGGTCGAAATTATGATTTTTTGTTTGTTTTACAGGGAAAATTGAGGAGAAACAACGCAACAGAACACAACAAAAAAAAAACAACAAAAAAGTGAGGAAATGTCAAATGCTTTTACACAAATTGGATGAATGAATGAATAAGGTGGTTGTTTTTTTTGTTTTTGTTTTTTTACCCACCAACTTCTTGAATGCCAAGAAACAAGGTCGTAAAATTGGGTGGAAAAGAAAGAATTTGGAAATTAAGGTATTCTACATACATAAAATAAAGTCGTTAGCCTAAATGAATCAGAAGCGGGAATCGCTGTTTTCCTTGAAAAAAACCGCAAAAAAACCATTTTCTTGGAAACTGCAATTATTTTTTATTTTGCCACGCCACGCCAAATAATGAGGCCCGGAAACTCTTTTTTCTATTTTTCTATAATTGTTTTTCATATTTTTTAAGTAGTAAGCTGTCTAATTGTTTCTAAAAGTGTACTATTCGGAATTTGGAAGCCGAAATACTCCCTTTCACGGTGTCCAGGATTGGAAATTTGGGCGGAGCCTAATTTGCTGGAGCGCCAACATACTTCCATGGCGCACTTTCGGTGCTTGCGCATTTTTCGACTCTCGCATTTTTTTATTGATTGTATTATTTTTCTTTCAGTAAAACCTGTTTTTCTTTGTAAAATGTATGTATTGTATCTTTTAATATCATAAAATTGCCCAAACTTCGCTTTTCGTAAAGATTTATCCTGCAAAAACACCAAAAACTCACTTTTTTAGGTCCGCAATGCTAAAAACGATTATTCCGAAATGGTGGCTGAACCAAATTCGACTTTCTTAGACTTAAAAAGTTTCTAACGACCTCACCTATTTATCAGTTGGAGCACATTTTGGGAAAATTAAGAATTTATGCTTTTTTCCCGAAAAACATAAAAATGCCTCAAAATTTGAATTTCGCGCGAAAAAAACCAGTGGGGCGCGTTTGCTCGGCTCCGCCCACTTTTAAAATCCTGGACACCGTGCCTTTTTATGTTTTCTTTTTCTCACAATTGAAACAAGCTTTAACAACTTCTGCTTCACCTATTTACGTCACTTGCTGACTGTCCTTATCATTCTTATCACTTATCACTTGACTTTGAAATGTTGCCGGGGGTATAGCTCAGTGCACAGGTAGTGCGCGTTCAGCTTATAATAGGTTGCGCGATAGGCCTACCGAGTACCAGCGAAGGACCCCAAAGTAAGCCTATTATAGGCTTATCGCGGGTCGGCGCCTATAATAGACCTATTATAGGCTTATCGCGGGTGACTTTTGCCTATAATTTGCTTATCGCGGTCGACAGTAAGTCATTTGTAAGCCAATAATAGGCCTTTTGCGGCCGTTCCAATCTCGGATGTGGGCTTATAATAGGGCTGCCACAGGTCATCAAAACGGTTTTTATACTCAGATGTGCTTGCTTTTAAGCAAGTTCATCTTAAGAAAGTTCACTGTTGGAAAAAATCAAATTTTATTGCATATTAAAAGTTTAAAAACATGAACACTTTGTATTGTATTGTATTTATTACTTACGTTTCAAAAATAAACGTGAAGTAATAAGAAAGAACAGAAAAATAAAAGTAATGATTAGAAATGAGGGTATAAAAGAGAAAACAGACAACAAATCACGGATGACATTCAGACGGGTTATATGAGGTAAGGGGGGGGGGGAAGTAGGAAGAAAAAGAAGCAAAGATATTTGTAAAAATTCAAGGAGTTGAAGTTATTAACGAAATTAAGCAAAACAATAAATGAAATTGAACAAAACCTTATGGAAATTGAGTAAACAATTAAATAGAACTATGAAAATAAGCCGGTCGAGTTTTCAGAACTTTCAAAAATTGGCCAGCGTGTAGTTCATTTTTTAATAGATTTCTTACATATTCCTATTTTCTGATAATCTTCAATAGTTTTACGATTTCGCATTGCATGCAGCAAGCCAGAAATTTCTCAAAAATCTTTTGGTTTATGCAAAATTGTCTTGTAAGATTATTTGTTAATGGGGTTAATCGGAGAAATTTCGACGAGTATTGTGAAAACAAAAAAATTGCAACGCGGTGTTTGCGTACTTTTGAAAATTCAAATGGGAATGAGAGAAATAGCATGGGAAATGAAGAGAATTGTTCCCTTTTCCATTTGAATTTTAAAAGTACGCAAACACCGCGTTGCAATTTGTTTTCACAATAAAAACAACCAAAAAATTAGGATGAACACGGTGAAAGCTCCAATTGGTTTGAAAGTTTTATGGGGTTTTTCACGAAATGGCAAAAAATGGCAGAAAACTGCGCGAAAATTCGGAAAATGCTCCAATTGATCTGAAATTTTGGGAAATAAAGGAAAAAATTCTCCCTCCCGGACATTGCCCCAAAATTTCAGACAAAAATATCGATTTTAAGCATTTTCAGAAAAAAAAAATTAATTTCTTAAAAATCGATATTTTGGTCTGAAATTTTGTGGGAATGTCCGGGAGAGTTTTCATCTCCCAAAATTTTAAGTCAATCAGAGCATTTTTCGAGTTTTCGCGCAGTTTTTTGCCATTTCGTGATTAACCCCATTAGAAATTATGCCAAAAATACTACCGAGCATGCTCAAAATTGGGAAAGTCAAAATAATTATTGCAATCCTATTGATTTTTTTTGCATTTCCGGTTGTAAATTTTATGGGGTTATTCTTGAAACCAGCAAAAAAAGCAAAAAATAGAAAAAACCAGCAAAAAATTCAGCGAAAATTCGGAGAATGCTTCGATTGATCTGAAACTTTGGGAAACCATTAAGAAAATACTTCCGGTCCTTCCCTGAAAATTTCAGACCAAAATATCGATTTTGAAAATTTTCAGAAATAAAAATCGATAATTTTAAAAATCAATATTTCGGTCTGAAATTTTCAGGGAATGACCGGAATTATTTTCTTAATGATTTCCCAAAGTTTCAGACCGATCGGAGCATTCTCCGAATTTTTTGCTGGTTTTTTCTATTTTTTGCTTTTTTTGCTGGTTTCGAGAATAACCCCATTAGATTATTACCCATTTTCAAACCAATAGAAGCATTGCCCCAAATGTTTGTCACTTTTCTCATTTCTTGATATTTCTCGGTTAAACTCCGACATGATATACTCGGTATAAAACGCTGATAACTCGCTCCAATCGAACAATGAATTTCGCATGCATTTGGAGTGAGGTTTAGAGAAATCAGAGCGAAACATCGGCCACGGCTCTCTCAATTTTCTGCACTTTCTCGTCGCCAACGTGGCCGCGTCCATCACTGTGCGAAGGGAGCGCGTTTGCAGCGCTCCGTACTGAGAATATAATAGATTTGTAGCGGAGTGACAATTTTTTTAACGTTTTTGTTCGAAAAAATGAAGAAATAACTGAAGAAATTAAGAGATTTTTCGTCTCACAGTTTCACGTGAAATGTCACTCCGCCACAATTCCATTATATGCAAAACACGCTAGCCAATTTTCAAAACGTTCTAAAACCTTACCGACTCCACAAAACATTCGTTGTTTCCACTGTCGTCGATTGAGCTGACCTCGGCGTTCTCCCTTCCACTGGCCGTCGAAACTGGGGTCCGGTGACAATCTGAAATGTATGGGGCGTTAAGGTTCCAGTTCGCGAAAGAAGATGAGAAAGAAATAACGAAAGACGGAAAAGCATCGGTATATAGGATACGTCATTTTCCGTTGAAAAGAAGTATAAACACTAGAATTCGAGTTAATCTTGCAAGTGCAACACTGTTTTACAAGAACTTTGCAGTAGAGCGAGGTTCATGATGTATTCGCCGACTATAATTAGTTGGCAAAAAATAATTGCCAACTTCTAATTTTAATAACTTATCAAATAGGATCATATATTGTCGACCTAGGGTCGGCGAATACATCATCAACCTCGCTCTACTGCAAAGTACACCATCAGGGAACTCAAAAATTAATAAAACTTCAATTTTGTCGAATGCAAAATTATGGAGACTTTACGAATTTAAATATGTATTCGCCAGGAGTGACACTTCTCAGTAAAATAATGAAGAAATGCTTATAAAAATTAAGCGAATTTACTTTCGCAATATACCGTGAAATGCAAACCTCGAATACAAGTATGCTTTATAGAAAAAATATTATCGATAAATTTCCTTTTCGACAAAAAACTTGCCGAAATTGCATTGATAAATTTTCGAAAAATTATTAAATCGATACATTTTTTGAACCTTTATCGATAAGGCGCACTGTACCTAAGGAGCAAAAAAACAAGAAAACGAATTTGAAGCAGAAAAATAAACTTAAAAAATAAACATTAGTTAGCAGAAAACGTATTCCAAAAACGGGTGAAAACTTGAAAAAGAAAATGAAATTTTTGTCTAAAAATTCAGGCAAAAAAAAAAGAGAGAAATAACTGAAGAAATGGAGCTAAAGGAATAAAATATATAAAGAAAAAAATTAGGCGCTATGCGGGTTGGGGGGGGCCACCCAAAAAAAATTTTTTTTTTCGTTTTTTTGTGCGGTTTCGCATCGCTTTTGGTTTGTTTCATATATTAATCTCATTCTGCATTATTTTTTAGCCAGGACAGTTCAGCGGCAACGCGCCGGAAGCATGTGTGATACTTTTCAAATATGCGACCGGAGGGAGCTGGGCGGAAGCTTGCTTTGACCCTTTTGAGTGTTTAATCGGCTCCCAGTAACCTTTTCTTATCTTTTTAGGCTCATCTTTAGACTTTTAATCACAAAAAATCATCCCGCAAAGCATGCTTCCGCCCAGCTCCCTCCGGTCGCCAATTTGAAAAGTGTCACACATGCTTCCGGCGCGTTGCCGCTGAACTTTCCAGGCATCGATAAATGCTCAGAAACGAATATTCAAAGCGTGAACAACAAAAAAAGTGCAAAAAAAATTAGTGAAAAAAAAAATTTTTTTGGGTGGCCCCCCTCAACCCGCATAGCGCCAAAAATTACATTTAAAAATTAAAATGAATTAAAAGAAAAATAATAGTTCAAGCGGTCGGAAATTAAAAAAAGAAATATTGAACAAAAATTTAGGCCGCCCAACAATGCTGTCTCTGCTTCTCTGCCGCGATAGCGTAGCCGGCGAGCGCGTTTGCTGAGTCTCACAGCTAGACGGCGAGTGACTTACGATAGGCCTAACGCGGTCGCCGCACACCGCGTGCGCGATAAGCTTATTGCAGGAGGGTGGCTGCTTCCACCCGCGATAGGCTTATTTTAAGCTTATAATAGGCCTATTTTTGGCCTCCACCTATTATAAGCTGAACGCGCACTACCTGTGTGGTAGAGCGCTCCCTTAGCATGGGAGAGGGCTGGGGTTCAATTCCCCATACCTCCAGAAATGTTTTTAAGTTTTTTTTCTAGAAATTTTTTGTATACTAGCATTTTTAAATGTTCGTATGCAAAATAACTTTCTCCCTGTTTTGCGGACTATAGGAACCCGTTCCATTCAAATCTCTTGTTTTGTTTTTGACTACTTAAAAAAAAACCCCGAAAAGGCGAAACTATCGCACAAATTCTTGGAGAGCATTTAAAATGAGTGTATTCGATGTGCCTGATCGATGTCAATTCATGGAATATTTGTGAAAATGACACTATGGAAATTTTAAGACCAAAGATCGAGTCCTATCCTCGGTTCGGTGGCCTTACTCTAATCTTGCGATGTTGCTGTTGATGTTCAGGTTTCCACAGAGCAGACTATGCAGACTCGCTTCAGGTTGTGATCGATGGGACGACCGAAACATCAGTGACAAACTTTCCATTGGTCACGCAAGATAGGATCAATTTCGTGTTGGTGCAGTTGGTCGGTGAATTAAAAAACAGGGTTAGAGAAAACTGTTTATTGAATGCAAGAAGTGCAAAGAATTTAATAATAAAAATTAGATTAGATCCCTATATGGTGCGTCTAAAAATTAACAAAAAAACCGAATTGAGTTGTTCAAAAATTCATTGGCGTGAGAAACGAAAGTTAAAGAATAATTATTAAACACATTTGCAATAAATCAGGGTCGTTTGATTAGCATTCACACATTTTACTAATTGAGCCACAAAGCTCACGAAATTTATGAGAGTTTTTGCAAAAATAATTCTGGAGGTATCGGGAAATTGAACCCCAGCCCTCTCCCATGCTAAGGGAGCGCTCTACCACTGAGTGTCACTTTCACAAATATTCCATGAATTGACATCGATCAGGCTCACCGAATTCGCTCAGCACAATGCTGGGGAACCTTCAAGATTTCTGAACGAAATTGTCGATTTTTTATGAATTTTTTAGAATTTATCAAAAAACTGAAATGGCTGAACACTGAAAAAAACGTTTCACACTGATACGAACTAAAAAATACTTCTGGAGGTATGGGGAATTGAACCCCAGCCCTCTCCCATGCTAAGGGAGCGCTCTACCACTGAGCTATACCCCCTCATGCTTGTTTCGATCAAGTGATAATTGATAAGAATGATAAGGGCTGTCAGCGAGTGACGTCACTATGTGAAACGAATCTTGTTAAAGCTTGTTCTAATTATGAGAAAGTATGAAAATCCATTTCCGACTGAACATTTTTTGAAATGGGAATATGAACAATTTATTAACCATGTTCGAAACAACCCTCACCAAAATTTAAAGGGGGTGGGGCGCATGTGTGGTGTAGGCTTCCTGAACGTCAACTGTTGAGATTCAACAAAGCAGATGTTGCTTCCAGATCGTTGTTCTTGTGGATGACAAGGACACAAATTTATTCGCGGAAAATTCGGAATTATTGAACGAGGAGTTCCGAGTCGTGATGATCAAACTCCTCCCGTTAGAAACCATCCGACGTAGAACCGACTCTTCTGGACTTCTTCTGGATTTTAATTTTTTCACTAAAAATGAGAAATACCCGTTTCTAATGTGATATTCGTGAATAATATGCAAATACATCAGATATTATTCATGTTTTTATAAATTTTTCCATTTTTTTAAAGGTTTGTTTTTTGACATATGATTTTTTTCTTGAAACTTTGCAATTCTTCCTTCATGTGTTTTTATTTTAGAATTTCTTGTTTAAAATTTGTTTCGTTCAATTCATTTTCTTGAGAATTTAACGTGAAAATAAACAAAGAAATTCTTGCGGCCGATCGCATTGGGAGGCTAGGCCGTGGCCCAATGCAAACGCGCTTCATTGACAAATCTTTCTGCGAAGACGCTCGTTCTAACTGGCCGCCCAAAACTTTTCATCTGTTTTCACGACGTTTAAATTATGTTTTTTGGAATAAATTTGATTATTTTGGATTGCTAATTTTTTTCTCTATCGATTGGTACCAGTTTTTCAAAATAATTTATAACAAATTCGATAATAATATGTGATTTTCTAATTTTTCGATAAAACGTTCATTGTCTTTGTTTTCTTTTAAAGTCCTCTATCCGCGTGGTTTTGACTGATGTTTTTTTAAACAAAAACATTTTATTTCAGGGTTACAATCATGCTGTCGCGCCCATCTGTTGCCGCTGTGAGTTTTTTCAAATTATATGGTTGATTATCAGTTTTCATCATAAAACTTAGGATTTATGAATATTAGCCGCTTTCAACGGCTAATAGCCACGTTGCCGCCAAAATCTCCCTGAAATTGAATTTCAGACTGTTTTTTAGCCATAATGTGAAACACGCTAAAAATATTATTTTTGTATAGCAGAATTTTCCTAAATCGTCTTGGCAAAAATAAATAAAAAATTCAGAAGCGCTTCGCCTCGGCCGCCGCCAAAACCGCCGCCGTTCAGGAGAGAACGACCGTCTTGGAGAGCGGACTTCGTGTGTCTAGCGTTGAGCTCAATGGTAACATTTGCTATACAATTTTTCGCTTATAAAATCTTTACAGGCGCCACCTCCTCCATCGTTTTGGCTTTCCGCGCCGGAAGCCGTTACCAGCCAGCCAACAAGCAAGGAGTCACCCATCTCATCCGTAACAGCATTGGCCGTGACGCTCATGAGTTCCCAGGACTTTCTCTTGTCTGGAACGCTGCTCAGAATGGAGGAAAAGTGGTAAGTATGTTTCCTATATGGGTGGTCAAAATTAAATTTTGTTTCCTGTACGGGTGGTCGAAGATTGTTTCCTATATGGGTGGTCCAAAATTGTTTCTAATATTTACAGAGCGCCGTTTCCAACCGCGACGTGCTCGCCATCGAGCTCAACGTGGTCCGTGATCAGTCCGGTATTGCTCTTTCGCTTCTCGGACAGCTCGGCAACAATGCTTTCAAGCCATGGGACGTTGAGGATGTCAAACACGACACTCTCCCATCCGATGCTACCTACTTGACCGGAACCACTGTTGCTTTTGAGCAACTTCACAAGGCCGCTTTCAGAAACGGTGGACTCGGACTTTCCAACTACAGTGTCAACAATGTTTCCGCTAAGGATCTGGCTGCTTTTGCGGTAGGTGGAGTATTTGAAAATTGTGATAAAAATGAGAATATTATAAGTGTTTCTGATTCGATTAAAAAATAAAGGTCCCCTTCATCCGGGTGGTCTTTAAAAGTAGAAAAACTTGTTTCTCCAGAAAGAACGTCTTGTCGCCGGAGAGGCCGTTCTCGTCGGAGTCAACGTCGACCACGACACCCTCGTCCAAGCCGGAAGCAGCCAAATCCCACTCGCTCACGGAGAAGCCGCCAAAGCCGCGCCAGCCAAATACTTTGGCGGTGAAGTGCGCAGAGATGGACGTGGCAACCGCACCTATGTCGCTCTCGCCGGAGAGGGAGCCGCTCTCAACTCGCTCAAAGACGTTGCCGTACAAGCTGTCGTTGCTCAGATCCTCCTGAACGCCGCTCAAACTGTCACCTCGGAGGCCATCTCTGTCAATGTCAACTACCAGGATTCGGGACTTGTCGGAGTTCAATTTTCCGCCGACAACTCTGACGTGACCACCGTCACGAAGAACGTCGTCGCCGCCATCAAATCGGCGAAGACTAACGGTGTGGATGCCGCCAAGAGCTCTGCCGCTCTCAATGTGAGTTGTCATTTTTGCTAAAATTTGATTGCTGGTGAGGAAATTTTGGAAAAATGTACAACTTGAGGTTCTCGTCCAAGCTCAACAATCTTCTGGAGTCGCTCTTGACAAGGCTACTCAGGTGTTGGCCGGAGTTGATGTTTCGCCACGCGAGATCGCCGAGGCTATCCGTGGAGTGACTGCTGATGACGTTACCAAGGTAATTAGCGCGACATTTGTGATTTTTTCTGCTCGTTCCCAATTTATCGCTCGGGATTATCCACCTGTCATAGAAAAAGCGTAAATAGGAAAAAAAAGGTAGCAAAAAAATTAGGGGAAACTCGGAGAATGCTTTGACTGGCCTGGAATTTTGGGAAATAATGTGAAAAAAATACTCCCGGACGTGTCCAGAAAATTTTGGACAGAAATAACGATTTTTTGAAGGTGTCTGGGAGTATTTTTAGCATTATTTTCCAACTTTTCAGGCTAATCGGAGCATTTTCCGTTTTCACCTTTTTTTTGTTGTTATTTTTGTATTTTATTTGAATGAAATATATAAATTTCGAATGGCTGAGCGTGCAATTGCTTGTTTACGAATCTTTTAAATCTTAAATTTTCGAATTTTACTGTTTAGAATTAGAAAATTAATTGCTAAATCAAAAACAAAAACAAAATGAAAAAAAAATCCGGTCAAAAACAAAAAAATTAAGCATTACATTGAACATTCGCTTCTAAAATTGAAAATTGCCATGTTTTTATTTAGTTTCCGTATCATCAAAATGCACGTGGCATATGCGCTCAGTTTGACGGCTATTGGCCCTTTTCGATCACTAAATCCCGTCGCGCCTATTACCTCCAAAAGCACACCAAATAGGCGCAAAAATTGTTTCGATTTACGTCGAACTTGTTCCTCGTTTTAATATGTATTTTTTCGCGCTCTATGTAAAAATTCATAAAGTGCCAATCTTGCGCCGATAATCGCCGAGCAAAATTTTCAAACGGCTTCTAATATTCGCGCCAAAAAATTTGAGGAAATGAAAAATTCGGGGAATTCAAATCCTTTGAAGACAAAATCTGGGAAAAAACATTTCGAAAATCCGGGGAACATTTTCAAATCTGCAGCACAGTTTATCGTGCATTCTATAACTTTTCGAGTATTGTCAGCCCGCCAAAATGGTCAAAACCGCTCCGCTGAACTCAACGCTATGCGATTTTTATTTTGGTCTTCAAATTGTTTCATTTCACTTTGAATTTACACGTGCAATGAAATAATTTGGAGACCAAAATAAAAATCGCATAACGTTGAGTTCAGCGGAGCGCGCTTGACCATTTTGGCGGGCTGACAGTATAAAACTCGGGCCACAGATCTGGTTTTTGAAATGTTTTTTATTGGTCTTGTCTTTCTAGGGTTTTACTTACCCAATTTCATGATTTTTCCAGTTTTGTCAGGGTCACAAAAATTCAGGAAAAGAAAGCAGCTCGTTAACTTGAAATCCCAGCTCTCGTACCTTTTTTAAAGCTTTCCTATAAATTTTTCAACTCTAAAATTTATACGATACGACTCCTTCACTTTTGAATTCAACGCCACATTACATTATATAGTTCATAACAAATTCTCGCAACATTCGAATTTCAGGCTCTCTCTCGCGTCAATGGAAAGCTCTCGTTGTCGGCCTTTGGATCGCCAGCCCTTGTTCCGTATCTCGATGAGCTCTAAACGTCTGGAGCAACGCTTTTTTATTGGAACCCAAACCATAAGGCTGATTTTGTTCTTTTATTTTACGAATCCCCCACCTCTTTTTTCCTCAACTTTTTCTTTAGTTGTTCTAGATTCAGATACAGATTCTGAATAAGGAATTTTCGTTTTTTTTTTGGTTTTTGTTTCAGTTTTTTGACAGACAAGGAAGGGAAGACACCAAAAAAATGACGTAACTGTTCACCATAATTATTTTTCGTCCTTTCGGTTTCTTTTTTTGTTGCTTTTCTCGCTTATTGGAAGATTATTGGTGGTAGAAGGTAACAAAAAGAAGAAGGCGAAGTGACGTGATGCGTCGGTTTGGTCAACGAAATTTCGGAGCAAAAGAAAAAAGAGCACACCCTCTTCTTCTTCTTCCTGCCATGATGTACCTATTGTTGTGTAGACTGCAAAAAGCAAAGGCACAGAGTCAAATTATTCAAAACCGAATTCGTCGCCGTCGCCGTCTGCTGTGCGCCCTGCTCTGTGCTCCAGGCAAGAAAAGAGAGGACCTCTTTTCAAATGTCGAGCAATTTTTTATTTTCCTATTTTTTTGGGACTTTTTTAAAACAGTTTATGTGGAGCTGAACATTCTGTGTAGAGCAATTATAGATAAACCGAAAGATCGGAATAAAAAGTGATGCGTTTTGCTCTTTAAAAATATTATTTTGCACAGATATGCAAAATCTGAAATAAAAAAAATATAAAAATAAAATGCGTGCCCATCGATTAGCCTCAATTTCCGCTCCTCTTTATGTTTCTTTGCCCTCTAGTGCTCTAGGATTTCAGATTTCAGTCGTTTTGTTTTCTGCTTTCACACATTCCTTTAAATTTTGCTAATTAAGTGAACAGGAAGAGAGTGCAGTCAGTGCTGAGAGGGCGGTCGGGCTGGCTGGCAAGGAAGTTTTCTTTAATGAGCCAGTCTTTTCATCTTTTATACCAATTTTGTTCGAATACCGGTGTCTTTTGCCTTCCTTCCTTTCGCTTCTTTAATTATTACACTTCCGATAATTATGGTCGATGCACCAAGGGCAGATGTGCTCGGATTCAAGATTTTCGTTTTTCAGAGTTCCATATTTTTCTTTTTTGAAAATTAAGCGCTGGATTTGATGGCTAATAGCCGTTTTCGAAGACTAGGTCTCGTCGATTATTGCCAAACTGGCGCTGGTTGCTGGTTAGGTGCCCTATGCACCAATCGTGGCTAATAGCCATTTGCTACGGCTAATATGGCGAATATAGGCAGGCATAAGGCCTGTTGAGCTTGTCAGGTAGTCATCCCTGGTTCATAGTTGGCACCTAATCGGCTATCGGCGCAATTTTGGCGGTATCCAAATATAAATTAGCGTTCAAAGCGGCTACTAGCCGAAATTTCCTTGACAAATGGGATTTCTCCGTAAGAATTCGATAAATTCATAATCCAAATTCCAGGAAACACAAAAAAAAAACAATTATTAAAAGGTAAATTTTGAAAAATCGTCTAACTCCCTGCCTGCAAATTGTTTAGCAATTTTTTACCGTTAAATTCGATTCTAGCAACTCTACTTCCAGTAAATTGCTATTTTTCACATTTTTCTACAACCCTAATTTCTTATTATTATTTTTTCAAGCTTTTACGTTTTTAAGAATCGAAAAGTCACAGTTTTTGTCAAATTACAGTGAAAAAATTGATAATTTCGCTGTTTCGTTGACCGTTTCAATTTTGAATCACATTTTCAGATGTTTCGGTGACAAAAATGTCAAAATTAGGCTGAAAAGTCACGCAAATTGAAAAACATCGGCAAATTTCATGAGATGACGTTCCGAAATAACGCGTTGCTTTTTTAAGCCAATTTATATGTCAAAAAGTGATATTTTGATTAATTTAGGACAAATTTTCTGCGGGATTTAGAAATACAACTGATTATTGTTTTTTCCATCAACTTGCGACATGAGAACGCGTGATTCCGGCCACTTTTTTTCGCGCGATCACGCGAACACAGTTCGATTCGAAGAGAAGCAGAGAAAACATGTTTTTTATTTCTTGTTCTCATGCTGCAACTCGATTGAAAACACAATACTAGATAATACACAACACAATAGTAATTATTCCACATATTTGTCAACACCTTGAAAAACTGTCAGTCGGCCACATACCTCTTCTCGTCCGCGACCATTTGGTCTTGCAGCGATACAAGAAAAATAGCGCGGTAGTCGAGGAGAGGCAGAGAAAAATACAGTACGCATGAGAAGTATTGAAAACTAATTTTTACCGTACGCGCTCCACAAGGTTTTCTTCTATGCAGCGTAGGAATTTTAAATTCTAAAACATAATTTTTGACCGGCTCCACTTCCAGACAAAAAACAAGCTACTTGGTTGCCAAGCACTAGCAGCTGACGCCATTTCTTGGGATTTTCTCATAGTTTCTCACATGATCTGATCTTTCCGGCCAAAGTAGAAGAAAGTGGAAAGTTAAGTTGGAAAGATACGAAAAATGAAAGATATTCTTTCTTTTGCTCAATTTCTAGTATTTTTGCTTTCCCACCCGCAAGGGTGCGCAGAGCAGTTTCCCTTCTTTATTTTACTTTTTCTCTTCTTTTCTTTTTCTGGGCTCCCACTATGATGTCAGTGTCAAAACTTCACGGCCAATTGACGCGTGCTATTTATCCGTTTTCTGAGTAAAGTGGTCCCCAAAAAGTCCTATTTCTTGAAGGTTTTGTAGGAAAAGGAAAGGGCATTTTTTTCTAGTTGGTTGAAAGTTTTTAACCTTTTTCTTTTATTTTTTTCTGTTACTTCATTTTATATTCATCGTGGGAAATTTCTGATCTGCCTGCTGATTTTTGAAGTCTGTTTCTTTGTACGTTTCCTCCTGTTCATTTTAATAGAAACTGTCTGTAGAGTGAAAAACTGATGTCCTTCTTCTTTCCACTCTCATCAAAGTCTCTGATGACATCGTCTGTCTAGCGGAGAATTTCGCAGTACCTGAGTTGTTCGGCGGGGGGTGTTGGCACAATTCAAGCCCGAATGGAGCTTGCTTTTCTCAAAAAATGTAGTAACGGCTATTGTGACCGACCCCATCCGTCGCATTTTTCAACTCGACACATAACACATAGTGGCCCTCTGCTTCGCCTTTCTTCTCCTTCCTTCTTCTTCCTTTCTCTACTTTCTTCGCCGAAAATCTTTTGTTCGTCCCTCCTAGGATACTTGAATCGCACAGCAGCACACATAGACACAGTCTGAGTGTCGTGTCTGCTCGACGATGACGACGACGACAAAGGTCCAGCCGCAGCTCCTTTTTAGTGTTGTCGTGTGAAAAGGAGAGGATTCTTAGATTTTAAAGTGGACTTTAATCATCATCCATCAGGCACTTCTTTTCACAATTAAAAAAAATCATATAAACCTACCGTATGCCTTGTTCAAAACAAACAATTTTCTTTTCTCAAAACTCCAATTATTTTTACGATCCACCTGGCTCGAGCAATTACATTCCTGAGTCATAATTTTCATTCAAATTCTCCATATTTTTTTTCCTTGAGTTTTTCACGTTCACGTTTGTTGGCGCCGAAACCGAAACTGAAACTGGAGCCGAAACCCGATCCGGATCGGGCGTCTCCTACTCATTTATAATTGAGTTTAGTTTACCTATTTTGTGCTGTTTATGTATTTATTTGCCAGTTTTTCTCTCTTTTCTTCCTTTTTTCACTATTCTGGTTGGGTTGGGCTGAAATCGCACCGCACCGCACCGCGTACCAATGTATATACTTCTTCCGGCTTTATGAAATTTTTTTTTGAAATTCGGTGCAAAAGCGGAGAATAATAGAGACATGTGAAAAGGAAAAGGAAAACCAAAGCGAGTGAGCTGGCTGGGTTGTATGTAGCTTACCTAAAACAGGAAATAGAGAAGCAGGAGCAAAGATTTCTATGCTCCAGGAATTACTCATTGAACAAAACACTAGAATTAAAATCGCTGCCCTTATATACTCGCCCATAAAGTATGAAAAATTGGAGAAAGTGTCAAATTTCAGAGCCCCCTCCCTCCTCCTTCCTTCCCTATTAAACTAAATCAACAAAAAGAACAATAAGGAGCTGGCGGATGGATATCTATACTGAATTGTCCTCTCTTCCTCCCTCGCATCGCCTTTTTCTTTTTCCTCTCCATCTGTACATATTTCTTTATTTCAGCCGAAAATGAAATAAGATGCAAATTTCACATTTTTTTTCCTTCCAGCCAGTCTTGCAGAGGGCTCATTTTCTCTTCATTTTTCGGTCTGGGAATCAATATGTACCAGCAAAAAAAAAAGAAAAAGAAAAGAACAGAGCCCTTTTGGGGGAAAAATAACGAAAAAAAAAAGAGGTAATTACTACCCCAACTTTTGTTTTTTTTTCTTCCTTTACCACTTTTCCGGCCCTTTTAAACTTAGTGCAACACGCGATGGCTCCGACCGCAAGCAAGTACTTACTTTCTCACACTTGTACGTCATTGTGTGGTACGTACTTTTTTAAAGAGTTCGAGAAGAACCGGGCTCAAAAACCTGTTCACACCGTTCTTTGCTCTGTCTTCTCACGTTGTCAAAAAATGAAAAACTAACTCGCTTCTCGCTTTGTCGAGGAGTTTTTTTTGTGTTGCGTTCTTTCTTTCTTTCGTTCCATTCCATTCCATTCCATTCGGTGGACGA
This sequence comes from Caenorhabditis japonica, assembly GCA_963572235.1. NCBI lineage: Eukaryota > Metazoa > Nematoda > Chromadorea > Rhabditida > Rhabditidae > Caenorhabditis > Caenorhabditis japonica. The sequence continues at coordinate 13,157,323 of OY754347.1, read as the reverse complement.
GAAGGAGGAGGAGGAGGAGGTCCGTAATATTCTATTCATGTTAAATCTGCGCTTTTTGTCACATTTTTCCTGTTGTTGTTCATTCACATACTTTTTGCTATCCTATCTTTTCTTGTTTTATCTCTCTCTCTCTTTCTCTCTCTTTTATTCAGCTACTACCCAAAACACGTCATATAAATATTTGTTTATTTTTTATTTTATTTTATTTTCTTTTTTTCCAGACAGGCAATTACCGTATTCCTTCACTCCTCCTTTTATCCCTTTATTTATTCAACATCCAAACCAATCGGTACAAAATGCGTTCAAATGAGTCTAATTGAGCGTCTCAAAGCGATCAAATCAATAAGTGATAAAATTACAGCCGAAAGGCTGAAAAGTGACAAAATGTGTTGCTGCGCCAGACTGCATCGCCATCAGATTCATCTCATAAGGTGAGAAAAGGGGCTCTAAATTGAATTTCGATAACTAAATTGGGCTGCTGGACAATGACAATGATTGAATGTTGTGTTTTGAAGAACAAAAAAGTGAAAGAAAAGAACAATTTCGAACAACTCAATTCATTTTAGTTGTTGCGAACAAGTTGTCTGATTTTTTTTGCCTCTTTTTTCAGCTATGGAATCGTATCATGTGGGCTTATCACGACGGGTTTAGTCTTCACTGTTTTTGCAATTTTTCAAAAAGAGTCGCAGATTGGAAAGGTAAATGATTTGAGCTGTCAGTCAGCAACGCGCGGTTATACGGCCATGCGTTATTCCTCGGCCGCTGCCATGTGGTATTGCAACCGAGGTTTCGCGCCTACATTAATTAATAATATGTATTTACAAGTTTAATTTTCTTGCCAGTCACGATAAAAGTTGAAAGTCCATGATCACGCCCAGTGTGTCTTTTCGATAAAGTTTTGATAAATTTATCAAAGTTTTATCGAAAATTTTTCGAAAATTTTTCAAAGGACATTTATCGAAACAAATTTTTTCGGTAAGACACAATGATCACGCCCAGCCAGGTTTTCCAAATGCAGAAATCCGGGTGGGCTTCGCTTCACGTGATCTCCGCATTGCCAATTTTTAGCTTAAAACCGTCGAGTTCGGGTTGAATGCCAAATTTCAAGGCTTGCTCCAGCTTTCTCGCCGAAAACCGCCAAATTAGCGCAAATTTCCGGTAAAGGTCCAGCTATGCACCAGTAATTGCTATCTGCCATTTCCAATAGCTAGCAGTAACTTTAAACGGCTAATAGCCATGTATTCAGTATAACGGTGGCACAACTTCATTTTTTGCCTTTGTGCTATTAAAAATTTTCATTGAATTAATTTAAATCATTAACAATGTGACCGGCAAGTAAAATGAAACTATAGTTACATTTTTCACTAGCAAATCAAAAATCTTCATTTCAGGTATGGTTAGCGGGGCCGACGACAATGGTGGTCGGGTTGGTGCTAGCCGGAAAAGTGGTTATAGACTGGGGTCCAGCAATGCTCCACGCAAGGGAAGGATCGATAGACTCTAGGCTTTTTGATCAGGTATGAAAAATATTGTATGCTCCCTATGACTCTAAAACCTTTCATCACTTTTCCCATTCCAGCTCAACCAACCAGCCCCATCACGATACCCGGAACCTCTACGACAACAACCGATGAGCCAAATGAGGATAGAGCATGAGCCAAAATGCAACGGGTCGGGACCACCAACCGCCTATGTGCAATACAACAACAACATGCAGTCACCAATAGGATACAGGCCGTCGATGCAGTTTATACACAGTCCAGTGTCCGAGAATGGAATTCCACGGATGGTGCAAAGTGGCAGGTTGCCGAGGAGTTCAATAGGATGTATACCGCCTAGGCATGGGGAGAGACAGTCGCCGGAGCAGTGTTTGATATTCTCGCAGTATGCGTCGTCTTTGAATAAGTTGCCGGTAAGGTGTCGTGTTTTTTGGTTGGAGGAAAACATTGAAGTATTTTTCTTGGTTTCCGCTCTACCCTTTCCAAAATGAGCAGTTATTTTTTGTGAGGGGTTGACCGCTCAATAATTTCTCGCCCAGAACCGCTACAATTGAATTAGAAAATTTCTCATGAAAAAAGTAAAAAAAAAAGTAGATAAAAATGTATTACCAGAAAGCCACGCGAGCTTAGAAGTTTGTCCGAATTTATTAAACAAATTTTAAAATTCAACTTTGGCAATAAGAAGAAGCCTAGATTACTGGCAACTTGGGGCGTCAATTCGCCATTTAGCCGGCGCCCGTTTCGCAGCTAGTCGGCTGGAAGCTCACCCTGCTTATCTGTGAATAGCAGCGCTTTTTGGCAACCTTGTGCTGCGGGGAAAAGTATACACATATTGTGAGAAATGAGCCATTGACCCAGCCGTTTCTCAGAATAATCAGCCACAAACTTTCAAAGTATTTAAGTCCGCGCGGCTTCAAAAACAACAACTCCCCTCCATCACAAAAACCAATTTTTCAGTACCACGAAGAACGGTGTTACGCACTGCCGCGCCACATGAACACCCACAAGAACTCATCGTCACCCCGACGAAGTCCTCGGCCGTCCATTTATAACACCTACTCAAACTACTCATCAAACCCATCTAACCATTCCGGTCATTCCGGCCACTCGGGCCACTCCGGTCATTCCGGAGAACAGTCCATAGCCTTGAGTGATGTGAGTGCTCCCTGTCTTTGTGGTGTTCATGGTTCCCCACTTCTCTTGTCTTCCGTATAGTCTTGTCACTGTTCCCCCATTTGTTTTTCCCCACTGTGTGCCTCTTAATTTAATTTTTTTTTTGGAATTTTCCCTTGTTTATATATAAAGTGTTCAGTTCAGACGTGCGAGTGCACACAGTACGGCTCGATGCGCCGCTTCACAACACCCACCAGTCCGGCTATCGCAACCAATGATGCACCATACCAGGGAGACACATTTGTGCTCAACGAGAGGAGCTATCTTATATGAGTCGTCATGACGCTCCTAACCTTTTGTATTTATCTTTCAAATTATGTATTTCCAATTTTTTATTTTCAAATCGTCTTTTTTCTGGGTTGAGCAAGAATAAAACACTTTCATCGCAATAATGTTGGAAACTAAAAAAAATTGGAAGAAATGAGAAAAAATAAGAACAGAACACACTTAAATACACAATCCGCTTCTTTCTTTTGGTGTCTGTGTGGAGTTTTTTTTTCAAAAAATGGAAAAGAGGGGAAAAAGATGAGATCGACAAAAAAATGTCGCAAATCTTGAAGTGACCAGGCTATGTATGTATGTATTTAAACTAAATGACAAAATGTGGGGAAAAAACTGAAATATAAAATTACATTACCGTGTGAATGAACTAACCCGAAAACCGGGTCTAAGTAAGTAGAATTGCAAGCGACAAGTTCAAAAGATTCAATGAACAATAAAAAATCAATAAATTATGCTATTATGTACTGTATGTTTCTCAGTGTCTCGTCGAGACCACAGGGACGCCGCCGTGGCCGAGAAACGATTCGTGGCCGACTGGATCAATCAAACAAATGCATCTCCTGATCATAATCCTTGAACGGATCCTCATCATCATCCTCGTCACTTTTAAAGCATGCACAGCACCCGAAAAAGAGGTTGAAGACATGGAGCAGAAGTGAAGCCCCAGTGACAGTGAACAGGAAGTTGAGGTTGTTGTAGACTTCCTCTTTTAGGAACGGCAGGCAGCCCTGAAATGTTATTTACTTATTTTTCGTTTCTTTTTGATCCCAAGCTTCCGTTATTCTAGTTTTTGGCCCGGATTGCTCTATTCCAATAATTTCTATATCATTTCCCTTCACTAACCTTGTAGAAAATATTATTCGGCGAATCGCTCAACGCACATCCTTTTCGTTGATGTGTGGCTTTACAACACGAATCTGGCACGTATTGGACTCGAAGATGAACCGTCTAAATTTAGAAACATGACATTCGAAAAATAGTTCAAAATTAACGAATATATACAGTACCTTAGCATACGGAAGATAATGATCCTCCACTTCAGGTTTTGGCCAATCATTAAACGCATTGGAGCCGCAGCATTTTCCCTGTAAATTGATAAGTTGAAATGAAGCTAAAATCAGCTAAAAACGCACATCTCTCTGCATGAAGTTGATTGCAGCAGTGATTTGGTCCTCATGTCCGTACTTGTTAAGCATGTCGCTTGGAAGAGAGACGTTGAGCTCTTGAATGTAGGTGGCGTGGTAGGAGAAGGTGAAGTACACGAGACAACCTTCCAGGATCATGGAGAAGATTAGGATTAGGAGGTACTGAAAAACAGTGACAATGGGGTTTTTTTGTGAATTTTTTGTGCGTTTAATTTTAAGCCGCAAAAACCCTTTTTTGTAGATTTTTTTTGGAAAATGTTCACAAGGGATGAGCGGAATTCCGTCTTCTGCAATTCCCTTTCTGGATTTTTTTCTTTGGCTCCCGTCTTCAGCACATTACTCAGAAAATTGTTGGCTATTACCCATTGCCAACAGTCGAAGGCACACGGCCCATATTCGATGGCTATTAGCCGTTTTCCATGGCTATTAGCCGTTTCTGTCGGCTATCATTTTCAAATTTTTTTCCATTTTAAATTTCGGGCATCTTGTGTCTAGAAAAAGTCGCACAATCACTGAGTATGCGCGAAGATTGTTTTCCTTAATTGTTGCATGTCAACATTTTATAGCTGCGTTGCAAACAGACGAATTTTTTATAGGCGGTGGTATTACCTTATTATGGCTAATAGTCCTTTCGCCGGCTAATAGCCAAATTCATCGGCTAGTTGCCATTATTGCCCGCTCCTAAACTATTCAGCACGCACCGTGTCACCAGTAAAGCGCGAAACCGTTTTCTACCACCAAAAATCTCTATAATGGACCTATTCAAAGTACTGTAGAAAAACGGAAAAAATGACAAAAAACTGGGAGAAAACATTTTGGACCGAAATATCGATTTTAAAAAATATTGATTTTTTTTCTGAAAATTTTCTAAAATCGATATTTCGGTCCAAAATTTTCTGAAAAAGTCCGGAAGCATTTTTGACAGTTTCTCCCAAAATTTCGGACCAATCGAAGCATTTTCCGAGTTTTTTGTCATTTTTTCCGTTTTTCTACAGTACTTTGAATAGGTCCATAAAACTCACAAAAACAAGTGCACATCGATTATTGACCGCCGAGTGAACCAAGAACCCAATGATAATATTGAAAAAACCACAGGCCACTGCCAAATGTATACAATTTCGATAAAAATGACTGTGAATCAATGGAATTAGATCGCCACGGAAGAAGAATAGCCAGGAAGCGAGAGCGAGAAATAGTATGCCAATAATCTGAAAATAAACCGAATAATTATAAATTAAAAAAAAAAATCAATTTTTGATCCCTATTGTTTGCCTGGCCACATGACTCACCACAAGTAAATAGGAAACAAATAGCTGACATTTCGAGCAACAGCCCGAACATCGTTTCGATCGTCGATTGCGTGCCGCGTGGCCGCGGTGCTGGGGCACCGGACGCATCGCAGGGCTCACGTACTTTAAATAGTGGTTCATTTCAGATAATAGAAAAATGGTAGTGAGGAAAAGGAAAAGTATTGTACAGTAAAGTAAGCGGGAAGACAAGGAGGGGAAGAGCGGGTGGAGAAAAAATAATAGGAATATTTTGTTTTTTTTTCTTCTATTTTTTTGCTGGTGCGATTCGATTCGATTCGATTCGAAGGAGTCAGCAGAAACAGAACGAACGTTCAAGCAGAAAAGGCTAACGAAGAAAGAAAGAAAGAAGGACAGCGTGAGTTTTCTTTCTTTTTGTAAGCGGTAAATGGTAAGTGGTCAAGGCTAGAACGGAACGGGGCAAAAAGCCAAAAAAAAAAGGTGATTTGTATCCAAGATATTTAGCCTAGACAGAAATTTCTGTACACATAGAAAGAGACAGAAAGAGAGGGAGAGGTGTCTCCATGTGAAATATGTGAAAATTGGACATGTCCGGAGAATGAATCATAAATCTTGTGCCCCCAGCGACCCCTACCGCACCTATACTAGTGGTCATTGAGAATTAGAAACTGAGAGAAGTTTGAATGCAATTCTTGGATTGTTGTTACAACAGTGTATCATCAGATTTTCTATCTCTTCGATCTTTTTCACCACTATCGGAGCTGTTTAAAAATTGATTATTTTCTTTTGATTTTGCGAGCTAACAATAACAATAAAATAACGATCTTGTCAGTTAGAGACGCGGATGACGGCTTATGTACATATACATACATATTTCTTCTATATTTGTGTGCATTCCTTGAACATGTGAACATATATCATCATTCATAATGATGAGACATAAAACCGAGGGCTCATAAAGAAGCTAATTGCCAATGGAGACAAGTGGATAATAAAACTGGCGCGCGCGCCGTTTTGGTTCATGAATATTTGATATTTTTGGCGGTGCTAGACAACGGAATTTATTGTTAGTGGTCAAAGTCGGAACGGTTCTAACTATCTAATAAGGGGACAAAGAAATGGAATAAAAGGTAGGGAGGATGGGCGGGGTTTGTGTGGTGGCATGCATCGATAGGCATGCTAATTGGCTAAATATATGATCAGATGACATTACTGGTAACACACACATAAAAATTGTGTTTTTGAAATTATTTTTTTGAGCAATCAAAGCGTGAAGATAGAGAAAGGGAGCAAAGTTCGAATGGAACAATAAAATGCCACTTGTGATGTAATTTTAAAAAATACATAAAGATGTTTTAACAGTGGTTTCACAAAAAAATCTAGCGCAGAAATCTATTCCGCGCTCCATCGCTGACAGGAGTTGGAGAGCAGAAAAGCAGTTAGACAGTTAGACAAAACGAGGCGTTGAGAAAAACAAAGATGCGCTTCGCCATAGCGCGCAAGATAGCTGGTCATTGAAAACGGTTAATAGCCGATAATTTCTTCAAAAATTTACTCTTACATGCTCACATTTATGGTGCTTATCACTTCTTCTTTTCGACTCAACTTTATCTGTTCACTGAGCAAAGAAAATAATCTAGGACTCAATTTTCAGTTCTCACAATCAGCTATTTTTAGAGTTGTGCTCCCTCCCACCCACGGACCGACTAACAACGACAACGACTACATTCTAATGGGAATTAAGGTGAATTGTGTGAGCCTGAGCTGTTTACTCGCTGGATCTGCAAGAGAAAATTCCGACTGAAAGACGGCGGCCAAAGAATTGAAAAGAAAAGGAAATACGTGAAAAAGAAACTTCAGAAGAGGAAAAAAAAGAAGTTTTTCTTCAAATAATAATAATGCCACATCACGAGAATAGGGGGGCGAGTGGTCCTTTCCCTTCCTCCTCTCGCCTACGGTTTAGAACAAAACAAATTATAAATTCGGACAAGTAGTTGGTTGGCATGGGTGCGCGAGGCGACAGAAGGCCGACGCTCTCTGTCTCAATTGGTTTGGATGGGTTGGGGGTATTAGGGGTTGAATCTCGCAGAGATTTGACAAAGATTCCGTCTTTCATTCATGTGTCAATTTGAGAAGCAGAGCCATGGGAGGAAAATATTTCCGACTCGTTTTGTTCTAATTCTAATTAATCCGGTTTCTGGATTACTGAAACCGAATTTCGGTGTTGCTCAGAGTTTGGAAATTCGTGATGGCTAATTTAATTGGGATAGTTAAAGCGATGGGGGAAAATCATTGAATGTTCATGTTTTTTTCTCAATATCGAAAAACTTGATTGTTTTAAATAATATTGTTGAAACATTAGATCTTTGAAAAAAAAACAAACGCAGAAATCCGTTTTGTGCTCCACCGAGACACCTCGTGGTCTGCGTATCTTCGGTTTTGCCATTGCCGAGTTTTGTCTAACCGTCTAACTCCTCTTCTTAATTTTAGTGATTATTAGTAGAGCGCGAAATTGACTGTTCTGCCATGAAATCGTTAATAATATAGATTGTTTAATAATATCAAAAATCAATCGTTTTTTTTTAAATTTTCATACAAAATCTACGAGACACAAATAGCTTTAAGTTTAAAAAAATCACAAGAACGGATTGACAGGCAAAGAAGCAATTACTAGAAGAAACCAAGTCCAGAATAAATAAAATTAAACGGTTTTAGCAGTTCTGTACAATAAAGACAATTCCACAACAAAACCGATGATGTCTGGATAGAAGATTGAAGAAAGAACGACGTCGGAAGAAAATGGAGAAAAAAAAACGGAGGATAAAGAGGCGGGCAAGAAGACCGGAGTTTAATTGAATGAAGCGGCGGAAAGCAATAAAAACAACTCAGTGGTTGGAAGGAAGGAAGAAAAAGTAGAAGTCCACCAAGGAATCCGCCGAACAACGAGGTGAGCAGCGCTTACATACGTTCAAAATAAAAGTTCGTGTTTCAGTGTATGTATGTACACAAACCGGATAACATGAAGAATGACGAGGTCATTTCAAAAACGAACATTTGGAAGACATCAAAATAAGCATGCCATACATAACTTTTAGCCATCCAACGGGATGAGAGATAGAGGGGAAAAGTTAACATGATTTTTGATTTGCATACACATACATACACATGCATACATGCTCGCTCAAACTGTTGCTCCTCTTTTCTCACGAGCATGCTCAGCCACGATGACAGCTTGTCTCCTCTTCGCTTTCTTAATCAGAGTCAATTGTTCCGGTCTCCGGACGTGCCAGCCGGCTTAGCATTTCCTAAAAGGAAGGGGAAATAGATATTGAGAAGCTTCACACATATTATTCGGTGAATTTTATCGTTTTTCACCTCAAAAATCGAAAAAATCGTTGAAATCCTCCCTAATTTTATCACGCCCTAAAACCTGGCGTCACAGATAATATTAATTGACAAAATGAATAGAACGGATGGAAGAAAAATGTGATCGACGATAGATGCATATGAGAGGGAGATTAGTGAAATGGGGCATCATTGAACGAAGTAAGTGACATTAGATGTGCACGAGAAACAAAAATTAACAAAAAGCATGAAAACGTGGGGTATCACGCGTGCTCCAAAAGTATGGAGCAACGGGTACGAAATACGAAATTGCGAGCGAGACCGACTTCCGATTTGATTTGATTTTTTTTTTCGAAAAAAAAGTGTGAAACAGACAAGATGCAAATGCAAAATACATATCAAGTTCCCGTCGCGAACGGCATTCAACACCGAGTAACAAACAATCGAGGTGATCATTATCGCGTTATAATTGATATTGTTATGGCCTATATTGTATTAAACGCCCCCTGAATGAACGTGGCATAATTGATAGCGCCCGGCGAGCGGTGAAATGATTGATGAGAGGCGTAGGGGGTTCGCGACGGGACGGGACGCGTTCTGTTTCCCAGGATGATAAGGTGGACGTTGTTTATGTGTATTAGATGGGGTAGATAGAGTCGGGCAAGCAAAATAATGTATCAATTTTGACTTTTTCGTCTATTGTCGGAAATGGAAAATTATGCAAAAAAAAATAGACAAAAAACGGTCAAAAGGAGTACCCGATGTGTGGCCTAGCTGCTGCCGATTTGCAGCTTGGCCTACGGTAATGTTCCGAAGAGCATACACCGTAAGAACTGTATTAGAAGAGCACCTTCATTTTTTTTCGTGGGATCGTGTGTGTGTGTGTGTGTGTGGAGGGATTCTTTCTATTATAGGGGGACCTTCAACTTTCGGGAGGTTGTTTGGGGGCCCTTCTATTACCGTTTCTACAGTATTTTTAGTATTTTTGTTTTAAAAAATACTTTAAAACATGCTAAGAACATTTTTAACTGAAGTATTGAATTTGGAAGAGACAAAAAAATTAAAAAATGTTTTTTTGAGCAATTTGGTTTTTTTTTCTCGGTATTATTTCACATAAATGAATTGTTTCCCAAAATTTAAATTTTCAGTATAAAAGTCATGAAAATCATTAAAGCACAATTTTTAATTTAAAAAAAAATTGAAAATAAAAAAAAATTAATATAAAAAAAACTTTAGATTCAAAAAATTGACATTTTTTTCTTTATCAATTCTAAATTTTTAAAGAAAACAATTAAAAATGCAGTATTGGATGGAACATTCCCAAATACCATTCAAAATCGCAAAAAAAACGACTAAAAAGAGTACACGATGTGTGGCCTAGCTTTTGCCGGTTAGTTTTGCTATTGCCGGATGGCTTAGCAACACAATTTCGACACTCTTTCTGCATTTTTTGTAAAATTTTCCTAAGTTAGTGAAAATTAGGCTGTGATCCGATTTCGAGCAAAGAATTTTTCCAACAATTTTTATCACAGTTTTTTAGAGGCACTGATTTAAAGCCAATCAAAAACTCAATTTTACAAAAACTGTTAAAATTTAATGCGAAAATTGAAGAAAACTGCGAGAAACACTGTTTCTAGGGTATCAGGCAAAGCTAGGCCGGTAGGCAAAATCTAGGTCACACACGGCGATTTTAAAGGGGGTGCCAACTTTCTGGGGAAAGTTGCTTCAAATATACTTTTGTGTGGGGGATTTACGAATATCACATTGAAATTGCACAAAAAAATTTCTCTGATTTTTTATTATTTTTACAAAAAAAAATAGAAGACCACGAGGAGTACACGAAAAATCGTGGCCGTGGCCTAGGAAACCCGCGGCCGCGGCTTCGAGAAAATTCCATTTTCACGAGAAATATTTATTTTTCTTGCAATTTCCCTCGTTTTTATCTTCGATTTTCGATAAAACATGCTCTAATCGCTTATTAAAACTATAGATAATCGCGAAAACACATTTTTTGGCATAAATATCGAAAAATCGATATTTGCCTGTTGTTCGATTCAACGTTTTGAATATATTTTGGTGAACATTTTTGCTCGAAGATAAAAATTACAGATAAAAGAGGGAATTTAATGCGGAAGTGAGCAGGAAAACGGAAAAAAATTAAAGGTATGAGAATTTTGTTCCGAATGTGTTTTATTGTTACTTTTCTGATCAACACTCATTAATTTGCTATCTAAAAACTCGAAATGATGTTTGTAAATTATTTTCAAAGATTAATGCAAAAATATTGGAAAAAGAAAATGGCGTTTGAATTTCGCGCCAAATCGTGTACTCCCCGTGGTCTTCTATTTTTTTTTTTGTAAAATTTCCCAAAAATCAGAAAAATTTTTTCGTGCGATTTCAATGTGATATTCGTAAATCCCCCACTCAAGAGTATATTTTAAGCAACTTTCCCCACAAAGTTGGCACCCCCTTTAATGGTAACTTACGCTCAAATAACATTCCAACAAAACTAGTAAAACCTTTAGAAAAGACTACTGAAGGACTGAAAAATATTACGAGAAACGCTAAGTGTATACAAATTTCTAAAAGAATTTCCATAAGCACTTAAAATTCTTCTTCCAAATAATTCGTCTTCTTCTACTTTTATCCAACGGAATTATGAGCTTCGTGAGAAAATAGAGGAGGAAAACTGGTGGGAGAGAAAAGAAGATACAAAATGATTTTTCATAAACGTTGAAACGCAGTCAGTCATTCAGTAATAGGCTTTTGATTTCATAGACTTCTCCCATACAAGAATTGTCTATTGTACGGTCCGGTACACTCGCGTCAACCATATAATAGGAATTTCGGGCAGGCACGCAGAAATGAATGTATAGGGTAATTTGAGAGCGAACTGTTCGAGCCACAACCGGAACAAACAAGCTACTGGTGAGTAAAAGTTTGGATTGGATCGAGTTTGGATGGAGAAATTCATCACACCCGGTCACTTAGGCCAAGTTTAAATTCGTTTATAAACTCAATGACATAATATAATATAATATACAAATGGCGGCCCGGGGGTAGTTGCATGATGAGTGGAAGAGCAAGACGCGCGGGGGGATTGAGCCCTGCTGCTTCTGGTGTCGGTATCATTTGGCCAACAAACAAAACAAACACAGAAATGATGTGCAAGCAGTCATAGGGGGTCGGAAAAAAACCGGAGCGAGAAAAAAAATTGATGGAGACTAGGGCAGTCAAGAATATGAAACTTACTTGACCAAAAATGGCTTTGGTCAGAAGTTGAGCTCGTGATAAAAAGGATTGTGCAGAAAAAAAAAGAGAAAGAAAAATTGAATAGGGTAAAATTAGAAGTGAGTCAGAAGAATCAAAAATCGTCTAAAAAGTGGTGTTTCACATGTTTTTGCTCAAAAATTGCATAATATCTTTTTGCATGAGTAAGCCTGCTGCTCAGTTCACATAGTTATCGGACTGATTTTCACTAAAAAATTTTCGTGTAGGATATTAATAGCAAGAAGAAAGACTCAAAACTCGGGACCAAAATGCTATAAAATAGCGACAAAAAAAAAGTTCTTTAACCAGACGATCGAGCCAATTATTACCAGATGTTTGTGCTCTCAAATAACCAGAACACTTAATCGGCAGGGCCCATTTCGCGCTCCACAAGTGACTCTCGTTGTCTGCGTCTCTTGTCTAACTGTCTAACTTCTTAGCGCAACGCATCTCGCATTATCAGTGAAGCGCGAATGTTTTTTGGCTAAAAATCCGTTGAGCGTCAAAAAAATGCAATAAAAAAGACAATTTTTCGATCGCATCGTTCTTTTTTTTCCAAAATGTGTTTTCTGCGAGAACATTAGACTTTAAAATTGTTTTCTCACATCACATGGAAAAGCCCAAACACTCCTCGAACGAGCAAAAAAAAAAGCGAAAAACCATCGAAAAGGCAAACAAAGTCAGCGGAAATTGAGAAATAGAGCCGAGCAGAAAAAAAATGATGTTGATGAATTTGCATTTTTGAAGAATTCTTTTTAGCTTTCAGTGTCATTTATTGATTTGACAAGGACAAAATTGAAACAAACTGTTCATGTTTGGTGTGAAGTTGGTGGAAAACAAAAGAGGAAACCCGTCAAAACAACGTAAAATGGTGAGTAAAAATGACAATTGCATCAATCTGTTTTTGGCGACATTTTGTGGGGGTGTTTAGGTTTGGGTGGGTGGGGGTGAAAAAATACAACAATCAATAAGGATGTGAGTAAGAGGAAGGTGGGAGGACCCGTTTGGTAAATGAGAACTTTCCAGGGTTGGTAGGTTAGTATGATGACAAGAGACGAAAAAATCTGTTTTTTAAACATACATATTACCTACAGGATAAGAAAAAAAAAAAAAGCTTACGAAAAATGATGGATCATAATCATACACAAAAAAGATGATAATCGAAACGGGAAAAAATGAATGAAAAAAAAAGAAAGACAATAATATATAAATCTAGATATACTCAACACATTCGGGATTGTTGAATTCTGGGGTGGGACTAGATTGGTTGACATGACTCGGTTTGATTGGTTGGCAACGTTTTTTGGAGATTATTGACTGATTATCACGAGGGGTGGTGGTAAACAAGAAAAGGGAAACACAATTATTCGGATTTTGTTGATTACAAATTCTATAACAATGGTTATTAGTAAAGGAAATCTGAATCTGAATCTGAATCCAAGTCCGAATCCACATTGACTGGGTGCAAGAGTACGTGTTAGACTAGAACTGCCCGTAAGTTGAGATAAGTGCATATAGCCTACATAGAAACCAAGGAGATCGGCTCAAATGAGCAATGACTGTTTCATCTGATCCGTCATATCCATTGCCTTCATCTCGCGAGCCGTGTCAGTTTGGAAAACTCCGCGAAGATAAGAGGCGGATGGACGGTTCCTGGGGTTTAGGCATTTCTTGGCGGCATCTTGGAGCAGGTACGTGGAAGGTAGCTTGTCGCTGAAAATAGAGCTTATAATATGGCTTGTTCACTAAAAACTGTCAACAGGTCACGCGCTGTTTCGCGGCACGCACTGTATCTCGGCCACGCGCAGTTTCTAGGCTATGCGCTGTTTCTCGGCCACCCGTTTATCCTGAGCCGCGGCCACGTAAAATGCAGTTTTTTTTTACTGGTCGACTAATTTCCGCCTTTAATTGCCCCACATTCCCGTGCGGATGGCAGTTGGCTGATCTTGTGCCGCGGTCCGGGTCTCGATACAAAAATTTCGCTTAATAATCAGCCAAGCAGCGCAAATCGACACTACCGCAGCAAGGCGTGAGCCGCGACGATACCAGTCCAGGCAACTAATAAATGTGACGTGAAACACGTAGTTTCGAGCGTTTCTGATTAAAAAAAAAATGCACTTACAAATCTTCCAGCCCAGACAACGGAATCTGCTTCAGCGCCTGGTACGGCACTCCAAAACTGCACATTTCCACCAGACATGTGCCAAACTGCCAAATGTCACCCTTCGTCTCGTACTTCTTGCCCAATGCCACCTCTGGTGGCTGCAAATTCTGATCGACAACAACATGGTCGGCGCTTCGAGACGCGTTTCCAAAATCGCCAAGCTTCACCATCTGATCACAGAGCATGTCGAGAGGGTCAGTGTAGTCGCGGAACAAGTAAACACTAATAGTGGTCACTCGTGTATGAATAATTTCGGCGCGATGTAAATGATCGAGAGCCGAGACGATTTGCTCAGCAAACTGACAGAAGCGAGTAGAGACTCGGTGGAAGCAATGCTGTTGGGATTCGGCAACCTGATTCAGTCTCTCTGGTGTTTTACGATCGTTACTGGCAAAGCTTTCGTATCCAGAAGATGGCGATGGCGATCCGTCAGCGACTCTCAATGTGGTGTCATTGTGAGGACCACTGTGAGGTCGGTTCGGAGTGTTCATCGCTTGACGACGGAGCACCGATCCCACCGAGATGATGTAGCTTCGGAGAGATCCACCACGACAGTTTTCCATGAGAAGACCGGTAATCTGATAGGGGACATTCTCCCATCGTCCGGTCACAACTCCATCGAATCGCACACAGTTTTGATGGGCGGGTAGAGTTCGGAGAAATTCCAACTCTTTGCGCATGGCTGCACACGTCTCATTGGCTGAAAATTGGTTATTAGATTGAGAATTATTGCTTTTGGCTACACTTACAGTAATCCTTTCCATATTTTAACGTGTAAGAGTGCCCTCTTACTGTATCGACTACATTGGTCAGTCTCCAGTATGGGTTTCCTTCTGACACATAAGTCTTTCGCAGTTGAAACTCTTGGAATGGATAGGCAGGGATCGTGTCAAAATACTCGTAAGGCGCGATTGGAGCCATTGGGAAGCACGTTTGTGGGTCACGATGATGGAACGAAGAGTTTGGAGATGGAGTGTGAGTGCAAATGTCTTCCTAAAACCATTGAATTAGAAAGTGAAAAATGAAAAGTATACAAAAAGAAACAAAAGTTGGTTAAAACTCGATAGAAGCACTACTCATCATCATCACCATACCTCAAACACCTCATCACTCAACTCGGAGCCACCCATATTGTTATACTCCATTATCGTTTCGTATTGATGATCTTCCAAAGAAGAGGAAGTCGACTCGGCAGTTCCGTCGGGTTGTACTCGCAACATCATATGTGGCGGACATTTCATAGATTGTTGTTGTTGTTGTGGTTGGTAGTAAGGATAGAGTTCGTTCTGAAAAGAAGTGAAAGATAGAAATGGAAAAAAAACGGTTAGATGGATAAAGAATGGTTATTGTATTACTTGGCACATGGCGCGACGTGATCCATTGTGAAGATTGTAGCCATAGGTGCGCTGGGCAATCTGGAATGGGAGGAAGGGATTACAAACTGATAGAGATAGAATTTTGAAAATAGTTAATAGATTCAAAAATTTGAAAGCAAGTATGTACACTCACCGCCGCTTCAATATTCCTATTGATATTCTCCACGGGCTCAAATCGAAAATTGAGCGGTCGCACCCCGATCACAGTCCTCGACGCATCAGTAGCATCTACATAAGCGTACACCATCCGCTCTCCAGTTCCATACTTTCCATCGTCCACCTTCTTCGGCCCCGATCGCCTCTTGTGCACAAAGAACAGAGCAATGAGCACAAAAACTATAATAGAGGCCACCAAAAGAGCTCCCAGGCCGACAGAAGTAGGAATATCAGTTGCCAGAAGCAGTGACATGTAAGACGGCTCGTTGACTCGAAGAATCTTGATCTTTTTCACCTCGCTTTTCCGTTGCTTCGTGTCAAACGCAGACACTTCCACTTCATAATTGCACTCGGCATCAGGGACGTAAAAGACGACTCGTCGATGGGTATAAGTGACATCACGGCGGATCGGCTCGTATTTTTCACACTTTTCATTGTTCGTGGTGATCAGTGGATGGACAGTGAACATAAAGTGCGACATTGAAATCAGTTGGCCGGTTTGGTTGACAAGAGCATCTAAAGCTATGGGAGGGTGTAAAAGTGAGTAAAAATGGTTTGTATTGTACCGTACCTGAAAAGTAGGTCCACTCGATGGCAAGTCCATAGCCGCTGTTCGTGGACATGTTCCAGCTGGAGGTGAGCGTCGAGACTGGTGGTGGGGCTGGAAAATCCCTATTAAAGAAAAAAAAACAAAGGAAAAAAATGTTCTCCATGTTTATAAGTCTTGGATGTTCACAAGATAAATGTGCAAACAAAAGAGCCCCATTTCGAACCCCCAATCCCCCCCCCCAAGACAAAAACAGAAAGAGAGTGAGAGAGATCTTCCTCTCCGATATCATACTCATTCCAATGCCCATATCCCAATCCGCTCGTTCAAATTTCCCATTCCAAATGAATGTTGCAGTTGAATGTTTATTTATTTTCATGTTATGTATTTCTATTCTATTCTATTCCATTCTACCCAACGCCCCCCGCCCAGCGCAATACTTACCACACATGGTCATATCGCTAACCATATCGCTACATGGCGGAACTTGAAATTTCGTCGTCGCAAGAGCTCCAGCCTTCGACTCGCTCGCCGCCGCCGCTGCAACCAGGCGCATAGTGTACGTCTGATTAAAGTCCAACTTTTTCACAATAACCTCTCGCGTGTGATCCAAATAAAAGTCCACGTGCTTGTACTCCGAGCTCAACGCATTCTTGTACATCATTTGCAGCGAGCACGCTGGCACGTGCACACTAGTCGCCTGGTCAAATGTCAATCGAGCAGCAGCCTTGTCATCGTTCCACTCTACCGATTTTAGGGACATGTCCACCGAGGTGCTGGTCAAAATGTGGTTAATGTTGTACCATCTTGAAAGCACGATTCCACCGACAGCTCCATTCTCGTCAAATGTGGAGACGCGGAGGCGAACTTCCAAGTCGGAGAGGCCGAGCGGAGCGTTAAAAGTAACGTTGCAATTGGACGAGTAGCACTGAAAATTATAGATTGACTGGTACGTGCGAAAAACATTCTAAAAAAAATTAAGTTATAAATACCCGCCCGCCAAACTGGAGCGCATTTGCATTATCTTTTTTTTGTTTAAAAGTTTTCCCTCACTTTTTTCTTACTCTTCTTCATTTCATG
Source organism: Caenorhabditis japonica (assembly GCA_963572235.1). Taxonomy (NCBI): domain Eukaryota; kingdom Metazoa; phylum Nematoda; class Chromadorea; order Rhabditida; family Rhabditidae; genus Caenorhabditis; species Caenorhabditis japonica. Next base: position 13,140,018 of record OY754347.1, on the reverse strand, counting down.
CCCCCACCACCCGTTAAACCCTGAGAAAAAAGTATTATGATATGCATACGTTTACTACTTGTTTTAATACTTTGTGTGACCGATTGTCAAAAAAAGACAAACGAGCATGTCAGTAGAGGTCGGCCCCCCAAAAAGAAAAAGACAATGATGAGTTGGCTCGAGGTTGATGGCGAGGGGATTACTGCTACTACTACTACTACTATCCAACCCGTTTCTCACGCCCTCATCCATCTCACAATCCCGAATTCAGTTACCATCAAAGAAATTGGCAAAAAGCAAAAAGGTACTTGAGAATCAGATTCGAATTTCTTCATTTCTGGCTGGCTGGGTGGGTGGGTGGGTAAAAAAGTTTTTGGCAACCGGATTGTACAACTACTACAGCTTTTTCAAGTGCTTTTTATTTTTCACACCTCCTACTTTTTAAATTTCACATATTCTTGCGCACATGTAAAATCAGTGAAGACACACTAAGCACTTGAATTTATTTTGACGCACCCGTCCGTCCGTCCATCGTCCCGGTCGGACCACACTAACTTATGCAAAGCTGCTGGTGCGGTAAGCTTGTAGTGGGAAACTATGCAAGGACGGAAGAAAATGTTGCTCCCACAATAATGAAATGGTTGGGCCAAGTGAATACACACACACACCTTTTCGAATACCCTGATCTAACCTTCGGCACTAATAAATTGCTTTTGTTCGGTCATCTCCCCTTTGAGATATGGAAGAGGGGAGGGTGAAATGTAAAAGTAGAGTTGAGTTACAATGACAAATGGATAGGTTGAACAAGGAAAGATTTTTCGGAATCATGTACAAAACATACCCAATCCTGATAGACAATATACGTGTCATCGTCGTCCGCATCTCGAGCCACAATCTCCACAAAGTAGACGTGCTCCGTCTCCAAAACACCGTCGTCGAGAACCAGCAGAGCTTTTCCAGTGAGCAATCGCTTTGACGTGGTCGCAGAGTTGTTTTTGGTCACGTAGGAAAAGTTGTCGAGGCACAAAATGTTCACATCTTTCACGACATTTTCGCGGGCTGGTTTTGCTGTAAATTAACAATTTAAGGTTGGTTGGCAAATGAAAAGTTATCAGTCGGTTACGCAATGTTTCTCGGCCACCCGCCGCTCCTCGGCGCCGGCTATGTGGCATGGCAGCAAAGAGAAAAATTAAATTTTATCCACATATGGATCGATGATCGGTATGCCACTGAGCTCCAAATTTTTCAAAGCTCCCAGATTGCCTGTCCATACTTTTCAAAAGTAATTTTTGCAGTAGAACGCGTGTAAGCGACAAGAAGCAGACGACATACAGCGTTGCCACGCGACGCAACCGCAGCGGAGCACCCCGTGCTCAGGTATCGAGTCAGACTTTTAAAAACTTTTCTGAGTAACAATAAAGCCATTATTAAACTTTTTCAAACTTTTCAAGTTTTCAAAATTTTTCAAGACACGTTTAAACTTTTTCAAGACATTATAATCTTTTTCAAATTTTTTCATGCTAACATCGAACTTTTTCAAGATGCTCTCAAACTTTTCTAAGCAATTTTCAAACTATTCTATCCCATTTTGAATTTTTTTGAAGCAATGCTTATTTGTTACATGAAAAGATTTGAAAAAGTTTAAATCGCGATACCTGAGTGGGCACCAAATCGGCGATAGGTGCAAGACATAGCGATGAATTTCCTAAGGTTTATTAAGCTCGCTCTAATACAAAATTCATAATTTTTATACTAGTCCCTCGCTGCTTTACTCCGTACGCTTATCACTCATCACCACCTGTCAGGTATCGCTCCCGTCTCTTCATCGTTTCACACCCCGCTCATAATCATCATAAATCTTGTAATTTCGTGTCACGCAACATTTCGCGCATCAATCAAAATGTCTCAGTCCCCGACCACAAAGTTTCCCCGTCTAACGGGAACACCACTCAATAATGATGATAAGTGGAATCAAATTAGTTGATTGACCTTGGCAGGAAACCTAGAGAAAACCTCAGTGTTAAGGAAAAAAAAGGCAAAAAACCGGAAAACAAGGACTTACCATCAACGTTCATCAAAATTTGCTGATACGCCGATTGTCCGTAGCGAAACGCAGGCAGGTTCAGGTCCGTGTACTCGGGGCTGTTGCATCCCAATTTGCACTGAAAAAAAACGAGGGGAACGTGTAATGTAGTGTATTGTATTGTCGTGTTAAGGCAGTCTTTTTGCAACCAATTATGCGTTCGTTTATGTTCATTTAGCTACTAGATGGCTAATTAGCTAATGCTAATGCTAATGTGAATCGAATCAAATCGAATCGAACATCTCTTACAGAACAAACAGTGGGCTAGAACTGGATGCAGAATTGTCCGCACACATATGTAGACTAACTTACCAACGAGAATTCAGTCTTGTTGAAAACGTCCACCTCGCGATACAACGTATCCGTGTTTGTCACTCGCTCCTTGATCTCGCCAAACTGCAAAACAAAAACAACGTGTATTATTCTTAATCCTAGTCCGTTTTTCGGAAAACTCAGTGACCCGGAATTGGATGCTTGTTTTGTTATAATCAAATCAAATCATAAGAGGGCATATATACATATATTTACACACAGACACATGTTTAATTTTTGCCAAGAGCTGATAGGGCTCTTCTCAAATAAATTATACGAACATGTGGCGGGTGACATGACACCCGCCGGGCTGTACAGAACTTTAAGAAAATCTTACTCACCTGCGTAATGCATCTCTTCTGACATGGTCCAAAAATTGGAAAGGGCGGCGAGTTGGCAGGGCTGGTGGTCAGGGTGAGATGAAGAAAATTTAAAAGAAGAAGGGGGAATATGAGCTTCATTTTGACATTGGGCAATAGTTAGTGGCTGAAAAATTGAATAAATTAAAAAAGGAAAGGTTTGGAAGGGGGTATGGCGGATATAAGGCTAATAGCCATTGAGAAGGGCTATTAGCAGTGTAAGTGGCTGTTGGCTGTGGAAAATGACTACTAGCCACCGAGGATGGCTTGATCATGGCTAATAGCCGATTATGGCTCATAGTTGGTACCTAATCGACAAGCAGGCGGCAGTTAGCCATCGAGAATATGAAAATTTGGAAAGCAAGAAGCCTACAAACAAACTGTTCGTTAGTCATGTCATCCGGAAGAAAAGAAGAAAAACGAGACCCTCTCCCCTACTCTCTCCCTCTCAAGTCGAAAAAAAGTGTTCCAAGGGGTCAACAACATTTCTTCTTAATATTGGCTCGCATCTCATCTCGTATCAACAGATGGGCACCATACCACTAGATACTAAAAATAAAATAAAATTTTGTTCATCCTGCTCAACAAGGTTCTTAAGAAGACGTGAGGTGTGCGCATGTCAACTTGAGTTATTGGCACGGGTGAAACCGAAAAAAAAACGCTCAAATGTCAAGTTGTGGATTAATCAAGAAAAGTTGTTAGAACAACTTTGAAAACGAAAAGGTTTTTGCTCTTTTTCTAGAGAAGTAAAACCAAAGGAGAAAAAAAAGCAAAAAAAGAAAAGAAAGTAAATCAACTTTTCCGCGCCTCGGACCTGATTGGAAAAAAAGGACGAGTAACAAGTAAACGAGTACATGTCGACGCGCCAAAAAAACCAATTTCGGAACAAGCGAGCACCCCTCTAGAGCTCTGTGCAACTCAGCTCGGCTCAAAAAGTTTGGCAGTGAAATGAGATGAGATAATGAGGTTGGGTGGGATTGGTTGGCTTCGCAGTTGGCATATGGTACCTAAGTGGATCAATTATGCGTGTGAAGCAAGCGCAAAGTCATGTTATTATTATTGGTTGCTATTATGATGAGTTACTAGTGAAGAAGTGAAGAAAAGTAGAAAGGAAGGCAGTAGAAGCAGCAACAGCGAAACAAAAAAATAGTTGGTCAAAAAGGAAACTTTATTAGACTAATCGTCGTCGACTTGTCTTGACTTGTCCTAACTTGACCAATAGGACAGCCCCTCTCAATTTTGTTGTTGTTTTTTTTTGTTTCAATTTCCCCTCCCCTCCCCTCCCCCCATCCCAAATTTGGACAAAGTGGTGTCGGTGGGGTAGGAGGTCGTTTAGTTTTGGGACAAGTAATGGATAGATTGAGTGGAGATAGGCCGGCGATGGGAACAAGAAGAAGAAGAAGCGGGATGGAAAACACAGAAGGGAAAAAGGAAAAAGGAAGAAGAAAAGCAAGAACATCATGGAAAAAGGCGTGCAAGTTCTGGGTAGGAGGGGGGGGGGACCCCGTTTCCTTTTCCAATTTAAACGGATACTCTTCCCCTCAATCTGACACATTTAGAGAATAGTAGGGAGGGTCTGGGAAAGGGTTCGTTTTATTCTACTTGGAGAGTTTTGGGTTGGCGAGGCTATCTGGCTAATAGCAGTGGAGCATGGCTATTAGCCGCTGTTAGCGCACAGTTGACACCTATCTGGCGATTGGTTGGAATCTAATCGATGATCGGCACCAGCTCAACGGTGGTCGGCACGCCAGCGGGTCGTCTAGCAGTACGACAAGGTAAAACAAAATTAGCAATACTTGTACCAAAAAGAAGGCCAAAGTGATGAAAAATTCACAAAAAGTCAAGCTCCGCGAACTTGTTCCACACCTTGGCAAGAACAAAAGCCGCGCACTGGTTTCCACCTCAATGCATTTTTGAGATTTTTGAGCAAAAACGTGGACAAACTTTTCATGTGGCAAAGGTTGATGCTCAGAAATTGAGAAGGGGAAATGAATGAATTGAAAATGATGATGATGATGACGATGATTATGATGAGGGGGTAAGGGAGGAGGTGAGGAGAACCATCTGGTGGGTGCACACACACACACACACACAACCACTTTCCCGCACTACTACCTTTCGAACTGCCCTCTCGGCTCGGCAGAGAGCTCCATTTCAAATTATTATCAAAACGATTATTATTCTTATTATTGCTCCCACCCAGCCTCCCTATCCCCATTAAATTTCTCACCTATTTTTCAACTTTCATTGTTCTTTTATTCCCATCTCTCTCTCTCTCTCTCTCTCTCTCTCTCTCCAATCAAAATATCAAGTCACACGATCAATGAGCAATTTGCTCATGCTCCATGGGTACGGTACAATACAAGTATCATGTTATTTTTTTTAGGGTAATTAAGTGTATACAGTAGCATCTTTTGACAATTGTCATTAATTATAGGTTCAATGTAGAAAAATAACGGGGGTGATGTATAGAATTGGGTCAGATTTTCTTGAAGGACCATAACAGAGGAATAGAAAAGAATAGTATGGAGGGGAAACAGAACAGATACCAATCTCTCCTCGATTACCTTACAAAAGCGGTGCGATCAAGCAGAAGCGACCACCGGAAAGGCGGGTGGGGGAGTACTGTATATACGCATAAACTAAGCGCTAATTAAAGGTTGTGCGAGTGAGGTAGGTACATGGGTAGGCTTCGACTCAATGTCAAATCAAATCGCCTCACAGTTTGTGTTTGTCGGCACCTTGTCCATTGTCGGACACGGCAAGGTGAGAGGAAGAGTGGGCAACCAGGAAAAACAACAAATCAACTTGTAATAGCTAGTGGTGACACAAGTTTCGCCCAGAGGTCCTAATGAGAGAGGTGTCGGAAGCCGACTGGTTTCGTTTTGAGGAGCACGACGCCCCGTAATTATTGGCCACCCATGGGCGCCACGACATGCAATAATTGCCCGGAAAAGGCGGATAAATGAAGGGAAAGTGCGAAACGCTGGCATGGATTGGGAAAAGCGCAAAAAAAACTTTCATATTACATATACATATTTTTCGTCAGGAAATGATGTCCTATCACAACCGGAAATTGAAAAATGGTGAATTATCAACAAAAAAAGTGATTTAAAAATTGCAAGCAACAAAGCGTAGAGTATCGGACCGCAGTGCTTTCTGCGAAAAGGGGGCGGAGCCTAACGGCAACGCGTCGCTCCCATGGTGGAACGAAAAAAAAAGTGGGAGGAGACAAGACCTAGGTCTCGAGAAAAAGGGGTGAAAAAAGAGGAAGACGGCTGGTCGGAAGACGAGAATCGACCCATGGGATAGTCTCATGGCAACATTTCGGACAGCGACAGATAGAGAGAAAGAGAAAAAGAAAAAAAAATGTTGCAAGGCACTCTAAAAAAACGGTCCAACTAAATATCATCTAGCCTCCTTCTGGATTGAAGCGAGAGTGTGGGCGGGAAAAGAGAAGAACGGCGGGAAAAAAAGAAGAAACCCCCCACAGCTAGTTTCAACGTTCTAGCAACCACGAAAAAAAGTGAAAAGAACACCTTTTTACGATTGTGGTGAAGAGTGGTTAAACATGATCATAACCATTTTTTTTTGTCCTACTGACTCAGCAAAGTCTGGAATTCATGGAAATGTTTGTATATACTTTAAGCACTGTTCAACAGGAAGAAAAACCAAAATAAATATTCATATTCCCACTACATTCATTCATGACTCATTAGAAACCTAGTCTAGCGCCCAAGGCTGTAACAATTGTCACAATTGCAACAGTTAGAAAAGTGGGAACACTCGGGGTTTTCGGCACGGATTTATGGCGATTAGCCGTTGGAAATCGCTGCGGCGTTCGTCGATAACCGACGTGGGTTCAGAAAAAAATTGGCGTAGGCTTGGCGTGGGTTTGGCGCTTATGTGACAATCGCCAATGAATCGAGAGTTAGCTAAAAAGCGGTCGAAAACCGTAAATAGCAAGAATTTCACCGAAAACCGCTAATAGCCAAAAAGCCCCTCAAACGGCAGCAGCCAAAAATTGATAAATATCGGTAAATAGCCAAAAGTTTTTTGAAAATGGCTAATAGCGGAAAATCCACTGAAAACGGACAGTAGTCAAAAAACGATTGAATTGGCTGATAGACAAACACTCATTGAAAGTGGCTATTAGCCTAAGAGCCATTGAAAACAGCCGATAGCCAAAAACCGATCAAAAACGGCTAATAGCCAAAAATCGAGCAAAAAAGGCTAATAGCCAAAAGCTCTTTGAAAACGGCTAATAGCCAAAAATCGAGCAAAAAAGGCTAATAGCCAAAAGCTCTTTGAAAACGGCTAATAGCCAAAAAACGATCGAAATGTCTAATAGCCGAAAAGCCCCTGAAACGGCAGCAGCCAAAAAGCTATCAAAATGGCTAACAACTAAAAGCTATTTGAAAGCGGCTAATAGCCAAAAATCAATCGAAAACGGCTAAAAACCCCTGCAACAAAATTGAGAAAAACACACATACAGAACGAACGAGAGCTGTGTAACAAAAAAGTGCCAAACTGTCAATTTGTGTAGGTCTATGTCTATGTGTGTGTGCATGTGCGTGTGTGCTCCGTCCGTCCGAGTTGATGGGCCCTGGGTGGATGGGTGGTTGATGAGTCATTTGGAAATGCCATTTTTTGACGACCTGTCCCCCTCTCTTTCCGCTGAGTCAACCGTCTGACCTTTTGGATTGAAAATTACATATTTAGGTCCCCAGGAGATAAAAAAACAAGTAAAAATAAACAAAAATGGGGTCAAAAGTTACACACTCGTGTGGTTATAGCGGGGGCCACATTAAGTGGAACGATAAAAATTGAAAGCTTTCAGACGCGAAGGTGAGCAATGAAACGCTATTTTTTTCATCTCAGTTTTGCTCCCACTTTTTCAAGCCTCTAGAGATGAGAGTGGCATATACATTCACACCCCGAGAACACCTATCCTCGTATACATACTTTTGCGGAGTTTTTTTTTCAAACATTCAATTGCTATGTATAAAGAGACCAGACTTGTCGGCACCATCTTTTGCGTGAAGTATGACCGAAAAAGAAGAAGAAGAAGAAGAAGAACAAAGCCTATAAAAGTGCCCGTGAACGGTAGGCGATGATGGGGCGGGAGGACGGACGAAGGCGGGCGCGCGCGCGGGATAAAAAACATACAGAGACACACTTATGATCATAGAGAAAAAAGAGAAAGGAGATTAAAAAAACGGAAGGAAGAAGGAAGAAGAGGTTACTGTGGTCGGAAGATCCGATAACCATCGGAAGAGAATATGCCGACAGACAGGTAGGCAAACTGTTCGCTTTTTGTCCCCTTTTTAGTTGAGAATGACTCAGCTCAGATTAGATTACTGTCACTCTCGCGCTCACACTCACAATGCTCTGTTTCCTTGAAGAAGGCCTAATAGGCAAACAATGGTCCCGACGCCCCTTTTTAGCCGCTTGCCGACAGTAATGACAGACAGACAGAAAGAAAGACAGCGAGGGCTCAGTTTACTGTTAAAAGGCGAAAAGACGATCCAGTTGACACGCGCTTGGCAAATAAGCCAATACAAGTACATTGCTCTTGCCGAGATACATTTCCACCTAGTTGCCAAAACTCAATAACTAAGTAGCTAACTTTTGCTCCTTCCTCTCAATTTCTTCATCCATCCCACCCACTAACTCTTCATCTTCCACAACTTTCAAGTGTTCCTTTTCTTGTAATTGGGAACACTCGGATGTGCTCAGGAAGCCTAGATTTGACTTGAAGAAGGGAGAAAGAAGAATGCAATTATGTTGATTTCAAAATTCGGAAACTAGTGAGCTCAAAAACTACATATATAGTGGTCCTCCTAAAGTATACAAGGAGACACCGCGCTCCTTATATGAAATCTGAGAAAGTGGCAAAAATAATGACCACTTTGGCACTTGGTTTGTTTTCTTTCTTTTCTCTTCTCGTGTTTTTCATTCATTTATTTATTTATTCATTTATTCACCGTTTTTGATTTCGCTCCTTCTTCCTTCTTCCTTCGACCTCCCGGACTGGCTCAGATTCCCACACAGTGTAAGAGAATGAAAATGTGGGACTTTAGAGGTACCCTGCGCGCCTCGTAAATCAGGGTTCCGGTGGGGGAGAAAAGTGAGGCAGCGCTAAATACCCTTCCAACCAAAAGGCAAGTAAATCAAAATCGCAAGCAAAGCCAGCGACACGTGTCATTTGGCGTGTCGTGTCGTGGTCGGGGAGAAGAGGAGAGGAGAGGGGTCATTGAATAGAATAGCAAAGGGAAAATGAAATGAAATGAAATGGTTTTGAATAAAGAGCGCGACACAAAAATGGCGGGAAAAGCAGGCATATGTTTCTATTCAAACTGCAAAAAAAAACACACACAATTTACAGTTTTGGTCGCACCAAGTTTTCAGGTATCACGCTAATCGTTCGCTGGCGCTACGCTAATTAGAGCTTGGTTGCTTCTATCTCCCTGATTTAAATTTAAAGACCAATATTTTTGCTCCGCCTCCGCCACTTCAAACGCGCCCTACCCTAACACCAGCTTATGATAATTTCTCATCTCGTCTTTCTTCCTTGACAGATGACGACTGTGGCAAGAGGTTTAAGAGCTCAACACCCTGTTCCCCTTTGCCCTACAACCCAAAATCTTGAGTGACAAATCTCGTAATCCCATTTGTAAGCGTACCTGAGGTTGGATTGGGTCACGGGTTCGTCAACAGAGGGGCAGCAGCAAAACAGATGCGACGAATGCGCAATGGCAAGTCGAATCCGAGGTGTGCGACGATCTGTGAAGCAACAAATTCTTGATGGGATTAGGTTCAAGTTGATAAGAATGGTAAGAAAAATGCAAGACAAAAAGACAAAAAAACGGGTTGCATATAACAAAACGGAAAGAAACGAATATGCTTGGGCGGGAATAGAGGGGTGGAAACAGCAGAAACAGAAAAGTTCGACAAACATCATATCTAAAAGTTTTGAGTGCTGGTAGGGTGGTGGGTGGGGGGCAAATGCAAATAATAGTGCCACAAAAACAATGGGCATTAAAATGGCAAAGAAAGTGATGCAAAATCGGTGGTGGTCCGTTGAATGACAATCGATAGCTGGGTATTGTTTTCGACTTGTTTCAGAGTTTTAGACCGCTGATCACTAGAGAAAGAGATTGCGCAGAACGCGGAGGACGGAGGGAGAATGACAGTTTTGGACCATCGAATGTTGTGAAATGGATGAATGAATATCAATTTGAATTATTCAAACAAAAAACAAATACAGTAAGCTGGACATTCCTATATGTTATTGTGTCGATTCAGTGACGACAATCCAAAGTTCCGCAGGTGTCACAGAAAAACAGCTGATCAAAAGAAAACAACCTGCGGAACATCGGAGCGTGGTAACTGAAAATAGACAGTTAATTAATATAATTTTTTCTTTTTAGAACCAGTTTAAACAAAAAAAAATCGCGAAAACCTGGAAAGCATAGATTCAAAAACAGAAAAAATCGATAATTTCGCTAAAAACATTGACATTTCAGCAAATAACCGATAAAATGGTGTTTGAAATAAAAAATACGTGCGTAAATCGATACAGAATCGTGGTGAGACAATATCTGGATATTTTGACGTGATGTGGAGCTTGTAGGCAGCTGTGTGGCTGTTAGCTGTTGAAATTCGCTATTAGCCTTAGAAAATTGCAGATGCTTATTACTAGCGCATAGTTGGCCTCCAATCGGCGACCGGAGCAAGTTTCGCGGAATTAGGCGCATCGACGGAAAATAGCCATATTATAAGCAGCCAAAACCGAAAAAATCGCTCAAAAAAAATCGAAAATTTCGCCAAAATGGCACATTTTGCGTTGATATGGGGGTTGTAGGCAGCTGCGTGGCTGTTAGCCGTTAAAATAGTTGGCACCTAATCAGCGTTCGGCGCTAAGCAATTTCCCCGTCCCAATTTTTAGAAAAGTTAATCGAAAAAAAATACACACACACATTTGCTAATCAAACAATTTTGACAATTTGCAAGTGACAATGTACTTCGGAATAAAAGAAACTAATAAAGAGAAAAAAGAGTGTGATAGGAGAAAAAAGAACAGAAAAACACCCAAATTCTACGACTATTACAAGAAAAATTCGTTATACCTGGCAGTAATGATTCAATTTACAAACTGCGAGAGCAGCCATAACAGGTAATAGTCACCAGACGGCTCAAATTTACAGCCTCACGTCAGAAAAAATGACTTTACGACCAGAAAACAGACTTGAAAACGAAAGGATCTTCTCTAGCCATGTACAGTATTCATATTCATGTCCCTTCAGCCCAATTACACCCTTGAAACTGACGTCCTGCTGAGTCTGGCAAACCTCTGGAAGAAAATGGGTGAAAGAAGGAAGCCAAGAAAGAAACTAGAACCGTCGCACAAGACGAACCGCGAAAACATGGCAAGCAAGTCGGTTAATTTTCATTTCGTTTTTTTTTTCTTCGCTTGGTTCCATCCAAAACAATACAATACAGTACTCGATTCAGTGCAAAATATTATTGTGCGTATCGCGTAAATATCGGTCGAATTTTTTGGTATAAAACAGTTCTCCTAATAGCTGGCAATTTGTTATGATGCGCCCCGAAGAGAAAGGATAGGGGAAGGGACGGAATGGTGTGAAAAAGAAAAAAGGAAAAATAGGGGGGGAGAGGAAGAGTTTTGAAACAATGCGAGCGGGAAGAGAGGAAGGGTTGTGGCGATCCGAAAATTGATGGGGCAAGTCATGGATGATACTTGTAATTAAGTGAAATTCCCAAGCGGTGTGGGATGTGAAGGGGAACAGTAGACTGGGGAAACTGTAACATAGCGCTGGTGGTTTCGGGCGAACGTGAGGGAATTTGAATTTAAATTTGGTGTGAAGTGTTTACAGTTTAGTGATTATTTGTTTGAACAGTTCTTCTCTGTGAATTTGATGGCTAACTCCCGTTTGCGCTATTAGGTGCCAACTGTGCACAAGTATTGGGTAATAGCCAAATAGCTTCCTATATCTTCCACATTCCTGCCGAACTCGCGCCGAATGCCGGTTAGGTTCCAACCGTCATTTTCAACGGCTGATAGCCCAGTACCTGCTTATATCAGCCTATCAGAGCCAAAAATTCCCTGATGAAATTCCAGGAATTATCAAATAATTCCATAAGTTTGTAGCTCTAGAAAATGACGGTTTTGAAACATTAAATTGAAAAATATGGGCTCTAAAAATTCACAAAAGCTTCCAAGGGATAACAATAAGTGTGTGGAATCAGTTGAAACACAGGGGCATGAGCCAGGAGTCAGCAAACGCGCCCGGGCGCACAACAGCGAACGCTTCCAAATTTAAGCGTTTGCAGTTGTGCGTCTGGGCGCGTTTGCGGACTCCCGGCTTATGCTCCTGTGCTCAAAGCATCGTTAGCACGTAAGCAAGTTTGAAACCCAGAAGCAGTTCTAGACAGGGAATATGAGAAACGATAAAAATGCTTAATTTGGAGAAGGAAACTTCAAAAACTAGAGGGAAAGAGCAGAAAATCGAATAACAGTTTTCCCAAGAAAGATCCGAACCGACCAACTACGTCTACCGATACTCTAACAGGCTGTTCAAAACTATAGAAAAAGAAAAACAAACAGATTGCAGAAATCGGACTTGGGTAATTAGGGAATTAGACTGAAAGCAAAAGCATAGGATATCGAACTTGAAATGAGAGATGATGAGTGGAAGCAAGCCCCACTGATGCTTATTCTGGCAACCAATTATATACGTTTTCATCGTCATCATACCTCATCTCGTCGGCATTACGCCAAAACCTATTCATTTCGTTTTATCCCATTATTTCTCCACTCTCCTTTCCTTTTTCAAACAAACAAAAAAACAACAATAACGTAATTTGGTCGTGACTTTGACAAGAGGAAAATAACCGAAAAGACAACTATAAACGGAAACGAAACTCGAAAGTTTTGCTTCAAAGCAAGCAAGAAAATCGTATGATGACCGTAATTCGATCAGAATTCATCACAACACAGCCATTTTATTATATTCACACACCACGCCAAGACCGTCTGTTTGACTGTTTGACAGAAAAGTTAAGGGGAGGGGGGATGTGTTCGCGGAAAAGGAAAACGCAAAGGAATAAGAATAAGAATAAGAATAAGGTGTGTCCCTTGGTTCCATGCTTTTTATTTTACATATGTATCCTGTAGGTCAGCACAGAATGTGTATGCATGTATGTACAGAAAAGCAGCAGCGACAGCAGCAACAGCTGATCGGCTCACTGTAACACACACCCTCAAGAAGGGGCGCGCGCATCGCTGGCAGCTGGTTCTTGTGCGGTAAGATGATGTTGTACATGTGTTCGATTGTGCGGCTGTGTTTGGCTGACTACGCGCAAATAATTAGACCAAAAAGGTTCTTGAGAGCATCTTAGGAGTTAATGCCATGAAAGGGGGGGGGGGCAGATTTTGTTTGGGCCGAGCGAGTCGAGTCGAGTCGAGTCGCGTCGCGTCGCGGGTAGGCTTTTATAGTGTCAATTAGGTACATGGTGCATCCATATGGAATAGGGTATTAGAAGAGGATTTTGTGAGATGAAATATTGTGGTGATTTGCATTTGTGGTTGACCTTTCGCCTTAAGCCTCAAAGCTACAGGCTGAGCAGAAGGTGCGCAATATTATAGCGGAAATTGAAAAATATAGACACTGCAATAAAGATTATTTTATTTTGCGTCTTTATTTATTTGGATTTGTTGTGCAATGAATTCCTTTTGAAATAAACTATACAATCTGTATTAGAACGGAACTCGAGGCACTTTTCGGAAAGTTCTAGTTTACAGTATGTGCTTGTAATTTTTTTTGTTGTTAAAATTCAGCTTTGAGTACTTAAATTTTGAATCAAAATAGATCAGTAAAAATTCTCAAAATCGTAGATTTGGAACAGTGATTTTCAGTCTGGAATTTGGGTTTTTGGCCTGGAATGGCGATTTTGAAATGAAATATAATAATTTAGCCTGGAATAGAAATTTTTGGCATGTTAGGAGCATCTTCGACATGGGATCAGAATTTTCGGCCTGTAAAACTAAATTTTGGCCTGGAATATCCAATTTTGGCTTGGTAAAATAATTTTGACCTGAAAGGATATGTTTTGGCCGAAACAGGAAATTTTGGCTTGGTATAAAACTTTTGGCCTGGAAGCCAAATTTAAGTTTTTTTTTTTTTTTTTTTTTTTTTAGGAAGTTTTGGTTAATAAGATAATTTTTGGCCTGGAATATCAATTTTGGTCTGGAATTGCTCTTTTTGAAGTGGTTTGATAATTTTTGGACCGAAATATCAATTTTGGTCTGTAATATCGAATTTTTGGCCTGGAATATCCAATTTTGGCTTGTTAAAAGAATTTTGACCTGTAAGGATATGTTTTGGCCGAAACAGGAATTGTTGGCCTGGTATAAAACTTTTCGCCTGGAAGCCAAACTTAAGGCCTGAGATAGGAATTCTTGGTCTGGAAAACTGGATTTTTGGCATGGTAAAACACACTTTGGCCTGGAATCACTATTTTTGGCTTGGAATATGAATTTTTAGCCTGCAACTTGGGATTTCGACCAACAATTATAATTTTTGGCCTGGAATAGGAAATTTTGGCCTGGCATATCAATTTTTGCCTTTGAATGAGAATTTTTGGTCTGGAATGAGAATTTTGGCCTGGAATATCAATTTTGGTTTGGAACATCAATTTTTCTACGTACTCAGAAGGGCCATAAAATTTAAATACTCGTTTAAAAAAATACATGAACAATGAACAGAAACTAAGAAAAAAGAAAATTAACAAAAACAAAAAACAAAAGTGTAAACTAACTAAAAATAAAATGAGCACCATGCTGCAAACTTTCTCACCTGTTCTTGTTTATCACTTATCTTCTCGCCTAAAGGAGCATCTTCAAAGCCCGCCAGACGTATAATATTGTTTGTACTACCGCACACAGTCTTCTGGGTGGGTGCTAGTGGCGATCGAAAGTGATAAGTGGCTTGGCTCGGCTCAGTTTCGGCACTGTCTAGAGATGGAAACGCTCACTTTTCATATAATTGTTGTTCAATAGGGCGGGAAGAGGGAAGGGGGGTTTATTAAGGAACCGACATGACTGTTTAGTGGTTGTGCTTCATTTCAATATGACAATGAGCAAGATAGAAGAGTGAAAGTCGAAAATGCAGCTGGCTGGGGTGGGGTCGGTTTGATCAAGTGGATTCGATAGGATTGTAAAGGGAAGAAAGAAGAATCTAACAATCTTATGGAAATTAAAATTTAACATCATAAACATGATTAAGTGGGGAGAGGGCTGGAAAGAAAGCAACAACACTTATTGAGTTTCGCCAAAAAGAATCAGATAAGGTTCCCCAGCCAACATTTCGTAATGATCTACCTTATCTCTTGCCTTATGGGAAACTCCACTCCATTCATCCAATTTGTTATCACCTGTGAAAACTTCATTATTTACCTGACCTCCTCCTCCTCCTCCTCCCTCAACAACCTCCAAAACAACACGTTCCAATATGAGGCGAGTATGAGGTGTTGGAAACGACGGGACAAGGTAATTAATCAAGGTTTAATGGCTATGGGAAACTGGAGGTGTTCGGTTGGAGCGTGTGAGAGAAAGAGGAAGAGAAAAAAGAAATACGAGCCGCCAAAACATACGAATATGAGACTTGATTAGAGGGTTCGGGACCAAAGGGATTTCGGAAGAAGGGACAAGAAGGGACAAGAAGAAACAAGAAGGGAAAAGAAAATGTATGTATACATGGATTTTTGTCTAATCATAGGGTTTTTCCAGCAAAGGATTACGTCTAATCAAGGGACCATTGTTGGCTGGGGCGGGAGAAAAAAAAAGAAAGAAAATATGTATGGATGACCTCGAGAAAAGCTCCTCCTGACAACCTACCGCACCGCACCACACCGTTATTTGTTTGTACGTACATACATACGTATGCATCTAGCACGGTCAATTGAAAATGAAAATGATTCGAGAGGAAGAAGGGGATGAAAAAGTGCGGATAGGGCGTTGACACCTTCTCTCGCGATCAACACATTCATCCACGGTTTTTTGCTGTCCCCGACAATCACCTCGTCTCGTTTCGACGAACGTTGATCTGGCTGTCTGTCAACTGACAATTCGAATAAAGCGGAACGATTTAATTTCAAGGAGATTGGCGTTTGTTTAGGATGAAGGGCTGAATGAATGAAGGCGGCGGCATGTTCTGTTCGCTTGTCAACTTTATTAGGACAGCGACACCGTCCATAAAAAAGGAGAAAACAAGAAAATTTCGTCGTTTCACTGGTTTTTGGAACGCATATGTATTTAGTCCAAGAGTTTAATACATGGCACACGGCTATTAGCCATTGAAACTGCCGTTGGCACCTAATCGAACCGAGTTTTGCGGAAATCGGCACTTCCCCGAGCAAGACGAGAACCTAATAAAACGAAAACGAAGAAGAAGAAAAAGAACACGGTAATAAAAAGCGTAACAGAAACAAAAAGTGATACAATATTGTGCCATGTTAACATTGTGGATTAGTGAGAACGTTTACACAGTCATTAAAAATGGGCGGAAGAAGACGAGTGCGCGAGAAGAAAATGAGAAGGGCTGGGGGCGTGTTGCCATTTGTTAATCTGTCACCTTTGTTTAGACGGTAGTGCAGAGGGAACACGGGTGAAGATGATGGGTTGACTAGAATTGTGAACTGGAAATGAAAACTAGACGGGAAGAAGAAAAAATGAAAAAAAAAATCATCATTAAATACATAATGGTGAACATGATATGTAGAGATGTTGGATTAGCTGCGGAAGCTTTTTAATTAAATTTGAAATCTCTCTGAATATACGCAAAGGTTTTTTTGGCCTGGGATAATCAATTTTTGAAATGAAACAAAAATTGTTGGCGTATCATCCTGTATTTTTATCTGGAATGAGAATGATTGGTCTGGAACAAACATTTTTGTCGTCTCATCCACTTTTCTGGCCTTGTAAGAAATTTTTGGGGCTGGAATAAGGATTTTTGGTTGGGAATGAGTATTTTTGGCCTGGAACAGGAATTTTTGCCTGGCATGGGGATTTTTGGCCTGGAACAAGCATTTTTACATATTATCGAGATGTGTGGCCTGGAAGCAAAAATTTAGACCAGGAATGAGGATTTTTTGCTTGGAATATTAATTTTTGCCCGGGAATAACGATTTTAGACCTAAAATGGGAATTTTTGACATTAATTGTGGTTTTTTGGCCTGTTAAGAGTACTTTTGTTGAGCATAAAAGCTTTTGGCCTGGTATAGCAATTTATGGTTTTTGTTAATTTTTTTTAATGACGATTTTTCGTCTTTCCCAAAATTTTTACAAAAAAATTAAATTTGAAGTCCAAAAGGAGTACACAAAATGTGGTCTAACGTTTGCCGGCTAGCCTAGAGACATAATTCTGGAAATAATATACTATGTTTCCCATTTTATCTGTTTTTTTACTTTACCGCACGCCTCCCTCGTCATCCAATGCGCCACCAAGTTCGCCGGATAATGAAATTATTTTTTCACTCAACAATTTACTATTTTGAGAAATTCGAATAATTATCTGATTATTCAGGATGACACCATCATTTTAATCCAAAATCGAGGCCTTTTTGTCAGAAAATGACCGAGCCTTAGGGTTTTCAAAATGCGCCAGGTAGAAACAATTTTGGAAGGCTGGGGTGCCGTGTACCGTATCGAAGATTTAGGCGAAAAGTTGTGCTATTATAATTAGAAACGAGTAAGGCTCAACTTAGGTCCGATTAAGTATTTTTCTGAAAGATGCCATTTCAAATTAATGGTCAAAAATTAGAAGTTAAAAATAAACATAGATGAAGGCTTACCGTACCACGTTCTTATAGAAAGAAGTAAAAATAGAAAAAAAACCCAACGACCTTCTTTTCTTCTGAAATTAGTGCAAAGCATTGGCTCAATGCCAAGACATAAAGACATCAATGCATACGAAATGGACAGATGGATGCCACCAAAAGTTTGTCATCACGATACTCAAGAACCAGTAGACAGTTGCAAGGAAGAGGGGAATAAGGAACCAATTCACATCGAGACAATAATTTACAATTCGTATGCACTTGTGAATGAAGCATCCTACCTCATTGGACAATAGAACCGTATCGGGGTACATGTCTCAAAACAGGAGCGACGGAAATTAAGATGTAGGTCGGTCAATTAACCATCCTGGGCAAGCGCGGATTTGGTTTCCATGTTCTTTGGCGTTTGGCGACAAATTGGCAAGGATCAGCAGGCGGTGAAATGAATTTGAGCGGGGGATAAAATGAATCGGAACGCGTGGAAGGTTTTTTCGTCAATTCGAACCAATTGCTCAAAAGTCATTTTTCAGGGATTATCTTCTTCTTCTTTTTCTTATTTCATTCTTTGTTATATTCTTCCCGTTTTCACTTTTTTTTATTTTGTTTTATTTTTCTTTTATTCTCTGTAAGTTGCTGGCGCTGAGCGATAAATATTCCCATTATCTCAAGCGGCGTTTAAAATAAAAATATTACTACGCGAGAGAAGTTCATAAATCTGAAAGAAAAGCGTCAAAAAGAGTGGATGTGATAAATGCTCAGGATAATAATAATTGAATTTGTTCTTGATAATTGTGGTGTCAGAGATGCGCAGAACATCATCGGATATCGGTGTCCAAGTGGGAGTTAGCAGCTGTTCGCTAAAAAGTTATTGACATGTTCATATTGATCAATTTTTCCAAGCTTTGCCTTTTGTTTAGTTTCGATACACATACACATACCTTTATCAGCTCACGTCCTTCCTTCCAACAAAAAAATTAAACAAAGTCTGTGCTGGCGCTGCTTCATAAACAATTTTTGTCTCCACCTTGTCTTTCTGATTCAAAAACCACATTTTGTCCATTTCTGATCTCTAAATATTATGTTCGCATTCCGAATGCAACTCAAAGAGTTATTCGCCCTCTTCAGTATGATGTCTTTGAACGTGCCACTTGCTCCAACTGGCGAAGAAATGGAGTCAAGATTTGAGAATGAGGTTGATGGTGTTTTTTGTTGGGCTGTGTTATTAATGGTTTAAATTCAATTCAGCAAAAACTCAAACTAGACCTGTTTGAAAACTATGACGGAACAATGTTTCCGAAGCTCACTCGTCCTCTGATGGTGCAGCCAATGATGACAATAGATCATATTAGATCAATTAATGAAGAGCAAGGAGCAATGACAATTTCCATGACTTTATATTTTGTAAGTACTGACGGCTAACAACATTTTTTGGCTAGCCTCCCGGATTATTGCCGAACATGCGCTTTCTAGATTCGAAAAAAAATTCCAGTTCCTGCGGTGATTTTTGCCGCTATGCGCCTAAATAATGAATTTTTAGAGCCATTTAAGCACCTAGGGGATAAATTCCCTCAAATCAATTTTGGTTTCTATATACTCTTGCTCAGATCTGGACAGACAGTCGCTTGCAATGGAATCGGACAGAATACGGTGGAATCAAAGCATTTGCAAAAAATCACTATGAAAACATGGCGTGGAACATTTGGTCCCCAACAATCTTTATCACTGAACTACCAGGTGTTAACACCCAAACAGATCTGTTCTTGAATCATGACGTGGATTTTTTGGTTCATTACACGGGAAGTGTCACGGCGACCATCAAAGTACTGATTAACACGCCCTGCTTGCTCAGTTTTGGTGACTATCCGAATGATTATCAGAATTGCTCGTTAACACTGATGACACCGTATACTGCGAATGTGTAGGTTTAACTGTTGTTTTTTTCTTTTTTTTTCCTTTATTTAAAAATTAGCTGTTTCATTTCAGACTACAATTCGATGCACTTGGTGACGCACATTTGTCCTATTTTATAAAGAATCGAGACCAAATAACGGATGTTGAGGATTTTGAATTGACTGAAATATTTTTCTACAGCTTTTACATCTATTTAGGTTTTAAACTGGTTGATTTTATGGAGATTGGAGGGTAAGGCTTGTTTGCCGCGAAAGCGCGCGCGCAGCGGTTGCGTCGCATGGCAACGCTATCTCTCGTCAGCGTCTCGTCGGCACGCGTTCCGAGTCTAAAATGCGTTTCTAAAAATGGGAATTTGCTTCTTTTTTCCGCCAAGTTCAACGGAGCGCAGTTTTGCGAGGGTCTTCGACCACCTCAGATTTTTTTCCTTTACAGATACAGATTAAGCATGTGCCGTCACTATTTCCGATACACCCTATCGCTGAAACGAATTAATAAATTAGTTTTTGCCCAACTCTCCATGCCGATGATTGTTATTTGCATGTATGTATATAAAAATATTCATTTTCTGCAAATTTTATGTTCACTCAGGTTCATTGCACTATCCGGAGCTATCCCACGACACTCCAGCCTCACCATACTCGTTTTCTCGGTGGGGTTCCAGCTTTTCAATATGGTTAATATGGCGGAAATAGTACCGGATGATTATAATGGGATGCCGACTATTGGTACGTGAAAAAAGGAAAAGTTTTGTTAAATAGAGGTTTTCAGTCGCTTTGGCAATTTTCATGATGTTTGAAACAATTTTATTGATTTCTTGGAAAGTATTTGCTATTCATGTACTTGGAAAAGAGAATTTCGATGAAGCGGAAGTTCTACCGACACAAACAGACGAGCTCAGGGAGTTTAAATATTTTGAAATTGTGAAATATTTGGATCAAATTTTGAAAATTGTTTTATTATGTCAATTTGTTGTTAACTTTTGTATAATTTGGGTAAATTAAATTTTTAAAATAAAGACATTTGTTTAATGTCGTATCACTAACCAATTATACTCGGTATAAAACGCTGATAACTCACTCCAATCGAACAAAGAATTTCGCATGCATTTGGAGTGAGGTTTAGAGAAATCAGAGCAAAACATCGGCCACGGCTCTCTCAATTTTCTGAACTCTCTCGTCGCCAACGTGGCCGCGTCCATCACTGTGCGAAGGGAGCGCGTTTGCAGCGTTCCATACTGATAATATTTATTCATTTCGTGTTTTCAGTAGCGTACGCCGGGCAAGAAATCAATAAAATTGTGTTTTTCTTTGCGTCTCTACGCTGCGAAACCACAAAACCACGGCCGAGTAAAAGCGCGTGGCCGAAGGTCAGCTTGTTTATTGTGAAAAAAAAATTGCAACGCGGTGTTTGCGTACTTTTAAAAATCAAATGGGAACAAATCTCTTAATTTCCCGTGCTATTTCTTTCATTTCCGTTTGAATTTCAAAAGTACGCAAACACCGCGTTGCAATTTTTTGTTTTCACAATAATGCTATACTCGGCGAATGCATAATCAGCCTCGCTCTACGGCACTTTTCAATTTTCAACAGTGTAGTGCGCCTTTTTTGAAGCGAAAAATCAACTTTTAACTGCAACTCGTCGTGGATACGTCATTTTCCGTTGAAAAGAAGTATAAACACTAGAATTCGAGTTAATCTTGCAATTGCAACACTGTTTTACAGGAATTTTGCAGTAGAGCGAGGTTGATGATGTATTCGCCGACTATAGTAAAACATAAAATGATCAATTGGATCCGCAAACAGTCCGGGGATCAAGTAAGGGGAAAGATTTTGTCAAAAGGTAGATGACCGAGGCGTCTCGCAAAGGTTGTTGTGGACAGTAAATACATTATCTTGCTTTTTTATTTGGCCAAAGATGCTTGGCACAAATTGGGCAAAAACTGCTAAAATTTGCCGATTTGTTATTGCAAAAATGGAAAATTGGAACTACATTTTTCAAATTTTTTTGAATGCAAATATTCGAGTTTTATTTCTCGCGTTTCTGCGTCTCCAGTATTATAAGCGTTGAAAAAAAATTTGACAGAATGCCACTGTGGAGACTCACAAGGGAAGTGTTTGATTCCTCCTAATCTAGAATTTCCCAAAATTTCAGTATAGGTGCTTTCGACTATGCTGATTCCATTTCTGCAATAAAAACCGGCTAAATGCTCACGTGAGCCAAGTTATGAGCTCCTAAACTTTTCCTATGGTTAAGCATTTTTCGCGTGAACCGAATAGTGTACTAGAACCGATACTGCAGAAAACATCGGTTGGTTGGTTCAGTGGTTCGGTTGCAGGGTTCAAGTTGGGAGGTCACGGGTTCAGTTCCTGCTCATTATAATCTTTTTTGCATTTTTTTGTGTGATTTTTTCAGCCAGCAAAAGTCAGAAAAAATCGGTTACATTTACTTTTTTTCAGATTTTGAGTAAATATTCCGGCTGCAAACAGCTTTGAGAGTGCATTTATGACAAAAAATTAAATTTTTTTTTTGATTTGGCGACATTTTGAGCCATTGAGCACATGCAAAATTTTTTATTCAAATTTTTTGAATTATCGTTTTTGATCTGTTTTTGACGTGTATCCGCGTAAACCTTTTGATTGTTCTAAATGAACTGGAAAAGCGAGAAACTCGATATAAAATACCGAATTCCCCAGTTGTTTGTATGTACTTATGTCTTCCAAGCTTGTTATTTTGGCCTACGCTATATACTGCTGTAATCAAGGATGAGCCGAAAAAGTCAAAATTGGATTGTTGGGATCAGAATTTGGCTGATCGGATCGTCATTTTGCTGAACCAACACGAAGAGGGTCATCAAGAAACAGTTCTTATTGTCTTTTCAATCGACTTGCGACATGAGAACGCGAGACTCCGCCCACTTATTTGTGCGCTACCTGTCTGCGTCTCTTCAAATATCACTGTGTTCGCGTAGTCGCGCACAAAAAAGTGGGCGGAGTCTCGCGTTCTCATGTCGCAAGTCGATTGAAAACACAATACAAGGTCACCAAGAGAAAGACGGGTACATCCAAATAGTATACCAAAAAGAAGAGTTTACGCGGATAAAACAGATCAAAAACGATAATTCAATAAATTTGAAAAAAATTTTTTGCATGTGCTCAATGACTCAAAATGTCGCCAAATCAAAAAAAAAATTTTTTCATTTTTTGTCATAAATGCACTCTCGAAGCTGTTTGCAGCCGGAATATTCACTCAAAATCTGAAAAAAAAGTAAATGTAACCGATATTTTCTGACTTTTGCTGGCTGAAATAATCACACAAAAAAATGCAAAAAAAGATTAGCATGAGCAGGAATTGAACCCGTGACCTCCCCACATGAACCCTGCAACCGAACCACTGAACCAACCAACCGATGTTTTCTGCAGTATCGGTTCTAGTACACTATTCGGTTCACGCGAAAAATGCTTAACCATAGGAAAAGTTTGGGAGCTCATAACTTGGCTCACGTGAGCATTTAGCCGGTTTTTATTGCAGAAATGGAATCAGCATAGTCGAAAGCACCTATGCTGAAATTTTGGGAAATTCTAGATTAGGAGGAATCAAACACTTCCCTTGTCAGAGAATACAATAGGGCGTGTTCCCGTTACGTAAGATCTATTACCCCGTGTTATTCGGCACCGCGCCAAGCCAGAAAGTAGCCGAAGCTCCACCGTTTTGAGTTGTGCATTGAGAATGTCCTTGTCTTGCAACGTTCCGTTCCGTTCTACAAATTGTTTGGTTACTCTACACCCTACCTTTCACTCGTTTTCCAAAAATCTAAACATTTTGCATAGACTTTCATTCACAATTTATATTCTCTTTTGATAAAATAAACATTTTTGTCTCATCTCACCTCATCTCATGTCATGTCATTCCGTTTCGTTTCGTTTCCGTTTATTGATTATTGATTTTATTTAATTTTTTCTGTTTCAGAATGGATTTATCCACCTCACTTGCCCTGCTCAACATGATCACTATGAATGTGCCAGTGGAGCCGTCAGCTGGTGAAATGGAAAAACGGTGGGAAAATGAGGTACAGAGACTAGAAACTTTTTTTTCTAATTTTTAATGTCCAGTTTCACATCAGTGTTTAATCGTTTTAGAACAAATTAAAAGACGACTTGTTTCGACACTATGACGGTTCCATGCCTCATGGCAAAAATCCATTGCAAATTATTCCGTTCCTGACAGTGGATCATCTTCGCCAAGTCAATGAGGAGCAAGGGCATATGACGGTTTCCATGACTTTTACCTTTGTGAGTTGAAAAATTAAAAAAAAAACAACAACTGCCTCTTCTCTATTACCAGACTTGGATGGATGAACGTTTGCGATGGAACGCCTCTGAATATGGTGGAATACAGGGAATCTCTAAAAACCGCTACGAACTTTTGGTTTTTGACATTTGGACACCATCCCTTCACATGACAGATTTGCCAAGCTCTACTAAGCAATCTGATATTTTTATGAATCATGACGTGGACTTTTACATCCACTGCTCTGGAACGATTAAAGCTACAGTAAAACTATTGGTGACTACACCTTGTTACTTTGGATTTGGGGAATATCCGAATGACTATCAGAATTGCTCATTTACACTTATGTCGCCTTATTATGCTAATGAGTATGTAGGAGAGCTTTTGGCTAATAGCCTAGAGCGAAACTTGCTTTACCAAAATTTCCTTGAATATCTAAATTCAGAATGCAATTCGCTGACTGGGGAGGTTTCGAGTTGTCTTCTTTCATAACGGATCGGCGGAAAATCACAGATGTTCAAGACTTTGAACTGATAGGTGTGGACTCGCAAAACTATTTCATGTATCTGGGCCTAAAAGTTGTGGACAACCTTGCCAAGTAATCAAGGAAACTATAACTTTGATTTTTAAATACAGTTATAAAAACTAAATTACAGTTTCCGGCTAAGCCACTGTCGAGGATACTTCCGCTACAACTTGATGCTCAAACGAGTGAACAAGCTGGTCTTTGCTCAACTTTCTATTCCATTGATTGCGGTTTGTATGTAAGTATTTTAAGGAGCAACGCTATAGTCTTTTTGTGCCTTTCCAGGTTTGTGGGAATGTCTGGAATCATCCCCAACAAATACGGCCTTACCGCTCTCGTCTTTTCGGTTGGATTCCAACTCCTGAATGTTATTCACATGGCTGAAATTCTACCAGATGATTACAATGGAATGCCAACCATTGGTTTGTACAATTGAATAAGGGGTGCTGGCGACTCACGGCGAGCTAGACCCTAAGTGACGACAAACGCGCTCTATCGAATGTCTGCGTCTCCACAGTGACGTTCTGTCAAGTTCAGCTGAATACGCGCAAAAATGAAGACGCAGAGACACGAGAAAAAGCGTCAGAAATTCGCTTTGAAGAAAAATTTTCAAAAACATAATTTCGAACACGCCGTGGTGACTGTCCTCGCGAAAGTGTGCTCCGTTGACACGCACTGCGCTCAGCGGAAAAGGTCATGCCGGCCTACCAATGTATGCGAATTCTCGGTTTTCAAAACGAATTTTTGAGGCAGAAAGCGTAAAAGCGACTATAAGCAGACGAACGAAAGTGTTGTCACGCGACGTAACCGCAGCGCGTGAGCTTTGGCAGTCACCAACACCCCGTGATTGAATATCTGTAGCGTACATTTTAATTTCAGGTGTTTTGGCAATGTTCATCATGTTTGAAACGGTGATTTTAATTGTGTGGAGAGCATTTTCGATTCATGTCCGAGAAAACAAATTGTTTTATATCGATCTGCAAGATGTCATGGAGAACGGTCAGATACGGAAGTCAAAAATCCACGACATTGTTTTGACGGTTGATCGTGTTTTAATGATCGTGCTGCTTTTTCAATGCGTTGGGAATATTTATATTATTTGGAAAAACTGATAAGCACTTAATTTATGTATTTTTTCCTTTTTGCTATTTGGTTTAATATAGATAAAACTGTTTTGATTTTTGTGATGATTGGACGAAGAAGTCCTGAGCGATCACATCAGGTGATCGAAGAACGGATGGACTAAGTAACTAAGTAAGTAAGTAAGTTGGACGAAGAAGTAAAGGCTAATTTTAAGGTTAGCGCTACAGTGAAAATGCGCCCCACCGAAACGAGCCGTATTTTTTTTTTGCAGGCGTGCATCTAACTATCGTTTTGTCTAACCGATTAACTTCTTTTTTTTTCAATAAATGCTATTTTAATTAATTTTTTTTAAATATTGCATTTAATCATAAATTATTCACGAACGACTGGTGCTGACAACCCTCCGATATTCCGCAACACTGTTCGGCAATATTCGTTGCGAGACCGCAGTAAAAATCTGCGGAAGGTCGGAGCGTCGTCAGTATCAGTCGTTCGTGAACACATAATAAAGAACGAACAAAGCTATAAAACAGCTGGGCCTAAATGTAAATAATTAATAACACGAATATGTAGTAAAAATTTTAGTATTTACATTTTCATTTGATTTAAAAACTAAATTTTCTTTGATTTTCAACACAAAAACGAAGGTTTTCCATGTTTTTTTCCTACAATTTCACTACCCTCCCGGTTAAATAAACAACGCGCATAAGCCGGAATAATGGAACGTTGTAGTATTTTTTCGTTTAAAATTGTTTTTTTTTATTTTTCTCATTTCTTGTTTTAAATTTCTCCGTTTTTGTTTAAATAAACCTAATTTTTTTTTACTTTAGCACAATGGAAACCGGTTTGGAAATTGAGGACCAAAAGTTCCTGACCAGCCTTCAATTATTGAGTAAAGTTAGCGAAGAAGTAAAACAGGCAAAGGAAAAAAGTATTATTTTCATTTTATACACGCGAATATTTTATATTTTTTCAGAAAAATCAAAAGAAGAAATCGATCCAATTGAAGCAGTTTTCGAAGCTGGTAATTTAATTGTTTTTTTCTTCAAAAATTGGAATTTTTTAAAAATATTTTCAGCATCTTCAAGCAAAGTTGATACCGAAGATCATGATATTCCATTCGATCAAAACATCGATCCATCCACCCGCCAACCACTTTTCAAACCCAGTGTCAGTTTTGAAAAATGCGAAAAAATTCTGAAAAATATGGAATTTATGCCGTCGTGTCTGTTGGAAAAATCGTTGGAACCGTTTGAGTATTCTAATTTAAAGTGGGTTGCATTTAAATTTGAAAACAATGAAATAAATTACGAAATATTAGAGCCAAGCGCCCAAAAGTGAAGAAACTTGTGGCCGATAGTTATCGTCGGGAAAAGTGGATGTACGATTTCATTTTGAGACGGGAAAATCCAATATCGAATAGGACACTTCAAAATTTTGATTATTTAATTGTAAGGTTTTAATTTTTTCGGAAAAAAATTGTAAAAAATGTTTTTTTCCAGTGCCTGGATTTTGAATGCACTTGTGTCGTTTCATTATTCCAATATGATCATGAGATTATTGAATTTCCGGCGGTTTTGGTCAATGTTAAAACTATGAGAATTGTGAGTGTTTTTTGGTCGGCTAATAGCCATTTTCAATGGCTATTTCCCGATGGCGCGCCGATTAGGTGTCAGTAATAGCTAACAGTAATTAAATCTACAATTTTTAGGTCGATCAATTTCGAACCTACGTCAGACCCGCTTTGAATCCCAAACTTGATTCATTTTGTACAGAATTTACACGTGAGTTGCAAAAAATTAAGGTTTTACAAAATTTTGAAAAAAAAAAATTTCAGCGACTTAAACGATTTTTGTAAGAAAAAAGTTTTAAAAATAAAGGTTTTTCCACGAAAACCAGTCAAAAACATATTAAATTGTACAATTTGGTGACGAAAACGCACTTGCTTTGCTCGAGGACAGAAATAAAACTCTTTGAAACTTTCAGACATCACCCAAAAAATGGTGGAAAAAGCGCCATTCTTTCGCGAAGCTCTCGAAAACTTTTTCAAATGGATGAGAAAGCGAAGATTGGGCGAAAAAGGAAGACGATTTGGATTTGTCACTGACGGGTAACGGGATTTTTAATAAATCAAATTTCAAACTCTCAATTGTTTCAATTTTCAAGACCACACGACCTGTGGAAATTCATGCAATTCCAATGCATGCTGTCAAATATCCAAATGCCGCACATGTTCCGCCATTTTATCAATATCAAACAAATTTTCAAAGACCAAGTGCCCAGGTATAAAAGGATGATGGGAAATGGGGTTAGTATGGCTTGAATATTGATTTATTTCGCTGAATTTTAATTAAATTTTGCAGAAATCCGGAATCGAAAACATGCTCAACTGTTTTGGTCGGAAATTCAAAGGGACTGCGCACAGCGGGTTAGACGATGCGAGAAATATTGCAAAAATTGCAATTCTATTGCTCAAAGCCAATTTTGAGCTGAGAATAAATCAAAAATGCGCTCATTCAAACTTAAACAAGCCCATGGATAAAGTAGGTTAAAGTTCACTGAAATGTTGCCAAAATAGTTTGGTTTCCAGAACGTTGACATCTCAAAACTTACCGATGAGGAAATCCAATATCTGGATTATCAAATTTGGCAGTCACGTCTTCCGATGACTCTTCGAATTGTGCACAGAAGAGAATGCTATTCACGAGCGTATTTGGACTGCGATTCGTGTGACGAAATGAAGGATGGGGAAGTAGGTTTTAATATTTTTTTTTTTTTTGAAATTTTAATCGATATACTGTAAAACCGATGTAAAAAAAAGTTTTTCGAGCAAAAATAAATATCGGTGTTAAATTTGCTGGCGCGCTAGCAAATTAGCATGGCGCACTTTCGGTGCTTGCGCATTTTTCGATGCTCGCATTTTTTTAATATTTTTCTTTCAGTAAAACCTGTTTTTCTTTGTAAAATGTATGTATTGTATCTTTTAATACTTCGTAAAGATTTATCCCGCAAAAACACCAAAAAAATCAAAACGATTTTTTCGAAATGGTGGCTGAACCGAATTCGACGTTCTTAGGAAAAATTATTTTTTTTTTCAAGAATTGTTCGCTTTTATGAAAAAAATTCAGTGATAAACTGATAGAATTCTGATTTTTCTGTGTTAAAACGACTAAAAAAGAGAAATCATTGCATAAATAACGTGAATGAAAAAATCGTGAAAAAAATATTTTTAGCGATTAAATCGATTTGTGCCTTTAAAAACAACGGTTTTGTCTGGAAACCAATAAAAACATTAAACTATCTACCATTTGCCGACAAAAATGACGTCTATAAAGCACTGAGGGCGTTTTTTTACAGGAAATTGATGACCAGGCCGCCCGCGAGTTAAACTTGTCGATTCGTGCTGAACTGGAGCAATCAATGAAAAATGAGTTTGCAGAATTATGCGCTGAACGTGGAGAATTTGTGATTGGAGCAGTCCAACCGGTTCCATATATTCTTGAGTGTGAGAGTCATTTCGTCCTTTTGAGAATTAATAACTTTTTTAAAATTTGCAGCGCCTTATGGATTAGCGGACAAACTGCCTACAGAAGCTGCAAGAAAAAAAGAAAAAGAAGAAAAGGCAAAAAAAGAAGAAGAAGAAGTAGCGGAAAAGAAAAGAAAAAACAACGAGTTCACCGATGCATTATACCAGCAAAGACTCGCCGAGATGCGAAACTTTGCACGACTGGGAGCAATGTCCAAAACTACAAAGCCAGCAGAGGATTCGGAAGAATCTGACGGTTCAGAAGACCCAGAAGACGTGATGAATTATTCGCAGGTTTTGCTATCAAGACGCAGAAACAAAGCAAGTTGTTTTGGCGGGGTTATTGAGCGGAAGGAGGAAGAGGATTCCAGCCAGAGCTCTGATGAAGAAAATTCCGAAGAAGAGGTTAGCTCATCAGAAACTGAGTTGGATGGCTCGGAAAACACTGACAATAAACCTGAGCCAGTTGAAAAATCGGTGGATCGGGGTAAATTTGGACACATCAAAAAATCTGAAAAGGGTGGCCTAGAAATATCGGAACTCCTACAACAATTATCAACGCAAAATGTTGAAAAACCTGTCAGCCATCCCGGCTCGGGCTCTGGCTCGTTGGCAAGCTTCCTGGAGGCTGAGAAGTCTCGACGTTTATTCAGTGATATCAAGAAATCAGAAAAGGTCTCTTCTAGCTTTGGAAATCAATCGAAAGCGAATGATTATCTAGAAGAAATGAGAAGAAAGCGACTGGAAGGGTTGCGAAATCCAGTGGTTTTAGAGCGAACCGGCAATTTTGGTCATGCTAATCACCAGGAGAAAACAGAGATTCCGAAAAACATTTCCGATCCTCAACCGAGCAAATCCAAGCAGAAAAGTGACTTGGAAATAATTATGGAGGATCTTCGAAGAAAGCGCTTGGAAGAATTACGTCGCCCTACGACTTTTTGGCCTTCTGATCAAGGTTTCAGAAGGGGTAATCGTGGTCGAGGACGCGGACGTGGTCGCGGACGCGGAGGCTCCATGACGTGACAATAGGATCTTCAAATTAAATTACGGCTAAATATACATAATTGAAACCGATGCCAAAAATTGTCAAAATTTATTTGCAAATAGTATTTATTTGCTTTAAAAACGGGTACTTTTTTTTTTACAATAAAACACAAAACTTTCTTAAAATTAAAATATTTTTTTGTTGCAAACGCATGATGCGACCGATCAAATCAAAAATTAATTGAATGCAGAAAATCAAAATTTTTTTCACAGAAATTAGAAAGAAAATTCAAGCTATGGCCGAGAAAATGCCAATTCTTCCACGAGTAAATTCGTGCCGACCGGGCACAGCTGAAAGGAGTGTTACCGTAATCCGTTCGAAATATTTTAACGACAGTGTGTGTAAAAATAAGATGCGCTATTCTTCGAGTTGTTCAAGCGGTTCTATTCCGCGCAGTTCTATTCCGTAGCAGTTTTATTCCGTACGAGTTCTATACCGTAGCACCACCGTTTGCATTTTCTAAGCCACTGAGACGCGACTAATCGACAATTTTGATGGCAAAAACAAACATCAACGTGGACGCTCCGAAAACCGAACGTTCCTTGCTCTTTTTCCTGCAAATCCGGATTTTTTGTTTGTTTTGGCAAACTGTATTCAACTCAAAGAACACAAGTAAATTACACCTTGCACCTTTGTAGTTTCCGCTAGACTCACGTATGGTATTTTTCTCTTTTCTACATATTAAAATGCATATGAAAGAAAAGAAACCGGGCGGGAAATCTGGTTTACACCTATTCACCAAATGCCCTTTTCTCTTTTGTTTTCGTAAATATTGCCATCTTTGTTATGATAATGTATGTAAACTGGCCTGTCATCTTTGAACTATTTTCTTTACAATGAAGTATTTATAAGACCATCGAGAAGGCTATCAAGTCAGTTTAACTATTCGAAATGTCTCATTTTCTGTATTTTCTCATTTTTGCAGCAATCATCGGGTTTTCGGGTGCAGGTAAACATTTACCAATGCAGTTTTTGGCTCACATATGTACTGTAACTTTCAGACAACTGCATTGACAAATTCTGCCCGCCAGGAACTTTCTGCGATGAGCGCCCGGGACCATGCGTGAATCCGCCATGTAGAACCATTCTGGCGTGTATTCCAGTGGAGGCTAATGGTCTTTTTACCTTTTTTAGAATGGCTTAATTTTAAACGCGCTTCGACTTTCAGGATGCGCTCGAATGGAGTGTAAGAGCCCAATGATGTGTGTGCAACGTGTTCGTCCGTGTATCGGAAGATCCTGTAAGGAAGTGCCAACTTGTGAGCAACCGGATAGTGAGTTATTGTTTTGTGTTCTGAGCTTTAAAATGTGATTTTGTTTCAGCATGCGAGGCAGTAGTGTGCCCACCATCTCAACGGTGTAGTCTGGAAAATGGCAAACCAATGTGTAAGAAGCATATCCCTCCGACGCGTGGCATCATCGGAAAGGCTACTCTTGATGAGAAACAGTTTCAAAACGAGTAAAAGTTGACATGTCAACAATGTTTGCATTTTTTATTATTATCTGCATAATTAGTTTGTCTGCTTGTCTGTCTGCCTGTCTATTTTTTGTACGCTTGCAAAGTTTATAAAAATAAAGCTTAACGTTTAAGCAACGAGACGCAGACTGAGAGACAGCGTTGTCACGCAACGCAGCCGCAGCGCACGGGCATCGGCGTCAGCGGCAAAACGGATTTGCAATAAGGCAGTCGTCATAACACCCGTGTCTTAATAATTATTAACATCAGTAAGTAGAGAATAAAAGAAGGAAGTAAGAAGAAGAAGAAAAAGAAGAAAAGGAACATTTGTCGCCCCGATTTTTGTTTTTGTTTTTTCCCGCTATATCTTCTTTTTCTTATTTTCCCACGTTGTAAACTAAAATTAGTGAAGATAGAACAGAAAAGTAAGAGAATATCAAGAATGGATGCCAATCAACACCTCGAGACCTCGACGTTTTCGCTCCACACTCATTTTCTCGCCGATTGATACTTTAATCGAGAATGAACTTCTTTTCTAAAATTGTATTTTTGTTTGCCATTTTGGCGCTTTTTGTTCAAGAAGCCAGTGCAGATGGTAGTGGACTGGATGTGAACGCGCTCAGTGGAAAGAGCAAGAAATTTTTCTTAGATGTAAGTAGGCAGCCAAACTTTCACATTTTTCAATTTCACGCAATTTCAGATGACTAAACAAGTAATGGGCGTTCCATCGCTAAAGCCCGAAAATCTCGCAGCCCAGGCCTTTTTCCGCAACTTCCTTGACAAGTACACAAAACTCGATGACAAAATCAAGAACGACATGACCCAGCACGTCCCAAAAGCCACAAAACTTTTCGATGCTGCTGGTAAGCTCTCCTAGCAAAAATAGCAATATTATGACTTGTTTCAGCCAAAAAATACAACATTGATCCATCTGCTGCGTTCAAAATGCTCAGCACGTTCTTTGAAACTTTCAAGAATGGCGCTTCCAATGAAATGGCTTCTAAGGGGCTCAAAATGGCTGGAAAACTTCTTGGAGGCAAAGGAGGAAGCGGTGGAAATCTTCTTGGATTTTTGGGAAATCGGAAGTAAAGATTTGTGTTTTGGTTGTTTTTTTTTAAACTTCAAAGTTGTTTTGCAGCCTAGACGTTTTTTTTG
Organism: Caenorhabditis japonica; assembly: GCA_963572235.1. Taxonomy (NCBI): domain Eukaryota; kingdom Metazoa; phylum Nematoda; class Chromadorea; order Rhabditida; family Rhabditidae; genus Caenorhabditis; species Caenorhabditis japonica. The sequence goes on along the minus strand of OY754347.1, from coordinate 13,107,435 downwards.
AAAATGAATGAATTTTTTATATTCCTCTTTATGAATATTTAATTTTGCAAGGTTTCTTGGATTTCTGCTTTCCGCCATTCCGCTTACTGCTAGCTATTGTTTTTTTTTTTCGCTATTTATTTTCCGTTTTCTGTCAGCTTTCCGCCAAGAATGATCTTGCTCGGCATTGATACACAAAAAAGAAAAATTAACGCTTTATTGGAGCGCAGAAATCTGTTTATCGCTCCTCGATTGACGCGCCGCGCCTAGCCTCGCATCGCGAGAAGTTACACAGTTAGACAAAACGAGACACTGTGAGAAACGAAGATACGCATAATCAGACCGGTGGCGCGTGAATCCGATTTACACGAGAACTTTAAAACAATTGGAAAAATTGCAATTTTTATACAAAAGTATCACAATCGATGTATGTAAATCATTTTCTGAGTAGGTTTGGCCACAAACACGAATAAATAAAATACAAAAAGGATCACAAAATCAAAATACCAGAAATGCTCAATTGGTGAACTGCTGTCGATCAATAACCCCCTTGTCTTCCATCTCATCCACATCATCTTTCTCATTTTCCTGTGAATTTGTGACGGTGAGCTCTATAACTCCATGCATTCCGTCATTTGGTGTACTTCCGTTGCTTGCCGCCTGGAAATTGTTTGATTTTGCGACCGCTTTAGAAAAATTGGAAATGTTTAATTTCCGGTATTTATATCAACTAACATATGCGGTTTGCGGATCAAATCCAACATCAATATCCACTTGTGTAGTTCTGATGTGGAATGGGAAATTTGAATTCTTTTCCGTTGGACGCGATAAATACTGTAATAATAATTATATAGCAACTTGATGACGCCAAATAAATGCATTCTCACCAAAAATACAATATACCCATAAAAAGTAACACAGTTCTCCACAATATTCACAACTTCTGCTCGCACCCAATTGTTCAGGAAAAAATTGGCAATGAGAGTGAAAATTGGCGGGGCCCAGAACCTACAAAAACGGAATATATTTTGTGGTTTCTTAATATCCCTACCATGGCGTCATTATGAAAATAAAGGTGGTGAAAAACGAGGCTTTTTGGGGAGAATCACTTCGCGAAAATGTGGCCGCCACGACGAAGAAGACCCACGCGGTGATCCGCCAGAGAATTAACAAATATCCTGGTAGGGATTCAGATTGTGCATAGACGACGGCTGGATCAAAGTACTGAAAAACATTGTTTACTTAAAAATTGGTGGGATTCTTGGTGTTACGAAACTCCAACATTGGCCAAAATACTTTATCAGAATTCTCTTTTAATTTCAGCTGTACCCAGTAGGACTATTTTCTAGTTTTCAGAATCACAAATTCAGAGAACAGGTATTAAAAAGGAAACCTGTGTTTACTTGATTTTGAAAATATTCTTTGAAAACCAAATTTCCCTTACCATGCTCAGCAAAAACCGCAACTCTAGCGCAAAGTTACTGCAACTTCTCATCTCTGAAAGTGCAAGAGTTGCGTAAAGTCGTGTAAGGATTGCATGAAGTTAGCACAGTTCACGAAATTGCACTGAATTATTGTGTAAACCTTGTGAGATTCTTGGGTTTTCGCTGAGCCGGCATGTTGGGAAGCTTTCACTGGCTGTCTCTACGTCTCCATTTTCAAACGCGCTCAGCTATAGTCGGCGAATACATCATCAACCTCGCTCTACTGCTAAAATCCCTGTAAAACCGTGTTGCACTTCCAAGATTAACTCGAATTCTAGTGTTTATACTTCTTTTCAACGGAAAATAACGTATCCACGACGAGTTGCAGTTAAAATTTGATTTTTCGCTTCAAAATAGGTGCACTACACTGTTGAAATTTGAAAAGTGCGGTAGAGCGAGGCTGATGATGCGTTCGCCGACTATACGTTTGGCGTACGCCACTGTTGAGATGCAGACATGCGATAGATAGAGCGCGTTAGCCTTTATGTAGGGTCTATAGGGTCTACCGCATACGCCGTGTCTACCTCGCCCCCCCCCCCCCCACCTTCTTCCGCTCAAATGTTACCTTTATTTCCCAAAACTGCATCAGTAGGTAAGAACAGATAAAGATGAGGAGCATTGCCGCCAAAAACGTCTTATCCATCTGCAATAAAAAACAAACCTTTTCAACTTTTTCCGCCCCTAAACCCATTTTTACCATTGTCAATCGCATCTTTGTGACGTTCAGCCCTCGTGCAAGTACAAGTAACATGTACATAAACAGCATGTCCGCCAGTGCGCTTCAAAACCAATTAAGATCTTTATCATCACCGTTTTGTCTTCTTTTTCCCTCCCTTCCCCTCCTACCGGATGAACTGTCCTGATGTCAAGATGATGGGCAGGCCAATTCCGTCCATTGCGTAAATCACATAGTTGGTTACCAGAAACGCTAATCCGACCGTGTTCATTGTGATGGATTGTGAACACATTCGGTAGGTGTTATGATAGAGACGACGTGCGGAGAGGCTTCCTGGTGAACAATGGGTTTTAAAGAAAAGCGGAAAACAAACTTTGACTTACTCCCAATTAGCCAAACGCATACTATCAATACTGCTTGGAGGGCCAAGAATAGAGTGTCGGATGGGAGGATTACTGTAAATTGCTTTTTAAAGGTTTATTAAGAACTCTCTCTCTATCTCTCTAGAAACACTTACACCACTCATCAATAGAGAATTGATATTTTAAAACCTCCGAGGGAAGCCCATTTGTCATCTGAATAGAAAATTCCGAGTAGACACCTATTGACTCATTATTGTATAGTCGTTTCTCGTCAGCCTCCGTTGGATCGCAGTTTGCAATTGCTAGAAACCACCAGCGACTTCGTGCAGATCTGAAAACATTTTTTGGTTAGGCAAAAGGTTTATTTGCTGTTTTGCCCACCGAAAAGCACGTGTCCCGGTGCAAATCACCCAATCCTCATATAGCGCGTCACGGCGAACCTGACACCGTCCGTTTCCAGAAATGTCAGACACAAATGGACTGAGAAAGATCTGAAAATTAACGAGAAAGTTGTAAAAAAAACTATCAAGTTTAACTGACAATTTGATTATTATCCGAATGATTTGTGAGTAATTGCACACGATCTTCGCATCTCTGAAATAAATATAAAAAAAGAAATCTTTGAAACAGCTTCGTCAAGGCCCTACACTCAATTCCTTGTAAGCCCTAGGCCATTGGTCTTCTGTGTCAAAGTACAAGAGCAGCATTTGAGTTGGGTAGAACTGAAATAAATTATCATGGTATCTGAATCAGCAGCAGCAACAAAACAAGAAAAAAGAATTACCATTGGATATTTAAACGTGTATTCTAGAGCACCAGTGTCTGATTGAAAACAAAACCTGTCCAAGTAGACAAAGTCCTGAATAATGATAAAAAAATAAAGTTTTTCTTCCAATTAAAATAAACACCACACCTTTTTAGAGCTCAAAATCCCTTGTGATCGTTTAGCCCTTGCCACCTGATAGTAATTGCACAGCGTGGACAACAACAGTATAAGTTTTGCAAGCATCATCATTATGGGTGCACGGAAATTGTCAAGGTTTAATTTCCTGTAACAATAACCCTGAGAGATAGAGCTGAGAGCTCAAGCTATCTGAAGAGCCACAAAACAAAACCGCCCGCCAGCTTAGGCTCAAAATAGACAAAAAAAATGGAAAAAGAAAACAGGACATAGGAAACCGAAAAACAGACGGTGTCACTTGTTGGCATGGAGATGGAATAGTGGGAAAACTGGTACTGGTCGGGTCTTGAAAAACGAAGTGAGCCGGAGCTGTCAGAGATAGATGGAGAGAGGGAGAGAGTGAGGGACTAGTCACACTTGTATGCGTGTGCATTTCGCTTAAAGAAAATAGGAGAGGCTGCTCTCGTGAAGTTGCTAAGCGACATGTCGAACCGGAAAGGAAAATGAAGGAGGGAGAATTTGCTAAATATGTGTGCTATGGTTTCCCGTTTGCTGACCTTTTTCTAATTACTGAACTTGCATTCCGTTAGTTTGCAAAGCTTGAGAAAAGAGTGCAGCTGATGGTGATTTTCATTTCAGATTTCTGATAATTAATTTGCAATTCGTTTTCTACTTTTCTAGAATCTGTTGCTCGTTTTCTTGTTTTGACATTGTTATAACTAGGGAAGTATACAAATTTCCGTTTTTTGTGATAAAGCTCTGAGCAATGCATTCGTATATGCCCTCAGACAGAAAAACAAAAGTGGTTAAATAACCCAGTAGGTAAAGCTCTTGTTCACTATGTGAAGGCTATGGGGGACGCTCAAAGCGCTGTATCACGAAAAAAAAACGGAAATTTCGCAGATCCATAATTTACTCCACAGGTCGAATGGGCAGATTTTCACTTCAGAAATGGATTCAGCATACACATCCGAGAAGGTCGTGGTTGTATACTTCCCTAGTAATTTTTGCGCCGAACTTGCGGCTAACTTCTGTTTTCAACGGCAAATAGCCATGTAGCTGCCTATAAAATGGAAACCCGCACCAAACATGCGCCGATTACCGCCGAACCTGCGCCGATTGTCGATTAGATGCCAACTTTGTTCCAGTAGCCGCTATCAGCTTTTATCGATGACCAATACACATTTTAAACGGGTATTAGCCATAATTATTCCAAATTTGTACCGATTTTTACGAAGCTTGTACCCTTAGCGCCGAAATCGCTCAGATCGCCGGCTAGGTGCCAATTAAGCGTCAGCGATGTCTTTGCCGTATTCGATACTTAACAGGCATTTTTAACGGCTAATAGCTATTTTGACTTTTTTTACCGGCTATTTGTCCTAGAATTTGCCATACCGTAAAACCTTTAATTGAAGTACACCTGTATTAGACGTACACCACTAATAGAAGTACACCTCCAAGAGTCTTTTGAAAAATAGAAGTACGCCCTCTAACAGAGGTACATCATCCAGTGAATTTTTGAAAAAAAAAAATTTCCATTTATGAAGCTTTTTTCCGTTTTTCATTTATTTAAATAGCACCACCTTGCGAGAAAATGGTATATGGTAAAATTGCCGGGCTGACAGGGAAAAAAATTACCAAAACCGGGAACATTTTGAATGTCTGGCGCAGTTTTTCTAGACTTGTATAACCCTTTCAGTACAAAACTCGTGCGGCACGTTTGCAATGGGCGGGGCTTGTTTATTGGTTTTGGAAATGTTTTTCCCGGTTTTTTCTTCCTTGGGTTTGTCTTCCCCGGTTTCGTGTTTTTTCCCGGTTTTCTCGAATCGTCTTTCTTTTTTGTTTCTTTTTCTTCTGAAATGCCTTTGAAAAATAAAAGTACACGGTAGTACACCTGTATTTGAAGTACACCCATTTAGAGGGTTTGAAAAATAGAAGTACATGCACTTCAATTACAGGTTTTACGGTATCCGCGCCAAAAATTGTCTGAGTCAAAAGGCGAAAAGTTTATTTCAGAGATGCTTCAGCACTTTTTTTTTCTAACAATTTTCTTTTGTTTTCAAAAAAAAAAAACTAAAATTTATTGAAAAGAAAAGAGCACTTACACTTTCAAAGAGAAAACCAATGATTACTTAAGGAAATCACAAGAAGACAAAAACGACAAAGAAGCAAGAAAAAAAGAGAAAAACTCCATGTACATATGTAATTATACAAAGAGCATTCATTTTTGAGGTGGGAACTTGCGTAAATTTAGAAAAGAAGAGAAAAAAAGAAGATAAATAAATGCTAGGTAAGTGCGTATGCAGTGTGACGTGGCAGCGGATAAAAACTTTTGGATGATCGTCTGGGTTTTTTTTTGGCGGCGAGTCGTATCTGAAAGAAGGGAGCATTTCACATTTATTCACAAACTTAAGTTAGAGATTACCTACCCAGATTGGCAACAGTTGCCTTGAGCAAGAGTTATTATCCACTGCTATCACGTCGCATCGTTTTGCATTTCCAGAGTAGATCAGGGTATGACTATTTTTTGAGGTGGTTTGTGTTGGTGGGTGGGTGGGGTGCATACAAAATGGGACACAATGTAAGAAAACTTACTCAAGATCAAAAGGTGAAATATTAAATGCGAAAAAGAGCAGCACAGCTGCCAAATTTTGCTTCAGTTGTTTACAAAGTTTTGGAGGGGGAGGGGGGCAAAAAAATGGGGACAACCAAGTTGGGGATGGAGGATAATGGGGAACCGAACAGTTGTTATGTTATGCGAACAACGATGGAGGATGGATGGCTACGAGTGAACAATTTTCCTCAATTTTTCATGTTTTTGTTGTTTTATGCTATTTTATGTTCACTCACTCTTTTGGCAACAACGACCACTAAAAAATAGGTCAACCATCAAAATGAAATGCGAGCGCATAGCCAAACAACTGTCGAACATGTGTAATACTGGATACGGTAATAACGTTGATTGGCGGCAGAGCCATGAGAAATGCTTTTTTGATGAGTTCTTACGGGTGGACAATTGAGAAGTAGTGAAAAGTATGACGTTATAAGTTTGGTTCAGGGGATAGTGTGATTTTAATGTGAAATGACTAAAGAGCACTACAGGGATCAAAGGAAACAGGTAAAGCCTTAACCAAAGACAGGAGTGATTATCATTATCAGGAGAGGAGAGAAGAGAAGAGGCAAAAAGAGATTTAGAGCAATGACATTCATTTAAATTTCCGCCGGGGATTTTCGTATGATGGCGAAATCGAAATGATTGAAATTCCATTTTATGAACTGGTTAAATACAACAAGAAACACACTAAACTAATTTTTTTGTTTGAAGCTTTGAACTTTTTTGATTGGAGACTATTTCAGATTTGATTATCAGAAGGATGAGAATAAAAACAAGAGGAAAACCAGAATTGTGTTTCATAAGAACGGGAGACATGGGTTCGAGGTGGGAAAGTTTGACTAGGAGTTCCCATTGACTAGGTACTAAGTACTACGAAAGAAAAGTGACGAAGCCGGCCGTAAAAGTGAAGTATTTTGGGTGGGGTAAACGGAAAAGTGGTTATCTTAATTGACTGGGGGGACCATAACACGGGCATCGAACAGAGAAAGAGTGCTCTTGTGAATAAAGTCAAAGCCCTCTTGGAACTCGGCGTCTTCGAGGTCTTGACTAATGGATCGAATTAGTTGACCCATTTCTTCGTGATCCATTGCATCATTGCTGAGCTGACGTTCAAGAGTCTGAATAATAAAGTTTAAATGATTTTTTCTAGCCTTTTTTAACTTACCACGCGTTTATTATGCTCATTATCGCTGGTATCGATAAACGGAAACTCAAAATCAATTTCATCGACACTGGCTTGTTGATAATCAACGCGACGAACATAGATTTTCTTGAGATCCATCAGCTGTTGATAATGCTCATTTCGCTCCAAGACATGCTCTCGGCTTTCCTCATGAAACTTTGATGGCGCCGACTCGGCAACATCGTCGTCTTTCTCACAGCGGCTCAGGATTGCAACCAGCTCATCTTTTGAAAGGAAGCAGACTGTGTCAAAGTGATAAAAGTAGACGGCTCCGTCCATCAACTCAACGGGGACAAAACGAACGACCATCTGAGCAATGGAAAGCATGGATGCCATATTTTCCATCACATTCATCTTCTGAGCTTTGCCGTTGACACGTACGTCTTCTTTGAACACGTCGTACATTCTGAAAATATTAAGAAATATGAGATTAGATTAGGTTTTTGATTAATATTTTTTTGATAATGGAAGCCATACCCACAGGTCAAATGTCAGCGCTCAATCCGTCCCGCACATGCGCATTGCTCAATAATCATGAATCGATATGGAGCAAAGGGATGGGCGAGACGGAAGGTCGCTGTGTCAACTTCTTATTCCAGAAGGAAAACGCTTCTAGACCACAATAAAGAGTGGGAAACTTTTCCTGGATAAATTAATTGGGTGGATATTTTTTTTATACTTTTAGCGCTAAAAAGTTAAAATACTCACCGCTCCGCTATCAGCATAACATGAAGATCAGAACTGATACCGAAAAAAGGTAGAAGCTGGCGTGGCTCTTTTGGTGGAACAATATCAATTGGCTTGCTGCGTGGAATTCTGACACCCTGCACCGCGACAATTCCAATCACCGGGTCGTACTCGTTTGGAATATCTGGATTGAGTCCCATTAGCGGTGGTGGCATCGAATAATATTGACGCTCAGCTTGTCGATGTCTGAAGTCGGAAGCCTGGAAGAGATCATCATCCGAATCGTATTCACTATCGATGGGCGAGAATCCGGGCAGATCTTCATCCGGGCGAAGGACAAAGTCACTGGCAAACATATTACGATTGGGAATGTTCAACTCTGCAGTCTTCTTCTTCTTCTTGTCTCCCTTTTCCTTCTTTTTTCTTGGGACCTCCACACTTTTTTCGACTTGCATCTGCCCAATGTTATATCGATGCACGACTATTTTGCGCGGAGCCTGAGCTTCATCATCATCATAGACATCATCTTCCCGAGCTTCTTGTGCGATAATTGTGCTATCTCTTTCCTCCGAAAACGACAATCGAAGATGACGACGAAAAAGGTCTCGGGCTCGTGATCGAATCTTTCTGGACGATGCAATGTTTCCAGTGTTGCCCGAACCTCCCCGTCGGTTCGTCGTTTTGTGAAAAGTCGTCTTTGCCAAACCCGTAATGTTGGTTCTGAAATCAAAACTGAATTAGGGTTGGAAGTTAGGGTTGGCTGTGAAAAAAATTAGCAGGGGTGTGGGAATGAACAGAAAACGGTAATGTCAATTCGATTCAATTCCATTTACTCCATCCATTCACTTCACGACCGCCAAAACGGTCGAGTAGCGGGGGAGAAGGACGAGTAATTCAATACGTTGTTTACACGAAAGAAGAAAAGATGAAAATTTGGGAATGAAATGAAATCGAGAACTAACTATTTATTTTATTATTTGGGTGTATGGATGGATGGATAGATGGATGGATGGATGGATGGATCGAATGGAAAGGGGTGAAGGGAAGGAGCCAGCTTTTCCCCCTCTTTTAGTGACAAGTGACTGCCCGATTCTGTTCTATTCCAGAAAGTATACAAATTTAATATGCCCTGCCCTAACCCTACCCCCCTCTATGCTCTTGACTGACCAAATGGCTCTTTTTGTTTCGTATTGCCCCTGCCGTCTGTCTGCTTGCTCAAATGTTATAAAAAGAGTGTGTGAATGAGAAACTAAATTTTACGAGGAGAAGAAGAAGAAGAAGAAAAGGATTACATTGCTAATTGGAGCCATATGGATAAGGGAGGATTTTTGTAGGGGGTAGGCCTGGGTTAAACGTCAACTCACATAACTCCCTTGTAGTCAAACATGGTGTAAGTGTCCCGTAATAACTGAGTTTCACCAAGTTGAGGTAGACGATCTCTGGAATAATGATTTGATTAGCAATAAATTTGTTGGCATAAATAGAGGAGCAGATGAAATAGGAAGAAAGCAGGAAGGAACGTTTTTAAAGAAAAAAAGAGTCTCATAGTAAAAGGAAACTCAAGTTAAGCAAGCAAACACTGGAATTGAAACTGATTGTTCTCTTCTTTTTTAGTCTTTCATTCTTTTTCTTTTTGATCTGGTCTGGTCTGTGCTTTCTTTCACATGTATACATACATATTCTATTTTTTTTTCGACAAAACAAGGACGGGGGCTTTTTCTTCTTCTCTCTTCTTCTAGACTTGAAAGAGGAAAAATGGCTAGATAACTATGCTGTTCATTTGTTTTATTTTAACAATGAGTGCCGCGCCACTAGAATTGCGGACGGGGCCGGCCCAAAGCGTGGAAAGTGAAATGGAATAAGAAGAAGAAGAAGAAAAAGAAGAAAGAAAGAAAGAAAGAATAGAAAGACGGGACGGGACGGCCTAGAGAGAAACACTTTTCCCGCCATTATCATGACCTCCACACTATGTGAAAGAAGTAGCAGAAGGAGGAGGAGGAGGAGGCTTAATAGGAAATTGGTAGAATTTTTTATTCGCAGAACAGAAGAACGAGCGGCCAGACGAAGCCAGCTTTATTAAAAAGGGGAGGTGAGTGGGTGTTAAAAAGACTAAATTAAAATTCAGAAGGAAAGTGTCACAAACCGACGCGATGAGGCGAGACAAGGGGAAGCAAGGCAAAGCCAGCCAAGCCCACCCAAGCCGAGCCAAGACAAGCCAAGCGAAGTCGGCATCATCAAAGAAAAATGCTCAGTGAAAAAGAAAAAGATCCTTCCTTCCTTCTTTCCTTCCTTTCTTTCTATCTTTCTTCCTTCTTCCCACTTGACTTGACAATAGTTGAATCTTTTCAAGATCTTCAAGATCTTTGCTAAACGTAGCGTAGCGTAGCCGATGGATAGATGGATGGATGGATGGATGGACGCAACACAAAATTTAAGCGAATCTCTACCTTATGAAATTCTCCAGGGAGCTACTAGAAGTGAGAAAAACGAAAAAGGAAGAGAAGACGGGCGGCGGGCGGCAGCGGACGAGGAGGAGGAGGAGGAGAAGAGGCGTGTAAAAGGAGGAAGTTCTTTCCGGCTTTTCCCCCCTGGTTCTTGTCAGCAAGCCAATCAAAGCATGCTAAAGATCGGGCATATTCTCCAGAGAGCTAGCTAGGCTTTGAAAAATATATGATGCAATCATAAAGTTTTGATGGTAGGGATAGGATGGGGAATGGGGGAACTCAACAAAGTAGAAGTTTTAAAAACTGTTTCTAGCCATGATCATTTATTGCCCTCATCATTATGCGACGTCTTCATGCGCCACACGCCACGCCACGCCGATCTGTGAAAGCATTAAATGGAAAGCCTCTTTTTTTTCCTCCTCTCTTCTCCGCCTCGCATTTAATTTTGCCCCGGCACCCCGCCAGGCCTGTGGGCCGGCCGCAAAAGTCTTTTTTCTCCTCCCACAACGTCTTCTTTTTCTTTTTCTTCGTCGTCGTCGTCGACAAACAAGTGACTGAATAAATAATGGAGGAGCGAAAAAGGAAGAAGAGTAGGGCGCGAAGAAGGAGAAGAAGGCGTCGAGTATGAGTGCGTGTGTTTCGTTTCGTTTTCTTTCGTTTCGTTTCGTTTCCATCTTCATCTTCATCCTCATTTTAATTTTCATTTTATTTTCATCTTCATCTTCATCTCCATATTCATTTCCCTTTTCATCCCATTTCATTCCCAGCCACGGTTAATACCATCTCACAATCAGACAGACTGGGAGCGAAAAGAAAAGAAAAGTTGAAAAATGTTTGCGAGAAGGAAGAGAACGTGAAACGACATAAAATAAAATAAAAATAAAATAAAATGAGATGAGATGAGGCGACACATAAAAGAGGTGCAAAAGTAGGAACAAATAGAGAGGAGACCTTCACCTCCCTTCCTTCACACATCGCGTAAAAAGAATAGCCGAGAAAAAAAGGAAGGAAAAAAGGTCAAGTTCCCAAATGGTAGCCCGACCACCTGCTGCCTCTTTTGATGGAAGAAGAGGCGAAGAAGGTCATGCTTAATTATAGGAGAGACACACTTCCGTCTGATTTCTCACGCGTTTGAACCCGGTCCAGCTTTCGTTCTTTTTGTTTCGTTTACACGAAGAGCATGCCTTCTATGACAAAGTGTCAAATATCTGAGGACATGCATCCATCCATTCACATCTGGATCAGTCTGCTTTTGCGGGTTGCGCTGCTCTGTTCACTTGGTTCAAAAATTTCTCAAAAATAAGAGAAGAGAGTGTCAGAAGATGTAGAAGTAGAAGCAAAACGAACCGATGCGAGCGAGCTTGATTAAATTTTCCACACTACCGAGGAGGAGAAGAAGTAGGAGGAGGAAAAAGAGGAAGAGGAGGAGGAGGAGGCGAAAAGCAGGAGGAAAAGCGAAATAACCAGAGCCAAGCAGGAAATCAAGTTTCGCATAGCGTAGCATAGCATAGCAAGGCGTGGTGGGTGTGGCTTGAGGGCTCTTCTCTTCGATCCTTGCTCTGGTGCCAGGAGGCGTAGTGAATAAGGAGAGCTCTCGTCAAGAGATGAAATATTTAAAACAACTTCATTAGGGCTCGTTTCAGTGACTCCCAGGCCACACAACCTAGCCGCCGCCACCGCCACCGCCGTCGTTGCTACTTCTCTATTCATATATGGGCTAAGTGAATTTGGTAATCTTTGTAGAGGATATAATCACTGAGCAATGATCAATCCGACCAGGGTCTGTAATGAGAGACGATCGACGACCCTCCTGTTTATATAGTCATTCAGCATTCGTAGACACCTGTCCGGCCCATAAAGAGCATACAATCAAGGCTGCTGTTGAGTGTGAGAGTAGATAGTTGGCTGACTGGCTGACTGGCTGGTTGGTTGGTTGGGTGGCAGAAGGAAAAAAAAAATGGAAAAGAGTATGTGGACCTTTTCCTCTTTTCCTCTTCTCTTCTTCCATTTTCAATTGCTATTCTATTCTATTCTATTCTATTCTATTCGCTTTCGTCCCCTCCCCTCCCCTCTCCTCCCCTTCCCTTCAATCCAATCCACTATTCACAATATTTATAATTGTTGTCACTCACAAATCTACTACACCGGGCCGTATAATTAGACGATTGAAAATGGGTATTGAAGAAAGAAGGAGGTAAGGGGAGGAGGCAGAAAAGAAAATTGCTTTTTCCCCTTTCTTGCTAATGCCGCTATGACCTTGTTTTTGTTTTGCATTGTTTTCTTTCTAGCTAGTCTCCTTCTCATTCTCCTACTCATAGTCAGTTAGCCACCTACAGTAACCCGGACGAGTTTTGATCTACTAAAGAAACACTCGTTGGAAGAGCCCAAAAAGTGCACTGGCAGCAATTGGATTATCTAAAGCTACCGTTAACCGAGTGTAATCTCATCTTATTTAATCCAATTTCGGTTAGCTAGTTAGTTAGTTAGTTAGCTAGCTAGTTGGTGGTGGTGGTGGTGATGATGGGAGCTGCAGAAAAAAAGACACGATTAGAAAGGATGAAAGTGTCAGATCGAACGCCTTGTTAAAACAAACACAAAAATGTATGGCATAAAACGAAAAGAGTAGTATAGTATAACCACTGTTGTTTCAATGGTGTTATGTTCTGTTATATTGATAGAAGGAGTCAACACAGGTAAATATGAAGTGGAAGAAAATGGGGCAAAAAAAGAAGAGGCAAGAAAATGCGGGGGGTAAGTATTGCGCTGCTGATCTCTCCAAGGGTCTGGGTGCGGTCCTCTCAGACTTCTTCTTCTTCTTCTTCTCCTTCTTCTTCTTACAAGGCATGTAAACGATCTATGTTTACATTATGTAGTTAGGGAGTGGCTCACTCTCGGGAGGGGCAAGGAAGAAAGAAAGGGCGGAAGAGGAACCATCCATTGATATTTTATTTTCTTTCATTTTCTAAAGGATGCGAGATACGGTGTGCACGTATGTAAATGATGCTTTTGAAGGAAGCAGGGACAAAAAAATAATGGAAGAAGAGAAGAGAAAGGAAGCGAAGAGAAACTTGACACCCGCTGTAACCAACATTAGAAGAAAGGAGAGGTGGTCGATCAGTTCAGCTTCACCCTAATGGCCTTCCTTACCACTCTTGTAAACAAAGCATACAAAAGCCAAGCAAAGCGATACACACCATAAACACACAGATCTTCTCATCCCAGTTCTCAGTTTCACAATTCTATTCTATTCTATGAGTCAAAGCGAGCCTCGCCACTATGCTCTGCTCTGCTCTGCTCCGCTCCGCGCCGAGCCGAGGCAAGCCTAGGCAAGCATCAAAAGAATCATAGATCATCGGAGAATACACATACGGTCCTGGGAACATAAAATATGCCCAATATTGCGTAGATTATGCCATTATAACATCTGTCGCACGCTGGGCCCCTCCCCGAGTCCAAGAGTCGAAAAGAACAAATCAACCGGGGAGGTTCTTCTGCATGGCGGACACAGCTGGGAGAGGACGCCGTTGGGCGGCACCACCACTACGAAAAAAAAAGAAACCAAGTTTTTTCTCCCCTCTTATTTGCTACCAATGTTTGAATTAGCCACCTGTTATGGACTAGAGATTAAGAATAGAAGAGAAGACGTGAAACGAAACGCCGCGCTCGCTAGCCCCACTCCATTTGGTCAGGTTTCGCTGCTGGACAAGACAAGATTATTCATGCAAAGTTGAGCGACAGGCGATGGGTGGGGGGAAGTTCTATCTATAATAGGTGCTAGTGAATATTAAGTATTTTATGTAAATATTAGGTGTGAAAGGGTGGTGTTGATGAAGCATCGATCCTGATTAATGGGGACCTAGCATGCTTTCTCCGCGAATTTTTGGCGTGTATGTAGCGGTTAGCCATTGCCGGAGCATAGTTGGGCCCTGATCGGCGCTTGGCGCATATGCCAAACGGATCCGATGGCTATTAGCTAAAATTCCCTGATTAAGAAACAAGAAAGTCTAAAACTTAATAACAGTTAAAACTAAAATTCTCTTGCTAAATTAAAAAGAATGAATGAAAGAAAGAAAGAAAGAAAGAAAGAAAGAACAACAAAAAAAACACAGAATTAGAGCGAGGACAAACCTTGGACCGCCAGAACATACCATAGCAGGTCTATCAATTTTCACAGTAAGGTGAGTTGATGGCAGCATACGCCGGCAGTGTAGAACGACTGGCCGAACGACTAATTTAATGTTTCCAGGTGACCCGTCGCTCCACCTACCGCCAATTCAAAAGCTCCGCCCACTGCGTCACTGTCAATGCAATCCGTGTATCCGCGTAGCGAAGCGTTGGGTCGCGCCGCCTCGGCTTGCCTTGCTGACCAATGTTTGAGAGTTAGTAAGGTAGTTAGAATGGGCGGCGCCAAACAACGTAGGCCACGTCGCCGATTTTCTCGTCTCTTTTCGATCATGTTGCGGTTGGGATTTGGGATGAGGAAACGAAGAAGTAGAGAAAAATAAGGGAAAAGAAAGTTTCAGATTTCAACCTCACCGATTACTGTACTTACCCAAATGTAGAATAATTATACATAGAGGACATCTTAAGAAAATGTTGCATAAAAAGTGACAGGTCGGAAGGAAGAATGACGAAATAATTCTAGACGCGCGCCGTTGTCTTAGTACTTTCTTTCCATCCTTCTTATATACGTAAAGTTTCCTATGGGAAAGCTCACACACTGAATGGCTAAAATATGGAAATTTGATAATGGGAACTAATAAAAAATAATTTGGGAAAAAGGAACTGCATAAATAGGATTTCGTAAGCCAGTCCAGAAAAAGAACTGCAAAATGAAACCAAAACTCTCAGACAATTATGAGCACGTGCATGCACACACAGCCAATTCAACACTCTCACCTAATCACCACCGACTGTGCTAATTTCAGATGCGCAGGTGGTCGTCGGGGTGCTCTCAGATTATGGTATTGCGTCATTTTACGCGTGGAATCATTCGCACTTGCTCATCCTCATCCTCGACAGCTTTCTAAACTCTCTCGAGACTTGAGGAGGATTATGCAATTTTAATTACATTGGTCTCTGATTATCCACCTATGGTGCTAAAAATGACTACTGTAGGATACAAAAAATTGTTACAGCCTATGTACATACATACCAGCGACGAAAATTACAGCTTTGCACATATTTGTACCTGCTAAAAATGATGGAAAACTGCTGGATTGACGATGTGAAGAGTCGATTGAACAAATAGGGCGACATAAACACCCCCGGGGCGCGAATATAAAGGGGCTTGCCCTGTTTGTTGTGGATACAGTATATTGACACGAGAGCTGGTGGTAGAGGTGAAAAGAAGGGAGGAAAAAGGAAGAGAAGAAGACGAAGAGGAAGAAGAAGAACAAGAACAACGAGTACTTGTACCTCCTCGGAAAGAAAAGAAAATAAAAGAGCAGAAAAGAAAAGAAAAGAAAAGGCAAGACGAGATGATGCGCCCCGAGTGGTGTTGAAACAGAGCACAGCGATAAGCCGTATTGGAAGTTGCTCAAACAGACGAGTGTCAGAAAGATTACCCATATAGAGCTTCAAACATAGTGTAAACCAAACGAAGACAATATACACTTGTTGGGCCCGCCCGGAAGGGCTCCAAGTCCGCGGCAAGCAGACGACAATAATTTTTACGGCGTAGTTAGTTAAAAGAGTCGCGGAGAAGCGGGAAACGAAGGCAATAGGAAATGAAAATGAGCCCGCTGTGTTGTTTGAACTCTTAGTGGCACCCTCCAAATGGCTTTCCGCTTTCTTGCTGGGTCTTTATTCTCTTACACTCATTAATAAAAATTTAGCAATCTGTTCGATCTGCCTGTCCTGTCTGTCCATTCAACCGTTTGCCGCCCGCCAGACCGCCAGCCCGCCAAGCACAAAACCATCATCGCTAGAGTGGTAGCAGATGTGCTAAATAAAGATTTACTGGAAATGGGTGTCGTACATTTACAGATAGATCAATTGATCATTCATTAGTTATGCGGGCGTGCGTGCGTGTGTGAGTGCGCATCTGGCAGCGTCACGTAACTTCTAGTATTTGAACAGTGGTTCTTCTCGTGATATCTTGCTTGGACAGACAAAGACTTATTCATTCACAGGTTAAACAATCAAACGGACAGAGAGAGGTCATCACAGAAAAAGAAGGTGTCAAGATGAGATTTGAGGTTTAAAGTTACGGTACGCTTAAAATCATGCTGAAAGCTTCTCTTCCGAGTGTGGTAGAAAAAAAGAAAAGAAAGGAAACGCTTGTTTAATGAATCATCGGCACGATTAAAACGGTTTGATCAGTGCGGGAAGAACGCATAAAAAGAAAGAGTTGTACAGGCGGAAAGTATGACTCACTAAGGCCCAATTTCCAAAACCTTTTTATATGGCCGTATATTTCTTGAGAACGGAATGGCACGATAATTACTATCGTTTGCCGCGAAATTCATTTCCGGTCGCTGGTTTCATCGCATTATTATTGTTATTATTATTATTCTTATTCTTTTTATTGTTATACCTATTTTTACACTATCAATGGGTTTGGTTTCTGCGAGTGTGAGTTTTGCTCAGGTTGGCTCAAAGCACATTGCAACCGAGCAATGAGAATTGCAAAATATTAAAAACAATAAGTGTCTTCAGTTTTACATTTTGAGTAGAATTTGGATTAAAAATAATCACTTTGGATTTTATGGGGATCAAAATTTGATCGAACACTTTTAATCTAGTTTACATTTTTGAGAAACTAAAATGTCTTACTCTCACTCGACATGAGCAGGTGCTTCCAATTTCATCATGCACGTTATTTCATCCTAACCAAAATGAAAACCAATTTTTCAGGGAATTTTCGGCTATTAGCCACCCAATTCTCGCGCCAATTGTCAATTAGCTTCCAGTTATGCGCCAGTTATGGCTATCTGGCATATTCGATGGCGAACAGCCTATTTCAATAGCTGATAGCCATATCAGCGTCAAAAAGGGGAATTTTTCTAGCTAATTAGAAAAACTTTCTTCAAAAATTTGAGGATTTAATATCAAATGGTAAATTCAAAAAAATACATATAAGGCAATCAATAAAAAGAAAAAAATCTCGGCCAAAAATCTCTACCGCGTCAAAACAACACCTGTCGTAAAAATATGAATTTTAATAAAAAATAAACAGAACAATCGAGTGGCTTTTGGAATGGAATTATCTACCGTAAGCAGTGGTAGGAAAAACAATTTTTTACATGAAATGTGGAGCAACATTGAAAATGGGGATTTTTATGAAAAGGACCGAATTTTGAGAATTTGGCTCGGCGGCTAAATGCCCATTGCTGACCGTTACAAAAGGCTATTAGCCATTACTGGCGCAGATGTGGCACCTCGTTGGCGATTGGCTCTCCAATAGGAGTTAGCCGATGAAAGTGGCTACTATTCATCAAAAATAGTAGGCAACTATTATTGGCACACATCTGGCATCTAATCGGCACGGGATTGGCGCCGTGCCATATGAAAGAGCCAACAAATCCTTGAGAAGAGATCACGGACTTTTTTCTATTTTTCCCAGGCATTTGTAAACGGAGAAACCAGGGAAAAAACAAAACAAAACAAAACTTTGTTTAATGAATAATCTCAGCGTTTAAAATAAAAAGAAACGCATAAAAAGAGCGCGACAAACAGAATATGAATCAATGAATCACATAGCCCTTCCTTGGGAAAGGCACGCAATGAAAAAGCAACCTAATTAATAACTAACCTTTGAATTTTGTGCTCAGAGCTTTGACTGTGGTATTGCGAAATATAGCGGTTTAAAAGAACACCATGATGCAAAGAAGAGCGACAGGCAAGAAAAAAAAGTTATTAGTCTGGGCGAGCGATGCGAATGCCCGATAAAACTTGGCGAATGTGTTCTTGGCTTTCAGAAAATTAAAGGTACTTTTTTGATGTCATTTGGAAGGCGGTGGGGGGGGGGGGATAATAAAAGTTTGTACGAAGCATAAAAATTTAAGTTTAGCGAACTCAAAATTTGATGGTCGCAAAAAGAAAAAAAAAGTCACTTTCAAAGAAAAGAACAAAATTCAAATTCCTCTTTTCATTTTGCGCATTAACCCATAAAATGGTCTTTCGCGGGTGGCCAGCAAAAAAAAAACACCGACTTATTGAGTTTTTTGTCCTCTTTTCTTTTCTTTTCTTTTCTCACTTCATTTCATTTCATCCGCCTCTCTTTTTTTGTTGTTGTGTTATTTACAACGGCACATCTAATTTCAATTAGATCATAAATTCTGGTATCAAAAACTGATTAGCATCCACATCATCACCATCACTTTGAGTGGTGCTTGGGGGGAAATATCTTTTCTTCAAAAAGACCGCCAATTGAGTCGTTAATTCAGGAAAAAAGGATATTGGGATGGATGGATGGTTGGCGATTGGCCACCTAGGCAGCGGGAATGAGAGAGAGAGAGAGACAACTGATATTTAGTATCTTGAGAAAAATGAAGACTCTTTAAAAAGGGTTTTTATGGAAATAATATGCACCCACTCAACAACCCACGCAGCCACCCAGCCACCCAGCTCAAAAAAACCAAAAAGCAAGCGCTTCTCTCCTCTCCGTCCCATCTAATCCCAACATTCAATCTAAATTGTGGTGCAACTGACGTTTTTGAGAAAAAGATGAGAGATGGCAACGACAAGCGAACAGATTATTGCATCCATATGTCTTGCGCCGAAACCCTCTCCTCTCCCCGGCCCCGGAATGATGTCTTTGTCACTTTTGTTTTGTTTTTATTTGCTTATTTATTTGTTTATTCTTTTATTTATGACTATTTCTCGCCAAGAAATTGGGTTTCCCTGCTACCCAGCGACGCGAAAGAGAATCAATTCCCCCGACTTGTTGTCAGCCAACTCGCCTACAGTACCCCATTCTCACTCACTCTATTTTCGCCAATAAACAACCCTACTAGATATAAACCAGTTTCAATGTATGTATGTATGTATGTATGTGTGGAGCTATCTGACTATCCGACTGACTAACTGACTAACTGACTAGTTACCGGTCGGTTTCTGGTCACTAATTTATTGTTCTTCCTCCCCGCCAATTTGTCTGTTGTCCGGCCTATCTGTATGTGTGTGTTATACAATGAACGCGTGTATGTGCTCCTCTTTGCGCAACCAACCGGACCGAGTGACCCGGCATCAAAAATAAATTACCATTGTTGGTGGGGATACGGTAGCAAAGCACATTGGGGTGAATAGGGGAGGGGGGAGGTTGTTGTTTACAAAAATCTGCCCGGAAAAATGAAATTTGCATTTTATTTATGTACCCCATTCCCCTCTAGCCCGTTTCAAAAATCCATCAATCTCAGCGCCGACAGGAAAATAGAAAACAGTCCATTAGGCAGTGGATAAAGAGCCTATGTGTGATGTTTTTTCTTTTTCTGTTTTGTTTTGCAATTTGCTTTCTTTGTTTCTGGCTTGCATCATCGTTGTCAGCAGCAACATCAACAACAACAACAACAGCAAAAGTAAATTAAAATTGAAGTTAAATTGAAATCGACATCAAAATCAAAAACCGCTCTAGATTTTTGTATTCTACTCAAGACGTTGCTATTGAAAAAAAAAGACATTCAGAGATCAGACTATGTAGAAGTGAGAATTGAATGCAGGAAAACACGTAGATGGATAAAGCTCAGAAAACTACAAAAAAAAAAGTGCTCAAGGTGATAGCATCCCAAAGAATTTTGGGCGTGGATTTCGCAAATAGTCCGTTTAAAATTGCAATTAGTCTTTAAAATTAGCTATCAGCCATAAAATAGGGTTTAAAGTCATTACTAGCGTTTAGTTTTTAGTTTGCGCCCAGTCGGTAAGTGGCGCAAGGTAGGCGTGTGGGTGGCGGGAAGGTAGCAGTAATCGGCGCGCCATCGGACTGGGCCAAAGAAAACGGTTAATAGCCAATAATTATCTGAGTAATGATGCGAATTGCAGAAAAGGTTTTTAAAAATTGCCTTAAAACTCCTAAACGTGGCTTTGAAATGTTCAAATTAAGTTAAAAATTATTTACAGTTTCCCTAATTTTTGAACTACCAAAAAAAGTTATCATTCTTGAATTTTCAAGATCAACACAATCGGAAAATTAAAAACAGAACAAAAATGCCTAAAAATATCGAAAAAACACAAGAAAGTCTGCGAACAGTCTGCAAAAAGTCTACAAAAAGTTGACCAAAAATATGAAATGACATTATTTGTACCAAACAGTCTGCGGGTTTTTATCAGACTGCCCATAATTTTTGCTAAGCATATAAAATACAAACAGCCGATACAACAGTCTGCGAGCAGTCTATAAACAGTCTACATTTGTTTTTGCCCTGGCGAGTTTCCCCCAAGCTCTGAAGTGCCAAACTCCCGTCACCCACTTGCCAGGTTCTTATTCTCTGTCTGATCATGGCCTTCGGATTGCCATCGACGCAACACACACACTCAAGTATTTTTTACGACTTGGTCATGGCGCCCGACGCACGACACCTGCGCTCAAGTCGTTAGTTCTGACACCACCACTCGAAAAACGAACACCTGTGCGATGCGGTCCTTCTGTTTTCGGGTGGGGGCGGGCGCGCCTGACCTCTCCGCTCGCTCGCACCCGTTATCCACCTGTCAGCCCCGATTTGGATAAATGTATGTGTGTATATACAATTGCAGACTACCCTGGGATTAGGAGGGGAATGGTGTGAGGAACACGGGTCAAGGGAAGAGATGGGTAATTTGGCTTGGCAACTTTCTCGGAACTCACCAGAATCGTGACGGATGGTTTGGAGACGATTGACCAACGATTTTGTTCTTTCTTTTTCCTTATGAATAGTGGTTCCGGATACGCATTGATAGGCACTAGTTTGAGAATACTTTGGTTAAGAATAGGGGAGCTTGGAGCTCAAAATATGGACGAAAAATCAGAAGAGAAGAGCGCGATTGTTGTGGTTGCTGTGGGCACCAAACTCACGAATGTCGCGTTTAGGGCGACGACAACGGCGGTGGCGGCGGCAAAGAGGAGGGGAGCGGAGAGGGGTGGAGCCAGCAACCGGAATCGATGTAGAACCAATAGGGAAAAGGCGGAGCGTCGGATTGTCACGTCAACTTCACGTTGGGATCGGAGGAGAGCTCTCTCTCTCTCTCTCTCTGTGCAAGCTTCAGATGTGATGTGATGTGTACAGTAAAAGTAAAGTAAAGTACATTGTTAATTCGATTGGGGAGCGAAGCTATGCCAAGGAAAGTAAAGTTTTGCTAGACAGATATTTCCACTTTGAAAAAAATAACAAAAGTGTAATTTCTATATTTTCTACACAAAATTTTTGCAGAGATATTTCCTGCTCACAGCTAAAATTCGGGGGCTCAGTAATTTTAGGTGTTCAGTAGGTGGGTGCTCTAAGAATCTGTCTCAAATCTTAAGAAAACAAAACAAAACAACAACAATTACCCTTTCAATCCACTTGTCTTTTTTTTAATTCAAAAATAAATTTATGTAGCCCGTAAAGTACATACATACAATCTGTCCTGTTTCTTCATTTGCCAGACATTTTTCTTTGGATTAAATTTTTTTTTTTTACCTACATCACCATCCCGTGCTTCCAGACGTCACTTCTCATGAGCCTCCATGTAGAATACGACCCAAAACCATCTCCCTCCAGCTACCGTAATCAAGGGTCAGAACGAACGGAAGAAGAAAAGGAAGGAAAAATGGAACACACATCTGTCAGCACCTGTTTCGTGTCAGCATTTTTTATGTTTCTGCAGGTTCACATGAATTTCGTCATGCTCTTTTTTTCCTTTCTTCGTCGTCCAATTATTACGAAATATTATGCCGGACACTTCCAAACACACCTTGCCAACAGACAGGTTTCTTCTAGTTTAGTTTGATTTTTTTTTTCTTGTTCTTCTTGATGTAAAACATCGGGATCTTTCGAGCGGGTTGTGTAAAACGGTCATAAAATGGGAAAAGAAAACGAAGAAGCAAAAAATCAGGCTGTATATATGGATATACTTGGTACTTTTATGTACATACTTCTTCCGGAAATGGATATGAATGCTTTTGGCAAAATGGTGAACAAGACCCATAAAATCAGTCAAAATGGCAGGCGGATTGTCAAAAAGGAAGAAGGAAGGAGAAAAGAACCAACCGTAGCACCATAATGGGCCCGGCCCGAAAGTAATTTTACGACCCTTTCCATCACCATCATCATCCTCATCATCATCATCATCATCATCGTCGTCGGCGTCATCCGTTTCACCACCACCACCAGCCAATGAAACGAGCTTTCTTAGGACCATAGACCGACCGGAAGATAATCGTCTCATTGTTCTGAAAGAAAGAAAGCCAGCACCGGGCACTGCGACGTTTTACAACCCGCCATACTCGCCTGGGAGAGAGAGAGACAATCAAAACCAATCCAAACCAACCACTCTTGAAAATAGGAATTGAAATGGATCGCAATTTTTATGGTAGATTCAAACAACCTCTAGCTTCTGGCTTTAAGGTCGGTCGTGTTCTTGAATTATTCGGTTATGTATGTATCCAATCCTTTCATCTATTCAATTCTACTAATGGACTGACTGACAGACTGACTCTCCTTACCATGACAACCGACCGAGGGAAGAAAATTTCCCTTCTCCACTTGTCTGAACCAGTTTTATATGGGTCCGAAATTAACTATGCGTGGCCACAGGTACGCCTTATATGAATAAAAGTGTTTTGGCGCCACCGCCATAGGACGGTCGCAGCTAACCTCTTTCTTCTTCTCCTTCTTCTTTTCCTCGATAATTATTATTTCACGGTTTGTGAATTGAATTGAATTGAATTGAATGGAATTGAATTGTATTGGATTGTATTGGATTGTATTGGATTGTATTGGATGGAATTGAATCGAATCAGATCGAGAATTTCAGGAAAGTGGGATAAAAATAAAAACAGCGAAAAATAAATAAATCAAAATCAAGACACCACCAACAGTAGCAATTAGTGGGAATTTAGTTGAAAGAAAGAATCTTAATTTCTCCCTTGCTGCCTCGTTTTCAAATTGACGGTTACAGATCCTATTCCAAAAAAAAAGGAAAAAAAGAAAACAATCATTGTCATTCTGAGCGATAAATTGTTGGGATGGTTGAATTGAGGAAAAATAAACGGAAAATGAACAAAAATGAACAAAAATTTCCGAATTGAACATTGATCCTCTGGCGGCGGGTGGCGGGTACGGTGGATTTTTCGATTTCCTGCCTACCCCTGGCAACTTGTCAATCTTCTTCTGTCGTGCGCTGATATTTCAATCAACATCCAATTTCCTTTTTTGACAGACAGGAGGGAGGCCTAACATGAATCAAGCTGAGCTCTCGACTCACCCGAGCCAGCTCCGATGTCTTTGTTAATAAATCTCCTAAAGAAGTTTCAAACGAAATTCTCCGGTAGTCGGTTGATCAAACACAAAAACAATAGAAGAAGGATGATGAAGGAGGATGTAACAAAGAGAAGGGTTACTCAACAAGAGCCCACCCTCTTTGGCGGCTCCATGCTGAGAGTTATGTCATAGCACAACGGAAAGACCTGTTCAAGTGAAGAATGGTCCTTCCTTCCTTCTTTGCTTCCGTTCGGTTCGGTTCGGTTCGGTACGGTTCGGTTCGATTAAGAGAGGAGAGCAATGAGGTGTCAGTTTTCAAGCAGTGTTTTGGTAGGGGAGGGGGTCAACCTTTTAATTATCTCGGCTCGAGAATCTTTTGAGCAAATCCTGTTCTAATTTGAATTCTCGGTCATTTTCAACGGCTAATAGCCATAACACAAAGACCGTCAAGTCCCTCGCCCCTTCGGCTCTTCCCGTGGCGTTAAAAAAGGCAAGATCTCATCCATACATAGACCTCAAAATATTTAATTACTGTCCTCAATTTCTCCGATTTATTTCTTCCCATTTTCATCCTCTCATCGCGCGGGCGCGCGACGTCCGTGCGTGCCTCTCAGTTACCACCTCGTCGTTTTAATGGGTATGCAAAATGAAAAACGGGACGACGACGTTGGTGGTAAACTGACACACACAGGTCTTTGTTAACTGGATTTCCAAGGGTAAAAGAAGAGGGGGATCAAAAATCTTCTCCAAGATCTTTGGCAGTTTTGATTAATTATGGGGTTATTCATGACAAGAAAAAAAGGAATTTTTCCGTTTTTTTCCTTATTCAAGAGAGGAAAAAAATGGAAAAAAACCGTGGCCTTCAGGAGTTTTTTTCCGCTCGTTTCTTAGGCCACCTCGGCCCTCCGCAGCGGGACCCATCGCTTGAAGAAAATGCACGCGCCTTTAAACTCGACGAATTTCTTCGGGATTTTTTGTTTTAAATTTAAATTTTAATCTATTTCTCTGTATTTTTACTCATTATTTTCCAATTTTTTTTGTTAAAATAATTTGTTTACTACATTTTTTTATCAATTTCTCATATTATGTGTGTAGTCTCCCAATTTTTCTCGTCAAAAACGCATTTTCCTGAATTTTCTGATTTTATAAAAATAATTCTAACAACGGTTCATTCTTCTTTTTTTTTCAATACTCTCAAATTGTAGGTTCTGTTGAACATATTCTCTTTTTGACATGAAATTTGTTTAACGAATTATAGTTCAGAATGTCCAATTCTGGCGCACAGCACTTACGAAGACGACACAATCAAAGCGGAGCCTGCCGTCGTCAACATCAAATTTTACTTTTTCTCCCGATTCGCTTTATCTCCTGACAATTCTGCACCTTCATCTACCACAATTAGGATTTTTATTAATATGTATTTTCTTTTCTTTTTTTAGAATTTTCCTCTTTTTTTGGTTTTTTTTTTCTCAGAGTTTTCTTGTTTTTTTTTCAATCAGATGTTTTTAAATGTATATTATTTTTACTTTAAAACTTTATCTCTGAAAATATATATTTTTTTAACGAATGAATGTAATTTGCGAAATGGATTCGTCCAACAGCCGCATGTGCCAACGAAAAATAAGCGAAATCGTGTGAAAAAAATGCTATCGGTCCCTTTGAATTTTTATTCAGATGATTTGTCAATGGCATCTAAAAATTTAGCTCTTCAGTTAAGCTATAAATTATGTTCCAGTCCTGAAGACGACGATCTCGTTGTCCTTAAGCGCGACAGTTTCAACTTCTTCAAGTCGAAGGATACCAGTCTGTGGGAAAATGGTAACATTGAAGTAGGAATTTACAAAAAAAATTGGAAAATAATGAGGAAAAATGGAGAGAAATAGATTAAAATTAAAATTTAATGCAAAAAATCCCGAAGAAATTCATCGAGTTTAAAGGCGCGTGCATTTTCTTCAAGCGATGGGTCCCGCTGCGGAGGGCCGCGGTGGCCTAAGAAACGAGCGGAAAAAAACTCCTGGAGGCCACAGTTTTTTTCCATTTTTTTCCTCTCGTGAATAAGGAAAAAAACGGAAAAATTCCTTTTTTTCTTGTCATGAATAACCCCATTACTGACATGTACCCGTAATGAGCAATGAGACAAAATGAAATATTGTACATATTCACAATGATATGAATTAAAGATGAAGCACACACACATATTTCTATGACAATTTCTATTTCTATTTCTTATTTCTCTCTTTTTTTGTAGCATATTATGAAATTTAATTGAAAGACAAAAATATATGAAAATGTATAAATTTATCGAGTTCAATGAGCCAGTGCCAATAAGTAGAATCAATATAAAATTGGCTTTCTCTGAAATTAATAAACAATAGTTTCAGCCTAGAGTCTCTCCCCCATACTTGACTTCTAGCATTCTCAATTTTCAGCACAATCACATCCTTTCGGGGAACTTTCTTCCAGTCGATCTTTGCGCCCGGTATAACCAAAGACTCTGATTCTCCAAAACCGGTCAAGACGACGTCGGTGCCGAGAATTGCTACAGTAGTCTGAAAATGGGTTTTTTTTTGTGGAAAAAGAAGGAAAAGGGTCGGAAGTTATGTTTTACACGTCGTATGTAGGAATGAGGGTAGTACATAGTTACAAGGGACGGAAATGGGTTTTTAAAGTGGAATGGGTTTTCAGAAGATTTTGGCAAAGATATTGGGGGTAGCAAGGAAAGCGGAAATGGTGAATTGGGGGTCCTAACTTGGGTATGTTAATATTTTTGTTTGCTATAAAAATGTGATTTTTTTAATTGTTGTCAAAAATCTTGTTCTATTTGTTTTGAAAATTGCATCATTATGTAAGAAAACTGATTTTCAGCTTTGTTCTTTTATCAATTTCTTTTCTGGAAATGTTAGCTATAAGCTGTTTTTGATGGCTACTCAGAGAATTATCGGCGTGAAGTCGGCCTGAAATGAGCAATTTGCCGCCGAAATCGGCAAATTGCCGCCGGGCAGGAAGTCGGCAGCTAAAAATGCATAACCCGGCGTGATGTCGGCACGAACTCGGCAAGTTGCCGACTTCCGGCCGCGGGCAGGAAGTCGGCAGCTAAAATTGCATAACCCGGCGTGAAGTCGGCCTGAAATGAGCAATTTGCCGCTGAAATCGGCAAATTGCCGGCGGGCAGGAAGTCGGCAGCTAAAAATGCATGACCCGGCGTGATGTCGGCACGAACTCGGCAAGTTGCCGACTTGCCGCCCGCGGCAACTTGCCGATTCAGGCGTCAAATTTCCGACATATGGGGTATTACTGACGCATAGCAGTGCGCTGGCGCACAATTCTTGTTGCCTTTTCTTTGTACCTATTTCACGATTTTTACACCGCGTTTAATGTAATTCTATATTTTTCAACGTCGGTATTAGAACTGTTCCGAAATAGAATTGTTCCGAAATAGAACCGCGTGAAATAGAACCCAGTCAATAAATCGAAAACAGGTCACGCCACTGAGTGGAACTTTTTCTGTTTGGCTTTTTATTCAATAGTCTTCACCCAACTGTGCTAAAACGCGCTAAAACGATGTACAGTTCTATTTCACACGGATCTATTTCGCGTCAAGTTCTATTTCGGCACGGTTCTATTTTGATAAGGTTCTATTTCGAGGAGCGCCTATTTATCAGATAAGTCCCCCACTTTTTCCTTTTTTTCCATATCAATATCGCCTTCCGCTATACCAGAATAGCCCCCCCCCCCCTGATAAGAATAGCCCCCACCGTATCAGAATAGCAAAACAACAAGCGAAAATCGACCGACATCGAAGAGCAATCCCAATTAATAGAAGTCTCTAATAGAAGCTCTTTCTACCATTTTTGTCGCTTTCCGAATAAGGAAAAGCTTCGAATCAGAATTTTATCAAGACAGAACTGTCCCGAATCAGAACCGTTTTCTTTCCAAATGGATACGTGTCAAAAGTGTTGTATAATAACAAGGTAAATCAAATTCTCCAGTGCAAAACAAGTATTTCTAATACCGTATTTATTCTATTTGCCGGCATGCCGGCTTATTGTTTGAACCTCCTGCTTGAATACCGGCCAGTTAGAGTAAATATCATATAATTCATTTCCGACATTTGTGGCTCATAAAATCTTTTTTTTTCTTTTCCAATCATGTTGCTGATTTCACCTTAAAAAATCCACGAAAAACTGGTGTCACCACGCTACGCCCCGCCTCATTCCCGTGCAAAACATAAGGGTCGTCGGAACCCGTGAAGTGTCGGTCCACAAGAGAAGGTATACCCGCCGTCAACGCTGTTGTTGCAAGGGACTGGGTTAAAGAATTCTGAACGGTGGGTGGGGAACTCTGGAGGAAGGCTCCGTGGCACGGTGCCACAGAGCTCACCGGCTATTTTTGGTTTTCTGTATACATGGTGCTCGTTGAGCATCTTGAGTGAAATCAGTAAAAAAGGAAATTTCAGGTAGTCTAAAAAAGCTTTAAAAAAAGCGGCAAATTGCCGTTAAAGGCGGCAAATTGCCGCGAAAATCGGCAAATTGCTGCCCCTATGCGGCAATTTGCCGCCGCGATCGGCAAATTGCCTCCCCTCGGCGGCAATTTGCCGCCTAAATCGGCGCCTCGGCCCACAGGAGGCGGCCAGGCCGCCGATTTCGACGGCAAATTGCCGCCGAGGGGCGGCAAATTGCCGATAATTCTCTGAGTAACTCCCGCGTGCACACTGTTTGTTGCCGAAATGGCGCCACATATTCGCCAGTAATGGCTAGTAGATGGCTAATAGCCATATAACTGCCTACGTTCGCCATATCGGGGTCAAACTCCTGCCGATTAGGAGCAAACTGTGCGCCAGTAACGGCCAACTGCTATTTTAAACGGCGAACGTTAATTTTCTGTGTCTAATAGCCATATAATTTCCTATATCCGCCATATCCGCGCCAAACTTTTGCCGATTACGAGCCAACTATAGGCCAGTAACGACTAACGGTAATTTTCTACGGCTAATAGCCGACAACTGTTTTTATCCGCCAATTCGGCGCCAAACTCCTGCCGATTTTCGCCTAACTCGCTCCGGTTTCCGATTAGAAGCCAAATATGCGCCAGCAATGACTAATAGCCATTTTCAAAGACTTATCGCCATTAATCTGCCTGAACCTACCATATCTGCGCCAAACTCTCATGAATACCCATTAGGAGCCAAACATGTGCCAGCTACGGCTAATAGCCTTTTTTTTTAATATTTTTTCCACTCACCCTTTCAGTGGTTTTCACAGATTTCAGCTCAAACTTCTCTGCCGACGTGCTCAAAATCCACGCATAAACCGTCGTCTCCTTCTCCACCTGCCGATTGAAAACTTCCGCCTCTCGATACTTTTGCACACGGTTACTCGACCCAGGCCGATATCTGGATGTGTACCTGCATCAAATTTCCTTTCCCTCTCTCTCACTCTGTTTACCACCGACTTAACTTACCAAACATTTGGCGCATTCGTGTCATTTTGAAATATCCACGGCTTGGTGCCAAACAACGCCTCGGAATGGACGTCGATAAATCTGAAATGTGTGCCAATCCAATCTAGACGTTTGTTTGTTTATTTGTAGTCTCTGTGCCTAGTCATCCGTTCACGCAGAAGCACATCCCCCGTATCAATTACCTTCCGATTTCGGCGAGTCGATCCTCGAAAATTGGCGGGATGCGGCCATGCATGTCGGGACCAATGTTCAAAAGAAGATTCCCATTGCAAGCCACTGTTCGCGCGATTTGCTCAATGATCTCATAGGCGGTGTAGACTTCGGAAGCACGCATGTTTCGGCGATTTCCCCACGAATGTTTGTCAAGTGTCATGCAGTTTTCCCATTTGCGTGCCAACAGAGTGCCGGGATCGTAGTGGTCCGAGTAGGTCATAAATCCTCCGTGCTTGCCCATTGTTCCAGCGCCCCACCTGTCGTTCACGACCACATCATCTTTCACGGGGCTGGAACATATTGGGTGGTGGTGCAAATAAAAATTGTGGTCCAAGTCAGAACGTGAACAAAGTACATGCCACCTTTTTCCTATTTTATATCGAATTATGATAGGGATAGTGATAGTGATAGTGATAGTGATAATAATACAAATACTCATACTCATACTTATACTCTTATTCATATTCATACAAACCTAGAATTGTACAACCAGGCCAAAAAATCCTTTGCCCGCCAATAATCGTCCGACTTGTCCCATTCTCCATCACTCCAAACAACGTCTGGGCGGTACTTAGTGACAATCTCGATCATTTGTGGGTAGGAGACTTGCTGAAAGAATTCGAAACAATCCAAAACAAAATCCCAACAAATCTGTCCAAAAGATCAATTCAATAACAATTAGCGGAAAGCTGGCCTCCTTTTCCATACCATACCCGACTCTATTCATTTGTCGCGGCCAATTTCCGGCGGAGACTGACTGCCTAACTACAGAACATTATTTCAATTATTGTTATAATTACAATTATTATTGTTGTTGTTGCAGCACTCACTTCTGGATAGAGTGTAGTATTGAACTTTCCATCATCCAGGAAGAGCGGGTTGAACCATTCGAATTGCGAAAAATACAGGCCAAAGTGGATTTTTGTTTGTTTGAACGCGTTGCGAAGTTCTCCGACTATATCTCTTTTCGGGCCAATGTCCACGGAATTCCAATTCCAAGAGGTTTTACTAGGCCACATTGTGAAGCCTTCGTGGTGTTTGCTGGTGAAGACAAAATATCTGGAAACAGGGGGGAAATTGAATAGAAGGGAAGGGAGTGAAAAAGGATAATTTTTGAAAAACCTGGCACCAGAAGATTGGACAGCTTGAACAAATGCATTGGGGTCAAAATATTCAGCGGTGAACTGGAAAAATAAAGTGTTTCAAATGGATTGGCTGTTTTCTTGGAAAAGTTCGTCATAAAAAAAGAAAAATTGCACGAAAACTAAGATTTTCATGCCTATGGTTCAGAGATGTGGCCTAACGACCGCTTGCTGACCTAGACGAGGAGCGAGGGACGGACGGCAATTGGAACTCAATTGCAAATTTTTCAGGTTTTTGAGCAGTTTTTTCATAAGAGTGAATTTCATCCACAGTTGATGAGGAAAATGCAAAAAAAAGTAACAAAATAAAAGAAAAAAATTAAAAAATTAAATCGAAGCATCATAATTTTGAATTGCAGCCTGTCGGTTTCTAGGCCAGCCGGCGAAAGCTAGGCCACTCCTCGTGTAGTCTTTGTATTTGTTTTAACCATTTTTTTTTCAAAATTCAGCAAAAATCCTGAACAACTCAAGACAAAATACTATTTTTTTTAACCTGGAAAACCGAAGCGCCTTATAAATTTTTGAATGGAAAAAAATGTTTTCCTTGAAACAAAACGTTCTTTTTTTGCCTCGAAACTGCGTTTGACACGCCACATTATACGGTACACACCACACCATTCAAAAGTTCAAAAAAAAAACACTAACATCCTTGGCAAAGTCGGCGTACGTCGTTCCGGGTTTGTAGTTTTTCTCCACAAAGTTTACAACATCCTTATCGGGCTGTGTTCCCTTCCAATACCACCACATCCATTCGGATCTGCGTTAACAGTCTTTTTTTTCGGTTGGATTTTCTCAAAGATTGCATTAGAATGCCATAGGAAATTGAAACACCAAAAAAAAGAGAGAGAAGAATTGTTTTATTCCATTTCCCTTTCTAAAAATGAAACTTTTTATCATTTCGCTATCAGTCTCGAAATGCGGGAATTATTGACGGCGTACAGTGTAAGATGTGGGGAAAAAGTTCCTGGTTTTTTGTTTCTTTGGTTGAACAAGGAATTTTGTTGCAAACAAACAATCAAACCTGTTTCACTTTTTTGGAATTTATCACATTTCACTCTACATATATCCGTCCCAAAATAAAGATTAAACTGTTTACCTAAACGCTGGAACCGAGTAAAGTCCCCAGTGACAAAAAATTCCAAACTTTGAGTCATCATACCAAGAAGGGAGGGGTCGATTGTCAAGTGATTGCCAATCGGGCTGAAAAAAATACGAAAAAAATTATTGTAATGCGTTGACTGATTTAATCATTATCAATGTTCTCATCTAGGTGTACCTTACCGTATATTTGGAAACGACTGGAAAAACTGTAATAGAAAATAAAAGTAGGCGAAATGTTTGGAGCATTTGGTAGATCAGGAGCAATGGTGGAACAAATGTTGTTTATTCTGCCGATTCTTCCACGAGGTTGTGATATCCGTTAACTCTTTGAGGTGTGTAATGTTTGGGGTAGGATGAAAGTTGCAGTGTTCTTGATTTTTAAAAAGATAGAGGGAAAACATGGAAGGACTCCGGATGGAAGCAGACGCTTTGCTTCTGTGAAAGTCTGTCAAAGTTGGAGAACTTGATGACTAATAGCCATTTTCGTTGGCTATATTCTGCTTGCATGTCGATTAGCGGCAAACCCACGTCAAATTTAAGCCGATTTTCGCTGAACTCACGCCGCTCGCCGATTATGTGCTACCTACGTGCTAGTCATCTGAGGTATTCGATGATTCGAGACGAAACGAACGAACGAGACGAGACGATGAGACGAAACGAGAAGAGCCCGTCTTTGCCAGGCTCTTCTCTTCTCGTTTGGTTCGAAAACTGAAGTTTTCAAAAATTCCCTGCGTAGAAACTAAAAAATAAGAAGTATGATGATTTCTACTTTCGATGAAACGAAATTCAATAAAATGTAAAATTCCGTAGATTTTTAAAGTTCTGCCAAAGCCAGCCAAAACCTTGTTTTTCAGGAAGTTCACTGACGTCTTTTTCACCTCTCCATCATGCCCTTTCCATGCAAACTGTCTTCCTAAAAAAACCAGAAGAAGAGAAATCAGCCAATAGTATCTCTCTATCAGTTTTTTTTCAAGCAGACCTTTGTTTCTCTAACTTCATGTGATAACGGTTGCCATGACGTACCTAACCCCAGGACAACGTAGATCCATTATTAACGAGGAGACGAAGACGAATAAACAGATTGCCAATCCACAAACCGTTTTTGTGTAACGTTTCGGTAACTATCAACACTGTAAGGTGTATAAAAGCGCGCGTCGTTTCATCCAATGTATCAGTTCCATTCCTTTTCTGGTGTTCTGAAAGGTAATCATTGCTTTTCTATTTATTTGTTTAACTATCAATATCAATAGCACTATCTTCTTACTTTTTAGTGTATGTAGTCCATTAATTTCAGATGACGATGGATAAGAAATTCGAAACCGAGAAGGTGAAGCGTTTCGCTTTCTTCGGAATCACCGTTTCTACCGTCTCCACTCTCACCGCCATCGTTGCCGTGCCAATGCTCTGTCTTTACCTCCAAAGTGTGTCCTCTTCGCTTCAAGATGAGGTCAACTTCTGCCGCGTCAAAGCCTCTTCTCTTGAACACGAGCTTACCAAGCTCAACGTTGTTCGTGCTCCAAGAAAGGCTCGTGCTGCCGAGGGAACTTGTTGCTCTTGCGGAGTTGGACAAGCTGGACAACCAGGACCACCAGGATATGACGGAGTTCCAGGAAAGGACGGAGGCAACGGACGCCCAGGAACCCCAGGACAGGACGCCGATGGAGATGACTACAAGCCAGATGCCTCTCAGTTCTGCTTCGATTGCCCAGAAGCCCCAGCTGGACCAGCAGGACGTCCAGGACCAGACGGAGAGAACGGAAACGCCGGAGAGCCAGGACGTGACGGACTTGCCGGACGCCCAGGAGCTCGTGGATCGCCAGGACCACGCGGACCAGCTGGAAACCCAGGAACCGACGGACCAGCCGGACCAATTGGACCACAGGGAGGATCCAATGTTGTTCCATCCCCAGCCGGAGAGCCAGGACAGCCAGGAGCCCAGGGACCAGCCGGACCACAAGGACCAGCCGGACGTCCAGGACGCGATGGACAGCCAGGAGTTCCAGGAGAGCAAGGACCAAATGGACCAGATGGAGTCCCAGGAAAGTCTGGATCTGACGGACAGCCAGGAGCCCCAGGAAAGGAAGGATCCCGCGGAGGATGCGACCACTGCCCACCACCAAGAACCGCTCCAGGATATTAAATTTTCGACTAGTAGAACTTCGGCTGAATACTGCCATCTTCTTTCGCTTTCACTTTTTTGTTTTCTATTCCATTGTTCGGTTTTTGAAACCCATCAATCAAAATAAACTTTCATACCACGAATGAGTACTGCCAGAAAACAAAAGTTTGTAAAAATATAAGCCCAATGCGGGGCTCGAACCCGCGACAACCAGATTAAGAGTCTGGTGCTCTACCGACTGAGCTAACCGGGCGGCGAAAGCAAGTGGGGCGCAAACATGTAATATAATGGCGGAGTGTTGGAAAGGAAAGAAAATAAAATTTTGAGAGATAGAAAGACAGACACATGTTGCAATGTGGTGGGCTGTCAAACACTCTCTTCTCCCGGCACTTCCAAGTGGAAAACATTTGAATTTGAATATTATAAAAAGACGCATCTCTAGAATTTATAAAAATCATAATCCTTATCCTTATCAAAATTTTTCCTTCGATTCATCAGGAAAATTTGCAAACCAACAAGACAACTTGACAATATTAACAATCCAATGCCTACTAAAAGATACATTACTTCGAGAAAACGTTGCTCAGTTCCTATCCAAGACGGGTGAAGTATCCAGAAAAATTTTTCCATTCGGTACTCGGCGTTTTGAGAATTGGTGGGCCAGTCTGAATTGGGAATTGTTGAATTTATAAAAAATTTCTCCGCAGTTTGTTTCAAAGCGTGTTTTATTCCACCCTCCGTTCGCAGCCTACCCCTTGAAACGTTTTCTTTCCGCCTTACAGAATTTTTTTTTCAAAATACCGCGCAATGCTTTACAACGATGCTCCTAAATTACGCACTCGCCCGTTGTTTATCGTAAATCCAAATGATTTTTCGAAAATTTTCCCAAGCTTTACTAATATTTAGCGCTTTTCGCCTATCATTTAAGTTGATATATTTGCAGAACTTTTTACAAAAAAACCGTCAAATCAACTAATTTTCGAGGTGTCCAAGTTGGTTTCCCGCTCTATCGACAAAAAGAGGTTAGACGGTTAGAAAAAACTCAACATTACGGCAAAGCAATGATGCGTAGGAAACAAAGTATTTACTTTCGCCCCGCTTCATCGGTCCCGCGAACTTTCAAATGTTTTTTTTTTCAAATTTTTTCTAAACACTCACAGACATTATCCACGTACAACCGATAAACCCCAGGCATCAATCCTCTTGGATGTTTCTTCTCATCCAAAATTCTATAAAACTTTTTGAAATTCTTATTCGTCGTTGACTCTAGCCACTTCAATAATGTGATATTACGGTACCCTCCCATCTCGCAAATGTGTCGTTTCCATCCAATTGGTTTTACAGTGTTTCGATACTAAAAATAGCGATTTGTGAACAGTTCTTTTAAAAGCGTACCATATCAGTATCACACAAGTTATCAGTTTTCTCATATGGTTCGAGAACTTGTTGCTGCAGTCTTTTAGAGATCACGCCCTCTTCTTTCCAAAATAACGATTTTCCGTTTTTAGACAGCAGAAAGCTATCTGAAATTGTTAAATTTTTAGTGTTATTTCAACAACAAAACAAGAAACAGTACCATTAAACATAATAGCAGCTGCGCCACCAGTTGGAGCATAATATTTCTGACCTTTTGCGCAGTAAGGTTGAAGGGAAAACGGAGAAAGTTTAGTTGGATTCTCACATGAATACTTGCTCAGTTTCCACTTGTCGCACGCATTTTCCGGCGGGTACGTTCCAAGTCTTCCAAAGATTTGAGGATTGCAAAATGCCGAGTTCAAAGAGCGGTGCACCAGAAATGTGTTTCTGAGCTCATAGTAAAAGTAAACAGGAAGAGGCATATAAATTCTGATTTCAAAATCCACGTAGCCTTTTGTCTCGTTGTCGTAACGGATTTTCTTTAGGATCACTGGAAAGTTATATATATATTGTCCATTCGCGAAAAAAGCAAGTGCGCTCCACAAAACTTAGTACTTCGTGGATTTTATTTTCATCTCCAAATTATTTCATTTCACGTTGAATTTACACGTTAAATGAAATAATTTGGCGACGAAAATGAAATCCACAGAGTACTAAGTTTTGTGGAGTGCACTTGCTTTCTTCGCGAATGAACAATATCTTTCTTATATATATTACGCTATTCAAGTATGTCCGTCTGTTCGCTTGGAAGATAGCCCGCCCGTATTCCTCAAAGAGAGAGCATCAGGGTTATGGGAACTATTTTTAACCACGTCTTTGGATCAACAAAACTCAACAGACCTCAGGAGGAATTGAACCAGGGAGTGCAGATTGCAGTTTGCAACTCACTAGCTACTACACCAAGTGATACCGATTGCAAACGATATGAACTGATAATTAAATGTTCGCATCAATCGGTAGTTCAATTGGTTTTCACGTTTAACAATTATTTTTTGTTACTGCTACGACGAAAGTCGTATAAATATTTATTGTCGGCCCACCAAAATGATCAAACGCGATCTGCTGAAGAGTTTATGAGACGGAAGCGACAAAGCGAGACTCCAAAAGAAAGTGCCATCCGGAAAAAAGAAAGATCGGGAGTCCAGACGTCTTCGGAGAGCAGATTCTACCGAGAAGGAGAAAATGATGGAAAGGATCAGCAACTCGCAATCAAAATTGAAGAAAAGACTGTTTGAAACGCATGAAAGGGCCGAGGAAAGAAGAGCAAGTCTTCAAAGCAATTCCAAGGCTAAAAGAGCATCTGAAACCAAGGAGCAACACGCTGAGAGATTCACATACCATTCAACCAGATATCGGAATAAAAAGGATGAGAAGAATGCAACAACGGCCAAAGACGCATTTGGAGGTGGGAGATAGCTCGGATGCTGACAACTTCCAGAGCAACATCCGACAGTTCAATTCGGCATTGGCTCTCGCATCAATGGGTGCACAGGTGGAAGAGTTCAGAGACTACGGACCTTACTCTTACAAGATCCATGAACAGATCTACCTTGCAGCTGGACCTCTCCATCCATCGACTGAAAAGGCCCTTCCCTATGGACAATTATACACCATGGACACGAAGCAGGCGGCTGAAGAGAGGCGCAGTGTTGCTCCGAACAAGAACTTAGCTGATCAGGAACGAGCTGGAAAGGACCTCGAAGGGATTAAGGACTTCAGAAAACTCACCTACATCGAAATGCCAGAGTGTTTCACCTTCGATAAGACCAGAGGAGAGTGGAAAACTAGAAAAAGAGTCGGAGAATGGACCATCCGAAGGATCTATGGAGTCTCTCCATAAGATCCTGAAAGATACGCTCTACGTCTTCTCCTTCTGTACACCAAAAGTGCCACCAGCTTCTCGGATCTGAAGACGACTAAAGACGACAATGGTATTCCAACTGTGCATGATACTTTTATCGAAGCAGCAAAAGCCCAAGGTCTTCTGAGCGACGATGCCGTTGTCATCAAGTCACTCGAGGAAATGGCCGCTTCTCACATGCCAGCTCAGCTGAGAGCAGCCTTCTCTGCTATTCTGGCCTGATCCGAAATTGGCGACACCCAAACTTTGTGGAATATCTTCACGAAGGACATGTCAGTGGATTTTCTGAATCGGGGACACGATCAGGGGGAATCAGAAGCACGAGAGACTACGACATTGATGAAAGATTGGTCCGATTGGGAAAATCAATAGATACTTTCACCACTGCACCTACTATTGTCATCGACAACTCTACTGACGATTCCGTTGATTTGGACTTCCACCTGGGAAGACGTACACAACGTGATCCTTCACATGCTCTCATCAATGAACAAAAACGTACAGTGCACCGCCTGGACAGGAATTGCCAGCACATTGCTCTCAAATGGCCGGACTTCTGCGTCACTGTTCAAACTGAAAATTGGAAACGATTCAAAGACGAGCAACCACAGCAAAGGAAGTAACGAGACAAAGAAGCTGAAAGAAATGGATGTGATCATCTGGGACGAGTGCTCAATGATCTCCAAAACTGCATTGCAGACTGCTGATTTCGTGCTTCGAGACTTGCCCGACTCTCCCTTCCTTTTCGTGTCAGATCCTTCCTGTTATCCGACGCGGAACCAAGACTGACCTCATCAACAACTGTATCAAGAACAGTTACCTCTGGAATCAATTCCAGAAGTTCTCGCTTCTAGATAACATGCGGATCATCAATGGAGATGCCAATTGGATCAAGTTTCTACTAGATGTTGGTGATGGAGTAGCAAACTACTATGAAGATCGAGTCACTCTTCTAGAAGGTCTCCCAGTTTTGGAAGATCTCGTGGATGATGTGTTTGGCGGTATGAGAGGAGACATTTCGGACGCCGGGACGAAGTTGAAGACGAGTCTACAAACAAACACATGACTACAGAATTCCTTAACTCTGTTCGGACATCTTCGCTTCCTCTTCACCGTCTTCGTCTGAATGTTGGCTCAGTCGTCATGATTGGGAAAATATGGACGTGAGCAGTGGAATGTGCAACGGCCTTTCGTCGAGAGTTTCAAGCGAAAGTGCATCCTCTATTCATTCGCCATAGGATCCAACAAAGGAAAGGACACCTTCGTGCCGAGGATCACCTGCTACGAGGACAAAAACCTTCCATTCCACCTCAAGAGAACACAGTTCCCGGTCAGTTGGCATTTGCCATCAGCATCAACAAAGCACAGGGACAATCGTTTGGAAGAGTTGGACTCTACCTCCCGGAAGACGTCTTTGCTCACGGACAGACATACGTTGCTCTTTCCCGCGCCAGATCAAAGAATGAGCTCTTAATCAAATATACTTCTGAGCGACTACTCAACGTCGTGTACAAAGAAATTCTTTGATCTTATTTTTTTTGAAAGTTCTTTTTAAAAGATAGTTCTGTTGTTCAAATAATTTTTTAGTGAATAAATTGTTGTTTTGAAACTAAAAAGGGTACTTTGAACTAGATCAAGCTTAATGATACGCCCAACCGAACAGCCGCCGCAGGCGGCTACTCAAGACTGATCGGCGCCGATAGGCGTCAGATCAGGCTTGTATATATATATTGTGTTTTATCAGTAGAAATTAAGTACCTTGTTGATTAGCAGACTTTAACAATAAAGATATTCCGATAAACAATAATCCAAAGAATACTGTAGTAGAAATGGCATGACTTTTAGTGGTCAAAAAGTACTTTCCTTCTAGCCGTTGTTGCTTTAACTTGTCGACTGAAAAGTATTTGTCAAAGTTGTTTGAAAAAAGGAGAAAATGCTCACCAAAGGTAGGCTCTTTTAATTTCGCATTTTCCTCTTCTTCCAACTCATCCTTAAACTTGGTGTCCTCGTGAAAAGTGACACCCATGAATAGTACAGTGAAGAAGGAAAAAAGAGGGAAGAGTGAAAGAAGACATGATATTTTCAGATGTGCAGTGTTTTGTGAATCATCATTGTTCCTTTCAATATTTTATTTTTATTTTGTCGAATAAAAATTGCATGTTCGGTCAATTTTTGGCTGTTCATTTTTTTTTAACTGCATATACATATTTAAGCTGAGACGAGGGTACCGTCAATTTATTTATAATTAGAAAAAACTGATGTCTGAAACTAAAAGAATGCTTGATTGGCAGCGTGCAATACGACACTCCACGAAAACAGTTCAGTCCAATCAGAAAACCTGGAATTGAAACAAGCGATATTTACAAGACGCAAAAATCGATTTCACGCGCTATTGTTCGTTCTCGAAAAAAGCAAGTGTGCTCCGCGAAACGTAGTACTTCGTGGGTTTCATTTTCGTCGCCAAATAATTTAATTTCACGTCGAATTTACACGTGAATTGAAATAATTTGGCGATGAAAATGAAATCCACGAAGTACTAAGTTTCGCGGAGCGCACTTGCTTTTTTCGCGAATGAACAATACAAGCTATTTTCCATGACTAACAGCCATTTTCCTATCAAAATTCGTTGAGAAATGTCTTACGTGGATCGGTGAATAAACTTCTGGGTGTTGGAATTAAGAAAAGAGAATTTATTGTGGATAATAAATTTTTTTCACCAAATTTTTGTTGGTTTCTCACGTGGTCTATCCTAAACCTACCCAAAAAAAAGTGACGTGATGTGGTGCAGATTGCGTATGGTTCTACCTGAGAACCTGTCTGCCACGTCATAGTATCTTCACAGCTACTTTCTTGGAACAATTACGTCATTGTTAATATTACAGAAATATTGTTTTAACAAGGTTTATTGATTGATCATTAATGTTTGTTAAAAATCTTTTTACTTATACGTCGGCTTAGATGCCAAAAAGTTACAAAAATCAGTTCTGATTCTAATAACAAGTGAACCACTATCCGCGAATCTCGATTGTTGTCAATTTGCCAATTATGTATGATGGTGATTGTTGATGTGACGTCATCTAAACGAGTGCAAACGAAGGAGAAGAAGGAGAAGGAGACGGAGAAGGTGCGCGCAGATGGCCTCCACCGTTACGTTAGTTACGCAATTCCTTGATTGCGTCGATTCACCACGCCCACTTTGCGTACCTTTATCCACACGCACTCACTATATCTCTTCTATCTTTTTGTCATATGGTTGTCTCTTTCTCTTCCTCTCGTACTTTACATCTTCTGGACGTCTCCTGTAGATTGATAGGGAATGTATCATTTTGCTACCCCCATTAATAATAATAATAATAAGATTGCATTGATTTTCTCGGTGATGTTTAAAATAAAAAAAAATACGAAGAGCACTTTCTTTGACGAACTCGAGCAGCAGTGGGTAAAGGCTATTACTATGTGTTATTAAGCGTCTGAATATATTTGAAATTCCGTTCCCATAGCGTTTCCACAGCTCATACTTACTGAACCGATTTCACCTAGCTGGAGGGAATCGGTTGAGTTTAAAGCAGGCTTGGGCAATTTGAGGACTCTGGGACGTTTCGAAACCTGCTACTTCGAAACTGGGACGTATTAAAGTTTCAAAACGTCTTGTTTCGAAACTTCCCAGAGCCAATTTGAGATGCACCAGGAAAAAAGAATGAAACTCAGACCGTCCATTTATTTCAAACGCTAATTTGCGCAGAACTGCTCAAAAAAGTGGGGTGGAGTGCGTTTCAAGTTTTCATGGCTTCTTTGAAAGCCCACTGCTGCAGCTCCACTTTCTCAAAGATCACGTTTTAAAATTATATGCTAAAAAGTACTTTTATCTCTGTTCCCAGAATTGTATCTTTCCTTTTCCAAAATTCTTTCCTCACTAACATACCTCTACAATTTTCAGCCGGGTATTGTTAAACACGGGTGTATCGGTGATGTCTTGTTCTAAATTATTGGATCTTCCATTTGTCGCTTTGCAAAACATATTTAAACAAATGGACCCAGCTGACTTGTAAGTTTACTCTTCCACAACATCTAGAAGCTGAATTTTTTTCAGAGTGGAACTTTCTTTATGCTCTACTCGACTTATGCATTTAATCACTTTGACTCAATTTCATCCCACTTATTGTAATTTGACGATGAGAACATCTTTCGATAGAAAAACTGAAATTGAAATTGGATTTTTGGATTCTTCCAAAGTTTCGTGGCAGATTGTGCAGAATACGTATACGAAGAAGAAGAAATTGTGCGCAGGAGCGAAAATTGAAAAGCGTAGTTTATGGAATGGAATCGCCTTCAAGTCTAGGTACTGTAGCTAAAGAATTGTTTTATAATGGATTCATGACAAACCAGAGATTTATTTTTCCACGTTAATCGTATTCTCCAAATCGTGGCAAGACCAGCTAACTTTCGTCTCAAAATTTACCGCGGAGGATCACTCTTTCATGAATCCATAATATCATTTATTCAAATGGTTTCGCGCGCTACCGATTACGTGCCGTTTTTGTTACCTGCGAATATTCGTTTTACTCAATTCCTCGTTTGGTTTGCACTGGGTGCTGGCGACTGCCTGTTTTCAAAAGTTTTTTTTTGCCGCCGACGACCACGCGCTGCGGTTGCGTCGCGTGCTAACGCTACGTCTCACGCTCTCTGCCTGAAAAATGCATTTCGGAAAACGTTAATTCGCATAAATTGACAGACTTTCAAGATTGTTTCAATGGAGCGAACTTTCGCGAGGACTATTGACAGCACCCCGTGGGTTCGCTGTCTAAATTCTCTTCTTAAATTTTTTAAAGGCTTTTTTCTCTAAAAAAGTACGCCTGGCATCCTCGGTAGAGCCCGAAATAATATATATTATCGAAAACTTCAAAAATAAAACGCGCAGCTAAAAAAAACTCTCGGAATTTTCGGCGCAGACACGGCGTGTTGGACGGAACGTTGGAAAAAACATTTAAACTGCGCGGGCTTTTTCTAGAAAAAAAAAATCTCGCCTAAGAGTGGTCGCATTTCGCTGCGCAGTGTTTTTCTGCGTTAAACTGATACGAAGAGGAAGGGAAAATGATACGCAGACAAGCAGAGTGCCAGGATACTGTTGTTTTTGTAGCAAACTCTCGCCGGAGAGACGCAGACACTCAGCGGAGCGCGTTGCCAATAACGTTCCGGGCAGCACGCCGTGCGCAGATATGACGGATATACGCAGCTACATGGCTATTAGCCGTGAAACACGGCAAATATCTAGTACTGACACACAGCTCGCGCTTCATCAGCGAACGCCATGAATTGGTGCAAAAGTAAAAGTCAATCAGCAAAAACGTCTAATAGCGAAAAAAAAATGCTCTGCATATTATCAATACTCTTGTTCCTTTTCAGCGCCCGTCTTGCCAACACCATATATACTTTTTGTACGCCATCCGAATTCGAAAGCTTCTTCAAAATCACCGCCGAATATCTCCTTTACCTGTTCCCATGCCGTGTGAGAAAAGTTGAATTCGAAATGAATTTCTTCTCTGACCTTCATATGTTTACTGACTGGAACAAAGTGCACAGCTGCCAGAATCTAAGATTGAGAGCTTTCAAGAGCACTAATGAGAATATTGAGAACGTGCTGAAAGCGGTAAATGTGACCAAATCAATTGATATTATGGGATATTCTGGAGATGAGGTGGAGAATTCAGAGGTTTGTTATCTGATTTTGCGTGTATAATTTTCTCATTGTCAAAAAAGGTTTAGATTCTGAAACTGGAGGAAGTGAAACTGGATGGTGCGTTGTGGTTTTCAAAGGAAAAGTTTCTGAAAATGAGTAGCAAGAAAATTGAGATTCTTGACAATAATTTTGGGTGTGCTACACTGAACGAGGCTATGCATCGTTGGATGAAAAAAGAGCATGAGAATCTGGAATCGCTGACAGTTTCATTCCCAGAACTTGATAATGAAAGCATGCAGAAACTTTTTCATAATTTGAATTGGAAAACTTGGGATCCCAGCAAGCGTAATCGGTATTTCAGGTGCTTTTTTTTTTCTACATTTTGTCACATCTTTTCTAAACCACTTTTTTGTTTCCAGAAAAGACGACGAACACCTTTACGACTGTAAAAACGGGTTGGACATTCAAAGATCAGACGGAAAGATCGCGACTATTCTGTACGCTGACCACGCTTTCAACTTTTTCGTTTGGAACAAATCAAAATCAGATTCTTCTTTGCCGTGTGGTATGTACTTTAAACGACGACCCCATCAACCAATTTTCGACGCCAAATCCTTTGACACCGTATCTTATGGTATGGCTAAACTGATTTTTCCAGTAAAAATCACCTGATTTTCAAAAAAATGTACTCGGGCTCAAACACATTTATTTGATTCAAAAATTGTATCACTGCTGTTTTTTTTTTCTTTTATGTGTCATTTTGTTAAACGTTTGAAAACTTTTTGTACATACACATTTTGTTTGTAAAAATCAGAATAAGAACAAGAACATACACTGATCAATAAATGTTTAATAATAATTATTAAAAAAATAAAACATAAAATCCCGTGTTTGTTTATTTCATATATCACATTGACAACAAAAACCATAAACATATTTTAAAAAATGTACATATTATGCCACTATACTCTGTACGTGGTAATGCAGATGCGCTCCATTTATCGCGACC
Organism: Caenorhabditis japonica; assembly: GCA_963572235.1. NCBI lineage: Eukaryota > Metazoa > Nematoda > Chromadorea > Rhabditida > Rhabditidae > Caenorhabditis > Caenorhabditis japonica. The sequence goes on along the minus strand of OY754347.1, from coordinate 13,063,731 downwards.
TCCATTGGAGCACGCTTGCATCGTCGCGAACAAAAGTATGCACAACTATTTCGGTTTAAACATCCAAGTGCGGGTAGGTGGTGCGCAACCCAAATTCTTATATAATTCTCGGTTCTTCTTGCGCAATGAGCGGTTCTCCTTGTACAGTGCAATTAAAGTGTTATCGTCTTGGTAACGCAACCTGTAATAAATAATTAAAGAGGAAACCTCAAACAATAAAAGGTCTAGCGCATACTCTCGCAAACAGTAGCCCGGCCCATTATCCACTTCAAGAACTCTCATTTGTGTCAGCGATAGCGTTTCAAAGAGCACAATTGCATTGTCATTTCGGATCATTGCCAGAGTTTGAATTCCCATGGCTGGCTCCGGTGGCATTGAGATAACATCACTATGGACAAATTGATTGTTTGATACGTATTTTGAAAGGTAGGGTTTAGCGTTTACCTGTAAACAATACAATGTGAGACAGACGAAAACCAAAACTCACATTAATCTTAGCAATTGTCTGCTCTGTCACCGTTAATTTTGTCTTCCCACAATACTTTTTCTTTTTCGACGCTTTCCGTTTTGTCCTCCATTGCTTCTCATACCTCACTTGTTCACCATTCCACATCTCCGACACCACAAGATCGCCAAGATTCTTTATAAGACCACACGACTCCATGATACCTTCTATTATGCAGGTGGCACGAATGTGATGAGAATGAAGGTCCCACACCGACACACACGAATTATTTTCCGTTTTGTGAATAGTGAACACAGTTGAAAACGATGTGCACACATCAACCGACAAGTAGTGTCCATTTTGAATCGGCAGAGTTCCATAATGCTTTGTAGACAAGATTTTGTTCTCGTTTCGAACCACAGCGATTCGAGACTTTCCAAACGTTTTATAGAGCATTTTGTACAGCTCAATAGGTCCTTGTTGTATCAGGCAAGCCACGTATTGCTCATCAACACTGACATCGATGACTTTTCTAGTGTGCTTTGTGGTGGTCTCGGTTGAGCCGTCGGAAAGAATTAAAACGTTCTCTCTGACCTTCACAATGAGATCGGTTGGATCTTTTTCTTTTCCTAAAATAGTGGTAGTTATTGTGAACATTGTGAGGTCATTTCTATCATGTAGGTTCTAAATTGTTGCTGTTTTGAATTGAAAAAAAAAATTGAGCGCGGCGCATTTGCGAAAAAGAAAATGCGTGTCAGGATTGAAAATGTTGTCTCCGCCTACTTTTTTTGTTGACTGTTCTGTTTCTTTTTCTCTTATCACTTTTTGCCGGCTCAAATTTAAAATTTTCGAATTTTATTCCAAAAATATATTTCTTATTGAAATACCTAATTATGTTATGGGTCCGGCATAATCCGGTTCATCAAACGTCTACAATTGAGCGCAATGCAATCGCGCTCTATTCAGAAAAATGACCGCGAAAGCAGACGATCATGGCGACGAGAAATGCACTAGCAAATTTGTTTTTCGTCTGTCACTCTCTGGTCGCGCGAGCATTTTTTTTTTCGATTAGAGCGCGTTTGCATCATCACTTACTATCTCTGATCCGCTTGAACAACTGAATCGGTTCTGCACCCTTTTCAGTCTTGTTGAAAATTTTCATCTTCAAATTTTTCATCCTCCGCCACACACGTTGAGACGGGTGGCGCTCAATTGTAAACTCGCCAACTTCATAAGCACCCGCTGTCAGTTCTTTGCCAAATCTGCACAAAAATAAGACGTTTGTTTAAAAGTTAAAACAGTTTTTAGAATGTAGATACTCACGCCAGGCCATGCATATTTCGCACAGATCCGTGGCGATGGAGTATCAGCTCTCGTTTCGGGTGCGGTTGATTGAAAAGCTGATTTGGAGCCGATCCCAAAGTCTTTTGGTTTGCCTCGTACGCATTGGTTAGGAGGCTGTCGAATCCAGACGGCGGAGAGCTTCCGGGATATACCTGAAATTGTGAAATATATATATATTTTTTTAAAATTTATTTTAAAGTTTTAAAGTTTACGGCTGGATGGTAGACATTTGTAGCTTCCAGGGCCGCTTTTCCTCTCGCCTTGTAACCGAAAATCAGGTCAATCCAGTGGTGGAGCATTGATTGGACGTGCTCGGATTCTAAATGTACACGTACATAATTCAGGAAAAAAAATTCAGGAGTGACTCACCCAGCGCTTGTCGATGAACTTGAATGAAAAACTCGTGGTGTGGAATTCCGTTCGCAAAACACCACATAGGAACTTCCACGTCACCCACTTCTTCACCATTCTGCCTTTCTCCAAACAAATTTCCGTTCTCATTCCGAAGAACTTCCACAGTTGTGAAAAGTTCTGGAACCAACTCCTTGTAGTCATTTCCAGACTCTATTTTTCCTAGCCCCAATCCAGATTCGACATTATGAAATAATCTATCCGGAAAATCAAATCGCCCATCCTGCAGCTCAATCGCTTCCTCTCCAAAATGCAGCAGTCGAATGTTGAAAAACGAAACGATTCCCCGATTTGAGCACATTGAGCCAAAGTGATATGGAGCCAAGCGGCTAACTTCTTCATTTTCCCTCAACTCGTTGTAATGCTCTTTGTGCTTTTCTACAGACGCTGCGTCTTGGGCGGCTACTGGTCGGTCGAGTTTTCTAAATAGGTGATGAAAAAGGTATAAACATTGAAACATTACCTGTAAAGACTCTTATCGAGTAGATCAATCTCATGGTCTCCAAACTTTGCAATTACTCTTGGAAACACGGGATAATTGCTACTGTCATGAACGGTTCTTCCGGCAAAAAGATTTAACATCATTATGTACTCAAAGTTTGACGTTTTTCCTTCCTCCCATTGTTTCGTAACTGTCATCAAATGATTTTCGGTTGCAATTAGTTTCGATGCGTGTTGGAGGAGAAATTTGGCGAGTCGCTGAAACTTTCTTGTGTTTTTTTCGTCTGATGACAATCTAAACTAACCTGCTGAGAAAATATCAAAATAGTTTGATGATTTTTCAAAAGAATCTCAAACGACACATCCAATGCATCCCACGGTCGCATTGGTCTTCTGAATATCATCGTCATGTCTTCAAAGAGATACGTCTTTTCGAAAAGATGAGATCCACATGGTAAAGCTGTGATTCCTGAGCGGTGAAGTTGAAATATCGGATTTGTTTGGACTCCATTGGTAATCAAAACTCCGTGAAGACATGTATATCTCGCAAATACGTCTTGTTTTCGGATTCGGGAACATGATAAAATTTCGAAAATCTCTCGGAATTTACTCGTTTTTTCTGAGGCGTTCTCTACAGCAAACATCTCTTTGGTCTTGATATCCGTTACATCAGTAATCATTCTTTCTCCTCTTGGACCCAAAATTGTCGTGATTTTTCTTGGTTTGTGATTGTTTTTGACAAGAGAAAGGCGTGAGAATACCCGCTGAAATTTGATAAAGGATTGAAATAAAATATGTTTTCTTTTATTATGGCTATTCATGCGATACTGTCAGTCCCAAACGGCGATAAAAAACTCGAAAAAACTGTATTTATCGCTGCCTCCTCGGCTGAAGAATGCAGAGCCGCGACCGAGGATCATCTCGCGGTTGAGGAATTCAAAATAAAATTGGGAATAATTTAGACTATTTCAAATTTCTCGCCGCCGATTTCTATGTACTTTTTTTTGGACGTATTCTGACTTTTTTCTGTAAATTTACCCCAAAGTTTGAGAAACCAACAGTTTTCCCAAAAAATGGCGTGACCCCTTAAACCGGATGAAAAATAAATTAAAAAAATAAAATAAAACTCACTTCATTTTCATCAATCTTTTGCATCAGCTCGCAAATTTCATTGACCCGTTTCACATTCCTTGGCGTTGATAAAGTTTTTTGAAGCTTTTCCAAAGAATTGTTAATTTCCAAAACATCGCATTGATATTCCGGTGTTCTAGATCTTAAATCAGTTTTCCGAATGACCTCATTTCGCTGGTCGAGCCAGAATCGCGAAGCAATTTCGCTTTCTACAGTCATTCTTTGAATGAGATCGGGCGTTCTAGGATGTGGGTAATTCATAGAGCCTGAAAATAGCACATTGGCGGATTTGAAATTTGCTGAAATTTACCCTTGGACTTGGTGGGGCTGTTTAAAAATAAAACTGCTAGTTTGAAAATCACTGAATTGTGATCTTCTCGCTGCGTGATATTTTCCATTGTGAGTTTCATCATTTGGTCGATATCCTGAAATTGTTTCATGATTTTTGAATTTAAAACTGATTTTTTGAAAAGTCGGAACATACCATAATATTTCCAAAAACAGTCGCAATTTTCTGCTGTGATCTGATAATTTTTTGAAGCATAAACTCCATCCTTATCAACTTTTGACGACTACAAACTTTACCTTAACAAAAAAAATCATTAGGATAATTAAAATGTGTACAATACTCACTAAACGGTGACATGTACTGGTGAATGTCTGTCATCACAAATGCCACACAATTCGCGTAAATGTTGGTGATGAACATCATGTCTGAGGCTATCCAGATCGAGCTTGGCCAAATCTAGAAAAATAAAATCTTTCTGACTCAGAAAATAATTAAAAGACAAAAAAGTGTACCTCATCTAACACCCATCTGGAGATTTCTTCAAAGAAAATTCTGTACAGGTTTTCTTCCTCATCAGATTCAACTCTGGTGGTCAGCTTGAAAAAGTTTTGGCACAAAACTAGCACGTCTTTGATACGATGTCGCATTTCCTCCGCACTCAATGGGGTATCTTTATGTTTTCTGTACGGGCTTTTAAACATGTTGTGATTTGGCCCCATCACACTTTCCTTCACTTTCTGTGCAATTTCATCCCAAAACTTTGTCGGTTTTTGAGCATTAACATCAATTTCGTCAGCTTCTTCTTCATATCCCAGCATGTGAAGGGAAGAGTTACTAGCGCTACGATGTTTGTTAGAGTCTGCCAAAGCAATATCCAATAGGAACTTGAAAAGTTGGAGGAGGAGAACGCAAAGGGCCCAGTAAATATTGTCACGGAGCAATCTTTGAGCAGCGCTCTCCGGATTGTCCAAAAGTTTTCCATTTTCTTGAGAGTAAAGCAAGAGTAGATGCGAAATGAATCTTGCGGCTCCTTCGAACACAAAATTTCTTCCATTCACACCGACTCGAACAATGCTCACAGCGAACGCAAACCACGGATCGAGCAGCGATTTCAGTTTCTCGTTTCGTGTCCTGAAATCTCCAAGCCTGGCAAGTTTCAGCAAAATTGCTGTCATACTCTCATCCAATCCAGCTACCGTCATTGCTTGTGTCAGTTGGTTGTTGTAAATGTAAACCTAAAAGTTTACAGTGAACAAAAAGATAAACCCTATTTTTACCTTGTTCAGTGACGTGCAAACCACTGTAAAAACCGAAATATCCACCTCATCTACCGTTTCCTCTAAAACCGTCAAAAGAGGATACACACATTGACAAGATATAGCATTTGGTGAGAATGCTTCAAGATGAGATGTATCCAGGCCAGCGGACACGTCAACTTGCTCGCGGAGCAGGATGGAGAAAAGCGCGTTGACTGCTTGAAGAGTTGGTGGTTTTCCGTGTAGCTGTCTGGCAAGAACACGAAGTAAGTCGAGTTGGAAGATTTGAGTGATTTTGTCAGAGTAGATGTTGTGGTTCTGAAAATCAGTAAAAATTTGTTTGTTTGTAAAAGGTGATAATATTACAATAATTGCTTCATACATCTCCACAAGAGCCCCGATGACTTTTCCATTGTTGTTCACTTCGATCAGGTAGCAAATTCTCTGCAATTGACGGTGTGTTGGCAACTATTATTCTCAGTACGGAGCGCTGCAAACGCGCTCCCTTCGCACAGTGGTGGACGCGGCCTCGTTGGCAGCGAGAGAGTGCAGAAAATTGAGAGAGCCGTGGCCGATGTTTTGCTCTGATTTCTCTAAACCTCACTCCAAATGCATGTGAAATTTTTTTTTCGTTTGGAGCGAGTTTTCAGCGTTTTATACCGAGTATAGATGTTCATTAAAAGTTGCCAGCTGGCGACGCACTTTTCTTCGGCCACGGCCAGGCAGGCGTTAATCAGTTTAATCAATCGATCGACGTTCGCGACTGACAAAACCACATGACTGAGAAAAACGTGAAAAAGTTCAAATAAATTATTTTTTTATTTACACCAGCAAATACGCGTTTCCATTTTTTGAGAGTGCTTTAGAGCGCGCTTGCAACAATGTAAAGAAACGTACCTCAGCAGTGATGGAATCGAAGCAATCATACTGAGAGTCGGGGCACAATATATAAGATTGAAGGAGAATTTGTAAAAGTCCTAAAATCTACCATTTTTCCGACTTATTGGCGCAATGATACCTTTCATCATATAATCCCGATTTCTTGTGAATATTCTCAGCTCATTGTTAGTATGAGGCTCGTTTGCAGGTGAGAGATTGGAAAAGAACTCGTCATCGTCATAATTTCCAAATGGGAGGTCCAATTGAAGCAACGACAGATTTTTAGTGGATAAACTAGTGACAGGCTCGTCGCCGTTTAGAACCAACACTGGTTGACGAGAGAGTTCTCTTTCCAAAACTGAAAATGAAAATTTAGGGAGAGGATGTTGAAATTCTGGAAAAAGATGTGTCAACGTTTGTGCAAATGCGCTCCGCTGACAGGAACGTTACTTGTCTGCGTCTCTAGGGCGAGAGTCGCTTCGCACAAAATATTTTCGCGACGCTATCAGCCGACCACGCGATGTTCCTCGGCCGCGGTCATGTGGTCTCGCAGCGATAGAAGAAAAATACTACGGCGGCCTAGAAGACGCAGAAACAAAATACAGTTTTATCGAGATATTGATCGACGATCGCGACAGACTTTACAAAGAAAATGTAAATTTCGTGGCTATTTTCGCACTTCTCGAATAACACTTTTCTATCCTTGACTCACCACTATCCTCAATCCACCTGAACTGTTCATGGTGTGGACTAATCTTTTCAAAATCAAAGAGATCCATCATAAATGTGACCAACTGATTTGTCCGCGTCGAGTGTGGCGATCTACACCATTCCTTGAAAATCTCAATCATAATTGTGACAATGTCGTGAACTTCTTCGCTTCCAGTGTCGTTTTTGATGATTTTTGCAACAATCTAAATGGAAAAGCGATACAGTTGATTTAAATCATATTAATTAACCTGCAAGATCAGTGGCAACAACTTGTCAAGATTAGCTCCAGGTTTTGTAGATTTGAATCTGACTAGAAGTCTATAGAACATTGTGAGATCGTGCTCCCAGTAAATAGACTCTGAGAGCAACTCTGTCAGGAAAACCGCTTCTTTGATTTCACAATCGCTCGTCATGCACATGTCGAAAATTTTCTGTGAAATAAAATATGAATAATTTTGCAGGGGTGCAGGAAGCTAAATATAACCCGCTGTGTCGAGATTTGAATTGTTTACCTGCAGAATCTGCTCCGGAATCTTGTAGTAATCAAAGCGAAACAACAAAGATGTCATTCTGATTGCTTCCAATCTCGAAAACTTTTCACTTTCGATATATGGAGAACTCAAGTACGTTAGCAGAAGCTCCCAATGAGAAGTCACTTTTTCCACATTGTGCTCGATTTCCAAAAACATATTTGTAAAACTGTAAAAGATAAATCCAAATCCTCCAGCAGATCTCAATTGTTGAACTGCATTCTCGAATCCTGGTTGCTCTTTGTACAGGGAAATAGTTTGGCTATGTCGTATCGGAATAACCGGATGGAAAATTTGTCCAATGTTTAGTTTTCGTCCTTTTGTGATCAGCGTAAACTTTCTGGCGTTTTCAATGTTTTTGGAGGATATTCCAATTTCATGAACATCCACAAGTGACTGAAAATCTCCTTGGAAGATCAGGGGAATCGTGTGGTGAAGTGAGTTTACAGAAATTTTAATTTCGTCCACAATGAAACTTTTGTCGGATTTTAGTAAAGTATGAGCTTTTCCATAGGTCTGAAAAACCGCTAATTTTTTGCACAATGTTTGATGCATTTTCTATACTCGGTATAAAGCTCTGCAAATTCGCTCCAATCGAACAGTGAATTACGCATGAATTTGGAGTAAGTTTCAGATAAATCAGAGCAAAACATCGGTCACACTCTCTCAATTTTGTGCCCTCTCTCGTCGCCAACGTGGCCGCATAGTCTACTTTGCGAAGGGGGCAAATTTGCAGCGCTCTGTACTGTCTCTAAACTTACAATAACATCAATTTTGTCACCTGTATTGCTAATTCTGAGCATGATAGTGTGCACTTTGTAAAGTGGTGTTTGCAAATCTAAGAATTTCTCCCTGGAACAAATATCACATCAAACATGCACAAATAAATGTATCTGATTGATTTTTGGTGAATTTTACAACAACAAAAAAAATTGAAAAACGTCCAAAAGAAGTACACGAGGTGTGGCCTAACTTTCGACCGCTGGCCTAGCAACCGGCGGCCGCTGATTCAAACTCATTGGACGATGATTTGATTAAATGTTTTTCATGATATTTTTCTTTTAAATTTTGTTTAGATTTCTGTTTTTCTAAAATTGAAATGATCGAAAATCGATATTTTGCCAATTTGTACACAAAATGATGAATTCAATGATAAAAATTTAATTTCTGTATACAGACGCAAATCGAAGTGAAAAATGACATAAAAACAGTTGAAAAACGGCGCAAAAATATTTTGAATTGGCGGTCGCCGATTAGGCCAGCAGCGGAAGTTAGGTCACACCTCATGAACTTCTTTTGGACGTCTTCTAACTTGTTTGTTGAAAAATTAGCTTTTTTTGATATTTAAAAAGTTGGCACTCTTTTAAAAACTAAGCACCTACTTTTTGTCAGTTTCATACAAGCATTGCAATGAAATCGAGTCAGTTGTACACGTGAACATGACAACTCGTTTTCCAATTGTAAACTTTATACACTCGGACCCATCGAGTTCATCGCGAATTTTAAATTGCAAATACACATTGATGGACATTTTTGGGTTCACCACGACATGAGTTCTATAAAAACTGTTTCTTTTATTTTATTTTTCTGTCAAACAAATCTCACATATACTCCATATCCTCATGTTGCACTGCTCCGGACCACGAAAGCTTCAGGGCACTGTGTATATGCGAGATGCATCGATTTCCAACTTCACTATCACTGTAGTTTTTGAGTTTTCTGTGAGCAAGATGTGGAATGAGCACACCTCTCTCGAGGATTGTGTTTAGTCGATGAAGTGCAAAGGAGAGCATTGGTAAGTTATTACATGAGGAGAGTTGGATTAATGAGTTATTCTGAAAAAAAGGGGGGAAATTGGCAAAGTTCAGTGGGGCTTACTTTTTGCAAAAACTTTGAAACATCATAAGTGCCCTTTAGATTTTTGATAAGTTGTTGAGATGTTTCAGGTGTCCATGACAGGAAAAATAGAGGCGTTGCATTTCGAACAGTTTCTAGGAGTTGGCCTTGAGGGACTGGATATGACGATGAACTTGTTAAGATTCTGAATTATTGTGGGGGTTTTTTAAAACTGTTTTATGCAGGGGCATGAACCCGGAGTCAGCAAACGCGCCCGGACGCACAACTTGCTCATTTAGCGCTCTACTCTCGCGTTTTCGATAACACACGAACCGAAATAAATCAAAACATACCTTCGAGTTATCAGATTACTGTAAAAACTCTTCAGTTTATCCCCTTGCTCCGAGCCCGAATCCAACTCGAGTATCCTGTCGATCGATGTAAACCACATATCCAGCGGTGAGAACACATATGTCTGATCGCAAAACGTCAAAATGAACAGGCACGTCAAATGTATTTTGCAAAAGAGCTCAAGGGAAGAATCGTCTTTGTCCTCCTCGTAAAAGTTTTCCAAGTTCTCAACGTTCAGCATAATTTGTTTTACTCCTCGAATAAGTGGATCTCTTTTGTGAGGGTGAATGTTTTTCCGCATAAGTTCTTCAGATGAGTGAGACCTTAAAACTTTTGCCAACAGCGTCAGGAAATACTCCAAGGCGTGGAAATTGCTAATGTTTTCTAGAACTTCCACTATTCCTTGAGCCATCAAGTTTCTCTGCAAGAAAAAAATAATTTTAAAGAATATTTCATCTTTTTTTTTCAATTACCAGCTCCAAGTTTCTATAAAGACATGCATTTTGAAAGCAACAACTCAGCACTTCATAAGGAGTTCTCGTATTTTCGAACTCCGGAACATTTGTGAAAATCTCTAAAATCAAGTTAAAACAATTTTCCGCTTCGTGTGTGGAGAGATTCACAAAATGGGAGAAATGATGAAGTTGCAAATTGACAATCAACTTGTACACTTCGCTACTAATCCCAGCGGCGCTCGAATCCGGAAGTGTTCGTTTTTTGATTTCATGAATCATCTGCTCATAAAATTTCCGATTGGCAAACTCCACTAGGTACTGCTTTGAAAGCTGTTTCATGAGCTTGAAATCACTGAATATTTGATTCTCGAAATCGCTAATAATTGCTCGAATCATTATCTTGCGGATTGTGGTGTTCTTTCGAATGGAATTGACAATGATGCTCTCCCACATTGATTCAAACTGCTCAAAAGGCAACTCTTCGTATTCTCTTTCTTGCATTTCTTTCAGTTTTGCCTCGCTAATTTCATGGGATGGGAAATTGTCAGGGTCAAATGATCCAAGCATCATTTCAATCTGAAAAAATAGGAAATGTTTTTTTTTATTAAAAAAAATAGCGGCTTTCCAAAAAAAACCATTTTTTTAACTCTACTCTGCGCTCCACCGATGACGCGAGGCGTGAAGTTAGACAGTTAGACAAAACAGCACGCCTCACGTCATCAGTAGAACGCGCGCTGAATGTATAAACTATAGATCGTTATTTTATTCATTTTAAATACAACAACTTACAAAATTGTGATGCTTATTTTGCAGAGCATGATATAGCGTGAAAGTTTTCGGAATAACTCCACTTTTTTGCAAGCGATGTTTCGAAATCAACATTGTTATTTGAAGATTGTCAATTTCCATATGTTTCGGGATAATCCACACCATCAAAGTATGATGGTAAAACCTCCGATTAGGAATGTGGGGACATATAGGAAAGTTTATCCAAAACTGCATCATTGAGTGAAGAATTACCGGACATTCGATGGATTTTAGTGTGTTAATGATGTTGCGGTATGTTGTCTGAAAAAATAATATATGAAAAGTTAACTGCCTAGTCATCGGCCGGAAATTTCGTCATTGCATGAAAATATCGGTTTTTCACGAAAATCTGCGGCTCGACCACGCGCTATTTCTCGGCCGCGGTCATGTGTTCTCACAACGAGGAGAAGCAGAGAAAAATACTGTTTTAACGAGTGGATAGCGCGCCTACGATTCGCTGCTTGTCACTTACATTATCTTCCATCAAAAACTTTGAAGTGATCATCCAGAAGCATTCGATTAAAACAGCGGCAGATTGAACGCAGGAGTGTCGCAATTCTCGATTATCGACACTTTCGAATTTAGACTGAAATTTTATGAATATAATTAGATTTTGTTGATATACGTAAAAATGTGTAATTTCTGCGCCCTGAGAATGCAATGCGTTTTGCGTATTTTCTTAAAAAATAGAAGCCAGAAATTTAGAGAATACAAAACATTGGAATACCGAAGACACGCAGACAACAAAATGCGAATCACAAGTATCGCATCATCGATAGAGCGCGTTTTGCACTTCTTGCTTAATTTAGCTGTAAAAACCCACATTATAGCCTTCTATAAGTGACTTTAAAACACCATCAAAATCTGCCAGTAACCTAGATGACGTCGCTGATGTACCAGTGGTTACCAAATTCAAAAACCGGAGAATTGTGATCTTAAATTTTGAAATTATTTTATTTCTGGCATTCATTTTATAACTGCTCACCTCATAATCCAAAAAAATCTGGTCTATTGACTTTTCAGTTGTCGATGGCGGAATTGCCAATTGTATACAAAACAAATCATTTTCCCTGACCACATAGCTGGCAATATGCATAACAGCATAACATTGCTCATTGTCATTTTCAAAAATTCTGCCCTCGAGCTCTGAATAGTCAGCGGAGCCATTGGTGAGTGTTATTTTTCTGAATTGGTAACGTTTATCAACAAAATTTAGAAAATAAACTCACATTCTCTCTAACAGTGCATTGTTTGGACCTACTGGTGAGCTCGAAATCTGATCATAGTGTTTCTTGAAGAGCTCTGTCATGTTATACTTGAATACTTCTTCTTTATGACGATCACTGCCACATTCTGACTTTAAAACTTTTATGGCGTCTTCCCTTTCGTGACCTGAACATGAAAATGAAAAAAAAATGAAAAAAAAAAAGTTTTTTTCTCGCCTGAAAAAAAATTGAAACTTACTTCTAAACGGCTCAAAATATAATACACCGTGGTTTAATTCCTCGTTGGTTAAAAAATCCGTAAAAAGTGATAATATAGTGTTTTGATCCTGATCCATTTTATTTCTGAAAACAACGCATTTTTAGTTTTTTAAATATTTAAACGCAAAAAAGCAACAAAAAAGGTCAATTGCAAGAAGATAATACACTTTTTGCTGATAAACTCCAAAATTAGAGAAAATAAGAGGGAAACTTGATAACAGCACAAAAATTTTTTCCGATGAAATTATAAACTCAAAAAAAAATATAAATAGAGCGTAGCGTTCAAAAATTGTCTATTTACAAAATTTATTGTTTTTTCAATCGACTTGCGACATGAGAACGCGTGACTCCGCCCACTTTTTTCACGCGACCACGCAAACACAGTTCGATTCGAAGAGAAGCAGAGAAAACATTTATTTTTTCTCTCGTTCTCATGCTGCAACTCGATTGAAAACACAATAAGCAAAACTTAAATTTGGTAGGTCAAAAGTTCAGTTTATGTCTATTTGAAAAAATATTTCATTCGTTCTTTGAAATATTCGAAAAAGTGAATAGATAACGTATTTTATTTCAATTTTATCGTTTTTACACGAATTTTTCGAATTTTCTTTGAAAAAAATTTCCGCGGTATTGATATTTTCGGTACTTCTTGTATGTAAATAAACAAAGCGCAGTGCGATATTTCGGACCATCGTTGTGAACCACGGCATGCTGGCATCTACGTTTCAGCATCATTTTATGAAATTCGATTTTTTCGCGCGTTCAATTCGCTGCGTACGTTCCGCGAAAACAAAAATAAAAACATGTTTTTTTCCTGCAGATATCCCTTATTTTTTGAAAACATTTGATACAGCAGCAGTGTTGGCAACGCCGCGAGGGAATGTTCTTTTAACACGGGTCTCACAGTGTTTCATCAAACGTTTAGTGTGATTGGGGCGCGTTTGCACTGAGGTAGGTGCCAGCATGCCGTGTGAACATACAGATTTTAAATTGAAGTGTGACGGAAACCGTAAACAAAGGTCCAGAATTACGCACCTCGCACTGTCGAATATTATCAAGGATAAAAATTCTCCAATTTTTAACGATAGTTTTCAATAATTGTTAAAAATATATGGAACAAATAAAATAACAACCTCGCCAATCAAGAATAAATGTTAACGATGAGCAAGCGACGCGCCCATTTTTGCAAAATCAGCGCATGACTTTTTCTTTGTTATTGTTGTGTTTTCTTTTTCAAAACTTATTGATTTTCTTTTATTTTGAGCATGTTTATAAATTCGTGCGATGTGAAGGTCTGTTCAAAATAATTTTCCTTCTTTTACTTGTGTATAACTTTTATTTGTTTTTGATACGAAGAATGGATAATGAAAATACAAGTTTACAATTTTTAACTGAAACATCGAGTTTAAAGGCAGTTTTTCGATAAAAAATAGCAGAATGCATTCGATACGCAGCGCGTAGGGGCGCGTTTGCAGCAACGCAATACTACAGTCCCTATAATTTATACATTTCAAAACGCTCCGGATTGTCCCTTTTCAAAACTTTACATACCATTTTTCTCAATACCGTAACTAGCCACGGCGTGTTGAAGAGTACATCGTGAAAATGCGCTCCACTGCTCACATAGATTTGAGGAAACGCAGTTGTTACAGATTTGAAACGGTTTGGATTTTCAAAAACGATATGGCGGAATTGGTTTTCTGCATAAAATAAATGTGTAAATATTTTTCAAATATTTCGAATAATGCAAAAGATATGAACCCATAAGAAAAAAATATATAAACAATTGCCGCGGCGCCGCAGTAACGACGTTTTGAATACGCCATTTCGCGCGTATCTTTCTCGAGTGACGTGGCAACTTTCCCGCGAAATTTAAATTTTAATTTTCATGTACCTCTCAACACCCCGTGACTAGCCCTCTTCCTTCTCTTTCAAGAGAACATCAAAGTGCATATGTTTCCGAGCCTTTGTTCTTGTTTTGCCAAGCATCTTTGCTAGTTTAGTGAAAACTCGATCTCTCTCTCTTCCAATCCGTTTGTCGCAAAAAGTGTGTCAAGCGTGGCGGAGCAAGCGCTAAACCGCGCAGAAACAACAGGCGGGAGACGCGCAGCGTATAGGTTTGAAGGGCAAGCGTCTCAAAGCATTTGGAGGCCCGACTTCCGTCCAGCAATAAGCAAAACAAGCAACTTTCTTGGGGCGGTCCTCTACCGCGGAGGTTGTTATGTTTGTTTTTTGCCCTGCGCCCTTCCTCCCTTCCTTCCTGGATGTTCAATATTCATAAGGACACGGTTGAGACGCAGAGACAATGATCGACAGGAGCACAATATGATTAGTACGGTCGAGTGTGTTGGCACTTCCGTGGAAGTGGGCGGTGCTGGGGGACGGGACACCCGGAATATTCATGGTATTGAATTGGCAGGACAAAAACCGGTCAGTGGACACTATGGCAAGTATATAAGAGCCATGGCTCGTGGTTTCACGTATCTGTCTTTATCCATCTAATTTCAGCGAATCTAAATGACTGGGCACTTCAACTTTGTTGTCCTTGCCACTTTTATTGGTAATTTTTTTTTTATTTTAATTGATTTTTTAAAAACTATTTTTTGGTATTTTCCTTTATTTCAATTTTAGCCCTAGTCTCCACAGAAGTGTCTATGCAATCAGTAGCCTTCAAGGCCACTAAAACCCCTTGCTGCATGGATACCCTTATGCCCAATGTGTGTAGAGCTCTGTATAATAGGGATCATGAAAGGTTCACAAAGCAGTGTAGATCAAATGCCGACTTCTCATTCATTCAATGTTGCCACTCTTGTCATTTCAATCATGATATGTTTACAAGTAATGGTGAGTTAAAGCGGGGCAATTTTTAACTTTAACATGAATTTACTTTTTTAGTAGTTCCAGTCCCTGCAAACCTCTACCAACACGACGTGGAAGAGCTCTTGCTCCGCTATCACCCACAGAATTGCTTCGACAGACATGGTACCCAGTTTTGTGAGGCCTTTGTCACTAAATCTGGAATCTGGGGCAGAAGAACAATGACCTGTCAACACTCTGCATTTGCCTTCCGAGTATGCAGAAAGACCTGTGGATACTGTACTTCGTAAGTTGAAGCGGGAGGACAAACCTAATTTTTTAAAAATCGGTGGATTTTTCAGTGCCAACCGGACAGCTACAGTGCGATATGATTCTGTGATTGCCAAGAATCCAAAGTCTTGCGAACGATTGTTTTAATTTTTCTATTTAAGTTTAACCCTAAATTAAAGAATCCCGTGTTTTTGTGATATCATGACCTTGTAAAGTATTTAATTTAATAAATTAAGTTATTATGTTTCTTAAGACAAATTAAAATGCCCGAGGGAAAGACAAACTTGATCCTATTCCTAATAATGACCTATTGGTTCTTTGAAGCAAAAATAAGAAAAAACAAACATCATTTTTCTCGCGGTTCAATCTCAACAGCTCTTACAGAATCCTTCAAGCTGCACGGGTGGCTTTATTTTTATATGTGAGACAGAGCAACCCAATCTTTACGAAACTTTTGTTTGCTCCGGTTTGTCATGTAATATGGAGAGCACACACACACACAACATGTACTACTGACCGTGTTCACACCTTTTGCATCCCAAACACCCAGTCCGTCGTCACAAGCTCACTTCAGCTCAATTTTCTGCCTTAGCCAGACCGTATTCTTACGGTTCATGGAAACAGCACCAGCTCCATTAACTCATGCTTTTTGCCAAGCGATTTCCAATTGTCTGGTGCACAACAAGCGTCGCACTATTGTTCGGTGTTGCGCAAGCCGGTAAGTCGTTTGTATACATATTTTTATTATTCCCCCTACCCACCGACCCACCCCTTTTATTACCTAATTTTTTCGCCTAGCCCTGGCTCTGGAAGAAAGACCTCAAATCCAAAAACATTTCAGCAGTGACAACACCAAATTTCAACTTTAATCAACCCAAGGATATAACAGATAGAACGCCATGTTGTGTGGATAGACTGACCACGCTAACTTGTAGTAGAATGCGATTAAACAGCCCGTCAAGGTTTGCAAAACGTTGTATCAGCGACCCGGATTTCGCACTGATACAATGCTGTTCCACTTGGTCTGTTTTGCGCCAACTATTTACAAAAATCACCGAAAAATGTTCTTTCAGTTTCGACAAGCGAAACCCAAGCAGTGCAGAAAAATACAATCTAGTGGTTCGACGACATTTAGAAGTGCCACAACCATCCACGTGTATTGATCGGAGAGGCGGCGATTGGTGTCAGAGAATGATCAGAAAGTAAAATTTTAGTCATATCTGCCGGCCATGCGTTCTTTCTCGGTCGCGGTCATGTGATCGAGGAGACGCAGACAAAAATACAGCTTTATCGAGATATTTCTTGACTTGAAGTTCAAAGCTGTCAGCAGCGCATGAATTATGCTACAAAATTTTCAGAGAAAACTACTGGCAGGATAGCGATTACAACAGCTCTGGCTCTTGTGGAGCTTTTCCGTCAGCCTTTCGCGAGTGTCGGAACACTTGCGGGTACTGTTCGGCAACAATGCAGCTAACAGTTGTCAAGTATGACTATCACCTGGCAATGAACGTTCAGAGATGTGACATTAAGACTTATTTCGCAAGAACTGACGCGGAGATGAAAAAGAAAAACAGTAGAGTTATGAAAGGTAGGATTTATTTTGCGCTCTATTGATTATGCGGGTGTGTGGTGTTTTGTTGTCTGCGTATTTTCACTGTCTAACTTTTCTTCTTCAGTCACGGAGTGCTGGCTACTGCCCTTGCAAAAATGTGCTCTGTGAAACGCAATTTTGGCGGTGTGCCAATTTATGCGAATTCACGTTTTTCGAACTGCATTTTTCAGGCAGAAAGCATGTTGGCAGAGCGTTGTCACGCGACGCGACCGCAGCAAAAAAAAGGATTTTCAAAAAATGGCAGCCGCCAGCACCCCGTGTTCATTTAATCGGCGCGAAACCGTATGTTAGCCATTCAAAATGGCTATTAGCCATCAAACATGGCAGGTAGTCAATACAGGCGCTTAGTTAGATCCTAACCGGCGCGCAAGCGGGAGTTAGCCGTCGAATTGAGCGCGTTTGCTAAATGCAGGCCAAATACATGCCAAACGTCCTAAAAATGAAGTTTTCAGAATTCGACCCACTCTCAAGAATCAAATGGAAGCGTCCCATAAAAGACACCGACTACTTCGTCGTCGAAGATCACAATTACGAGGATTTTCTTTAATTGTATGACAAAATTGATACTCAACTCACATATGACGTTCCGAATGAACTTAATAAATAATTAATGAAAAAAAATCACGAGCAAAAAAAAAAAACAGCAAAAAAAAGGGAAAAGTGAACAAATGAGCAGGCCGTGGTAGTGGTGGCAAGTAGGGGAGATAACAATTGTGTCGTTGCTCGCAATAGTTTGTGCCCATCTCCTTCCATTGTTATTACTCGATTTCACGTGATGACAATGATTAGGTTATGAGATAAGATTTCGGGGATTATATTGATTTTGGAAGAAAGAGAAAGGGAAGCAGGAGGAGGAGGGGATGGGGGGTGGACCATGCTAGTTCTTTTATTTCTTGTAAGTAATCCCATCGCAGACAGGCAGCGGATGATGATGATCATCCAGCGTAAAACCTGTCCCAAGAATCTTCCTTCATCTTTTTTTTCCGACAGTGTCACCTTGTTTCGTAAAAGTTGCATAACATTGCAACCCTCACGGCAGCCTATTAAATTGTCCCGTATCATTGAGATATCCACTATCTAGCGTCTTCGAATTCCCAAATCACTTCCTTACAAGAAAATTATTTTTTTTACTTCTTCTGACGTTTAATAAGTTGTTTCTTTGTTGGTGTTCCTAATATGCAAACCAATTATGCTGGGTTATGATAATCTGTGTTCGCATCCACAACTACGACGTTTCGTTATCAAACGCAATGTTTTGGTCATTCTAACCCTCCTCCGCCTCTCCTGTATTCTTTCATAATGATAACTTGTTCGTGTGATCATTATGGTCAGGCGGTCACTGCCGATTGTACTATCGCCTCATACTTTTCTTGAATTTTTGATTTTAATTTTAATTTGAATTTAAATTTAATATTATTGCACCACACCAAACTATTTCAGCGCAGAAACAGAAATTAAGATGAAGATTGGGTTCATCGGAGCAGGAAAAATGGCTCAGGCTTTGGCCAGAGGCCTTATCAATTCAGGTATCTCTTTCCTTTTAACATTTAAATGTTTATTGTAAACAATTATTTGATTTCCAGGAAGAATAACAGCCGAAAATATAATTGCTAGTTCACCAAAACGCGACGAGCTTTTCCTCGAGCAGTGCAAATCTATGGGGCTCAACACGACACACGAAAACGCAGAAGTCGTGCAGAAAAGTGACGTCATCTTCCTAGCCGTAAAACCAGTTCACGTTAGCAAAGTTGCGTCGGAAATCGCCCCGGCATTGAGTAAAGAGCACTTGGTGGTGTCTATTGCTCTAGGAATTACGATTAGGAATATTGAGTCGGTAGGTGTGATTTTGCTTTAACACATACAACTGAATTCTTTCAGCTACTCCCAACAAAATCCCGGGTGGTCCGCGTTATGCCAAACACCCCATCGGTAGTTCGCGCTGGAGCATCCGCTTTTGCCATGGGCTCTGCTTGCCGTGACGGGGACGCTGAAACTGTAGAACGGCTTCTGAGCACTGTTGGTTTTGCGGTAGAAGTTCCAGAAATTCAGATCGACCCAGTGACAGGTCTCTCCGGTTCTGGACCCAGCTACGTAAGTGCTTTTTGTTGCAAATTTCACCTATTTTCTTGATTCAGATGTTCTCGGTAATCGAAGGACTCGCTGATGGTGGTGTTAAAGTTGGGCTCCCACGAGATCTTGCAATCAAACTAGCCGCCTACACTCTTCTCGGAGCCGCCAAAATGGTGCTGGAGACTGGAATACACCCAGCTCAGTTGAAGGATGATGTGCAAAGTCCAGGCGGCTCTTCTGTTTACGGGATGCACAAATTGGAGAGTGGAGGCCTCAAGGTAATCGATAAAAACTGATTATGCGGTCAGAGTACACGCACGCAATGTGGTGTGATAAGAACACGGAAAAGATTGATTTCATGTGGATATTTGCAGGGAATTCTAATTGATGCCGTCGAGGCAGCCACAAACCGGTCGCGTGCCACTGGAGACAAGGCGCTGCCAAGAGACTTCCGAAATACCGAGATGTGAATAGATGATCGTTTCGTTTTATTTTACTAATTTTATGTGTCCGCCCACACATTTATTTTTTTCTACTATTCTTGTTTTTAATTTATTCAATCCTTCTCCTCTGTTTCGAAACGCGAAAAATTCCGAATATCTGCATGCAAGTTAGAAGCTAAAGGCTAAAATTTTGGAAAGTCGGTCAATATTTTAGTTTAACTTAAGAAAAGCTAGGTTTGAGCAACAAAAAAAAAGATCAGCCGCTTTGTTAACTGTGCTAGTGCTAGTTTGTGTTTATCACCTTCTCCCTATGTTTAGTAAGTTTAATTAGAACTAAAATTGGTATTCTCCCATTCAAAACCAAATTTCAGAGAAAAGGAGAAGGAATAATCGAACACAAACTGGACGGATTGATGAATTATACAAATTTCGCAATTAATTTACCTTAAATTTGAATTCCAATTTAGAATATCGTACATTCTAATTCTTTCACGGGACGTGTCTGTATCTACATTTTTTGAATAACTTTTAATAAAGTACAGCCATTTTTTTTATATCGGCGGTGCAGATGGGCGACGTCAGACTAAGAGAGAGTGGGTGGGAACGACTCAGAAACCTTTTAGAACGCGTTTGCGC
Organism: Caenorhabditis japonica; assembly: GCA_963572235.1. Classification (NCBI taxonomy): domain Eukaryota; kingdom Metazoa; phylum Nematoda; class Chromadorea; order Rhabditida; family Rhabditidae; genus Caenorhabditis; species Caenorhabditis japonica. The sequence goes on along the minus strand of OY754347.1, from coordinate 13,043,513 downwards.
ATACATAAAATATAGCAGGTTCCCACGAGTTTTAAGTTAACGTCGTAGGTGGCTTCTTGGGTGGTCACGTGGGTGGCCTCATCACATCGTTTTTTTTTTCAAATTCCATTTTCCTAAATTTACTTCGTGGGTGGCCTCGCCATGGGTGGTCTCAGCCACATATTCAATTTTTTCTCTTTTATGTTCCAGTACTCCAAAACTCAATCATCACCTTGCATAGAAACAGAGAAAAAAAAAATTAAAACTGGGTCGCCACGGTGATGTGCTCGCTGGTCTCAACAAACGCGACGAAGAGGTGAGGCGAGAGCGCGCGCCAGAGAGGTGCTCTTCCGCCCATCGACACGTTGGAAAAGCAGGCAAAGAAAGGGAATGGGAGGAGCGTTGGGCCTTTTTCCCATGCATTCGAAAATTTTCTCATTGCTCTGGCAGCTGGATCTCTTCTAAAAGGCTTTCGACTGGCCTTTGTATCGGTTTCTTGGGTTCGTCTGGAGTGTTTCTTACCCTTTAAAAAAAATTTCACTTGCTCACTTCCGTTTAAACTTCACTGGACTGGAAAATAATTGCCAAGGCGAGCAATGGTGGGTACTTTTACTTTTTTTGCAAGTTCATTCCGAAATGCACAAAATGCAAAAATTGCAGAACAATTTCACTCCTGGCCCACCAAGAGCCACTAAATCCGCTCCAACTGTATTTTGCTATATTTGTGGTCGACAATTTGGCTCAAAAAGCATAGGTTGGTGAAATTTATTACATTTCTTTGAAAGAATAAAAAATTAGCAATACACGAGCCACAATGCCTGAAGAAGTGGTATGCTGAGAACGAGAAGCTACCCAAATCGAAACGACGAGCCGCTCCAGTGAAACCTGATGCTATTATTGGAGATGGTACGTCTGAAATAGCATGAACTATAAAAATTTCAAAACTTTTAACAATAGATGGGAGAATCGATGAAGTTGCAACTAACGAAGTTCTCTGGAAGAACTCTCAGGGGCTCATGGTGGAGTGTGAGCATTGTGGAAGAAAATTCAATGAGGACCGTCTGGAAGTTCATCAGAGAAGCTGTACTGCGGATAACCCGGCTAAAGGCGTGGGACGGAGCAGGTCAAAGAGCCAGAAACGATAAATTAAGTACCTTTTAGAATTTTACAATCTCATCTGGATCTGTTGATTTCCTACTTGTCATGGTAACATCTGAAATTTTGATTTTTTTGGAACTTAACTTTGAACGTTTTTTTTTGAAGTTTCACCCACTATTATGCTGTTCTAAATCATCATCCACCCTATATTGAATATCGCCATTCGATTTAGTTTCTCCTTCCCTCTCCGCTTCTCTTTCTGTTTCAAAACTATACGAATCCCTAACAGAACTCTTGTCACTCGAGATTCTTTCCACATAAAAGAAACAGCAAGCTCCGAACAAGGATGTGATCACAAGAATGACCAAGTGCCAGTAGAGTTGGAGCACGGGTGCGTAAAAGAAGGCGGCGCAAGAGAGAGCTGACTGAAATGGAAGAATTGCGGAAGTTTAGATTGAATAGGTTTTACTTGATACAATTTGAATAGCGCAAACGCCTGAGCACTCTGTTTCGGGTAGGTATCACAGAGAAATGAATAAATTTGTGTGTTCCAAATAGCGTCGCCAAATCCCAAAAGGCCTCCGGCAATTAGGGCAATTGGTAGATTCGGCTCAATAAGGCCTCCCATATCGTCGGTTTTGTTTAGAGAAGAATCTTGGGGAAAGTTTATGTAACAGAGCGCATAAACAACCAAGTGAACAATTGTTCCGAGAAGAATTATCGCATCCCGTCCGACTTTCCGAGACTTGTCTCCCATTAGTCCGAAAATAAGGCCGGCTGGAAAAAATTAGCTTTTTTGTGCTGTCTTTTTTTCTTTCTTAAATCTTCCTATTTTACCCACCAGCCGTTTGCCCGAATCCGGTACAAATTGCATTTAGTGCCAAGAGCGCGTTTGTATTGCTCCCCAGTTTTTTTGTAAACGAAATGCACGTCGGGTATATACCTAAAAACCTCTTTCCCTCTTTTTTTGTTCTCAACCTTGGCACCTGTCCAAAAAGATTGCTCAATTCCGGTGTAGGCGAAGACAAACGCGAGGGCGAGCATTTTCTTGGTGAACATCAATTTGAAAGTTGAACTGACTAGTTTGCCGTAGTTTTTGCGGTCAACAGTTTCCGGATAAGATGGCTGGCGGAGGAGTGCAAAAATCAACGCGGAGATGAGAGAAAGTACTGTGAATACGGTGTAGAGGATGTTGATCTGAAATAAAAAAAAATTGTTGCAAAGTCAGCCTGATTCTGTTAAAACTCACTGTAGACGTTGGAATTTTATCCTGAGCACCTTGAACACTAAACACCACAAACAAAAATATTCCTCCTGCGAGCAGTGAGCTTTCTGACATTCCCCAGAGCAGTGCGCTATTTCTACTGGTAGTTTCTTTGGTGCAATTCTGAGATAAATATGATCCTTGACCAGTCCAAATTACTAAATTTTTATAAGTTATTTTTAGGGAGGTTTTCAGGAAAAATACTTACTTGATGCTCCAAATCCTAATAGTGCACTACTGGCGTACAAGTACCATTCATTTAAGAAGAGAAAGCCGACCTGGAACCTAATAATTAGGGAGTTTTTGGCAATTAGCAACACAATTAAACACGTTTCGCAGCTATTGGCGGACTAGCTGCCAGCTAGCTGCGGTCTTCGTGGGGACTAGGCTCCGATTAACTACGTAAATACTTGATGGCGACTAGATTCCCAACTAGCTGCGGTCTTCGTGAAACTAAAAAAAGATACAATCAAAATTACCTGAAAAACTGCATAACACAACGCTCCTAGGACCATTGCCCATTTAGGAGTCAAGATATCTACAATTGGTGCTGCTGCAAAGTTGCCAATCGTGAAAACCGCATAGATAATTGATAAACTGTAGTATCCGGCATGTGTGTTCAAGTTTCCATTCTCTGATGCACTGTCGATCACCGCTTCCTCGATGAATCCTTGTGAGTTAAACGCGAAAAAGTTTGAGAAAAATCCAAAGCCCAGTTGAACAACGTTCAGGGTAGAAACGTCGAGCCAGGGCATGAGATGATCTAAAGAATTGAAATGTTTTCGGACTACTTAAGCATATGCGCCGAATGTTTCGGCTAATAGCGGTTTAAAAACTGGGTTTTGCTTGCGGTCGTTCGCCGATTATGTGTCAACTATGAACTAGCTAGCAATGACTATCAGCTATGCTCGATGGTTAATATCAATTTTCAACATTCATTAGCCACACTAAAAACACCCTAAGTACCTAGAAACTTGTACATATATGTAAGTATAGATACGTTGCAACAAAAGGTGGAAAAGTAGGAAGAGTTGGTTGGAAATGATAAGACCAAGAGTGTGTGAGAACATTTGTTGCCGTTTTATGGACAATCTAATTGTAAGTGCAAAAGCAAAACATAGACCATTTTCAATAAACCGGAGAAAAAATACCAGAAAATGGTAATTATTATTATTGAGGTGACCAAAATCGGATTTATAAGAAAAATGAGCGAAAGTTGGAGGATGGAAGGAAGAAAGAGGAGGAAGAGGAAAAGGACGGAAGGCAACGAAAGATTGTCATTTTTGATGTGGTACGATACGCATAATTCATCTGATGTTCTTTCTTGTCGGGTAGTGTAGTTGTCGTCGTCACACATCTTCAGAAAAAGATGTTTGAAAAAGATAAACATTAAAAGAGGTTAAGTCGAACAATAATCGAGGCGTCGTGTGACCTTTGACTTGGAGAAAGGGAATGATTCCAGCTCACAGGGATACGGGTCGGGAGCCAGGCGCTCAACTGCTAACATCTCTAAATGGGGACAAAATTAAAAAAAAAAACAACCATGCGTTTTTATATTAAATTTGAGACGCTTCATTTGTCGCGTTTGCAGTTGTGCGACCGGGCGCTTTGGCTGACCATCCAAAAGTATGTGCACATAGTTGCTCCGGAGCTACATATGTAGACCGACCGAAAAACCATTCTAATGTTGCAGTTCCTTATCGCGTCACTAACACTAATTATTACTGACCTAATCTTTTTATCATCAGGTCGAGTGTAATGGTTTTATGCACATGCTCCGAGTAGCCCTAACAGGAACTTGTTTTAACAAATAATAACTAAAAATTGTTAAAATTAGCACCATGTGAGAAAAACAATGATTTTTGATTTTTCAATCAAGTTTCCTCCATAAAGTTATCAATTTATTTGTTTGTTTTTCTTCTTTACAGCGAGATAAAAACAGGACGACTAGATTTTTGTACTTTTAGCGAGCATTTTCATAAGCTCTAACAATAAATTACAATAATTACAATAAATTAGTTTTTCTTTCACATTATGCATCCAGCCAGGTTCACTTCCATGGTTTTGGCAATCAGGCGGTCGGTTACTTGGAGTTCCTGTAGTTTTTTATTGATTTTTTGGAATAAAAAATTATTATAAATGAATAAATTACCATTTTCAATTTCGGGAAACAAATCGTGATCATTTCCTCCATTTTCTTCATATCTTCCGGGGACAGAGGTCCAGCTAACGAGGAGTCAAACTTTGTGGATTTTGCTTTATGCACTGTGGTTACATGAGATTGAATCTGAAAAAAAAAACGTGAAAGGCTTTTTGGGTCGCAGAAATCGATACCGCGCCCTACCGATGACGCAACACTGTTTTGTTGACTGCGTATTTTCGTTTATTCAACTGCCCTCTTTTGTCTAACCGCCTAACATCTGCTTTTTAATTTTATAATGCTGCACGGCGTGTTGGTCGAAATGTTGGAAAAAATTTAAACTGCGCGGGCTCTTTTTCCTAAAAAAAATTCTCGCCTAATGAAAGCGTGGTCCCCACTCGGCTGCGTTAAAACGGATACAAAGAGGAGACGCAGAGAAGCAGAGTGAGCAGAAATTTTAGTTTTGTATCAAACTGCCAGCGATTCTCGCCGAAGAAACGCAGACGAGCGCATTACCAATATCGTTCCGATCAGCACGCCGTGGGCTGTTATCCCGCCAAAACAAATTATCATCGGTGGAGCACTTTATAGATTTTTGGCTCTAACAATGTGAGGGAACGACAGAATAGAAATAGGCGAAATAGAAATGCTACAAAAAAAAAACTGGAAAAAATAGAACTGAGCGAAATAGAAATGCTACAAAATAAAACTCGTTGGGCGATGGAGCGCGTTTGCATTATTTTTTCAATTTCTCAGTTTTTTGCCGATTATGAATTTTTTTCTGAAACTGCACTGATTTTTTACATTGCTTCATTCTGCTGTTGTTAAGTGCATAAAATATCTGAAAATTACTGAAAAAACCTATAATAATCGGAATACAGTGCGTAACATAGCGCACCCCCGAAAATGCATGGTACTGCGTTTGCATGCAATCTGAAGACTGGGGGCCTTGAAAATCGCAATCAGCATGCAAAATTACTCCAGCACAACATTGTCCGAGTTAATATTCACAACACTCTTGAAATGCGCCTGAAAAGTCTGAAAAAAGTATTCCTGCAACCGTAACATAAGTATAAGCGCACCCCACATAACATCGGAAAAACTCAAAATTTTTTGAAAACAATCAATGAGTGTTGTCACGTACCTTCAGAATTCAACAAAAAACTTCCTCACAGTAAAAACAAAACCGAAAAAGATCATTCAATCATGCCACGTTGCACAAATCAGTCAAACACCGAGAAAATGCAAATCCAAGCTTTCAACACGGCCAGATGGTCGAGCTGAGTAATTGTGAAGTTGCAGAATTATTCCACGACGGGCAATAACCAATATGTGAGAAATCAGAACCTTTACGAAAAGTTTGGGGTGCCGCCAAAGCCGTCTGTCAGAAAAAAACCAACATCAGTCGACAAGTTGCATGCTCTCTAAAGACGTGCTACGACACCAAACGAGAACTCAACGCCATAGTTTACAAGCAAACGTATGGGAAAACAGAAAAAAGTGATCCCAATATCAAATGAGCCGTATTGAGACCTGCGCCGCAACTCACCGACGATCAAACAATTTGTGGTTTTGACTTAAATTCGAATTCAGTAATTGTTTGGTACCAAAACTCAAAAACCAAATCTTATTTTTTCTAAGTTGGTTTTTCTGATTGGAAAAGTTCAATTCAAACAACGCGGGTAGTTACGAATACGATTGGCACGATCTCTTCTAGGATCCATTCGATTTCTCAAAACGTAAATTTGGAGGAAGAAGCATAATGGTGTCCGGTGTTTTTATTCTTCTGGTTTACTAATAATACATTTTGTATAAAAACTACTCAACTTGAATTCATGTCAGAACATCCCAAAACAGAAACTCCTCTTGTTTCTCCGTCGATAAGGCCTCATCTTCAAACAAGATAACGCATCCACGCATGCCAGTGGACTGGCTCAAGATTAAAAACCGCGATGTTTTCACTTGTCCAGGATGCTTTCTGGACTAGAACCTATTGGATAGCATCTAGAGACTGTTCCTCGTCGATTTCACAACCAACAAAAACCATTCTAGCCGATTTCTGCACTCGAGATCGCCATTCTTTGTGAGTAGAGTATCCTGGAGCAGGAATTCAAAAACAACACTGACTAAGACATCCCAGGCGTATCTAATTCTATGTCCAACCATGATTATGGAGTTATAAACGTTAATGGTACAGCTACTTATTATCAAATTGTGTTTTTCTTGAGTTTTTTCGATGTTATGTGGGGTGCGCTTATACTTATGTTACGGTTGCAGGTGTACTTTTTTCAGACTTTTCAGGCCCATTTCAAGAGTGTTGTGAATATTAACTTGGACTATGTAGTCCTGGGGTAATTTTGCATGCTGATTACGATTTTCAAGGTCTCGAGTCTTCAGATTGCATGCAAACGCAGTACCATGCATTTTTGGGGGTGCGCTTATACTTATGTTACGCACTGTATTCGAAGAATAATGCAAACGCGCTCCATCGCACCGTATTTTGTCACATTTCTATTTTGCGCTGTTCTATTCCGCTCATTTCTATTTTGTAGACGTTCAATTTTTTCCAGTTCTTTTTTGTAGCAATTCTATTTTGTAGCATTTCTATTTCGCCTATTTCTATTCTGTCGTACCCTCGACAATATTCCTAAATCTCCCGAAACTCACTCTGTCCTGAGTTGTCCGATAATGCTTGCATATTCTACACTGGAACGCTGCCATTTTCAAATGCTTTTTTTGCACGTGATTCAAAGCACTTGATCCGCTGAAACGTATGTAATTTGTATGTTAATTTTGGTTGTGTTACAAATATCAAAAACTCACTGTGATCCCTTTGGAATTATCTCATCACACTTGTGACATTGCATGTTGATGGGAATGATGCCACAATCAGCGGATTGCTGAAAAATCTTTAAATCACTAGAGTTAAAAGTTAAAGCAATCAATTTATGTACATACCGAATTTCTGACAAATGGTTTCGGCACCAACTTTTTGACCAAATTCCGTTTGACTTTGAGGTGAGGCGGCAGTTGTGCGAGGCTTCGCAGCCGTTCAATTGCTTCCATTGTAGCGTCATGGGAGTTTGAATTTGATGTGGAGGCTTCTTGTAGACATGATGCTACTATTCGGTTGGATGGTGGTGGCGGTGGCGGGCGAGAGGGAGGGACGGCTGAAATTGAAATTTGTAGATGTTTTTATTACTTTGCTTGTAGACCGCAGGAATCGATTTTGAGCTATAGCGGTGTTGCAGTGTCTGCGAATCTCTGTTTAACTCAATATCTCGTTTTGTCTCACTGTCTATCTTCTCGAAACCCCAAAACCCACCTGCATTCGGTCAATAGCCATTTTCAATAACTAACGTCAATTTTCGACGGCTAATAACCATATTGCTGCCTTTTCGCGAGATCCACGCTTCACCGATTACGCGAGGCACGATGTAAGAGACGTGAGACAGTTAGACAAAAAGAGACAGTGGAAACACCAAGATACGCAGACAACAAACATCGATAGCGCGCCAAACAGTTTTTAGTGCTCTAACTACCATTCTATGTGATTTTTTTTTACATGATTAACAAAACTAACCGATCGGAATCATTGCCGGAATCTGCTGCGGCATCATCGAGGGCCCCGGCAGAACAGTGAGATCTACGAATTCATGAGCAGTCTGTAATGCGTCATATTTTTGTTTTTTTTTGCTTCCATTCCTCACCAAAAGCGCCATTAATCGTTGAACATTGTTCCGGGAATTGAGCCCAATTCTCATGCAAATGAAATGATCAAATACGAGCGGTGCAGCGGCTCGGCATTCGGCATTCATTCGACTGTTGTTTCCAGCTCCATTACTGCTAAAAAATGGTTTATGTTTATTTTTTCCGATCCCTGCTCCATGGAGCCCCCGAGCACGTGAAAAGAGTGCAAAATTGAAACAGAAGAGGATTATCTGGCTCTATGTGATGATCCGGGTCCCTAGTCTTTCAAATAAAAATAGAAATAAATTTGGAGAGCTCATTGCTAATCCGGTTTTAATTAGTTCCATGTCCTTAATTCGCTTTCTTGTTATTTATTCCAAAATTGCGTGTGAAGAATTGAGCGGGCATTAAGGAAAAAAGAAAAAGAGAGAGAGAGAGAGAGAGAGAGAGATATAGAGAGTGGTTAAAAAAAAACTCTGGATTTCCTGAATTCTTAACAAATAACCGGTCGCATAGATGTTGGTTTCAGCAACCGCTGGAAACCGGTCTGTAAAATCGAAAAAAAAATACGGAGCATTCGATTGATCGATGCTTAACACGCCGCAAATAGATTTTCTCGTTGTGCCTTCCGTCCGTCCAGGCCGGCCAGTCAGTCTGGCGACCGGTATTTTGAGGCAAGTGGCTCGCGAGTGCCGAGCACCCGGTTTTATGCAAAATGAGAAAGAGAGAAATGGAAATACTAAAGTGGAGTTCTACTAGGCTAATGATAAGAGTATGGAACCATGTCTGACAGAAAAACTCACTTCTGATGTTGCATTAAAAGCCTGGATGATGGTGGCGGTGGTGGAGACGATGCTAAATTGGCATTTTCAAATTCCTGTTTTATTTTTCTTGCGACCAAAAGTGCATCCTCGTCTTCTTCTCTTTCTGTCCATTTTTCCGCTTCATCGTAATCCAAATCGATGATTTCTGTTTTTACTTGCTTCATTTTCTGAAATCCGGCTTCAAATAAGAAAATCCGTTAAAAGGCTGAGAGAAGTTGAAATAAAGTTTTATTGATTATTGATATTTTAACATGTCATGAAACTTTTGGCTATTAGCATAAGCGCCAGTAACTATTATCTGCTATATTCTATGGCCGACAATTATTTTAACGGCTAGCCATATGCGAACAGTCTACAGGCAGTTAACCAAAAGTTTGCAGACGGTTAGACAAATGTTTACTGATTTTGCTGAGAACTTGGGAAAAGGCAAATCAAAAAGTCAATTTTGCATTTTTCTTGGCAATAAGAGTCGTTTAAAAAAATAAAATCAAAATCACAATCAAAAAAATCAAATCTTATGTGTATACGAGTGGAACCAATCGAATCGAATCGAACGAACGCAAAAACGGGTCGAGTTTGATAGCAACGGGAAAAATGTGTGGGGAAAAGTGGGGGAAAAATGGGAGAAAAAGGGAAAAAGAGAGAAAACAGAAATACAGGCGACCAGAAAGAGAGGCGTCGCAACAGGCCCGGGTGCCTGTGAGCGCAGAATAGAGAGAGAGAGAGTGTGTGAGCGAGGACGACCCTCGAAAACGAAAACCGGTTCTCGGTTTGTTCACTATTTCTCAATAACCGGACTTGGCACTCACCGCCTCAACGTTTCGACAACAATAAAACCCGTCTTACAGTCGTGTTGCGCCAATTCAACAATTTGACGGGCACCCCCAGAGAGAAAGAGAGAAAAGACTAGTTGTACTAGATTTATTTTGCATTTGCTGTATCGTGTTAAATATCCAACTTTCTGTCTGGTTGGAAAAGAATTTAAAGGAGATTGAACAGGTGGAGGGGTGGATCATGGAAAAGCTAAATACTTCATTGGCAATAATAATAGATGGCGAATAGCTTGTAAACAGGCTCATCAGTCGGATCAGTTAATAGTACTTATAAAATCTTGATAGAAAAATACAGCTACGCTTTTTTTCTGTTGGAAAAACTAGTCTAGGCTAATCACGATGTGTTTATGTTTGTTTGACGGAGAGAAAATATTTTTTTTCCTCTTTAAAACCGTTTTTCTTTTCTGACCCCAAAATGAAACATTTATAACAGATTCCGAGAAAAACAAGGAAAACCGTACGAGCAGTGAGAGTCGTCCGGCCAAACCGCATTATATACATTTAAGTTTAAACAGGCAAATCACCGAATTGAGTTGAAGACTTGCAATGAACCGGTTAAAACATACAAACGCATGCATGCCTTGCCAGCTTGCCAGCTTGCGTTGCCAGCATACTCATCGAATGGCAAAAACGAATTCTCATGAATCTCAAACTAGATTGATTTCTGGAAACGAAACTGCCAGCCATTAAATGTTGAGAAAGATGTGCTGGGAGATTATGAAATTAATGTGATGGTCAGTTTTGGCATGTTGACGTAATGGGTGTTGAAACAAGCACTTTTGGGAAGGGAAAGAGAGCGGAATTTGTTAACTTGCAAGGGGATTGGGTGGTTCAGATTTTGTAAAAAATTCCTTATTACACATGATGATTCAACACAGCACAACACTGGGCGGAGAGTAAAACTCTTGTCTCCGCGGATTACTATATTCTTGTAAACTTTGATATTTCCAAAAACTGAAAGCTGTGTAAGTTAGGAAAATAGAATCAAGTGAGTGTTAAAGAAATTTAGTGGAAAACAAAGAGAACCATTAAAAAAATTAATTTTTGGGCAAATTCGAAACGCTTTCCACCCATCACACTTTACAAGGCACGGCACCCCAGCCTTCCAAAATTGTTTTTACCTGGCGCATTTTTAAAACGCTAAGGCTCGGTCATTTTCTGACAAAAAAGCCTCGTTTTTGAATTAAAATGATGGTGCCATTCTGAATAATCAGATAATGATTCGAATCTCTCAAAAAGGAGCATTTCGAGTGAAAAAATAATTTCCTTATCCGACGAACTTGGTGGCGCATTGGACGACGAGGGAGGCGTGCAAGGTCTCTTAAAAAATTCGGCCTGTGAAAAATGGGTTTTCACTGTTTGGATTTCAATGTTTTATATTTTCTTTGTCTTCAGAGGTGAGCGAGATTCCGCCAGAATTTTTTTTATTCCACCGTATTCCGCCAAAAATGTTTTCCTTTTCTTTACGCATTCCTCCTTCCGTAATACAATTTCTTAAAACAAGTAAATTATTGTCAATCAATTTTAAAAGCTATGGTTTAACACAACACGAAAAATGAAATAGGATTCTCATTTCTGCTAATTTTTAAGGTCTGGTTCTTCAATCCCCCTAATTCAACCTGTTCCCTTGTCATCTTCATTGATAATTAAAATACTTTTATCATTTTAGCACCGCATTAGTCACAGTTAAATGATCTTCCCCATATTCTCTCCTATTCCATTTTTTGACGATTTCTATTATCCAATTTCAGTTCTTGATGTTTCTTTTTAAAGTTGATTGTTGTTTTATAAATTCACACGTTTATGATTCATACCTGTTAGAAGAATGATTCATTTTTTCTATTTCTTTTCCTTTTTTGTTTTAGTTTGCGTTTGCGTTTGAATTTTTGTTTGCGTTTTCGTTTTTTTTCCTCTTGTGATGGGCATGTGTGCACAACACTTTTTAACGATTCAAGTTGAAGACAATTGTTAAAACACGTTCTCCGAGGTACTTGAACATGGGTCAGAGCTTACCGCTCAAGAAAATTGTGTTTTTTTTTCAAGGGTTGGGACATTATAAGAATTGCGCTCCAATTAACAATTATAAATTTTTAATTCAAACCGTATTTTTTCAATGCGTTTGTATTACGATCTAATGCATTGTCAGCGGCTTCTTTAAAAACGTGAAAACATGTATTTTTTGTTAGAAAAGTTTGACAATTGCAAAAAGAGTCTGGCTCGTTCCTAATTGTAAAAGTAATTGGGATCAAAAAAAGGGCAAGCTATAAACACTCCACAAAAACTTGTATCTTTCTGCCTTTGTATTTTCCTACCTAGATACATTATTTTAAATATTTTATCTTAACTGACAAAGTACGTCAAAAAATGTCAGAAATCGAACGAAAAAGAGCTTGAGTTGTTCGATCTTAAGTTTGGAAAAGCTTTTTGATCTACTTTCAAAGAGGATCTCAAAGCTTCCCAACAAAACTTGCACAACAATTTTAAAACTTGTTTATTGAGTTTCCTCGAAATAAAAACAAAGATTTATACTCGGAGAATGCATCATCAACCTCGCTCTAGGGCACTTTTTGATTTGAACTGCAACTCGTCGTGGCTGGGGCATTTTCTGTTAAAAAAAAGGGTTATTCATTTCATGCATTTTGCATTTTTTGTCAAATTTTCCTTATTCATTTTATGCAGAAAACGACCTTTTCTGCAGCAGAAAACTGCATTTCGTCGAACTTCAAATTGCAGAAAACTGCATTTCGTCGAACTGCAAAAGGGGGTACGACAGAATAGAAATAGGCGAAATAGAAATGCTACAAAATAGAAATGCTACAAAAAAGAACAAATTTTGGCGATGGAGCGCGTTTGCATTATTTTTTCAATTGCTCAGTTTTTCGCCGATTTTCCATTTTTTTTTCTGAAACTGCATTGATTTTATACCTTTCTTCATTTTCGATGTTGTTAAGTGCGTAAAATATCTGAAAATTACTGAAAAATCCTATAATAATCGGAAAATTCGAAGAATAATGCAAACGCGCTCCATCGCACCGATTTCTATTTCGCCCATTTCTATTTTGTCACATTTCTATTTCGCGCTGTTCTATTCCGCTCATTTCTATTTTTTTTCCAGTTCTTTTCTGTAGCAATTCTATTTTGTAGCATTTCTATTTCGCCTATTTCTATTCTGTCGTACCCCCCTGCAAAATGCACTTTTTGTCATTTTCTGCATGAAATGAATAACACCACCATTTTTCTTGCATTTTCGCGTGTTTTTCGTGACAAAAAGTGCATTTTGCAGTTTGACGAAATGCAGTTTTCTGCTGCAGAAAATGTCGTTTTCTGCATAAAATGAATAAGGAAAACGTGACAAAAAATGCAAAGTGCATAAAATGAATAACCCCATTATTAAACTAGAATTCGAGCTTAATCTTTCAAGGTTTTACAGCAATTTTGTAGTAGAGCGAGGTTGATGATCCAACTATACATATAAGAGTCAATTATACGCGGATTGCAAATAAGATGCTCTAAAGAAAATCCAAAACGCTTAAAATACACACTGTTTATGGCAATTTGCTGTGAGTTGAGCCGTTCAAAATACTTCAAAACTGTGTGTTTCAACAGTATTGTGGAAAAAGCTGGTCAAGTGGCAGCAAATGTTGCAAACTGTTTAAAATGGACAAGCGAAAAGTGTAAAAATTCCATCACATTTTTTGTTGTGATTGGATGGCTCGCCTACGGATTCCATCACAAGAAAATCATATAAAAGCCGCGCACAGATGAAGAATTCTTTATATTCTTCATATTAACTGTACGCTTTTTTCTAGCTTCTGTTAGAGAAAAAAGTTCAATTACCAAAGTTTGACGCTTTGATGTGTCTCTTTTATGGTGCATCGACGACTTGACCTAAAGTCCCACGTGGCAATGCAATTTGGAGCCAAGAGGCAGCTTCCGACGCAAATGGATATCACAACTTTCCAAATGGTTGCCCTGCAGACATCAAGAAGAATATGCAGATCTTCGAGGAAAACCAGCGTTGCCGAATCTGCATTATGCGACTCCTGGGAGGCCCTAGGACATCACCAGAGCATCTGTGATGCTTCAAAAACCACCAGCAAGAAAGTGCTCGACATGAAAAAGAAGCTTGGGCACAACCTTCAATTATCATACTTCATTTTTTCCCCGCACAAACAAGTACTTTTTATGTTCTTCATTTTAATTTTTTAAATTTTGTAAGAAATAAAGTTTAAAACTTCAAATTGGAAGTACTATTGTGTTCCTTTAAAAAATTAACTTTGTGCATTTTTTTTTGAAATGAATAAATTATAATCCCATTAACTGTTTTTACTAGTAGCACGAGCTGTCCGCTGCGGCGTAACTTATCCAAAATCAAACGCGCTCTAACGCACATTTTTTATTGTTTCAAATTTCAGCCGCACTGTCCGGAAAAGCACCGTCACTCAATTCAAATTGCGCGTCTTGAAGTCCTGCCGAACAGAAATTTGTACATTTTGAGAGTTACAGTATTTCAGTCCCTCCCTTTCCACTATTTTTTGACACCTACGTGTTGTTCCGCGCTAACTATATGTTTGCGCACATATGCGAAGGTCAGAGAAGAGATGTTTGGCACAAAACAATTCGGAACACAAACAATCTTGCGCAAACACAGTTGCAGTGAAAACTATCCTCGCGCGGCGGCGGCGTTCGATTGGCAAACACGTCTAACAATGGATGGGAAACAAACTCAAGTGCCAACGTGCGAACGAACGTCAGAGTTTTTTTTTGGTATTGAACTTGAACGGCATAGTTAAAAGCGGTAAACAATTTGCTCAAACTTTGTCGTCTTTTGTCTGTTCGGTTCGTTTGCGATGCGATGCGATCCGACCCGACCCGACCCTTAAAATGTTTCTTTCAAATCCCAGCGCCCAACCCGGAAAGGCGGAAACAAATAAAAGATGAGAGATGGGAAAATAATGGATGTTTAAAACTGGTTTCCGGATGATGCGAAGGTCGTCCACGTACAGTACGTTAGAATCGAATTGGTGCCCACCAACGCGTGGATGTACATAGATTGTTGACTGGTAGACTTAATTGGTTTCTGAAAGTTACCGATTCACAAAACCTGAATTTCGTGGTGACACGGGGTCTCTCTCTGAGAATTTTTCTGTCGACAACAAAAACAATTCTTTTTCTTTTTGAAAGTGAAAAAGGAAAATAATCCAATTTGAGAGTCTTATAATTAAGCAAGGCAATTAAATTTCTGTCCCCGACTCAAAAACTTTCACACACACGCACACTCACACCGATTGCAAATCCGAAACTTAAAAATAGCGAGTCGTTTCGAAAGTTGCGTGCCCTTTCAAACATTCGCTGAGCTCCTTAGCACAAGAGAAATCTGATTTTGACAAGTGGGAAACGGATTATTGAGATTTTAGAGTTTACGTAATTTCTGCACTCTATGATATCCAGTAGCACTATTTCGCAGCAAAACAAAAATATGATCGGAAATTAGAGTGGAAAACAAATTTTAAAATAACTCAACACAATCTGAAACTGACACTGTTGTCTCTACTTTTTCTACAGCCTAGTTGTTTGTAAAATAAGAAAAGAGATCCCCACATCCAAAATTCTTGAATTGTCCATTGTTTCCAAGTAATTCAATTCGACCCAACCAACTCCCCGTTTACCCTTACCATGTGATCCATTACTTTTCACATCCTCCTCTACCCGTGCTCTTTGAATTTGCTCCGATGCCCTCTCATTTATCTTGTCTTCCGATCTGCAAAGTCCGTTTTCCTCCTCCTGCCCGCCAGGTATCATCAATCGCACCAAGTGGCTGGGGCACCAGGAGGAAAAAAGAAAATAAAATGTATTGGGTGCCGAAAATAAACATTTGGGTTTATTTAATGTGGGAGAGAGGTGGTATAAATGTATACAAATTTTTGAAAAAATAAATAATAGAAACTAAAACTTTCACACCTTGTGATATGAATGACTATTTCGAGTGGGCAAAAAAAGAGTTATGTGAAATATAATATGGGAATCATTGGTGGGAAATTTTTTGATTTTGCAGCTTTGCCAAGTTTCAAATTTTGTTTATTTTTGCTTCGAGTTTTGTGTGGGTTGGCTTGGGAATTTTTGGCAAACGAAATACTTGGCTATTAGCCGTAGAAGGCTTATGGGAAAGCATTGAAAATAAGCTTTAATTCTGACAGCCAAATATTGTCTGAAAATTAATTTGCGCTTAAAATCATCTAACCTACCCAAAACTCGGTTAACTTTGGAAGAAAAAATATACAACATTTGAAAATTTAAGAAGTTGGGATAGCAAAAAATTGGCTGTCAAATGGTATTAATGTACTCGCAAAATGAAAATTTGCATACATTCTACAATTTTTCTGGGCTGAAACAGTAATTTTGAAAAAAAAACCTTTTAAAATATTTTTTTTTTGAAAATTAAATATCCGGAAAATACAGGTGAAATGGGGTTGATGCATATAGTGTCCGCATTTGATTCATATTGTATATTTATTTGATTCATATTGTGCATCTAGGTATAAAATAAATTTATGGATGACATTATCGAAATATGGATACTATATGCATCTACCGCATTTCACCTGTGGGTCCCATTTTACCATTTTAAATGTTTAATAAAAGTCATTTTTAACGGCTAATAGCCATATAGCTATGCCAGAAATTCCCTGAGTCGTTGAAAACAGCCTGGAAAGGCAAATGTTTGTTCACTATCACGTCCAAGTGTGACGCAATATTTTCTTCCTTATAGTGAAAAATGCTTCAAAAAGTGTTCTGCAAATGTATGGGTCGATGACTCAAAAACTTCTTCATTGCCATATTCATAATGATAACAGCCTTATTTCAACATATTTTGCTAGTGTCCGTCTTGCTTGACATTAACAGCAAATTTATCATTTTTCTGGAATCAACTTTTGGCTAATGGAAAACTATGGCGAAACAAGCGACGGCGACGGCGAATTTCACGATAACGAAAACTGATATTCAAAAAAGAACAACCTAGAACTTTTTCGCTTATCACCATCTCGTATCGTTCTATCTTTCCTTATCATTCGCGCCTCTTCTCTTCTCACTTTGCATTGCGTTGCGTCACACAAAAGACACTAATCAAGGGTTGACACACGAAATGAAATGAATCGGTGTCCTAAACGGAGAGGACGGGTGCGTGCCACGTCACGTTGCGTCACGTCAAGTGTTCGCGGGAGCTTGGCAAAAAAGTGTGCATAAGAAGAAGGAGAAGCCGTAGAATATCCATATAGATATCTCATTTAACGTTGATTTATTAAACATAAAATCCTCCTTGATTTTTGATCTTATTGCAATACTAAACACTCTCGCTCTCATTACAGATTCAACTTTGCTCTTTCATTGATCATTCATTCATTCATTTTATTCATTCATACCATGTTTCTTGTCTTTTCTTGGTTTCTCTTGGCAATCCAATAAACTATTCATTTTTAATATTTGCAAAAAAAGATACAGATGGATGATGGATGCAAAGGGAAATTAAATTCCAACAAAAAAAAGCTTGACAGGAGAGAAGAAAAAACAGAAGCAGAGACCAAATTTGTATGGGTGGGAGTTGGAACAGGTCCAAAAATTCTGGAAGCCAATCAGGGCAGCAATGACATATTAAGCTTTCAGGGTACAAAAGCAAAAAAAAAAGACAAAAAAAAAACAAGAAATGGTATTGCGGTACATGAAACGTGGAACATGAAATGAAACCGAGAGACAAAGTTGGACGAGAATACTCATTGAGTGTCCTTCTGGACAAGGATGGGATTGAGGTACATGTAAAATTGCAGAAAAGGAAAAGGTCCCTGAATAGGTTGTGAGGAGGACCACGAAAAGTCACACGAAAAATGATATCGGTTTTGTACGGACAGGCGGTGACTTGTAAGAGGAAAGTGGAGGAGGAACGGGGCGAATTGGTCACAGCTTACAGTTTACATGTGACTGTTTTGAACTTTTTTCATCAATTACTCTAGATAACCAAAAAAGATGAATACTTGGCCAGCAACGTATAATGGAATGGAGAAACGTGGAAAAACATGGAGAAAAAAAAAGAAAACAACTGTTTTTGGGAGAATTTTGAAACCTTACTTTTTAAATTTTTTTTGTTTTGGAATTTTTGACTTTTTTGCGAAATTTTTTGGGTTTTGATTTTGATTTTTCTTTTTTTTTTGTTGAGATTTTTGTTGAGTTAAGTTTTGACAAAATTTACAAAATTCGTATTTTCAGGTTCAGGGTTAGTAGGACGGGGGGTTAGCAAAACAACATGAAATAGAAATAGAAAACAAAAAAAAAAGCGTTTGAGATAATCGAGAAACGTGTAGGGTAGACGGTGAGTGAGTATAAAGCTGGTAGGATTTTGTATGGTATGAACATCTAAGCCAAAAGTACAGCCGAGAGAGAGAGCAGGGACGTCTACAGAGTTAAATATGAAATTGCTACTGAAAAAAAAAGAAAAACTACGGTGGATTGAGAGAGTGGGAGAGAGAGAGAGAGGAAGTGAAAAGAAAAGAAAAATGATAAAATACACAAAAATTGGATTAAGTGATCTACACTGAAGAAATGGATGTGTTTCTATGCGAGACAGAGAGAGTGGGACCACGAATTAAAAAATTCTAGCAAATGGTCCTCTCTTCATGTATTTTTGAACGAAACTTGGTACTGGTATCGGCTTGATCTCCTTGTTAAACAGCCCTGCGATTTCTTCGGTCAAATCTTCACTCAAAGCAGCTGGTAAGAAAGTGGATGTCTCCTTGCATTCCTCAGCAACCTCGATGGTATCATCCGAAGCGAATCCGAAGAGGCCAGCGGTATCATGAACTTCTTGCTCAGACACGTCCTCTGGCTCCACTTGCTCCTCCTCTTCAAGATCCGGGAGTTGCTCAAAGTATGGCCAGAATTCGTAGTGGCGCTCCTTGCGTGGTCGTTGACGTTCCGTTGGGTAGTCGATGATCACTTGGCGGGTGAATGACTGACTTTTCGCCTCGTATCTGCAATCTTATTCTTCAATACAAATTATTTTTAGTATTATTTTTGTCGGAAGTTTCTGACTCACTTCACTACCCTACAAAGCGCGACGTGGCGCGGCGCGGCGCAACGCAACTCATACATAAGAGCGATCCCTTCTCCGATTTTCTGATCTTTCTGTTTATCCCATATGTAATTCAACCCCCGCTGCTTCCATTGAAGGCTGGCGCGGTCCCTTTTCGTGGTTGAAGTCAGTGGAAGATACAATTACTTGGCAAATATTTATTTTGGTTGGCGAAGCTACTAATATGTCTTGAGAGAGGAAAGGACGAAGTGAGAAAGTGTCTGAGAAAGGTCCCTTCTTTTCAAAACAAAATTTTGCGAAGTGTGTCCGTGCGTGCTGCTCTTTTTCTCTTTCTGCGAGCCACATCAGCAAATCTTTGGCTCTATTTTTTTTTTTGAAAAGTAATAGTAATAATACTCACGATTTCTGGAAGTTTTGAGTTCGCAAAATAAGATTGTTGATAAGTACGTCGCGGTACAAGTCCACGTTGATCCGCCGCTTCACCAAATGCCTAGGCTCACGCATTTTTATCGTCGACAACGGCACCGGGATCGTTGTTTCCGTCATCAAATGGTCCACAGCCGATTGAATGATCGACCAGCTTTTGTTATAACCCGCACGTCCGTACATCGGAATATCGTCTTTTACGTTGATCATCACTGCATCGGAAGCTACTCGTTGGCGTTTGAGACATTGTTTGATATAATTATTATTGTTGTTGTTGTTGGTTATATTAGTAGTATCCCCGTCTTTCTGAACTGCGCTCATTGTGGAAAGTGAATCACCTGGAAGAAATGAGGAATTATGCGTAAAGTGTACGGTAGAAAACGTTTTAAAAAATTAAAAGAAGACAAAAAAGATAAAGGAGACAGAAGGTTGGATGGGGTGAATGTGAAAGAACCCGGAAACATTTGACACTAATGTGTTCGTCCACTAATGTTAATGTTAATCCTAATTCTTACTAATCCAAACGTCAAGTCGAGAAAGTCTTACATTGACAGCTACCCATAAAACGCCAAAAAGCCCAGAAGACTTCTCCCGGCCGCTGTTTCCAAAAGCACAGCGGACCGATAAATCGAGTGAAAGGAGGCGAATTGCCTCGGAGGCGGTGCCACAATAAATAGGCGAAAAGGGGCTGGGCCTCGAAAGGGGGGCGTGGCATTCTCGATGCGGCAGACAACCAGACACACAAGAAGTCTGGGCCGGAACAGAGACGCATACGCTCACCGTCTGGGCGTCTCCACTTTTCCCTTTTACACTTTAGGCCGTATCACAGTCTGCGCCTAGTGTTTTCTTTTCTCTAACCCAAAGACAACAGGCCTGGGTAAAGGACAGACAGACAGGCAGGCTCAGAAGATTGCATCAGAATGAGGTGGATATTTTGATGACCATGATGAATATACCTGTTATGCGACAAAAGTGGTGAAAGGTGACACTTATGGTGTTTCGATGTGTGCATAGGGTGATGTAACAATAACCTCGCCCTCCCCTGAAGCCGCACAGCTCCTCTCAAGAGTTTTGGAAAAGAAAGAAAAGCAGCGCCGCCTCGAGAGCTTCGCGTCGCGTAGCGTCGATTTTTGGTGTCTACCACTACCAACTTGACCCAAACTTGATTGTCTACACGGTGTGCTCAATCAGAGATTCAAACCAAATAAAATTTTATCTTGGCCCGTCCCGGCCCGACCAGGCCAGATCCGTGGACTGGCCGTTTTTCGCCAATATGATTCAAACTACTATAGAACGGCCCAAATGAAATCATAATTATTTTCCATTTTCAGACGAAAACAGATTGCTATCGAACTTGGCAAATGAAGGATAAAATCCATAGCCCAAAAATCTTGTATTGTAGTAAGGGTGGTCGGTAACAGGTAACAGGTGAATTGAAAAGTTGAAAAAGAACAAAATAAGATGGCAAGTGTCTGATAGTGTCAGTTTCAGTTTCGTTTCAATTCTTCCCCCTCCTATCTGCCATTCCATTCTTTTTCTCCCCCGCCCGACCATTTTTGTGATTGTTTGTGTGACGAACAGACATGACTACGCCAAATTTTGATGAAAAACGGCACGGAGCCAAGTGTCCGGGTCATTAGAGCTGTCAATTACAATCAGGTAGTCTATATAGTGCACAAGTGTGTGCACCCGACCCTCCGGACGACAATGGAACGCACTGACTTGAATGACTGAACGAACCAATTGGTGTCTCTGATTTCTTGTTCTTCTTTCGTTTTTCGCTATGCTTTATCAACCGATTCTTCCAGTTTTTTTCGCTCTCAATGCTCCCTATCGTCAGAATGCTCCGTCAGACAGAAAGACGGACAGACCAATTCTTGATAGGTAGATAAGTTGAGCTGCACTTTCCTCCCCAATTTTTATTATTTTTTTCAGCCGAATCTATGTATGTAATCTTATCAAGTTTTGCACGGCTTTCAGCTCAAAATTTTGGGGAGGCGAGCAAATTATTATCTATGTGGGTAGACAAGGGAAAGTGCAATTTTTCAAGAAAATTTACGCGCTACAAAAAAAGAATGGCAAAACAGCACATTTTATTTTGCTGCGAGAAGAAAACTATAAAGTGAACAATCATCAACCGACCTACCCGGCACCATTTAAATCACACCGCCACACAGCAAAAAGTGTATGTGCATTGCATTCGGCACGTAAACATAACAATAAAACTCGCTTGGGGCTTAGAAAAATGTCTGTTTTCAAAGTTGTTCCGTCCCTTTTCCGTTTCCTTTTATTTTTCCTCGCTGTTATTCGTCATTTTCATACTTTGAAATGAAAGGAGTACTAAGCATTTTGAATGCGAATTTTGTTTAAACGAGAAGAGAACAATGAAAGCAAGAGATTGATAACAACCGTAAATATTGTCCGCAAGTTAGACCCTTTTGCAGTATCAAGTACAGTTTTGTTATCAATTCAATTCAATTCATTTCACACTTTGCTTCTTTTGCGGTCGGTACGGCACGTTTTGATAAGGTTCGATACAGTTTGATACGGTGCGGTGCGATGCGGCGCGACGGATCGCGACGCGACGACTCGCAGCGCGGTGCAAAGCGGCCAAAATTTTGATTCCACAGTACCCCACATTATCTCCGCTCGCCGCCCGTTATCAGCGTGAACAGTTGCTGTTGCAACAATCGCTTTAGAACCAACACCAAAACAAAATGTTCAAAAACTCAAAAACTCCTCTTTTGTTCTTTAGGGGCTACAAAAGGATGATTGTTGCATGTACCCAGATTAATCGTAGGGCTGCAAAATAATAATCATCGAGATTCGAATTCAAACCTCTCTCTCTCCCTCCAAAATCCTCTCGCTGGGTCTAGTCTGTACAAACAGTACACACATCGGGTCAAACAGATCGTTTACCAGACCAGAGCCAAAGGAACCTAGAAATGAGCACTCTTCGGACAGTTGTGATAAAGAGAGAGAGAGAGAGATATTGACTACAATATAACTACACTCATTGGAGGACCTCCTGCTGCTGACATTGATTGAAAGTGGACTCTCTTTGAGACGGCGGCTCCGATACCGCCGCCATCGGCAATTTTAATTAAATTGAAATTGCGCAAGTTTTCAAATCATTCTTCGAGTTTGAGCGATAGTGGAGCAAAAATTGCTCGCAGATAGTTCTATCTCCGGTATGAAATGGAACACGTACTGATTGATAACCCCACTTTGATCCTTGTAAGAAGAGGGTGGGGGAGGGGAAAAATAGAACAAAAATGAAGAGAAGTCAGAAAAAGGCATAGGGTGAGATGATAGGGCTGGGACGAAACAGCGAAAAAAAAAATTCGAGTTCACCACGCCAAGCAATTTCTTTAATGGACTGACTGACTGACCCGGCTCTAAAAGGTGAGCAGAGGGGACAAAGGAGAAGTCAATTTATGCTGATGATGATGGTTTTGATCCCCTTGGCCACAAAGAAGGACTATTTTTGGGAGGAAAAGGATAGACACATGAATACACATGTTTTAAATTATTCAACACCGTAGTGGTCCGCTCCTCGCTCGGATGAATGCGTTTTGAGCTTTTGATTTTTAAATCGGTTTCGTTATGCCTATGCGAAATAAATACATACGTTTCGTGTTCTGTGGTATGATCTTGGGAGGTATGATTTTTGAATGTGTGGAGAAGAGAAACGGGGCAAAAGCTTCTTTGCAAAGTGCCACTCATCCTCTCTCCGTCGTCTCGCAATGAAATTTGACTAGGCCTATGTCGGTGCGTCCGTCTGCGCCCAGACTAAACCCATCGTCCGTCGCCGACGACCAAGTCGATACGGGCCAGCCGACACGTTGTACATCGAGTAGACTTTGTCTGCTGGGACCGATCGACCGCCGTGCTTTTGCTCTCGGCTCCGTGTTGTTTTATTTTTCTTTTCTTTTATTTTCTTTTCCTTTCTTTTCCTGCCACTACTCTCTTGTATGTAGGCAATTAATAATTGTGGCAAGTGAAATGGGGATTGAAGGAAGGAAAACTAGGAAAATACATACATACAGATCATTAACTTTTAATTAAAGATAGAACTGAAGAAAAAAAGGTCAAAGGTCGTGGAAAAAACTCTGCTCTATTCCATATAAATAAATCATCAGAATGTTGCTCCTGCCACAAAGAAAAGAAAAGAAAAGACAAACCAATGTTTTCGGCGTGTTTGCCGGACAATAGTTAATAAATCTTTTTCTCTCCTTGTGCCTGTCCGCCGTAATTTAATTTACTACTCCCTTGCCTTCTCCGGTACCGTATCACTGTCTCGCAGTAGGACACCGGCAAACCGGGCGGGCGGGAGGAAGGAAAGAAGGAAGGAAGAGATGAAAAAGGAGAAGAAAATTTAATGAAATGGAAAGTTAAGTGAGTGAAGTCAGAAAATCTCCAGCTGATTAGGAGAAGGAGAAGGAGAAGAATATGAAGAAGAAGAAGAAGAAGAATAATAATAAGATTGAAATCATTGGTTTGTCTCCCCTCTTTTCTCGCAACGGGTTCAACATTTTCAAGGTAGTCAGTCAGTCAGTCAGTCAGTCAGTCAGCCTCATTTCTTGCTAAACTATGTATATAATTTATACGTCGACCATCGATCATTTGGTCGCGCCGCGCTCAGGTTAAAATAGAATGGCGGTTTTTTCTAGTTTTTTCCAAGTTTGCCGTGCCTGTGCGCCTGTTTTCCCTTTCAGTTTCAAAGTGTAAAAAAAAGGGCATTTAAAGAAAATGATGAGATGAACGAGAGTGAGGAAGGAAGATGGAAGATGAAGAAAAAAGTCATTAAAGAAAGAAAGAGACCAAGAATGGAGGAACCGTCCCATTACACCCAGGCAAGGGCGAATACTGTATGGAAGAGGAGGAGGAGAAGGAGGAACGACCGACCGACCGTCCATCTTTTTTTTTCTCACTTTTTTATCTCTGGTGTACAGGAACGTACTTTGACCTGGGTGCATGGCAATTCAAAGAATGATCAATTCCAAATAAGGGGTTGTGTGTAATGAGTGGGGATTAGGCATTTTGAAAAGAACGGACAAATAAACAAAGAAAAAAGAAAAAAGTGAGAGGACGTGAAAGGGGGGGGGGGGGGGGGGGGGGGGAGGAGGTAGGGGGAGCAAAGTTTGTTTGTGCAGGAAAATTGCGAGAGAGAGAGAGGGAAAAAGCTCACCAAGCAGGGAAAAAAAGTAGAAAGGAAAAGATGGAGACGTCGGGAAAAGGAAAAGGGGGGAAAAGGAGAAGAAGAAGAAGAAGATGGAGAAGAGTTTCAAATCTTGATGTCTTTTCCGTTTTTTTTTCTGCCTTTCCGTTTTTCCCGTCTTCTCTATTCGCTCGCTTCTGCTTCTTATTCTGGTCAAAAAGAAGAAGAGTACTAATCGCAAAAAACGATCTATGTTTTTTTTCGCGCATCTCACTCACTCTTCTTCTTCTCCTACTTCTTCTGCTTTTCGTCCGTCACGCTATTCGTGTCTATTGTGAGTGTGCAACAGAGCGAAATTCATTTGTGAAAATGAAAATGAAAAAAGGTGTCAGAAACGGGGGAAAAAAGATTGGAAAATAAAATAAAATGAATGACAACAAATGGGTGTGGAGATTGATTTCGGGAACAAGAAAAAACGAATGAAACGATCACTATCAACCGTCATCACTATCACTGGTTATTTACGCTGGTCCTTGGTCACTGAAACCAAGCCGCGTACGTATCAGAGCTCGAAAACTTTCTCATTTATTGTTGTCTGGCTGGCTCGGAAAATAAAAGTTGTTCCGTTTTGTTTCTTCTTCTTCTTCCCCTCCACCACATGTGACAAAAGTCGATTTGTGGAAGGATGATTTTTTTTTGACTCCACTCGGCTTGGTTTTTTGGGTGATCAAGAAGCGGGCGCCGATCGCCGATCAGGTGCCGTAGGGTCAAATAAAGATAGAGGCTCCTGATTTTGCTTTTCGAGCATTTTCTCTTCCATTATTGAAAACGTGCTATTCGTGTAACTTAAGGTTGCTTGACCGAGCAACAAAACAAACGCAAAAGATCACAATCACAGAAAGAAGAAAAGAAATGAACACGACAACTGCTCACGGAACCCGATCCTTGTCAAATGTTTCTGCTCCTCTTGCTACTGCTGCTGCTGCTGCTGCCACCTCGCCAATTTTGTAAATAGTTTGCGGAACTAGGACCACACAAGCGAGTAACAAGGTCAGCATTACCCACCCGACCAACCGCAACCCAATTATTAGTGCCGGCTCGTCGAGCATATTTTTCTCCTCTTCGTCTTCCTCTTTTTCTTCCCTCTATTCTAATGCGGGGGTGAGTAATCGTGTTGTGGATGGATGATCACTGAATTTCACCGTTTATATTTAAGTTAAAACGGGATGAGATGATATGAGATGAGATTTTGAGTTGGATTGGATTGGATTGGATTGGGTTGGGTTGGGCTGGGCTGAGTTGGGTTGGGTTGGGTATGGTTTGGTTTGGTTTGCGCAAAGACAAGATCGGCAAGTCTTGAGACTTATTTGCTCTTCACTTTCCTTCCGTGCTCCGATCATCGCAGACAAAAAGTCCTAAAGATCAAACTTGATCAATTCAAGTATCCAATGTCTGAGACGTGGAGGTGGGGAGGGGAGAAAGAGAAAGATTGTATTTCATTTTCTCATGTCTATAACTATAACTACGAGTTCGACTTTGCCGGTCTGTTGGTTGGGAAATTTGAAACAGAAAATTGTTTTTCTTTTGCCTCGCTCTCCCTCTTCCCAATTTTTCCCAAATTGTTTGCATATATACAGCACCGGGTGTTGATTCTCTCTTTCTACTTTGACACCGACCGAAGGACGAGATGGGCAAGCAAGACATCAAAGAAAAAGAGAAGAAGAAATGGAGAAAGAGTAAGAGAAGAGAACACAATAGAATTGAATTGGAAACATCACAACCACCGCAACTGGCAACAATTTTTGAGTTATGATTATGGTCATTTAATCACCAAAAAAATTGAATTCGAGCGACTCGGTCTTGCTTTATGTATGTACATAGTTTTGCCAAGATAAGCATATTATTTTTGTAGGAATGTCTCAAATTTTAGAGGGGGTGTTGAAGGAAACATTTTGGGGTGCGGGTGCTGGTGCGGGGTGCGGGGTGCCTAGAACAATTCAATTTCCTTGATTGCTGCTTGCAATTGACACCCATAAACTAAAATCGAAAAGCCTTAGCATTTCTGGTTGTCAGTTAATTAGCCGTCACTCAAAATTTTGATAGATTAGTTTTGTGGCCGGAAAATGAAAAAGTTTTTGTTTTTGGTTTTTGCTGTGCAATTGGTTTTTGCTTTTCCTTTTCCTTTTGGTTTTGACATTTCCTTTGCCTTTGCCTTTGCTTTTGCAACCAAACAACCAGCCAACAAACCGAGGGGTCAACTAAAGGAGTCTAATTGTCTGCCACAAGTACATAACCGTTTCCTGAACTGCAGTGCACTACTGCCGTGTCTATTTATGTGGTAATGGCCCGACGGACAGCTCTGCTTTCTTTTTTTTTTCTCATTTTTATTTTAGACTTTTAGTCTCCGAGAGGAAGGGATTTTTGACGTGGATCCCAATCGGCGGGTTAGCGTGCGTGCATATGTACGTGTGTGTTGATGGGAGTCCAATAAACAACATAAACAACACAAAAACACCCTTAACCATGTCAACGTCTAGTTTCTTCGTTGATCACCCGTATCGTGTAAATTAGTAAACGCGGCGGCGGCGACAACACTGCGAGCTGTCAATCTAGATTACCTCGCTCGACGTCTTCTCAATCAACGACAACAACAGGTTTGCGCCTGAGTGAGCGCGCAAATCGATTTACTTCAAAAATGTACTCGTCCTAGATTGCCTCGGACGGCCGGCCCGGCGGCGCGATGTACGTCGCCTGCTGTCTACAACGGCCTGCCTGCCATTTCCCCTTTTTTTTTTAAATTGAAAGGGTTTGTTTCATAGAAGATGCCACACAAATGAACTACAAAGCACTGTGCTCCAAAAAAAAAATGTTTTTTGAACTGCTATAAAGGTCTATTTGAACAAGTCTTTTTTGTCGACTTTTACAAAACGTTTTGCTTTATTTATCTTCTTCTATTTATTTTTTTTTGCAAAAGAAGAAGAAAAAGAAGACCGCCAATATTAACATTTTCCATGATGCACCGACCGACCGGCCGGCCGGCCCCGTATCAAAATTTGATATTGTTATCAATATCGATCTCTCTCTCTCTCACTTCTTTTCTCTTTTCCACGAGAAGAAGAAGACTCACACGAGCTTTGTTGATCACAGATTAATCAAACAGTACGCACGTACAAATTGCACAGGCGTTAAGCTTGTCCGTTGGGTCAACACGATGCATGCAATCTTTTTTCGCGGTGTGGTGGTATTGAGTGTTATTGAAATTGAAATTGAATACATGTACATATACAGCGGCATAGAAGGGGGAGGGGGGGGGGGGGGGGGGACATTGTCGAGCCACTTGATTTCTGAGAAAAGCAAAAGATCAAATCTAAGTGTAGAATAAAGAAAGAAAGAAAGGAAAAAAGACAAAAAAAGAGAACCAAAAACAAAGTTTTGGCGGTCATTTTCATTTCGCCGCTTTAGATTGATGATGTGGTGGTTGAAAAGTTGTGGTTTTGGAAGATGGAAAGTTGCATTTCATCTATTTTCGCTACTTTATTCCTTGTGAAAAAAGAATAGGGGGCTTGGGAGCAAGAACGTCACTTGGTGCTCTTTTCAGACATGCACTTTATTTTTCTTTTGCAATGCACACGCTCCGGGAATATCGAGTTTGTGGCTGATGTTAGAGCAGGAACGGAAAAAAAAAGTGCACTGGGGAAAACGGAAATCTTGAAATAAATCCCACCGTAATTTGATTAAATTAAATTAAATTTAATTCAAATTCACTTTCCACCAAGGCCTTTTTTTGTGCGCTGGTCTCTGATTACTGAAAAGCGCACCGCACCACCCGGTCGGTTCGATTCGGTCCGACCACTCACTCTTTCTATCCTTCTTCCACCCATTCAGTCAGACACATGAATGCCTAATTAACACCACGTTTGAGTTTTTATGGCATTGGCGGGACACCATCTCCTATCCTCTCCTCTCCAGCCAGTCTTTCTTCCTGTGAAGAGAAGGAACGAGGACAGCTGGCCCACAGCTGCACAAGATTTGTTATCCCCGCCCGGGGAATGGGCCTTTCTTTTCTCTGTCCCCTTCGGGCCAAGGTTGGATGATTCGTTGCGCTGGTGACGGTAAACAGTGCGTAGTGGTCAAAAAAAATAATTGCAGAGGGTTGGGGGATTAGGCCTAATCTGCAACTCTGTTCAGTTCAGTTCAATTCAGAATTAATCCTCCCCGGTCATTTTGACTTTTTTTTGCAACGAAAAAAAAAACGAAGTTTGCACCCGACACATAGTTAGTCAGAAATCCTCCCCTCCCCCGGAAAATTGAATAAGTGCCGCACATCATTAAGCTTTTTTTTTCTGCAAAGTGCAACTTTGAGCTTTGTCTGTTCTTGGCACTAACTACGGTAACAATGTGTCCTAAAAATTCAATTATATTATTCAATTTTCTTCATTTCCATTTATTTCATTTCTCTCATTCTTAAGAAGATGGGGAAGAAGAAAGAAAGAAAGAAAGAAAGAAAAATGAGAAAAATGGTGGATGACAGGGGCAGTGTCCGAGTGGAAAAGCGATTAGCATAATTCCACGAGATGAGAGGGGAAGATGAATACGAAGAGGTCGGCTTCTCTTTTCTTTTTTTCGTGTGCTTGCTACCGTAGAATATCACGAAAATCAATGGTTGGGACCAGGCTTGTGCGAAAACGAAAACGAAAATTTTCGAATTTTCGATTTTTTCAAAGTTTTTCGAAAAAAATTTTCGACGAAAATTTTTTCGACTTTTTTTTTCGAAAAAAAAATGTTTCGAAAATTTTTTCGACCATTTTTTTCGAAAAAAAATTTCGTCGAGAATTTTTTCGAGAAAATTCGAAAAAAATACTGGAATGAATAAGACTGTCTGAAAAACTGAAAAGGAGCTCGAAAAACACGAGAATAATGATTCTCTAGTGTTTGGATCAATTTTAGATCCTAGATTTAAGATGAGTATGATTTATTTGATCGCACCTCTAGAATTTGAAATGTACGGTACGTTTGTTTCGAAAGAGTCTAAAGACAGATTTATAAAACTTACTGTAAAATCTCTATTATATAGCCATGGCACTCTATTGTTTGAAGCAAAGTTTTATATTAGAGGTGGCATTCAATTAGGGGGTGGCATTCTATTATTCGAAGCAATTTTTTTTTTCAAAATGTTTTGAAATGTTTGAACAATTTGGGAGCAGTTTACTTCGAAATTACGTAATTAATTTTCTACGGTACACTTAAAAATAGTTCTAATATTTTTACGAAAGTGGCATTATATTAGGGGTGTCACTCAAATAGGCGGTGACATTTTATTGTTCGAAGTAGGGTTTTGAGTGGCATTCTATTAGAGGTGGCATTCAAATTGGGATGGCCATTTGATAGAGTTTTTACGGTATTTATGAAAATTGCGGGATTTCTAGCGAAGTTGAAGTTTTAGCTGACTTCAGTGCCAGTGATGAATTTAAAACCCGTTTTCTGCTCGCTTGAAAATTTTTTTCGATTTATTTTCGAATTTTCGAAAAAATAACTCGAAAATGGAGGTCGAAAAATTTTTTTTCGAAAAATAAAACCGAAAAAAAATTCGAGATTTCGAATTTTCGAAAAAAAAAATCGAAAATAAAATTCGTTTTCGACTTTTTCGAGCACCCCGTTTTCGCACAAGCCTGGTTGGGACGTAAACGAGGATCGGAGCAAGTTCGACAATACCTGGCGCCAATAAGCTCAGGTCAGGCGCTTGTGAGGCATGCAACAGATCATTAGAAAGAATGATGATGGCCAGCCAACTTGTTCCGATATACATTTTTGCACCTAAACACTTTTTTTTTCTTGATTTTTCACCGAAAGCTTTGGAGCAGACAGTTTGGCTCGTTATTATTATTATTTATTTGAAGAGCGACAGTGAGCTGACTCGGAAAGCACCCTCTATTACAAATACACAATTTTCGTTCGCGGGGTGCTACTGGCGTGCGCGCATAAATAAAACGACCCCACACACGGCGACCAAAGTGTGCGTGAATTTGTATGTGTGTACATGAATCAAAAGAAAATCCGGTGTTGGATTTTTGATCTTCTCCCACCACCACTACCACCATCATTTGCCATTTCATTCCCTTCCATTTCATTCCACTCCTTTTGAATACCACCACTTTCTTTCTTTCATTCTTTCTTTCCTTTTTTCCGAAAGGGTCACCGCGTCGGTTCATTATTCCATCGACACGCAACTGGGCAATAGAAATTGAAAAATGAGGAGAAAATTATGCAATATAAAAAGGGCAATGAACGAGAACAGTGCAGAACAAAAAAAGAATCTCAAGAAGGTTGAAACACGTTATCTTATCTTTATCAATAAATCCAACCAAGGTTCTTTTTTTTCACACTTTCACTTTCAGGTTTTTCAAAGGCACAGATTTTTTTTTGCTGTTCCAACAAGGTCATATGACTCGGCGTTGATGGAAATTGGTTTGTGACAGTTATTTATCAATTCAAATATTTGTTTCTGGTTTTAGTGAGATGATTAACACTTTATCAGGGACAGAGATATGAATTGAAATAAAAAACTAAACAACTCTAGATTTGGAAAGTCAAAAAAAAAAATAAAAAGAAAATAATCGCTCAAACATCAAATCATTTAATCATCCAGGTGTCATCAGTCAGTCTCGAACAGCGACCAATCTACTTTGATTTTTTGTCGTGATCCACATCCACCTGATAACAGCTGAGATGTTGCTCTGCGGGCTATAGAACGCCAGAAAAAAAGGAAGGATGTAATATCACGGCTCCTGGCACCAAGGTCATGTGCACCGAACACAGGAAGATTTTATTACAGCTGGTGCAAAATACAACAAAAAAAACGAAAGAGAAGAGAATCTCCATGATATCAAACAGATCCGACCAGGCAAAGGAAGCAGTTTTGCAGAGCTATGTGGCTATTAGCCATTACTAGCGCATATCGACGATTGGCGTGGGTTCGGAGCATACGCGGCGCAAACTTGGCAAGCAAGCGAGAATTAGCCGTCGAGTAATTGTACACTATTACATACATTTTTGTCAGTGAAAGTTTGAACCCCGTACAATCTGATCTCAAGAAATTTTCCCAATGGACACTCAATTTTAATTTGAATCAAATTAAAACTGCCCTCCCTCCCTCTCATATTCCCTCTTGCCACTAATTCACCATCGAAACGTGTTTCACCTTCACCTTCTGCATCTTTGCATCTGAATGATTTTTTGGACAAAAATACACAACGCAAAGATCAAGTACTTCTCGGTTTCTTTTCAATCTTCTTTTTCTTTTTTTGTCAGACTCTCTTGAGAAGTTTTCACACAGACACTATAATCCATTCTTTGACCGACTGTCTTAAATACACAAAGTGCAGGGTGCGAAGCGATAAAACCAATATGTTGCGTGAAAACCAAGCAGAAACGGCGAATAAGTTGTGGCGCATTTTTTATGCCCATATTGTTGACTTTTCCTTCTGTTGTTGACTGACTTTGGGAGGAAGAAGAGGGAAAAATCAAAAGAAAAGTATGAATTTCTACCCAAAAAAAGTTGGCATCGCAAGGCAAACCCTATCATATATTCAATCTTCTTCAAGTTTCGAGTGTAACATATGGGGTTTGGGGTGAGGTTGGGTACGCGTGCACTCAAAAATGACCTACATAGGTGCATTGTATTGTAGCCTGCCCAAAAGACAATGACACGTGTTGATGAGCCAAAGTCCAAGGAAACCAAAAGATAATGAGGGTTCACGTTAAGTAACACGGCACCCAGGCGAGCCCGACCGTCTCCTTTTCCCGTGACCACCTGCACAAACATTTGTTCTTTGATCCAAGGTGCGTGATTGCTCGGGACTGGTCATTATCAATTATAATTATACAATGCTCAAATTCTATTTCTTAGGTACAAGTTTCTGTATTTAGTTTGTTCACCGAAAAAAGACCGTCTGTATTGTTTGTTTTGTTTCACTGGTTTTCTTTTTCTTTCCCGGCTCGGCGACCGCACAGGCTGAGAAGGGGTGGGTGCGTGCTCGGGAAATAAATAAATCAATCCATTGAAAACAGATGTGTGGAACGGAACTGAATGGAGCGGATCGGAGGGGAGCGCAAAGAAGAAACAGTAGTAGTGGGAATGAGAATGAATGGAAGAACGAAGAAAGAAGGAAAACATATTTGTTTGTTTGTTCCATTCCTTCTGTAACAAACATCTTATCCATCCCATAACGTCAAATGTTTATTTGGTTTCTTATTGTTTTTTCGTTTGTTTTACCTCTGGAAAATAAATACATAACAACTCTCCACCGGCTCAAAACATACACAAACACACACGGCTACCGTATACATGTTTGGTTTTGTAATGAACAATGATATAGGTCTAGGTCGCGTAGGGGTGAAACGAGAAGAAGGCTGATCGGTTCGTGTGAAAGATATTCAAAAGAACAAGGAGACGGCAGACACAGTTTATGCATCAATTCAAGTTGCTACATTGGATAAACGACCGGTCCCGATGGTTGGAAACAAACCCAATTTTATGGCCCGTCGTCGGAGCGATGTGGACGACTTGGTGGGGGTGAACGATGTACAAATGGGTGGTGGCGGCGGCGGATCTCTTTTCGCAGATATTAAGGCAATGACTTGGCTATAAAAATTGGGGCGAACAAAGTTATGAGGGACCGCAGTTGTGGTCTTTGATGTCGGTTTTGAAGTTGTAGGAAATTAGGGACTGCAAAAAAAAACAAAAATATCCGAGAAAAACAATATAAAGTCAGCGAAAAGTCTGTGACAATGAAGCATACGATCTGCGGTAGCTTTGTCCTCTTTTTGGCTAACCTTATTTTAACTGCTCGCAGACATTCTACAGTTTTAGCAAATTGAACTTTTCAAATTTATGAACTGAAATTTTCTACATTTGTCTTGACGTGCATGTTTTTTTGGTTGAATTTTAATCTTTCTGTTTTCGTATTTTTATGTATTTTTTGTTGTTACTACATTTTCGACTTCCTGGTTGAGCGGATTTTTTATTTGGATGTTGAATCCTGGATTTGCATCGCATTGTATTGCGTAGTTGATGGATTGTAGCTTCACAATTCTGACATAATTGAAAAAAAAATCAAATCCAACATCAAAACCAAAACTAAATCTATTCATATCTTTTCCTTCCGCTTTTTGCTTCTGTTTCCCTATTGTGTGTGTGTGCTCTGATTGAGATTGAATTCATGCACAATTTGTATGCAATATATTGTGCAAATTTGTTTTGCAAAAATCAAAAATTCTAGCGATAGAATATTCTAGTCTTCTTGCTATATCCGCCGCACTTTTCATTCATGAATCATGCATGACAACATTTGTAAATAATGAGAATTCATCTCCTCTGCATAAAAAAGGGATTTTTTTCGTTCCAGAACTTTAGAGAGTTTCAAAAGTTTCAAAAGTATTATTTTTGATCACAACAGAACGTAGGACGATCAAAAATCATCGGGAAAATTTGCGACTTATGCAAATCCGCCCGCTGCGTGCATTTTTATTTCGGGACAGAAACCAACCACTTTTAACTTTTTAAACGCTAAATTTAAATAAATAAATCCCAATGTTTCCAACCAGGAAGAAAGCGCAGCCAACACCAAACTAGAAAAATAAAAGTAAAAATAAAAACAAACACCAAATCGTGTCGGACGTGCATTTCCGCGATTCATGCAAAATGCGCATGCTTGATGAGCGTCTGGGATGTCTGAATGTATGGACCGAAAAAAATTGGAAAGAAAAATTCGTTGCTAGTACTTTTTCGCAATTCTATTGTGACTTCTTTTGTGTGGCAGAAAAAAGAGCAAGCGGACTGGGAATGAGGAAGTGTTGGTTTGATGGAATGGAAAGGGAAGGAAGGAGATACAAAAACATGTACAGCAAGTCTGAAATTGAACAATATATTTTTTAATAATTCAAACGACAAAAAATGCACTGCCAAGAGAAAAATTCTGAAACTTTTGCACTTCAAATTCAAGGGTTGCTCAAATTAAAAAAAAATTAATCAATGGAGAATTAGGAAGGGAGTTTGAAACTTTAAGATTTAATTGAAAAATAATTCCAGACATTCTCAAAAATTTTCAGACTAAAATAGCCAATTTTAAAAATTTTGTTTAACAAAACACTTTTTTTTTCCAAACTCAATATTTTAGTCGATCAAAACTTTTTGTACATGCCCGGAAATAATTTTACTGTGGTTTCCAAAGTTTCCGCTAATTCGAACACCGCTAAACTTATGCGAATCGCCGATTAGGTGCCAGCTATGCGCCAAGATGGGCTATTTTAGCCATTGACCCGTCAAATCCGCGGAGATACATTTGTCTCAATTGTTACTTTATTTTTAGTTTATTTGTATCCTGTAACAATTTTGGCTCCAATTTGGCTAGCTGTCAATTTAAAACGGTTTTATGACTTGTTGATTGTATATGCATATGTACTTCCTTTTTTCGCCACCAAAAATTCTTCATTTTTTGCGTCACTTTCATCTATTTCATCATCATAATCAGCCAGTAACTGTCAATCAGAATTATCAGTCGGCACTCTCGACTTGGCAGTTTTTCATTCCAATGGTGCTTGAAACGAACACAAACAACATTTATGAGTAGGGAAACGGGAAAAAGGGAAAAAAGGGAAAAAGGAAAACAATTAGAATTTGAGCCATTCCAAGGATAAATCTCGTCTTTACGAAAATTTGAGACGTCATCGTTCATCTTCTGAAAACTCGATACTTTTGAAATGTGAATGTGCAAAGTAAATAAACAGAGGTCAAGAAAGGCGTTGTTTTAATTTTTACTGAACTGCTAGAGCATGTGAAAAAACTGTTATTAGAGCCAAAGCAAGCAAATAACTCGGACGTGGTAACAGAGCAAAAAATAAGAAACAAAGTAAAAGACAAAAACAACGTATATTAATGTTTGTTGCAATGCTCCGATACATGTGAATGCTTCAAATACCATATCCACCTATTGATATCAACACTTGGCTCCGTAAAAACAAAGATCACAATCAAAAATCGGGGTTCGCGCACCCACGTCATTTCTATTTAATCATTGTCTGTCGGGAGTCCGTCTTTTTATCATATTATTGTAATTATTATTTGTTGTTGATCTTTATCTCTTCTCGTCCGTTTCCCCTCGAGGCAACTATAGATTTTGTCCGAGACAGTTTGGTGTGGGTGTGGGTGTGGGTGATGGTGACGGAACGTTTATGACAATAAACGAATGAAATGACGTGAGCTGTTTTCCCTCCTCTACGCTACAGAATAATCACACAGCAGGAGAGAGGTCATCTCAGGTTAAGATGACGCACACTACCTTGATGGTCGGCGAGGCAAAGCCCTTTGGGAATATCTGACAGATGGTGTCATCTCGCATCTCAAGCATGCTCACATTCTGCCACGTGTCATCATTTTTCGATTATTTACAGTCTGTGTGCCGTTAATTGTACATATATCTTTGCTGATTCGTTTGCCAAAAGAACAAGGGGACCTTAAGAAAATAAGAAAAAGCCAAGAGTAAACTTTCCCCTCATTACACTATGCTATAGTCATAGTGGCAATAATTTGAAGAGGCTAATGGAATTAGGTGAATTGATGGGTGTGGAGGATCAGAGGAGAAAATAGTGGGGATTGAGAAAAAGTTGCTAAGCTGAGCGTCCCCCCATGATGATAATGGATAATGGGATGGGAAATTAGTATAGTGAAGTCAAATGGGGTTTAGCTAAATATATGAATAGCACAAAGATCAGGTGAAGCGGAGCTTGTCAGGATTGGTTAGAGGGTAAAATAAAAGGAATGGGAGCTTTTAATCGGGATTAAAACGGTGAAAATAAGGAAGTATGAAAATTTTCCTGGTAAAATTATAGTTCCCTATTTTTCACATTTACAGTCGAACGAATGTACTCAGGATCTAATTTTGTGTGTTTTTGCTTTGGAAAAATTTTTTTTTAATTT
Organism: Caenorhabditis japonica; assembly: GCA_963572235.1. Classification (NCBI taxonomy): domain Eukaryota; kingdom Metazoa; phylum Nematoda; class Chromadorea; order Rhabditida; family Rhabditidae; genus Caenorhabditis; species Caenorhabditis japonica. Next base: position 13,007,042 of record OY754347.1, on the reverse strand, counting down.
AAAAAATTTCACATCAGCCAAAGTATGCTTTGCATTTAACATGAATTTTTATTTTTCCAGGTGTCTGAAATCCAGCTTATCTCATTTTCGGATCAAAAAGTGTAAATTTTTCCGGATTTTTCAAATAAAACAAATTAACGACAGCTATTTTCAAAAAAAAATTAAAAATTCTAATTTGCAAATGCAATTTTTAGGATATCTATTTTTAATGTAAAAGGCCTGAAACCGATAATTTCATTAAATTTTGAAAGCTTCCAAAATAGAGTTTCAGCGTTTCCATGCTAATTTTCAGGCTTTCAGACATCATCTGAGGAAAGTATTTTTTTTTCAGATCATACCTGCACATTTTAATTTTTTAATACTATGAGAATTTTCGAATTTTTGACGCGGTGTGATTTCTCAAATTTTCTTTAAATTTTCTCTATTTACCGTAAAAACTGTAATAGAAGCGCCCCTCTAATAGAGGCGCCCTTCTTTCTTATTACTTTCAATGTTCTTATTCTTTTTTGAATAGTTTATCTTTTAGAAATAAGCTTTAAAAATTGTACCAATTCGACTTGAAAATTAGATGCAAAAACCACAAACTGAAGCGTTTTTTCATTTAAGGCGCACTAAAAGGGAGGGTTGAAAATAGAGGTGCACGCGCCTCTATTACAGGTTTTACGGTAATAATAAGCAAATCAGCGAAAAAGAAATGGAAATTTTCAAATAAAAAACAGAAATTTCCATTTGAGACGGCCTGAAACCGATAATTTTTTTTAAATAAACCACGAAATTTTGAAAATATATAGAATTTCAGTTCTCTCTGCTAATTTTTCAGGCTTTCAGACGCTTTCTGCCCACCCCTGCTTTAAATCCGTCGTTAATTTTTAAATAAACTTTGTTTGTTTGTTGTTGAAATTCTAATATTTCGTTGTTCTGAAATTTTAAACTTATTTTGAAAACATTTTTTTTTTCAAATTTTCATCAAACCTAAAATATTTTTCATTGTTCTTCAAATTTTTTTCAGGTGTTTTTATTGCAAATATATATTTTTTCCAGTCCCTTTTTCTCAATTGGCTTGAAGTGCCACAGCTGATACCCATAAAAAGCAATATTTGATATTTAATATTTAATCTACAAAATTAGTTAACTCAATAATACGTATTGTTATCCCGGTAAGCCGGGTGCCCTTTCGACGTGCTCGGAATATATATTTTGTTCAAAATAGCAATACGATTCAGGGGATGTTTACCGTCTATTCGATATTTTAATAATAATAAAAAATTTGGGGTGGAAAACATTCTCATTGGGCTGGCTCATAAATGGGCAAACAAAGTAAGCTGAGGATTTCTATGTGAAAATGGCTATTAGCTATAGAGGCACAGAGTTTTTAGGACCCTTAGGACCCACCAACATTTTGCAAGCATGAAAAGTTTCAGACAAAGACGCTAAAACCTTCACCTCCAATTGTTACGTTTCATGTACAGTTTCGTTGGTTTTTTAATGTCTCCAATGTCTCCGTAATGCGTTTTATACACATTTTACAGCTTTACAATCATCTCATTGCCCTCTCTTTGCCGCTATCAGGTTTAAAGTACGAGATGGCAAATCAAATAGCATTCTCTCTCATTTCCTTTCCACTAAATCCAAAAATCAGTTTAATGAAAAAAAATTCAGGGAAAAAAAGGCCGAAAAAAAGAAACGAACAACAACAACATGAATGCTTTATTATCCAAAAATTCACTCGGATAAAAAAATGGTGTGTGTGTGTGTGTGGGGGGTCTCGGGTGTGTTGGTGGAAGTTGGTGCGCAAACGAACTCATCGGATGGTGTACAAGATGATGTTGAGGAGTATGTGGGTGTGTTGGAATGGAATTAATGAAACATTCAAGAAACGAATGATGCTAGAAAAAAAGCGGTGGGGTGCATACATATGTTAGTGCTTCTCTCTCTTTTCACCGGTGTTATGCACAAACTAGAGTAAAATCGGGGTCGGTGGGTGGTGTTGAAATGGAATGAGTTTTAAGAAAAAAGTATTAAATTATTACAAGAATTGTGGATTTTTTTTACAAAGAGTGCTAGTTGATAATGTCCAGATGGTTTGGGGAAGAAACAACTAACAATAAGTAAGGAGTTAAGATTGTATTGTTGACAGACGAAATGATGATGTTTGAATGTTAAAAGCTGTTGAAATCAATCCATTAATCTGAAAGAGTGAATTGAAATATACATAAATAGAAAAACAGAAATTCAAAAAAATACCTTTAGGTAGATACGACCTAAAGGCGGACCGATATGTACATCACATCGGACAGACACCTGAGTTTAGGGATGAGCGGCAAAGTTCGGATTGCAAACTTCGATGTCACCAGTTGGAGCAAGACCCGGGCACTCGTAGACACTGTAGTTGTTCTCCTCGTCCGCACCATCCTCTCCGTCCGATTCGATGATTCCGGGCGCGTCCTCGCCGCAGATAATCTTCTGCTTCGCCTGCTGGTACTGGTGGAGTTGCGCCTTGTAGGCCAATGTCTCATCGCCTTTGTTTCCCTGCAATTGCTTCTTTTTTCATCTCATCAATGGATTAGATTATTCTTATGGTGTGGCGTGCGCACGAGATTCATGAGCAAAGGTCGTTATGAACAAGAACAAAAAATAAATCTTTGCTGTCATGCATGCTCAAGGCTATAAGCTAGCTCACTTTGTTTTTGCGGAAGCCTGGTCCAGTTCCGGCGTACGGAGCGTACTCGCCATCGTCCGGGGTCTCGGAGCGTCTGCGGTTACTGAAATAGAAATTTTTGGGGTGGAAATTAAATATTAAAAAAAAAAAAAAAAAAACTAACTTGTAGTAGTATGTTCCTCCAGCCACGGTTCCAATAAGTCCCACACACATTACGGTTCCGACAGCTGGAAAAATAAATTTGTCATTTCGGTGTAAAAAGTGTCAAATTTTAAATTTTTGGCTATTAGCGGTTTTGCAATTTTTGACGCATAGTTGGCACCCAAACGTCAATTGGCGTGTTAACCGTCAAATATCTAGCGTATATGAAAATATAAAATAGTTCGGCGATAATCGGGTCAAGTCAGGCGCCTCGCGGCCACGTGGCACGCATTTGGATTTATGGCAGATTGCACTGACACATAGTCTATATCTAATCGGCGCGCACACGGGAATTATGCATCCGGAACGTCAATTCTACTGCTAACAGCCAAAAATCCCATAACCATTATCTTAAAATCTCAAACCGTACCCAGAAGCAAAAGACTGCTGGTGCTATATCTCGGAGCACCTCCAGAGAGCTCTGCTGATGTAGCCAGGCGACGCTTATCGATCGACTGCGACGAGACGGTCTGCTTGGCCGGTTGTGGCACCGGCTCCACAAAAGAAACAAACTCGTTTTGTCCCTTTTTCTGTGGCACCTGCGGCTCACCGGTCGCGGTCTCCATCGCATTTTCCAGCGATTCCACGTTGTTGTGGACCTTTTCGGCAACGTTAGTCTCCTTTGGAAGCTTCTCCTTTGACAGCTCCTGAACCTTCTTTTGCTCCGACTCTTTGGCGAGCTCCTCCTCGAGCATCAGCTCTCCTGAAACTTGCGTTGTTGGTAGGTGTTTTTCGACTTTTTCTTTTCGTTTATTTGTATTTTTTCTGTTATTCCGTCATGTCTTTTGTGATGCACTTGCTCAATGAAGCCAATTATGAGCTATTTAGAAAAAGGGAAATAAGTCACGCGCGCATCTTCTCTTTTTCTCTTTTTTTTTTGCTCATCAAGCGCAGCGCCGCGCCGCGCTGGGCGGCTGAGCTCAGCTCACATTCTTTCTTTCATTTTCAGATCTCATTTACATTCAAAAGAAAAACGAGACAGCATGAAATCATGTAATCTCCATCTTCATCTTTCCTGCTCTTCCGAAAAAGCAAAGCAACTTTATGGAAGTGGAGCATTGCATTAACAAGAAAAAAAACTCTCCAGAAAGATAGGATAGGAGGCAACATTAAGTTTTCAAGATGGCAGAAAATGATGGAAAACTCACGTCATTTGCTGTGCAGGAAATGGCACAAGCTTTTCCCTCGCTCGCTTTTTTTTTCAAACTATGTATTTGGTTTGGCATGTCACTTGGGTAGGGGTAGCCGACCAAAGTTTGGTTGCTTTTTCTTTCTTTTTTTTTGTGAAACGAGAACGAGCTATGGTTCTTGGAATAGGAAATTATTATTCACATGAGGCTCTGCTCATCACATAATAACAAGATTAGACTGAATTTTCAGAAATGTTTGGAAATTTAGATCCCAGTAATGAGTCATCATTTTTCGCATTGGTTTTCTGTTTTTTTTTTTGGTTGTGGTTGGTTTTCTCTTGTTTTGAGTGAGTTCCAAATCGCTCTCTCGCTTAACTAAGTGGACATTTTAGATAAACTCGCTATGCTGTGCATGCCACGCACATATCTCTCAAGCGCAGATTTTTTTCTTTTCGTTTTCCAGAAAAAAACAACGCAACCAAAAAACAAAGTTCTACCAACCTTTAAGCAACTCATCCAAATCAAACGGCTCCGCAGCCACCGGCTTCTGAGCCACCTCCTTGTGATGATGCTCCGGTGCTTTTGCGACCGGCTCTTCCTTCTGTTCAGGCAATGGCTCCATCTCCATAAGCTCACGGAGCCACTCATTGTTCTCCTCCAAATCGCGACTCTGGCGCTGCTCCTTTTGTTGTTCAAAGTTGGGCGAGTTCTGAAGCCGGTTCATCTCACGGACCATGTATTCGAGGTACTCGTCTTCGAGCTGTTGAGGCTGGAATTGCTCCTCCTCGTAGTTGTTGTTGTTATTAGTGTCGAAATATTTCATGTAGTCCTCGTTGTTGATTTTCTCGTCGTGCGCAATTTTTTCATTTTTGTTGGCTTTTTCTTGTCCATTCAGGACCGCACCTCCTTCTGAAACAAAATAGGGATTTAGTAGTTTGGATACTTGGCTATTTGCTATCGAAAATGGCAAGTAGCCATCACTGGCGCCCAAGCGGGGTCTAGCCATCAAAAACCGCTAAAAATTGAAAATTCGCTAGAACCCATTTCTTATTCGGTTTCTTTCTTAGTTTCACACAAAAGAATCGACAAAAATGTATGAAAAGGCTGCTCGCTACATGAAACTCAATTTCCCGCATTTTTTCAGCCTCTGTGATTCATGTATGACTAATAGTAAGGCTGTGTTGAAAAAAAATCCCCAGCTGAGATGTGTCGATGAGTATGTGTCAGTTTTTTGTTTTTTCCATCCGTTTTTTTTCTTTTTTTTTCTTCCTTTATTTTTTTCATCCGGATTTGTTTTAATCTCAATCCCTTATGAGGAGTTCACGGCTATTAGCCATCGACAAAGTTGGCACCTAATAAGCGATTGGCTCGAGATCGGCGCTTATGTCAAATGAATTCGGCATACGTTAAAACACAAGTTGAACAGCTAATAGCCAGTTTTTTTTTAAATTTGATTATGCAAACACATAAATGAACAAATAAAATTTATTTTCAACTTCCTCGTTTTTTTTTCTTTCATTTCCTATGTACATACATACATAGCTACAAATTTTTTTACCCTGCAGCCATCCAATCAACGGCTCCCCTTCTCATGAGCCATGTGAGAGGCTTTGCTGAGCCTTTTGTCCTAATGAGATGTGTCGCGCTCAGCTTGAAAAGCCCTTCCCTCCCCGCCCGCCAATGTCAATGAGCATTTTCTTTTCTAATCAAGACCAAATCGAGCTAGCTCAAAAAGGAAATGGATAGTGAGTGCATTGCGATATTAGAAACCTCATGCATAGTGCACGGACTTGTACTTTATGCTGTGTGCCTCATTAGAAATGATCAAGCGTGCTTCAAAATTGAATTTTATGTGAAATTCGATAAATCATGCACTCTTTTTTTTTATGTTTTTGTCTTCTTTCTTTCTCAGTGGGCGGAGGAGGGTGTGGGGTGGCAGGTGAACAGTCAAAGAAAAGCAAAAATAAAAACAAAGTCACGCCTTCCTCATTTGCACCTGTCATTTTCAGAATTCAATTCGAGTCAGTCAGTGTCGACGCAAAAAAAAAATGAAAGAATCGGAGACTGACGGCTTTTTTTGATGACGTCTTCTTTATTGCGGGTAGTAAACGTTTGGATTTTTAGAAAGGAAATGCTGCATGGGAAAAAAAAACGAAAAAAAAATCGTGGGAGCAAGAAAAAAAATGCAATTTCAGTGCCATCAAAAGTTTAAGCATTTTAAACAAATTATTGCATCCCTAATATAATTAAACTACAATTAACCTTAATTGACTCACCTGTGAAAAGTGCGGCATTTGTGGCAGTAAGGCAAGCGAGCAGTGCAACGGCTCGCCACATGCCCATCCCGTATGAGGGCCGAAGAGTGGTGCTAGTTGCTCGACGGCAGCTTGCCGAGTTTGAGAGGCGGTCCTGCGACGTCGTCGTCGCCGAAGCCGTCTTCTCTTCGTCTCCGTTCCGATAACGCATCTGTAAGCACTCTATCGTTAAAGACGAATGACGTGCGCGAGAGGGGCGAGGCGTGTCGCGCGCGCACGACTTCTAGCTCTTCAGTCGCGCGCGCGCACTCGCGTTTTTTCTAACGGGCTCCGCGTGCGGCACACTATTTGTTGAAGGAGAGAGCTAGGGAAACTGAAAAACGCCTGAAGGCAGTAAGCAATACAATATCTGAGTCAGCATGAGCGACAGAGCGGAGCAGTCGAGTGGAGCAAAATAAGAGCAGTGGCACGAGCTCAGCGGATAGAGGGAAGAGAGCTCGCTTTTTTTCTTTCCCTCTAAAAGGGTCCCACTCACTCACAAATATGCATAGCATACAGCTAAGACGCCTTATAAAAAAAGAAAAAGAACAAGAGCAGAGAGAGAGAGAGAGAATCTCATGACAAAAGAGCCCCATCATCATCACCATCATCCGCTTTGTTTCTTCCGGGAGAGGTCCTCCAAGCCTCCCTCCAATCCTTTGCGCCCACCATAAATGGGCTTGTTTCGAGAGGGGCCGACGCCGCCGCCGCCGCGATGGCAGAGTCAAATGAAATGAATATTTTGTTGGGTTTGTTTGACTTTTCTTTTCTTTTCATGGACAATTTTCGGGACTGACTGATGAAACTGAGTTTCTCCGAGAATTTGAAGATCTATCGCGGAAAATTGTAGGCACAGTGGAAATGCCCATATAGTGTCCGTATTTTAATCATATCTTGCATTTGTGAATATTAGACTAGCGTCCAATTGATCATATTGACGGTATGATTCAAATAAGGACACTATATGGATCCACCCTCATTTACCTGTGACCGGAAAAGAAGTTGGAGCAAAAAAGTCGATTCTTAAAAGTTCAAGGGCTCAAAAACATTTTCCCGAATTGAAGAACAAGTAGCCAGTACTGTAATTAAGAGGAATCAACATTTTTCGATAATGTAGGATATAAAACAAAAATACCACAGCTAACAACTTCTGTAAATATCTATATGTGAATACCTAGAATACCCCCTCCCCCCCCCATTTTTCTTTCCTCTTAAAGCTCTTTTCTCTCTCCCTCCCCTCTCTCACAGCTCCTCATCCTCATAATACAATCTTGCCCTGGAGCAAGCACAGGAAAAGGCGCATGATCGTATTAGGCACTCATGCTTTCACTTTTTTTTCCTTTTTTTAAAAAGAAAGTTGGCTGCTCACCGTCAATGACAGCTCTTGAAACAAAAAAGGGATGAAATAAATTTGAATTTTTATGAGTCCTTCCCTTCCCTTCCCTCCCTTTCCGCTATTTCATCGTCATTGGGCGGTTGTCAAGAGTAACAAAACAAAATAAATGGAAAAAAAAAGAAACCCACAACAAAAAGGATAAGTGAAAGAAAAAAGGGGACCTCACTAACTATTCAAAACGAGTTCAAGAAGTCACTCTGCCTGACTGGCTATTTTTGAGAGGAGTTCTCAGCTCATCATTTTTTCCCCTCTATTCATAACACTCCCGGAATAAAAATAATGCTAATTTTCGAGTGGGAGATGGATGTGGATGTGGATGTGGATGTGCATGTGACGGGGATCAACAGAATTGTTTTTCCAGTTAGTTAGTTCATGATCCGTGTCGTTTTAAATGAGAAAAACGGGAAAGTACACTCAATTTATTTAATTTTTTTTTTGAAAAAGTACACGTGTGAGTCAATCTCCAGTATAAAGAAAGGACAATTGTCATTAGTTGCTCATGTGAAAAAGTAATATACATAAGCAAAAAGTGTCAAACTTGTCTAGACTTTTCATATTGGACTACATATGTTGTCAAAAATTGGAACCAGAAACATATGATACATGTATGTTCTTTCCTGAGATAATTAACGGGAAAACGAAAATAAATAATGACAGGGTTTGAATGTATGATTTGAATGCAGACAACATACACATTATAATAAAAGCTAAAAACATGAAACATACCAAAAAATCAAAATGGTTCAAGTGAACAGGAAGTTTGTGGCGCGGATATGACGCATGTAGGCAGTTATAAAGAAAATAGCTAGCCTATGAGCTGTCTAAAATTACAGTAATTGGCGCACATGTGGTAGCGCTGCGGTTGCGTCGCGTGATAAGTCTGTCTCGCGCCTGCGTCTCCGTCTCGTCGTTCATACGCTTTCTGCCTCAAAATTTCATTTCAAAAATTTTTTGCAGCGTGTAGAACTTTGGCGAGGGCAGTCGCCTTGAAAAGAACGTATCAAATCATCAGTCTTTTGCGCAAATGAGCCCGCCTCAGCATAACATTGAAAACTGAGAAATACGTCAAAAAACATGTGACTACAAAGATATTATTAGCGTTAACCAGATTTACTCTGCTATAACTTATAACGCAATAGTTACCTCATTCTCACGTACCAATTTCCGACTAACTTCTCGTCGAGGGAAAATTGCCCGAGAGAAGAAAAAATTCAAAGAAACACGTAATACATTTATAATTGCGGAGAACGTGAGAATTCGTGTGGGATATTGCAATGAATCATTGCAGCTGGAATCGAGAATGTAACTAACTAACTTCCCTGGTGAGTTTGAGAAAAAAAAAGAATTGTTTGAAAATCATTTTCAGCCAAATTTATAGCTCCCAAGGGCAGATGTTGGATTATTAATGACGTGTTGAACTTGGTTTAACAATTCTAATTTTGAAAATTGATTGGCCAATAGGAATTTGCTCATCGGTGTGTATGTGTGTAACTTGTTATTTTTGTAATCCTCTTATTCTCATCCGTCTAGATTTAGCAGCTAAACGAGATCTTGGCTATTTTTTCATCTGAGCCCACTTGAGTTTGCTCTAGAAATACGAAAGAAAAGGGCAGAGAAGAGATATGAATACATTAAACTTGCGTGCGCTATTTAAATGAATTAAAAAAAAATTCTACGACGGCTCCCGGCGAAGCCCATGCGCTGCGTGTGCGTGTGCGTCGCGTGGCATCGATGTCTCTCGTCTGCGTCTCTTCTGTTCGCTGACACACTTGGCACGCCACTTATATGGTATTGATTAGATTATTTTCTTTTTCATTCTAGCAGATGAAAAAACTCTTCTAAAGGAAAAGACGCCAAACCTCCTGTCAGAAAATGCGGGCCCAAAAAAAGAAAGAAAAGAACATGACAGAACAGAACAGTGACGTGAGCTTTTTCTCATCTATCTTGAAATTCTCGTGCTCTTTCTATTTCTTCTTCTCTTTTTTTTCTTCTATTTCCTAAAGAGAAGCCAAGAAACATACGAGGGAATAAAAACACGATGAGAGAAGTGAAATGAAAACCAACTTCAACAAATTATCGGCTTTAAAAAAAAATTGTTTTGAAACTAAATGATATCATAAGCAGCTGAGGATTATTTGGCTATGTAGAACAAACCGAGTGAACAAAAAATATTGAAAGGATTAAAACATTCACATCCAGCCAGGCAGCCAACCCATTGATTTTTAAGAAAATGCAGAAAAAGTGTGAGGTAAAAAGAAAACTGATAAGAGAGCACCAAGTGCGACATTAATGGTCTTGTTTGTTCGATGGAATGAGAACAATTTGGGAAAAATGTGCTGATGACAAACTTCTCAAAATTGCAGATAGCCATCTAGGAAAATTTTTTTTGAAACAGCAAAAAATGTTTTTTTTTTGGTTGGAAAATTTAATTTTGAAAAAAAAAGAAAAGGAAACTAGTTTTCCAGTTTCCTTTTGTTTCCAGAAAAGATCAAGATAGTGGTCATTAATTATGTGTTTTTCACCGCCACAAAAGACATTGAAGTTCTATTTTTGGCCAGAAACGAGTTGCGAGAAATTGCCGATTTTCCGCGAACCAAAAGATTTGAAATAAAAATTATTCATTGAATTCTCAAAATGCGCAACGAAGTAAAGTTTCAAAAACCAAAAAAAAGATGAATGAGTGAGTGTTTAAAAAATAAAAAAGAGGGAAGAAAAACGCAAATAATCCATATGTAGCCTCTAGCTAATTTGGTTTGAAAAACAAGCTAAAACCATAGAAAAACAGATGAAATAAGCAGGAAAAAAAGGAAAAACGTTCCGGGAAGGAAATAGAGCAGAAAATGGGGCCCTCGCTGCTTTTCGGTTCTTTTTCAGCTCTGCTCATTCTTGGCATTGACATTGCATCGCATCCTATTTTTTGTAGCTCAAAAAGAGACAAAAAGAAAAACAAAAGTCTAGAAAAACAAAAACAGAACAAATGAGAGAGGGGATAAGACGACAATTATATTATGCTAATGAATGCGGGATTTCTATTCTTTTCTTTTTTTGAAAAAAAAAAGTATTTTTAAAAGGAGAGATAGAGTTATTATTATTAATCCATATTTTTCATGTATAAAATAACCCGCTGAAATAACATGAAATCAATTTATTCCGCGCAAGAGAAGTTAGACAAACCAAAACATCAAGAAGAATGAAGATGCGCAGGTAACAAGACCCGACAAGCCTTCGGTAGAGCGCGAAACAAAAGGAAAAACATAAAAACGCCTTCTTTTTGTGCTTTTCCATTGAAAAAAAAATTAAAAAAAAAAACAAAAGTATAACTCACATTCATTCTCCAGTCATTTGCATTTACTTGTTGGACAAGAGCGTTCAAATGGAAAAAAGTTTGACAATACCTGGAAAACAGAAAAGTTCTTTTTGAAAAACATGTTTTTCTGAACGCAAAGGAACATCGTGGTTAATTAATGACTTAATTTTCGATTCATTTTCCAAATTGTCTAAAGTTAAAAATAAAGCGGCCTTTTTTCCTCCGAGTTTTTGAAAAATAGGGAAATTTCAAGTTGTGAGAGGCTTTCGAATCACCACAAAACTAGACAAAATGCACCTGTTCAAACGGATAAAACATGACGGCAAATCGTTTTGTTTTGGAGATTGTGCGCGCCAACTCTCTTTATTCCCTCTTTTTTATTTCATAAAGTGCCAAAAGAAAACATTCAACTTTTAGCGTGTTCAAAAATGCATAGCCATGCGGAGATCGTGAAGCCATTAAAATGATTGAAATATGTATGTTCACGAGAATTTACAGAAATATATGCGAACAAACAAAGAAAATGAAGATGTGCTGACAGCTACGTCAGAATTGATTGAAAGCTGAAAATTGTGGCGTTTTTTTGGAAAATAAAATAAAAAAAAGAAGAATTTGCAAGAATTTGCAAGGTTTTCTATCTCTGGAACTTCATGGATTAGTGGGTGAGGGTGTGGGTGTCAGAGATTGAAATAATTAGAGAAATGAAATCGAAATTTGAATTGAAATTGCGCCACGCCACGTCACGTCCAGTCACATCGCAGAGAAAAAAAAGACAGCGAAAATTTTGCAACTCCTAGAAAAAAAATGTATTTTTAAACTTTGCTGAAACTCCGCCCTTTTCTTACAGGTTCTTCTTTTAAAAAACAACTTTTTTTTGTAATTTTCACTGAATAACAAAAAAAAATGCAAAACAAGAAAAAATAAAAACAAGTGAAAGAAAAAATAAATAAATTCGCAGCATTACGAAATTGCAAACGCGCTCCAGCGTCATGGGGAGAGACGAGAGAGCGCCAGACAGTGAGAAAGTTATTTTATTTGATTATTTGTTAAAATATTTGTTTTTCATGTTGTTTCTTTGTAAAATTTGGTAGCTGTGGGCAAATTCATGAAGTTTTGATGAAAGTTTCCAGAATTATCCCAAAATTTAGTCAAAATGTTCTATTTTTTCATTTTTTGACATGTTTGAAAAGTTTTTTTAATACTTTTTTTTCTGGCACAAAAATACCGGTTTTAGCACGATTTCCACTGGTTTCCAGCGAAAATTGGCGATTTTTTGGGTCCCTTGCTGATTTTCCACTTTTTAAAATTTATCAATCGTTAAAATTTAACTTTTCAGGATAGAGATGTTTCATGGCAGCGACTAAATCGTATTGTTCTGATTGTTTAAAAACCAGAAAACTTATGGATTTTTTCAATCGAAAAAGAATAAATGTGTCGAAAGGGACTGAATAATTCTTTGTTTTTCGCACTTCTCGCTTTGGCAAAGTGAACAATTTCTGGAAGTGCAGATAGAAGGCTTTTTAGCAGCTCTGTGACGAAGAAATGCCAAAATAACATGCTGCAAAATATTTTTTCGCCTCTCATATTGATTTTTTGAGCACCTATCATAATCATTTTCTTCATGAAGAGAAATCAAGCTTTCTCGCCCCCTGGCCCTCAAAAGTTCTCTAGAACTATGTCCTCTACTTCTATTCCCTCGGATTCTATTATTCTGGCGCCAGCGGAAGATCGCGAGTCGAAAACACCGGAAATGTCGTTTGAAGATTTGTACCGTGTGGTTGTGGAGATGTCTACGTCTCTTGAGCAGGTAACACTGCAAAACAACAAACTTGTTCAATTGAATGGAGAGTTGATAAAGAAGGTTGAGAGCTTGGAGCTCAATGTGAAAGAATTGAAGGAAAATTGTGCATCAAAAAAGACATTTGCTCAAGTCGTCACTGCTGGCTTGAAATCGTCTGCAGCGCAGGTCAGTTTTATTAAAGCAGCTGAGATAGCCAATGACACTGAGAAGAGGAACGCAGCTGTGATTCTGGATAAAGTCGAGCTACCGGAGAATGTTTCTGATGATGGTCGGTTTGGGCAAGCATTGCTGAAAGCTTGCGAAGTTCAGGAAGATTCGGTTTCGGTTTTTCGCCTCCAAAAAAGAGTAGGCCCGCCGTTGCTCAAGATTCAGCTACAGAAGAAAGAAGATGCCAGAAAAATGATGTCACAATTCAACAAAGTCAAGTCAACGGTTCAAGGTTGCTCGTCTGCCATTATTCGTCCAGACCTGTCGAAGCCAGAGCGAGAAAGGCAACGTGCGGCATGGAAGGAAGCTGTAATGAAGAACAACAAAGCCGGAGAGTTTCTCTTCACTGTGAGAAACCTGGAATGTGTGAAGGTGCAATACAAAGAGGGAGAAGCCCATCGCGCCTGGGAAATTCGAGAAACGCGTACATCAAACACCCAGTGAGTACTTTAAAAGTTGGCTATGCAAATTGTTGTTCTGTAGTCAATAAGATTCCCCTTCTAGAACTTACCGTCAATACTTTGCTTCTTGATATTGTATGCCTCACTGAAACTAAATTAGACAATTCCATTACTGATTCCATTCTTTCTCTCAACAACTCGTTCTCAGTTATTCGTAAAGACCGTGATAGGCACGGAGGGGGTGTAGCCGTACTAATTTCAAAACTTTTAAATTTTTCCATAATCAAAATTCCTGATTCTTTTGGGTCTCTTGAAGTGGTTGGGGTCGATGTTTTACTCAAAAGTGGTAGGTTGCGTGTTCTGTCAGTATATCATCCAAATCATAATTTATCCTACGACAGTCTTCTTGATTGTCTCAAAGATCTGATAAGTGTTAGAGGCAACTGTATTATTTTTGGTGACTTTAACGCTCCACACGTCGACTGGGCCAACCTCAAAGCATCTGACCCTAAGTGTAGAAAATTGTTGTCCTTCTCCATCAAGTGTGGTCTTAAGCAGCATGTCATGTCCCCAACTCGTCTTAATCCTGCTAATGTGCTCGACTTGTGCTTCACCAACACTGACATTGTCAATGAGATTACTGTAGGCGACTTGTTCAGTGATCATCGTTTTGTGCATGTTTCACTGTCCCGTCAACGTAAAAACTCACAAAAAGTGTCCACCGTTAAATGTTTCAGAAAAGGGTCGTTTGATGAAATCAACTGCATTCTCAGTCGCATAGATTGGGATCTTCGTTTCTCAACTCTAACTGTAGAAGAAATGTACCAAGATCTTGTTGCTCTGTTGTCCAATTTGATTGACAAATTTATTCCGGTCAAAATTCTTAAACCTTCTACAAAGTTGCATTCCAGTGATATTCGCAAACTTCAAAAGAAAAAGCTCGATGTTTGGAGGAGTGAAGGGAATTCTGTAAATTACAGAGCTCTTGCTCTACTCCTCCGTACTCGTCTTTCTCTGGAAGAAAAACGAATCACGGAAAATCGACTATGCGAAGGTTCATCCCCACATGCCTTCTATAAATTTGTTAATTCTAGATGGAAGAGTGACGAGAAAATTGGTATACTCCGAGACAGTGCTGCCGGTGAGGATGTCACTGATGACATCACTAAAGCCTCTTTGTTTTCTGACACATTCTCCTCCGTTTACACTACTGATGACGGATGCGCTTCGGAATTTCCGGTTCGTACCTCCCAGTGTCTTTCGTCCGTTGATGTTAGTCCCCACGTTGTCGAGTTTCATTTGTCACATCTTCCACTCAAAGCCAATACCACTCCGGAAGGAATTCCCTCTATTTTTCTGAAGCGCACGTGTACGTCTCTAGCCTTGCCATTGTCCATAATTTATCAGCGATCGTTACAATATAGTATTGTTCCTACGGTATGGAAATCAGCAATTGTGAAACCGCTCTACAAAAAAGGTTCTCGTTGTGATCCAAAAAATTACCGGCCTATCAGCCTAACTTCTTCTGTCTGTAAAGTCCTTGAAAAAATTGTTCGTTGTGAAGTTACAAAGCACTTGAATGTAAATAGACTGATTATTGATCGCCAATATGGATTCCGTTCAAATCGAGGAACCGTCTCCCAGCTGCTCTCGTATCAGTCAGCTCTTATTGGTATATGCATGAAAAAACTTGTTACTCACAGTGTATATGTCGACTTCAAAAAAGCCTTTGATACCGTTTCTCCCAAAAAGCTTGAAATTAAGCTTCATTCTTATGGGATTAGCGGGAGTTTGCTCTGTTGGCTTACAAGTTATCTCACTGGTCGTAATCAAGTTGTATGTGTTAATGGGTCCACTTCTGCATGTTCGTCGGTCATGTCTGGAGTTCCGCAAGGGTCTGTCCTTGGGCCGTTGTTGTTTCTGTTGTACATCAACGATATTGGAGATAATTTCAAATCAAATTATCTGCTTTATGCAGATGATCTGAAAATTTTCTCTCATTCATCGTCTGATGTTCAACATGACCTTGATGTTCTGTCTGATTGGTGTCGCACTTGGCAGCTCGATGTGGCTCCAAACAAATGTGAGCACATCAGTTTTTGTTTTTCAAAAAAATTGGTCCCCAGTCGTAAACCCACATTCACCATCTCAAACACAGTAGTGCCCTACACTGATAAGATCCGCGATTTGGGTGTATACTTTCAGTCTAACCTTTCTTTTGACAATCACATCGAATCAACTGTCCTCAATTGTCACAAAAGAATCAACATTATTTTCAACGTTTTGCGGTACGCCCCTCTCGATTCCTTTATTCGGTGTTTTACTGTATACATCCGTCCCTTGATTGAATATGGTTGTGAAATTTTTTCGCCTACTCTCCTGTCTCATACTATTCTCCTAGAGTCTGTACAAAAATCCTTTATTTATCGTTGTTTTAAAAAATTTAAATTACCTTATGTATCATATTTTGAGTCTTTATATTACTGTAACCTTGATTCACTTGAATACAGGCGTATTTTATTTGATCTCACTTTATTGTATAAAATCTTTATTACCGGTGACACCCATCTACACGAGTCCCCATCTCTTGCCTTTGCTAATTTACGTTCTCTCCGACGTCACTCTTTCATTCTCCGGTGCTCTCTCAAAAATTCCTCTAAACCCCTACAGCAATTCTTCTCTAACCGTGTTCTTAAATGTTGGAATGATCTCCCTTCTCATGTTTTTCCTGTCAAACCTTCCACTAATTCCTTTAAAAACAACATCAAATTATTGAAATTTCATGAATATCTTCGTCTCAATTGTCATACATACTGACACACCTTCTATTTCTTTTGTAAACATTGATAGTATAAGCGGCCATGCCCTTCTTTTCAATTAAATAAATAAAAAAAAAATAGTGTGGGCCCGGACAATATTATAACGCAAGTTTCCCTAAACTACCCGTTCATGCGCATAGAAAACCAAACATCACTGAAAAGCGCAACCTTTTTGACAGCAAATGGAAAACAAGGCATTTTGAACAACATTCTGTGTACACTTTAAGCATTAAGGAGCAGATTAGCAGAAGCATGCAAAATTAATAAATTGTTCACATAATAAATTATGAACATCATGAACTGTTCATCTGCTCTACTGTTCATCCTCACTATCCCTCCGACCACGTAATCTTCGAAACGAAAAGGTTTAACTTGGGAAGAGTATCGCGCATACGCGACGATTTATGTATAACAACGCGTTTCACTCCGACCCGCGTGAAAACCAATAGTAGTACAATTTTAGAACTTAAGACCGGAATTTCTCGGTATTTTTTTTAGAATTCAGATTCGTTAATCACAAAACAGTAGCGATCAAATGAACCAGGTATCATCGGGACTCATGAGAGCATTCCCTTGTAAGTAAAACACGAGTTGTTTTAAAAATGATTGCAATAATACGCGTCTAGTAAGGAAAGGCCATCAGAGCTTCAACTTGCAGAAAATCGGACCAACATCTGACATAGATAAACGTTTTATTGATTCGTTGACTGTAAGCTGAGGCCCCCATCCCTGAAACTGGAAAACGACAAGAAAACCGTTTTCCAGAAAACGAAATTCGGAAATTGATGATTTTTGTATAATGGTGTGAGAAACAGGCAATCCCATTTTCCGGAAAATGCCGTTTTCCTATTTTATGGATCCTAGCTCTGCTTGCTTCCAAAGCACACTAAAACAATGCTTGCTCAACACAAATTAGGTTCGCATGCCAGGAATATAGGGATAACTTTTGTTGAAGCTAACTGTGTCGTCGAATTAATCGAGAGCCGTCACGGTGTATGAAGTCGGAAGTTTCCGCGTCTGATTTCTGTTCGAATCCGGATGCTTATTAGAAATTAACTTACCAAACGTATTCAAGTTTTACAGAAAAATTGGAAGCTCTCAAAAAGAACAAATTTAAATTATTAATATTCGCGTCTTCTGATGCGCGGTTCTTATTTTGATAATCCGCAATTTTTAAAAAAATAATATCTGTAAAACATTCCTTTTTTTATTAATTGGTTGTACAAAGTTTACGGTTAAAAATACAAAAAAAATTTTTTTTAATCACATGTTTTCTACCTGACAGTTAATTTATACAATACAAAATGTTAATGTCATTGCTCTTTAACTAAAAGAGAACCAAAGCTCGTAGCCATGAGGATCAAAAGTTGTCAACGTGAGTGATTGGGCCACATCGCTTTCATCACATTTTGTTGAGCAGTTTTTCCAATAACCGATTTTCCACGTTTATATTCTGTCCTTCCATCATAAGCCCAACTCGTTTCACTTGCCGTTTCCGGGCAAAGTACTCGCACACCAGGTACATAGTGCACATTGGAATGAGGGATATAGCTCCAAGTGGTCCGAGAAGAAATACCTGTAGGGAAAATGCATGTGAACCCAAAGAAAAATTAAAAAAAAAAAACTACCTTTCTATTGTAGTAACTGTAAATCTTTCTCGTTTCCAACTCATCGCAATGTTTGCCAGAGTACGGGTCATCACACTCGCACTCGGTCAGGTGCTACAAATTGTAATTGTCTAGTGATCACTGATTGACAAAAAACACAATTACCACGTTTTGTTTACCATTGTAGCAAACTATCTCCTCACAGAACTCTCCCTGGTATCCTTTTATGCACTCCGGGCATCTAAAAATGGAGTAGCTTGTTAAAAAAAGGAAAGAAAGAAATAGAGGGCAACTCACGATCCATTCCGATAGCGACGAAAAGATTGACAATGTTTTTGCTTCTCACAGTGTTTCCCAACAAAATCAAGTTCACATTCGCAAGCACCATCCACTGGTCTTCCGTTTACGCATCTGAGAATTGTGCTAATTTATTTTTCTCTCAAGATGCGGACATTTAATTGTAAATTGTTCTCAACGACTAGACTACAGTCTAGCCAAGTGATCTTTTGATTTCGAGGATATGTTTAGAAAATCAAAAGATAATTGAGGCCGTATGCAAGAAACTGGAAAACATTAGGAAAACAGTTTTTCGAAACACACTTAGCTGCGTCTCTCACCCTAACCATGTAAAAATTAGCGTTTTCCAAATTTTGTTTTCCGGAAAACCGTCTTTCTAACGTTTTCCAGACTCTCGCATACGGTATTTGGTTGCATAATTGAATTGATAACTACAGAAAACAAAAACTGTTAAAATAAACAACAAAACTTACACCGGCTGCCGCCTCCTGTGAACTTTTCCTCGATGAAGTCTGTGATGATGATGTTGTTGTTGTTGATGAGCAGGTGTGTCAGGATCCACAATTTCATTTCCTTTGGCATCGTATTCCTTGGGTTTTTCAAAAACTTCTGCTGTGATTTCGATAAGAAGACATGAAATCACAACGATAGAAAGTAGAAATAAAATGGTTGACTTTCCCATGTTCGAAAATTCCTGCTGAAATAAAAAAGTCTTTGCAAGTTCTCTTTTTGATCAAAAATTGTCAATGAGTAAAGTAAAACAAAGTGGCTGTGTCAAGTGTGTGTAGGGTGGGGCAATCATGAAAAATTAAAATGTTCGGATTCGATTCGAACAGACGACAACTTGTTAATTTACGACTTTTACGTCACCACTCTAGTAAAGGGCAATAAAACAAAAGTAACCAAACAATGTAGAAGTCTCATCAAAAAACAAATTGAATTGTAGAAAATAAGTGGACAACAAAATGGGAAACATAAAGGTGGAGACTACTCGTTGATCTAGATTGAATTCGGGTGATTTCAACGTCAATGATTTCCAATGAATTTAGTGTTTGATCTGAATCGATTACCGCGTCAGGAGAAATTCGCCGAAATCAAACACTTTTACCTAATAAATCAGTAGCCATGATTCCGAAAGTGACATCATAAAACAAATTGGGAATGACTTTTAAAGACGATTGCAAGAGGAGATGTGAGAGAAATTTGTATGGTTAAAAATAGATTTTTAAAAGTTACTTTGCAAACTGCTGAACCTGTATTACTGTTTATCCACGGTAAAAAAAGAATACATAAAAGGAACAGGAACATTGAGACAAATTTGAAAAAAAAAAATCAGTGTCTTTGCTATGGCTAATTAAATTTCCTTTACGATTCTCGGTAAAAATGTACCGTATCGCTTGCTAATTTATTTCTCATTTATTTAGCAGATCAAAAAACACACAAAACAACCATTTTTCTTCCATGATTTAAAAAATGCTTCAAAAAGACACCCTGTTGGCAAAATGATATATGTAGACAAACCTATCAAACCTAAAGATAAAAGAGAAAACACGTTTCTCATTTAATGAAGAACAAATAAATACATACAAATGCAAAGAAAAATCCCATCACACTTCCCGAATCGGTCTGCAGGAAAAGAAAGGGCATCAAAGGAAAGACAACTAAACCAAAAATCTGAATTCTGAACTTGCCACCCACCGTTTTCTCCTTCTTTTTCTTTTCCAATTTTATTCTAGACGTCATTCGGTTTACCAAGGACGGTATTATAATTAGCGCCTTTACTGGTGTACAGTAAACATTCAATTTTTCGCTTTTTTCTTCTGCAAAATGGTATAAACTGACGATTATTTTTGGTGTCAGTCATAGTCAATATCAGAACGAGTCAACTGAATTTGCTTGAAGGACAATTGAAAAAAAAAATGTTTTGAAAAATCATCAGACCGAAATGACATTAAATTAACGGCAACATTCGAAATTTGTTTCAATGCTGGTTTCTTTTTGAGAACGAAAATTGAAAACAAGTTTGTTACTGATTTTTTCAAGGCAATCGATTGGAAAATGCAAATTGAAGAACAAAAGGGATGGATGTTTAGTTATGGTTGTAGTTTTGTTCCTAGTTGTTAGGCTGAAAATGTGCGTATCTACGCGGTACACCAGTGAACTAAAACAATGAGATTATCGAAATTATGGTTACGGGCTTCTTCCTGGCCTCGGCAGTGTTGTGGTGATTCATTGCCTATTCTCAAAATAGTCAGCAACTCCTCCAAAAGTATAGTCCTTTGTTTATGTTTTTATTGAATCCTTTGTTTGAGGTCTCATTGCCAACTTGATTATAAATAAATGTTTTTGTCAATGATATTTTCCGTATTTCTGGATGTATACCGTAAATACTGTAATATAAGCCCACCTGTATTAGAAGCCCACCTGTAATATAAGCCCACCCTGTAATAGAAGCCCACCCTTTAATAAAATCCCATCTTTAAATTGTAGCCAACACTCAATGGGTCCCGGACCTTTGGTTTCCTCGCTCTTTTGGTACGTTTTTTTATAGTTACGGCTGCTCTTTGGGTACCAAATTTGCAAATTACATACAAAACAGTTGCCGTAACTAAAGAGCACCGTAAGCAGGTTTGATCAAAAATCAATCGTGCCCAAAGAGTCTGGGACCCATTGATTATTGGCTTGGAATTGTTCGCGTTTCATCGCGCCGTGTTCAATTTTGCATTACTTTCACCCGTTTTTAAACATTTCTGTTAATGGAAGCGGTCATCAAACGCCACCAGTGCTGGGCGTGAAAATTATTTTTTTTAACTGATTCCATATTGTGTTTTCAGTCGAGTTGCATCATCAAAACAAAAAATCCCGCTCACTTTTTCAAGCGAATGTTAAATTTTTTCACGGTTCAGTAAATAAAATTGACTATTGTCGGACCACCAAAATAGTCAAACGCGCTCCGTTGAACTCAACGCTATGCAATTTTAATTTTGGTGTCAAAATTATTTAATTTCACGTATAAATTCAACGTGAAATGAAATGATTTGGAAACCAAAATGAAAATTGCATAGCGTTGAGTTCAACGGAGCGCGTTTGACCATTTTGGGGGGCCGACAATACTAAAACCAGTAATAATATCAAACATTATAATGAAAATGGCGAAAATAAAACAATGCTGCAATTTTTGGTTTAGTTTTGGTAGTTAACATCGAGAAAAACGTTGAGTTTTTTTTTAGAAATCATCTTGAATGATTTCCGAATTTGGAAAATTTTGTCGTAAAATAAAAGCAGATAAAGCGACACACCATTAGATTACGAAAATTATTATTTTTAAAGTTACAAACATCTAATTTATGTTGTTAGTGCTCTTGAATTAGAACTTCTGACTCGCAATCAGAATTTGATATTATGAAAATTATTGTTGGTTTTTTGAAGTTTTTTTTGTTGTGGATAAAAAAAGAGGGTTGAAAAATAGAAGCCCACCCTGTAATAGAAGCCCACCTGTAATATAAGCCCACCCTTGAGACCCCTTTGAAAAATACCATGCCTTGCCTTAAAGCCCTGCCTAATATCACATTCCCACTGATAATAACTCTATCACAAACTACAGTTGTGACTAAACTTTCAACTTTTCTCAATTCTACCGGATTTTTGCGTTTAAAATTTCAATTGACACGTTATTGATATCCAGATTTCATTTATCAAATCCTGGTCTCACTAGCCCGTTTTGAATGGGTTATAAATGCAAAATTAGTCTTATTGTACATTGTGATTTACCTGTGATGTTATCACTGCCTTTTGATAAGAAATTGAGTTCACCGTATAAAAAGAACCAGGAGAATATTGAGAATGTGTTAGTGTTTAACAGTTCTCCAAATAAAGCCAAAAATGCCTTGCAAGTGTGGTTGGTTCTATACTTTAACTGATTTTAACTACTCATTTGATTTTCAGACTGCAAAAACGAACAATGCGCCTGCAACAACAGATCATCGTGCGACTGCTCCGCGAGCAAGTGCTGTGAACAGTACTGCTGCTCCACTGCCAGTGAGAAGAAGTGTTGCCCGGCCGGATGTGCTGGTGGATGCAAATGTGCCAACTGCGAGTGCGCCAAACACTAAAACCTTTGGCTGCCATCAGTGAATTCCTTACCCGTTGATCCTACTAATTTCTGTATTTACCTACTACTAATAAATGTGAATTTTTTAAAATTGTCGTTTTTCTATGTACAAGTTTTTTTTAGAAACCTTGTACTCATTTTTCAGGTGTAATGCCCTTCTAACGACCACCGCTGTTAGCGGAAAACTCTTCCCCGGTGCCACAATACCGCCATTCAAACATCAATGTTTAGACTCGTTGTCTGGATTGAAAATAGCCATTTTATGATCAACGATTTTTCAGTATTTTTTCACTCCTGCTTTCATTATTTTGCCGTTCCACTAATTCCCAGCACATCCTTCCTCGCTTTCAATCCACGGCCCTCATCAGATATATATACTTCACGTTCCGTGTCGACATTATCTGTTTTTCAACAATTTCCATGGGGATTTTTTGAGAGTTAAGGTAGATGTCAGACTCACAACATTCCTTTCTCGTTTCCACCGTAACCAACGGCTTCGCTACATAAAAATCTCGAATCGTCCGAATCTCTGCGTCTCCGCAGTGGCATTAAGACTAGCTAAAAATTTGCAACAATGGAGATGCAGAAATGCGAGAAACGCTACGTGAAGAATCACTTTCAAAAATATGAAAATGAGCCGCGGCAACCCGTTGATATTCGGGCAGCTGATAACAAATAAGCATTGCATTGATCTTCAAAAATAACTGTTCGCTCATAAACAAAGATTGAGACAGTTTCGAGCAAGATGTTCCAAGCTGACCCAATTTAACCGGCTCCCGGAGTTTTCAAACACAGACGTTTCAAACCCGGGGTCTGCAATCTGTCGTCGCGTTTTTGTTCTAATCGGATTTTTGTAGAAAAAGCCACAGAACGATCAGAATTACAGAACTACAGCGACGACAGATTGCGGATCCCGGGTTTGAAACGTGTTGATTCGAAACGTCTGTGTTTGAAATGTCCGGGAGCCATTTAACAGATGAGCAATTTTTGGGAAAACCAAATTCAGAACTGCAAAACCGATAAATATATTCATATTTATTTAAATGTGTCTATTGGCATTGGACTATACGAGCTTACGAAGCATCACGCGGTTTTTTCTAAAAAAAATAAGCAATGCGTGAAAAACGGATGAAGCCATCTTTCTCGACCAATCTCGCTGGCACGAACTTTGCTTGAAAGTTCACGTCGACATACCTAGAATAAAGGTTGCTAAGTTATTGAATTAAGCAATACCTTGAATCGATCGCGTCATTTTTTCGAGTTCATGAATAATAATTTTTGCTTTCTAGGTATCAGAATTTTGAGTTTTGTTCCTGGGAGCTGAAATAAAAAGGTTTTACTACAATAAAAACAACTAATTAAAAAGCGTGCGAAAGTTATTCTTTTCGTTTTCCCCTTTTCCGATATTTTGAATTTATTGATAGAAAACATAGGAAAATTTTAATTTCAAATACATTTTTTGCTTTGTTGTTCCTTAGCACCATTCTCACAATCAGCACAAGCAAACAGTGCACTTCTTCGGCCCGATTTTTTCTTTGAATTTACTTTTATTTTGTCTGGAAATTCTAAATTTTAGCATTATAAAAATGGAGTTAAACCCCGATTCCGAAGAAATTTGGTTTGGAATTGTTTATTTTGTCCTATCTGCTCCACAAGTTCCCCTGACCCTGCTCGTTATCATCTCGGTTTATCGCAAAAACCAGGAAGGCTCAAATTTGACCTACAAGCTTGTAAACGTTATTAATTTTACCCAATTTGTCCAGTCGACCGGGCATTTGTTGACAGCCCCAATTTTGATTTGGCCAGCTCTTCAGAAGATGCCACCAGTTGTGCTACAGGTGAGAATTCTCAGATACAACAGCGTTAGTTTATGTATATAATTATTAAGGCAGTTGGCTGTGCTATGATCATTTTTTTCGAAGCCGAGCTTATGACAATGGCTCTATTAGCAGTTTGTCGAATATTAATTTTCAAAAAGTTTTTGAAAAATACCAAAACATCCATTTGGATCAAAGTGAGCAAAAAAAATATTTTAATTTTCAAATTTAATTTTCTGTTTTTTTGTACAGTTCATATTCCTTCTCGGCGCCTTATTTCTCTTATTCGCCTATATCACCGGCGTTATCACGGGCTACTGGACCTTTGTGTTACCAGTATGGACGTTCAATTACAATGTTCACTGTGCGAAATATATGGCCATTCTCTTTGCAACCATGAATCTAATCAGTTTTTTCATAACTTACACATGCTATATTACTATTGTTTTTATCATTTATGTGGTATGTACAGATTTCAGAAGAAAACATGTGAAAGTTTTTATGTTGCTGTTTTTTTGCAGAAGAAAAGAAAAATTACTAGCGCTCCAAAGCGTCGAGACGAGATCGCCATTGCTTCCCAGTACACGTTTATTACCGTATACGCCACTATCACACTTGCATTTTGGAATTTATCGAACTATCGGCCGGATAACGCCTCTAAAAGCGTGAGAGCAATTATGAATATTTGCTGGCAAGTTGGAATTTATATAAATCCAATTTTATTGTTGATTCTAAACAGGTTAAACTTTTGATAACGGATAATGTGTGATTTTTTTTATTTTAGCTCTGTCCGCAAGAAATTTTTGCACATTTTTGGCAGGAGATCTTGAATAAAATGTGAACGATTCGACAACACAAGTGTTATTTCAAAGGTTATGGAACAAGTTTCGAATAGTTTTTTTATTTATTTTTAGTTTATATTTCATTACTTTTATTTTCAACTGACTATCTATTCTATTAAATTTTTTTGCCTATTACTTAAAACTTGTCTGAATTTGGATTTGTGTTATAGCACATTTCGTCAACATAGCTGGAAAAATCATTCCATTCAAAAAATGAAATCTCGAGAATCCCTGTTGCCATGATAATGCGTTATTTATTTATTTAAAATTAATAACAAACTCCGTAATTTTTTAAAATATCTTTCACTTTTTTATTTTTCGTTTTTTATAAACTGCTTGTGTGGCGCATATTAGATAATCCGAGAAAGTAATTTTAATTGCTAAAAAATGTTGCTTACGGCGCTCTGATGTTCCACATCGAATAATTTTTTTTTCAAAAATTTAGCAGCGACCTGCAGAAAATCCGAGCTTAGTAATTTTATTTCGCTCGTCGACACATAATTAAATAACAAAATTTATTATGCAAACGGTAGACAAATTTAAAAGCATAAAGAAAATCATTTCATCGGAACTTCCGTGTCAGGAGGGATCGGCTATATCGTTAAAAGCACACTCCTGATATGTTAAATTTTCTTCTAATAAGAAAGAAAATGAATAGTGGCACGTTTATCAATAAATTTTTTGATAAACCTATGCAATTTTTTTTCGAGAGAATGAGAGCTGAGGGGAATGGGGATAGGAACAGAGGGAAAGAAAGAGTGAGAGAGAGAGAGAGAAAATGGTGAAATGACACTAATGGTACAGTAAGACAACATAAAAAAGGAACTAGTAACAATAGTTTCAATGGAAATTTTCAAAAAAAAACTTGGAGGAATTGGGGTGGGGAGGGGAGGGGAGGCTTGATAGATGATAAATTAGTGGATGACGATGACCGTATTCATAGACCCATTTTATTTGTCGATATGGCACCCGGCTGGCACTAGAGAACGTCGTGATAAGCAAGACTAGATCGACCATCGTCCTCTTCCAGGTTTAGGCTACTGTAACAAACAAAAAATCAATAGTTTCAATGTCAAAGCTCGGTTACTCACATGGTCTCTGCGTCGGCTTGATCGTCTTCCATCATCGCCTCGTATTCTTCGATACAGTACCTGAAACACAAATTGTATTATTGATCTGAATAGGCATGTATGTACTATAATATTCTGTTAACTTACTTATCCCACTCGGTGAGCTCTTGTCCTCCTTCGTCTTCAATTCTCGGTGACTCTGATCCCTCATTGGTCTCCTGGGCAAAGAACTTCCTCCAATTCACGAACGTGTTAATGAATCTTCCACGCAACGATGACTTTTTAAGGTCACTCAGCCTAAACGAGCTGGCTCCGGGTACATTAAGCATATCTATGAGCTGGCACGCGACATCTGGGAAAGCCATGGAGTCAATCCCCTCTGCTGCGAGTTTTCGTTGAACTTGGGAGTGGAACAGCTCCATATCGTAAAGTGTCACTAATCCGTCTCCGTCAAGGTCCAAAATACGGAACCAGTATTCAATGCTGAAGATTATCAGCTTATTTTTTATTATCAATTTTTTTAAAGCTTACCTTGTCGGATGAGTTTTATCTTCCTCAGCTAGCAGGAACTGAGTGAAGTCTGCTAATCCGATTTCCTCGACGGGCTGGCCGCGGTTCGGATTTGTGCACACTGCGCCAGAGAATATTCGGTCAACCACCATTGGTACTAGAGCTGAAACAAAAACAATTAAAATTACAGTTGTGGTAAAAATTATGTTGAGTGTGTACCTCCACCAGCATGTTGCGCCAGATCAGACTTGGAGATTTTGAGATCATGATTCGAGTCGATTTCCCAGAATTTGCAATATACCACGTAAAAGTGTTCGTAACTGCAAAAATTAAAGATTTTTATCACAGTTTGTTGTGATTTCATTCTATATTCTCAGTACGGCGGACTGCTAATTCGCCCCTTCGCACAGTGGAATATGTAGCCACGTTGGCGACGAGAGAGTGCAGAAAATGGAGAGAGCGTGACCGATATTTTGCTCTGATTTTTCTGAATCTCACTCCAAATGCATGCGCAATTCACTGTTCGATTGGAGTAAATTTTCAGAGCTTTATACAAAGTATACTAACTTATTAAAAACGTTGTTTTTTCTATTTTTTGATAATGTGGATTGAGTGACTATTATCCATCCCTGAAAGTTCATGCACTGCGGACTGTCCGGCTTCTCGTCTCCTCTTGCTTAACAAAATTTTTCGCGTGTTTTGGTGTGCACCTTTAAACTCTCATGGCGAGACGCCGCATAGGCCTTCGTTTTCAATGCGCTCCCGTTCGAACTTTCAGGGATCGATAACATGTATTTCTAAATCTTATATTGCTGACTGACTCAATAAAAACTTTTAACACTTAACACACCTAAAGTATCTTAACGACTTGTTCGTGTCGTCATCAAACTCAAGATTGCGAATCGCTTGCAACACGCCACCCTTCCTCAACCGATCTGTCGTCAGTTTTCCAGACCATGAATGCGCATCGTTCCAGAAAATTCTGGTCATCACCACTTGACAATACTTGTCGTGGAATTCAGTGGCGTCTCGGTAGAATGCAAGACCCGGATGCGTATGAATCACATCCATGAGCAATTCGTAAAAGTCCTCTGGTACCAGGTAACTTCTTGAGCCCATTGTAAGAGTGTAAACGAGTCTGGAAAAATAGAAAAACATGCTATTTCGAAAGTTGGTAACAAAAGTATGAACCTCGCAGCCTCATCATGAGCCACAGATGTCATTGCTTTCCACCACGAAGTGAAGTCTATTTGGGTGGCCGGTCGGTCTTCGTCGTTGGTGATCGCCAGGAAGACGGGCATCTTCCAGTACATTGGCAATCCGGCCGCTTCACAAACTGCAGGCATGTTATCCGGTGTACACTACAAAGAGCTCTGATAAATGTGCAGAGAATCCCATTAAATGTATCAATGGTATGTACCCCCCACGTTCTCTCTTCCCCATCCGTACCTTTTGATTGGGAAGTGATCTGAAGACTTCACACACTCGTCGTAAAGCCGTGTCGTTTTGAAGCTGGGGCACTGGTTTACCTTGTGGGTAGTAGAATCTGAATAGGACAAAAAACTCGTTTTTTTTTTGAATGGCTGATAATTTATTGCTGTCTGACTGAATAAAAACGTCACAAAAAAAATGAACATGGGTCACACACACACATACACACACAAAGAAGAAAAAACGTACGGTTCTTTTGGCGCAACAGGCTTTGGTGGCAACGGTCGGCTGATAACTGGCGCTGGTTTCGGGGTCGGTCTGTATTCGTCGTTGTAGTTGTCAAATGCCAAATCCAGTTCGGGAATCGCGTTTTTTACGGGAGCTGCCACCGATAGTTTGGCGGAATAGTTGAGATTCGTTTGGGAATTTGACTTGCCGCCGTAGTTACCATTACTATCAAGAGATCCGTTCAAGTTTAATTTTGTCGCTGGTGTGGATGCAGCAGCAGCAGCAGCAGTCCGTGTTGGGGAAGACACGACATTGAGCTCGGCGAGATGAGGGCTTCTAGAAGAGTTAAAGATATTTTTTTCGAAACATTTATATTTTCTGCAAAGTCAAGCGACGACACTATGCATTTTTTTGTTCTTGTTCCTAGTTATATTTTGTTTCCGGTGGTTGATTCGCCCGGCAGGTGACAAGTTTAGTAGCTCTCTTGGGTTCCCCCCACGACTTTTGTTTTCATCTTGCGTCAATCCGTCCTACGCGTCGAAAAACAAAACACCGATGAGTTTTGTCTATCCACCCTCTTGGAGGTGAAAATCCCTTCCTTTTGCTCGATGAGCAAACAACTACTATGTACAAGCGCTAATGTGAACTGACTGAGCAAAAGTCTAAAGACGCATAAGGTACTCGAGATGATTGTGAGAAACGAGAAAAAGTTCGATAATCTGTGGTAAACAATGTTTACCGTTTCGCCACTGTTACGACATGCTGTTCAAATTTGCGGGAGGGAGCAAAAAAAGAAAAAAGAAAAAAACTTTGCTCTTTTTATTTGTCTGCGATTAGGCGTAGCTCAAACATACTTGGTTGGAGTGACATCAGCTTGGATTTGAGTGGCCGACGCCGCAGAGACGTTCTGTAAAAATTAAAACATTAAAGTGTTGAATTAAAAACAAGCGGATGCCTAGGATAGGGACCCCGTTTTACAATGATAACTCACAGTGCGATTTCGCAATAACCGCCAAACTCGGAAGTTCCTGGGCGCTGGGAATGCTTGCATTCTCACATTCTCACATTTCTCCCCAAAAAAGTGCGGTAGAAAAAGTGAGCTGATGGCTTGTGACTTAATTTTGCTCTGCTCTGCTCACTTTACTTCACTTGACTCAATTTGTTTAAATTTTGGAAAAAGTTGAAAATTTGAAGTCACACACACATATATACACAGAAGCACACGCTCAGGATCAAATGGCCGTCACGGCACGGAAACAGATGGAGTTGGTTGGCAATATAAAAGTAGAAGATATATAGAAGAAAAAGCTAGCGGACGAGATCGGATCACTTCTCTCCACTGCCTTCTGACTGTGTGTGTGTGTGTGTCTGTGTGTATGTCTGTGTGTGTGTGATAGAGAAAATGAATGCAAGGACGAAAAAACCCGGCGAAAAGTGTGAGAGATAGGGATAATAGTGAAAGGGGCCTCCTTTTTGATTTGACTTTACACTTTTGCCGAACACTGCAGTTAGTTAGCCACCGGCAGGCATCCAATCGTCAGTCAGTCAGTCAGTCAGACGCAAGAAAGAACAAAAAAAAAAGAAAGGGGAGGAAAATGGTTTGGTTTGTGGTGTCGTGTTGTTTGAGAAAGGGTGAAAACTACGTTTACTGTGTATGAATGTAAATAATCAGCTTTTAAACACGACCACACTGATCAAAAAGCGGCGGGTTACGATAAGAACATTTTGGGAGTTCGGGGATTTTTGAGATTTTTCATTGATGAGCACAATTCTAAGCATTTTTATTTGAGCAAAAAAAAAGAAAAAGGAAAGGAAGTGACAAGCGCCAGACAGATGTACTTGACCTCCCTATTTCCCACCCGGCAATTAGCTTCAAGTGGAAACCGGCAAAAGTTCAACAAGCTTAAATTTCGAGATATGTCTGGCTCAAAGATAGTCTTGCAGGAATCTGCGCTTAGTTTTTGCACTGTCTCGAAAGTTAAAGCCCAGCTTACAGTCAATAATCATATATTCAACGAACCAAACCAAACTTACATCTCGCGCCGACTTTCGCGGATTATCAAACACCTTTCTGACGATGCTCTCGATAAACCTTCGGAACCGCCGTTGCGACGACGTTCGCGGATTCACTACAATCTTTTTCGTCTTCGAGCGTGCAGTACTCCGCCTCGCGGCAAGAGCACTGCACTCGCACAAAACCGCGTCGGACGGCCGTTGTCTGGAGCCCTCTTCCTCCATCAGCAGGCTCAGAGGACGGGTCGACTCCAGATGACTAGGCCCCTCCAGTGTACCTTGGAAATTTTCGGTAAGAATGACGTTCAAGTGTGGAAGGATACAGAGAAAAATAGCAAAAATAGAGAAAAAAAACCAGGATAAAATGCCAATGAAGATAGGGCAAAACCGGGGTATATTTTTTATTTGATGGGCTATCGGGGAGGATTTGAATTTGCCTGGATTACGATGGTATGACGTGCGAAATTGTATGTATTTTTCTTTCTAAAAGTATGTACCTATCTTGTTTGTGTGGTGAAAAAAAAAACGAAAGACAAGAAAGGATAAAAATAAAGATTTACGACTTTTAAATTGAAATTGCGAGAGAAGAAAAGGGAAGAAAAGAGGATAGTTGAGGAGAAAGTAAGAGCAAAAAATAGAACTGAAAAAAATTAAGAAAAATAAATAAAAGATAATTACTCATTGAATAAAGCACAAACTAATCTCTATTGCAACAAGACAAGTCAACGAACGAAATTCTTAAGAAAAGATACGGTCGAATTAATGTTATTGTTTAACTTTCGTATTATGCGCGGACGACTCTTGAGAAGTACACCTAATGTACAAACAAACATTGAGCGAGGCCGCCGGGACCCACATTTTCGCAACTTTACTATTACTACTATGTGCCATGAAATGAATGACAAAAATTCATAAATTTCCTGTTCATCTTTCATGTGTCAAAGTGATAACAGGACGGACGGACGCATCGTCATCATCAATAAGCCGGCCGACAAAACTTCTTCGTAGACAACTCGCGCCTATCACTTGTAAACCTTCAAAAAATGTCCGTGATTGGCGTGACGTCCTAACCGAACTTCACAGTTTGACCGTACACGAGCACAATACACCGACAACAATGACCAACAAATACCGGAACAGAGCAGAACAGTGAATTCTCTGCACAACTCACTCACTAATCACTAATCATAAAATATGTATTTGTGCGTCGTTTTCTCGAACTGTCCACTTTGGGAGGTTGGTAAAGTGTGTAGAGTGTAGCCGAAAGAGAGAGAGAGAGAACGGAATAATTTTAGTGTGTTCCAGGGCAAAACACTCAAGTTTGGGAGATTTAAATACGGTTACGAATGTTTCATATTTGCATTATCAGCGACAAACGAGGTCATTTTTGTTGGCGGTGTTTTTACCATCAAGTGTTACATATTTTCGCTGGGGGAAGCCTTTAAAAATGCGTTTTGCATAGCTAATCCATGCAATCGTATAGCCTTTGGAAGGATTTTTTCTTTAAAAAAATTATTTTTTTGGGGGAAATCGATTTTTTCTTTGGTTTTGATTTAGTAGAACTACTAGGGGTAAGTTTTACTATAAATTGTTTTTTTTAAATCGCTATTATAGTAAATAAAAGCTCTACAATAAAACACATCATCAAATAGATTGAAGAGTTTTTTTTCACGAGAGACAACTTTTGATCATTTTAAGTGTGTTACAATCTGATTAAAAATCGAAAAGAAAAAAGAAAAAAAAACATCTTTTTTAAACAAAATCAATGAAAAATCCTTCTAAACTGATTAGAAAAGTCACAATTTTTGGACCCTATTTCAGGTAAACTATACATACACAAATGAAAGTTTTCTTTCACACCTACGAATCAAATACATATATGTATATGCATCTACAACATATGTACAACGTGTTGTGACTCACTTGATAGCACGTCAATTTGAATCAAAACATACTAGAATGATAGCCTGTCTATGTATGTAGATAAATAAATTTACTATATTTATTTATTCTCCAAGAAGTGTTACCCTAGTGGTCACTGTCTGATAAATTGATAACAAAGCAGCAAAAAAAAAAAGTGACAAACAACTTCCGGTGGCCTGTCGGTCGACCTAGGCGGAACAAAATGGTGAAATATGAATTGAAACCGTAACGTAAACAAAAAAAATTTATTGGATTTGACTAGGCAACAAGGAAAAGCGTCAGAAACGGCAGCACCCGTGTGGGGGCAGAGCAGGTAGGAATATTCATCGAGAGGGCTCAACAATTTTTGGCCTAGGGAAGACGGCCGAGTGAAGACAACCGGTCTGAGAGTCTGCGCACCGCGCGTTTTCCTCCGTCTTGTGTGTGCTTTATGCTCAACTCTAATCACCAACACTGTTGCTCTATGCAAATGTGTATATGGTGGCGGAAGGGGAGAGGAGAGAGCAGGACCGATGTATTTAGTTTAGAAAGATTTTTGGGTTTTGAAGGTTCTGTTACGGATTTTTTAAAAATTACGAGCTACAAAAATCGAGAGTGAATCAAAATGATGGGTTCTGGTATGGCTATTAGCTATTGGCGCGTGCATAAATCAAAAATAGGAATACTGCATATTCTCAATGTATTATACATATTCTACACCCTAACTAGCCTTATTTGTTAGTAGAAAACACACCAAAAAATAAAAATTGTCGCCCCAAAAAAAATCTTTTCATTTTTTTCTACACATTCCTACCCGTACTAACATTTTTTTTTCTGAAAGAGAAGGTGATGAGACGGAGGAAATGATAAATGATTAAAAGGGTGTGCGAGGAAGCTATGATAGATACTGTTAATGAGATCAATCACAGAGAGAATTGCAAAAAAAGAAGAGGAGAGTGTTTGGCACGCACCACCACACAGCTAACTAACTTCCAAATTCTTTACATCGTCCTTTTCTGATACTGTTTCTAATACAATACACTTTGGTCACTTTTCGCGAAACGATGGTAGATAATTGATAATAGATAAAAGCAATAGGGGTCTAAAAGGTTATGGTTATAGAGAGGTACGCTTCAAAAAAAAAAGAAGGGAGAACTGAAACCGGTCAGTCAAAGTTTTTCATTTTCTTGGATGCCAATGGGTGAAAAAAGGAAAGAAGAAAGATTTTTGATTTCAACTGTTGCAGACTGATTTGCATTTGAATTGGAGTATTATTAATACATTTGTAAAATATGTATACATAGATACATATGTACAATTTTTGTGATCTAAAGATAAAGCCTGCTGCAGAAAAATTCAAAAAAAAATTTGTGTTATCGAAATATCAAATTTCAAAAAAAAAAAACAAGGCATATTTTTCAAACTTAAGTGCTTATTTTCTCTGCTTTTCCCCTTCCCCAACAAAACAAAGCTGAAAAACCAGAAAACTAAAACCACAAGATTGAAATTTGGAAAGATCATAATTGTTATGAAAAAAGCAGCATGTGAGTGCATTGAGCCAAGATGATGATGAGTTTATTCGAGAGGTCAGAGAATAATAAGAATAATGTTTTGATTTTGATTTTGGATTGAAAAAGCAAAAAAAAAATGCTCTTCATCTTTTTTTACTCCTTTACCCCCACAAAGTCTGAGCATTGCGAAAATGTTTGGAATCTATGTAAGTATCTCTGTGTTGCAATCATATTATCTATGCATATAATAGGATTGTTGGTGTCTTGCATACTCGATCTTCTTCATCACGAGGCCTAGAGCCTAGGCATTGTGGTAGTACAAAATGTATGAAATTGGTTGGCTTTTGTGAAGAAGAAAAAATAAGAAGTGAAAAAACAGGGTAGACAACTATGGCTATCAAATCCAAGTGCCTAAAAACAAGAAAAGAGTTCTGGGTGAGCATAAAACGAAGAGCCTCTTATAGGGGGATGTATGGTTTGAAACTACTTCTCGGAACGGTGTTTTTCAGTAATTTTGGCTTAATAGCGTTTCTTTTAACTACAGAAATTAGAAATCAAAAACAAAAAATGTGCAACGAAGCGAGCTTTCGGAAGGAGAAAACAATATTTTTGAAAGTATTTTTGGTCAACTTTAAATAAATTCAAAATTAGAAAGGAAAGAAAGAAGCTTGGATAATGGCAGTGAACAAAAAAAGAAGGAAGATTGAGTGGGACGTGAAGCTAGCTAGCTAGCTCGAGCCCATTGAAAAGTTAATCGTGCGAAAACTTGAATCCCAAATTGCAAATCCAAGAAAGATTGAAAAAGTAGGAAAGGAAAATCTGGGGTAAAGAAATAAGAACAAAGGTTAATTGAGCCACGATGATTCCTAAGAGCTCACAATCAGCTTGACTTTATGAGCATTTGCCTAGCGCGCACGCAACGCAACGCCACACAACACAACACACCCGCCGCCATCTTGACATGACTCGATAAAAGATTGTTGAGGGGGATGAAAACGAACGAGAAGACAAACGGTAAGTGATTGTAGGAGAAAATAGTCAACCGTAAGGCACATGATAACAAGATCAACACAGAAAAAGAACGAGTGACGAGCTTTTTCTCGGAAAATAAAATAAAATAAATAAAAAAACGCGGATGGTTTATGTAGTTTTGCGCTGTCTGAAGATTGTCTTTTTCTCGGAAATTTGGGGAAAAACGGGACAGATCAGCTGCACCATCTGGTCAAGTACATCGTTTTCTAGTAGTGTACATAGTTCGAAAAAATTTTCACATAGATTTATACATAATCTTTTATCATCTTCTTTTTTCCTATTTTTGACCAGAAAAATTAAGAACAAGGAAGCCATAATCTATGACCACAATCTGGACAAATCTGCGTGATAATTATGAACTTTTGATGCGTAGTATTGTTTTCAAGGAATAGAGGATTAGTTCTTTTGGTTTCAAAATGATCACAGCTTCAAGAAGTTCACAGAACACTCAAACGAGAATATGATCAGTTCAGCGTTATTAGAATTTAGAAACAAAATGGGCTTTAAAAGAAAAAAAAGTATCTCACTCTCTCCCTTTCTCTCTACCAGTCTTTCTTTATGCGCATGCTTGTAAAAAGCCTATCCCCCCTCCCAGTCACACAAAAAAAGAAAACAAAACAAACTCACATTTGATTTGAAGTCGAAAATCGAGTGAGTCGAACTATCATGCTGCTTTATCGGCTGTTGCTGATACGTCTGCTGTGGTCGGTACTGCAATTGGTGCTCCTTAGCATGCTGGTACGCCGACTGTTGATAATTTTGATGCTGCTGCTGTGGCTGATGATTCTGCACCTGCACCGTGTGCACCTGAATGTGTCTTATCGGCGGCGGTGCAGGTGTCGACTGCTGATAGGTACTGCCCATGTCCACGTGAATGACCGGCTTGGCGCGAAATACCGCGCTCCTCGGACTCATATTGCCATTCGTTTGCGGTGCGGCTTTAGAGGGCGGCGCGACTGGTACATTCTCATGATATTTCACGGTGGTCGTCGAGAGTTGAACGATTGGCGTGCCCGGTCGCTTTTCAAACTCGGTGATGCGCGATGCCACGCTTCCGGTTGATGGGACAGGGAAGTTTGGACCGTTTCGATACGTGGTCCTTGAGATTTGATAACTTGGCGATGATTGAATACCAGCCAAGTACAACTGTTCTTTTACATTGTGCTTTGGTTTCGGATGTGGTAAACCGGTAGGAATCTGATAAACTGAAGAACTATCACTCACGTCATCTGTAGGAGATGGTGAATGAAGTTTTCGATGCAACGAAATAGGGGTCTTGATTTGTTCGACAGGTGGAGGGCTCAACGCGTGCTCACCAGTAGGAAACCTTCCACAGCCGCCAAGACCAAGTCGAGAACGATTCAAAGTGTTGTTCGGGGAGCCTCCACTGACGAATGCGTTGCTCCTGGCTGCTCTTGAAAGTTCATTGACCGCATTATCCAGATCATTGAAATTCAAAAATGAATTGTTTGGGAATGCAGGGTTTAGTGGAGACCTTGGTTTCTCGTGGAATTCCACTGGAGTTTCTCTCATCAATTCAGCTTTTCTTGCTGCCACTCCTTGACCGCTGCCTACCTTTTGCGGATATCTTTTCTCAGTGTCAATAGGTTCCTGAAGCATTTGAAGTCGTTCCGCTGCCGTCAGACTGGTAGGAATTCGTTGAATGGTTGGAGATGACGGTCGAGAGCTAATAGTTTGGTTCCAAAAATTGTCCAACGCACCTGACCTTTTAGGTTCTGGAGCTTCAGCTGCTCTCCGTTCAACTGCTCTCCCCAGAAGTGAGCTGTTCATTTCATAGTTGCTCGACGACTTTGAAATCGGCAGTTGTGCTCCTCTCCTTGGCAGTGTCATAGAGCCAGTAGTAGTGAATGCAGATGGTGTCATCAGCTCATTGTCCTCTAAATTTTGAAATCGATTCTGCAACTGCTCGAACGACTTGCTCCATTCCGACGTGCTTCGGCTCATGTTGTCATCAAGGAGACGTGCAGCAAGCAGCTCCAAGTGATCCGAGTCGTGAAACACAGGCTGCCGAAATCCTCCGGACGACGCACTTGAGGTGGCGGCAGCGGGTGCGTTGTTGTTGTAAAATTGATGTGATGAAGAAGAAGAGGACGCAGCAGAGGCAGAGGCAGACTGCGGCACCGGATGATGACGATGAAGCGGCGGCTGCGGCTCGGATCGATTTTCGAACGGGTGAGTCTGCTGTTGCAATGAAGAGTCGCGTGGAAGAAGCGGAGGTGGACCACCAAGCGAGTTGATGTGTTGTTGCTGGTAATGATGTTGCGGGCTCGAGGTGTGGTACTCACGGAAAGTTGATGTCACGGGGCCGTTAGACGTGAAAGTTGTCTGGATTCTCTGATGTTGTTGGGGGTATCCAACTCCGTTAGGAACAACGTTTTGATATACTGATGTAGAACTGTTGGTTCCGTTTGGTTGCTCTTGCCGCACAGAGTACTCGATCAATGGGAAATTGGTATCTGCAGATTGGTAAGTGTACGTCCTAGTTGGCGTTGGCCGATCCGAGTGAATACGATCGATATAGGCTTGAACAGACGGCGAATTTTGCACAGAGTGCTGAGCAGAAGGGTATCGAGAGAGTAAGTTGAGAAGTGCCGAGCCACTTGCAGGCGATCTTTCGCGGAGGTGTTCAGTGAAGGATGAGGGTACTGACAGGTTTTGAGTCGATTGGTACTCCGAGTGCGATGACCAGGGTGTTGTAGACGCCGGACGACGCTGTTGAGACGGAAAGTTCACCTCAGAGGCGCGAAGAGGCCCCTGATTCCAGGGCTCCACAAGATGATCCTCTGAGAATGTCCGCGCTTGATTTTGAAACGCAGCTCGTCGAGTGTCGGCTGACTGGGATCGTAGTCGGGTGGTGAGCGGGTCAACGGAGCCAAAAGAGGTGGAGTTGGGAAGGGTGTTGGTCCCACTGCCTCCGTATCGTAACGATTCCGATGGAAACTGCACTGACGAAGACGATGGCTGGTTGAATCTCGCAAAGTAGTCGTCGTCGAGATGGTACATTTACCCAACACAATTACTGAAATTTAATTGTTTTTTTTTTGAGAGAATGAAAAAAAATAATATATAAGATTGAAATCAAATCAAATGCAATGATAGAGGAGAGGAAAACATGGAAAAACGTGGAAATAACGCAACAAATCAAACACACTTGAGAAAAGCGGACAGGGTGCAGGTGAGAGTAGGAAATCCAGAACTAGGAATTGGAGCATTGCATGTGATATCAAATTATTATACTTATAAAAATCAATGTTGTCTCACCTAGCCTAACAATGTTTTATTGTGAGAAGTAACTATGTTCTGTTCTGGAAAGTCGCAGAAAAAAAAAACAATAAACTGTCAACAAAATTGACAATTTTTCTTTTTCTCTTTTTCTCTCTCTCTCTCT
The DNA here is from genome assembly GCA_963572235.1 of Caenorhabditis japonica. NCBI lineage: Eukaryota > Metazoa > Nematoda > Chromadorea > Rhabditida > Rhabditidae > Caenorhabditis > Caenorhabditis japonica. Next base: position 12,969,047 of record OY754347.1, on the reverse strand, counting down.
CTCTCTCTCTCAGTCTCTTGAACACTGGGAAACTGACAAAAATACAGTAAACAATCTAGAAATCTGGAAATCTAGAAAGTAGAAAGTAGCAATCAGTCTAAAAGTGACTTAAAGAAAAGAGAGCGGAATAGAATTGAAAGTGCGAAGAAATAGGAGTGGCTGCTTTCATTTTGCCATTCCACAGATGGAAGTGATTAGAATTAGTAACAACTTTTCCTAAAAAGAGAAGAGACACCGCCATATTTTGTAAAGAAGGAGGAAAAGAAGATTTCCAACGATTAGAAGACACGAGAAAGGAGAAATGACGAAAGAAAAGCTAAATTTGGCAGAATTTTGAAATCGAAAATATTATAGATCAACATCCAAACTGAAAGCTTTCAACTCGTTGAGGTTTAGTTTATTCTACAATTTTACGACGCTGGAGAGCATAAAACTAGAAAAACGATAAAAGAAAAAAGGAAAAAAAGCGACCACCGAAACTCACGAAGTAAAAAAAGAAGCAAAAATAGATAAGAGATACGACTGGATCATCAAAGGGGACGGACGACAAGCACGGAAAGAGATATTCACAAAATTCGAGAGAATGGCCTGAAGCGAACAAAAAGAGAAGAAAAAAAAAGAGAAGGTCTTGAAGGCAATAAATCCGGAGGTTGGAGGAAGGAAAGAAAGAAGCTTGGAGCCGCTCGGAAAGTCGAGGAGATGGAGAACACTGGTATTGTTACAGCGCGAGCTCCCGGCTCGCTCCCGGGGAGGACGTATCTCTTCACATTTCTTTTCGCTACTTGCTTCTGTCGTCGCGTCGCGTCGAGTTGAGGAGAGCCGAGCCAAGTCGAGCCGAAGGACCAGCGCGAGCCAATACGTTTTTCTTTTAATTCCGCAAGAGTGGCCGTCCCGTCCCGTAACGTCCTTTCCGACCCGACAGCTGCTCCAGACGATGCGGCGGGAGGAGGAGTGCTCGTTCTTTCTTCCGCCCCGCATCTCTCGATCATCTTCGCTCACTACAGTGAGCCGAAGTGCAATGCGTGGTCACCTAATCATCATTATTCTTACTTTTACACTGTTTCAATCGAGTGAAATGGAATTATTTATCATAAAACTAGGGTTTCCAGATACCTATGTTGCGAATAATAGTTGAGTGAAGCCATGGTTATACACTAAAACACTGACATATTTTAACCATAATCTATAGAAAATAATTTTGTTTTGGGCTGCATCTATGCCACAAATCGCATCTGGCATAGATGCAGCAACAACATCCAATCAAAAACGGCAAACAAACGTGAAAGGTCGAAATGAAAACCTAATCACTTTCAAGCTACATAAGATTAGTTTTGAAGCTTAACAACATGTACCCATAGTGAGAAAAAAAGAAGCGAAAAATCAAAAGTGCCAGCCAAGTTCAAATCCAGCAAGTAAAAAATTTCGACGACAATGTCATCAGTACTACACCTAATTGATGAAAAGAGTGATCGGGTGCGATAACTAGTGTAAAAACACGAATTCTCTCCCTTCATCTTCCAATTTTCTCATCTTCCTCCAGTCCTTCCTTTCTTCCAACTGACAAGAGACATTGGCTAGGCTGTGCTGAGTCAGGTCAAGGTTAGGAACGAGTGGTAAAGTTAACTTATCATCAATTTTTTTTGATTAAGTAGTAGGTGAAAAAAAGGTAGCCAAGTAGGCAAGACGTCACATTCAGACATTCTATTATGTGTCATCGTCATCATATGTTATAGAACAGCGACTAGCAAAAAAAGGAATCTGCCAAGAAGAACAGAAGTAGTCGGTCGGTTTGTATACAAAACGAACAAATCACGTAGTTTTCAACCAACTGAAAACGACGAAAAATGAAAAACGAAAGGCAACTGGTAGGAAGAAACTGGGAGCGAAAACGAAAAACGGACGGATAGTCATAGCAAAGTGACAAAAAAAAGTTTTTGGTTGCTTCCTTTTTCTACATATTCTCCTCTTCCCGAACCAGACTGCCAGCGGTTCGTTTCAGTGATAAACTTGACGGTTTTTGTTGACACAGAGAAACTTGATCTGGATTTGCAATTGGATAGTGGCGTGGTGTGGTTTGGATGGAGATGATCACACTTTTGACGGATTTTGACCGCGCACAAAAGTTTGACCTCTTTTTTTCCTTTTTTTTTAAACCAAGAATTTCTAGAAAAAAAGAAAAGACACATTTTTTGAGATAAGGGAAAAAATAAGAGGGTAAAAATGAGCTTCCTTGGGAACACATCTGACAACAACTTGGAATATGACACTTTGAATTTTTGGAACATTGTGCTTAGCTTTTAAAAAAATTGAAGAAATTTTAAACTGCTGTGCACTAAATTACAATCTATTGAGTGAAGTGCCAACTTTTTGGGGAAGGTCGTGAGTTTAAAAAAAAATTTTGAAGACGTCCAAAAGGAGTACATGAACTCTAGTTTGTGATCCTAACGGTCGGAAATTCAAATTCACTTTTGGAAAGTTTTATAAATACCGTTTTTCTCGTAAATTTTCAATAAATCACACTCAAAACCGATTTAAAGTTTCAGAGAATTCAAAAAAAAAAATGCAGCTATGTATTTTTTCGATAATTTTAAACTCATTATCGTAGTAATGATAACTATGCGTTATTTGTCAAACATTTAATACGAGAACAAAGAAAATGCATGACAACCAAGAGAAACAAAAAAAAAATAAAGAAATAAAGTTTTTATTTTAATTTGCCGCCACTTCGTGTACTCCTATTGGATTTTTATGAAGTTATTCAGAAAAAAAGGAAAAAAAAATTGGTGGGGAATTCGGAAAATGCTCTGATTGACTTCTCGTATAACTCAGAAAGTTTTTAACCAAATTATCGATTTTTAAAAATATCGATTTTTTTCTGAAAATTTCCAAAATCGAGATTTCGGTCCAAAATTGTTGTGAGCATGCTCGGGAGCATTTTTTGGTCTTTTTTTTCTAAACATTAGCATTTTAAAGTGTTCCTTTAATTTTTGTACCTTTTCGCGTTTTCGATAAATAACCACGCCAAAAATCAGAATTTTTTGGGATTTTTGCAAGTGTCCGTCCAATATATACGAACCATTGTAAACTACTTTTTTTTCAGAAAATATGTTAAAAAAAAAGGTTTAACAACAAAATTAGAAAACAACGTAAAAAACGACCCTCCCAAAGTCGAAAAAATGTATTTTGCTTTAAAACTCACAAAATCAAAATGACTAAAAGAAACCCCATAAATCTACCCAATCTTCATATTCAACGTCCATTATAACCCACTTTACTTTACCCCCACTACAAAAAGCGTTCACTTTTTTTTCTTCGTCACTGCCATTTACTCGCTCACCGTAAATCGACTCATTTTAATGGCATTTCCTTCCACTTTTCATCCACCGATTTATGTACTGTCAATTAGACATTTCTGGTCACTATGAAGAAAAATGGAAGGAATAAAAAAAAGATCAAAGCCAAAACTAAACTAAACTAACCAGAAGAATTTGCGATGGTAGGATCACTCGATTGTCCTTCTTCACCGCCGCAATCACTGCCGGAAGTGACTCGACGCCGGAGAGACCGTTCAGAAACGAGCGCGGCGATTCGATGGATTTGCGGCGGAGCCTGCACAGAAATTTGATACTTAATACGTACTTGGGGCTCTTGGAGCTTTGTTGTAACTTTTTTTATCGAAGTGTTGCAATTTGAATGGTTTTGTTACATTTAAATGTTTTTTTTTCAACTTTCGAAATATTGTTTTCTTGAATTTTTAGTTTTTCTGTACTTTACACTATTCTTTTTCAAGTGCAAATAAATAAATTATGAATGTACTCGTCTTGTCTCTAGACTTTGAAATTTGAGAAATTGGAAGCAAAAAGTGTACTTTTTCAAAATTACTCAAAAATATGTACATAGAAGAAAAAATAACGATTAAAAAAAAGTTTCACCTTCTAAGTTCCGCGTTCCGGTCAGCGGATGTTGCGTCGGTTCTCGGCGACCTTGGCAACTCTGTCAAAGGGCAAATATTTAGAGATTCGAAAAAAATGTGTATATTTATGTGTGTGGGGGTGACTAACCAAAATTCAAGTTCCTTCGCGGTGTTGAGTTTATCGCTTGACTTGTTTCGCCTTGGTTATCATCCTCACCATGCCGATGCTTTTCATTTCCGCTACATTCTCCATCTTCAACACTTTGAAATACATCAACAGGCCCCAAATGTGATAAATCAAGACGCTCCATGAAGGGTCGCGGTTTGTAGAATGTGCATTTCTCATCATCATCTTCACTGAGAAGTGATACGCTTTCAGCGCCAGATGAGCCCTGGAAAAGTGATTTTTTGTGTTTTGAGATATGAGAAGTTGGGTCTTACAGGTCTATCTGGACTAGTGAGCATTTTGACAATTTTTAGATCGTGGCAAAACTTTTCGATGGAATCTCGGGTGACCTAAAAGAGAAACAAGTTATTTTGCACCGCCAATGGTTTTAAATTTCCCAATTTTGCAAACTCGTTATTAAAATATTCAAAATTGAGTAAAAAGTGATTTACGAGATAACATAAACTGGCTAATAGCGGAATTCCGCTTAGACCTGCTTGTTCTGCAAAATGGCTGAAAACGCCCCGAAATTGAAAAAATTTGCTCCTATTCACGATAAACAACAGACAAACGCGTTATTTTGGAGCGTCGTTGTCCGACAAATTTTTACCTTTTTTTTGTTAAAATTTCAACACAAAATCCAATTTTTAACAAAAACTTTACGTTAGCTTTTTATTTTACTTTTTTATTCACCTTTAAGCGGTGTTTGAACCCTCTTCTGGCCATTGTGTTGTGCTCCTGATTTACTTCTGAAGAAAAAAAAAGTGAAAAAAAGCCACGTGATTGCGAAATGTATGTATATGTATGTAGCAAGCTCGTCGGTTAGCCAAAACAAGTATGATGAGCTCACTAGCAATCAAGTAAAAAAATATATATAAAAGAACCGTTGAAAGTAAAGAAGAAGAAAAAACGAATGGCTACTAGTCTAGCACGAATTATTGCCATGGCTACGACACGAGAAGAAAAGAAAAAATGAGAATGATACGTAGAACGTGGTGGATAAACATAAATATAAATGAAAAGGAAATAAGAAAAAAGAGACGAAAAAGCCCTAGCTCAAGAGAAAAGGAAATGGAACGGGGGAATGAAAAGAAATGGGGAAGGGAAGGAGCTGAAGCGAACCACCTCTCCCAATAATTATAAGGAAGCCATTTCCGTTCACTCTAAGAAGGACCACTGGCCGGCCACGTAAATGATGTAAATAGGCAGGACACATCTGCTCCACCCCCTCTCTGCCCTTTGCTCGACACTCAGGTGAATGGAAAAATAGAAAAAGGGTGTGCTTCTCTGCTCGGGCTCTCCTTCTCTCTTTTTCTCGCGCAAAGGGCGCTATGCAACATTGGTGCTCACTAGGGACAAAAAAAAATAACATTTTGGATTGGAACAGAGCAATTAAATATGCGGCTTGGTTTGGATCTGAGAAATTGCATGCTACATACATACATATATGGATCGATTTGCTTATACGTAGAAAAATGATAGGATTAAAATATATTTACAAAAAAAAACAACATGAATTTTGGGGTATTAGCCATCGAACTTGGGGCGTTTCCAAAAAAAAATTCGATGCACATGCAAATGTAATCAAAAAAATTAGAAATACATATGTAATAAATGTTCATTCATTGCTACATATAATACGGAAATGAATATATTCACAGAAAATCAGGAAATAAGGAAATCAAAGGATACATTTCTTGCTAGATTAAAAAATATATATAGGTAAGTTGTGTTAGGTAAGTTAACCAACACAACAAACAATTCATCCCAGCGTTTCTTTTTGTTAATTGTCAAATCAAATCAATAGGTACTAATAAAAAAAATAAACATTCAAAATTAGTTAATTATCACAAAGATAATGATAACAACGATGATTGCAATTATCACTAATGGAGCGATCACAAAACATAGCAGATTAAGAAAACAGTCTCTCGGGTTACGATAGTTAGCCGGCGACCAGCCAATTCCACGTCGCGTGGTAGCAGTTTCTACCACTTTTCTGAAAATTAGTTAGTATTTGGACCACCTTTCGGACAATTTGTTATATACAAAAATTAGTAGCAAGATTAGAAAAAACAGTGCTACAACAATAGGAGCTAATGTTTCTATAAAATATACAACTTTCCAGCGTTGGAATTGACCACCATAATAGGTTGTACGGTTTTTCATTCGAGTATATCTGTACCTATTTCCTTTCTGATTATTATTATTATTGCGGTTCTCGTGATTTCCGTATCTACCGTAACCATCCTCAATATAAGCCTGATCCTCAAATTTCCTAGCCGGTTTTTTCTTTGGATGTTCTGTGGTTCGCTTCATATGACGAGTTTCGTATTCTTCTTGGATTAATTCGTCCTCTGCATCTGGAATATATATAAAACATTGCAATTTTAAAGGATAATTGTCACCTCGAGTACCACGGCTATCATAACGCCCGTAGTCGTGTTGTGAGCCGCCGTTAGCGTCTGGAATGTATGTTTTGTTTGTTTTAATTACTGTAGTTATACTTACAAGGATCATAAGCTTGAGCATCAGTTTGCTGGCCTTTGCCATTCTGAATTCGCTGTTCCTCTTCCCGTCGCTTCCGCCGATTCTCTTCTTCCTTCTTCTTCCGCTTCCGCTCAATTTCCTCTTTCCTGGTGGTCGTTGTAGTCGTTGTCGTCTCCTCGGTCAAGCCCAATGGAGCACTGCGCTGCACATAGATGGGCTCTCCGTAGGTGTCGTATTGTTGCTGGAAAGGAAATTGCTCTGTTATTTAAATGGTTCTGTGCAGGACTGTGCGATGAAATGCAGCGGGAAAAATGTGCAAAACAACAAAGGGAAATGTGGAAAGCATACACGTCGGACGGAATCTGGGGATTTGCTAGCAAGATGCACCCGTACTTGGATTGGAGATGCCGATCCGCGCATTGACTTTGGAATGATGTAGTGATTAGAGGGAAGAGCTGAAAAAAAACAAAAATTATATGTATTTAGCATACTACCCAAAACGTACGATCAGGAACACGATCATATCTTGTTGGGTATGTTGGTTGAATTGGATTCGGCTGAATTCCATGACCAATTTGAGTTTGCGGAGGTTTCTGATGATGAATCTGACTGTACGCCTCATAAATTGATCGCTGATCTTCATAAACTTCACCGCCATTGACCTGGAAAAAATTATTATTATTTAATTTTATTTTTGTAAACTTCAGTTTTTTGTTTTTTTAATCAATAACTCACTCTGTGAATAATTGGATTCTGTGGAACCACTGGAGTTTGCGGCTTCGATGGAATTGGTGGTGGAGGAACTTCTTGTCTTGAAATTCTGTATTGTGGATTATCTTGCATGTTAACATTATTGTAAACAGTTCCATAATCTTTTCTCTGTCTCTCCGGTGAAATTTGTCGATCGATATACATTTGTCGTGAACTGTCCGAGTAACGATTGCTGCGACGCTCAGCATCTTGACGAGATTGTCGCTCTATTTGGCTGCAAATCAAATGTTTATTTTTTGAGGAATTCACAAAACATTGTACATGTAATGATAAACACCCTACCCTCGCTGCTGATCGCTGGTTTGCTGATAGTCGAGCTTGTTTTCCGAGTGTATCAGTTCTGGAACACTACCACCATGGCTGTGGAGACTGGTGCGGCTCCGACGAGTTTCGATGACACCATAACCAGAGACAACATCTTTTCCAGAGTAGTAAGGGTCATTAATGTATGTTTCACTGCGCGGCTCGGAGGATCTGAGAAACAAGGACAACCGTTTGAATTTTCCCTACTTTTTTATTCATATGTACATACCTTGACCATCTCTTCCTGTCAGTTGTAGTCGTTGACACATACGATTCTCGGGCTTGTCTTTCTCCGTAAGAAGTGTAGTTGCGATTAGCAGTGTCGTAAACGTAACGTGCTCTGATAATCAACAAAATTTCAAACAGTTACTATGTATGTATACTCACGTAACATCCCCAGTGGGCTTCACAGAATTTCCACTTCTCCCCGAGTACATTCTCCTCAACTCTTCGCTCTGCGAGTCCGACGGACTACTGTGTGCGTCAACGATTCTCAAATCTTCCCGGCTCAAACGATGTGCATCACGCACGCCCACCTGGCCGCGTTTTGGTGAATGAGAAGAAGTTTGGGTCGCGTACGGGTTGTACTGCTGGTGAGTCATATACGGCACCGTCGAGTATCTAAAGTGACAGACAGATTCACATAAACTCATAGTCAGTTAGTTTGGTAGTTATACATTTGAAATGGACATTGAAATTGAAATAGAAATGACTACCTGTCAACGACGTCGTGCGGCACTGGCGGCGGGGTGCTCTCGTCGGCGTAATGACGTATGTCGTCTGAAGAAGAAGAAAAATGGGAACAGATTGGTTGTTAGGGCTTTTTTTTGTAAAAGGAATAGGGAAAAAAGAAAAAGTGACTCATTGGAATAGTAAGGAAGAGAGGAAATAAATTGGTATGGAAACTTGAGAGGCTGACAATGAGTGTTGTGCTCAATACCTTGTTTTGTTTACTTTTAAGACTATAAATGATAACGGAAATTCAAAATATTGTGTTTTGGCTTTTTTAAATATGCAGAGTTCTAGAAAGTAAAAACAGGTGTGCACAGCTGAAACGACAATACTCGCCTTTTGAGATATACTGTTTATAAAAAATTTGAATGCGCAGGTAAAAAAATTCTACGGTGTCATTGCTTCAACTGTGATAACCCTGGATTTTTTTTTGGCTAGATGGGATATAACTAACAAGAAGGACTGTGCAAGGTTTGAAAAAATTCGATATTTCCAAGAACTGTCAACTTTTCAATAGAGACACTCTCGATGTGGCCGATGCAAAACTTGAATAAAAATGATGAATATTTTAGGGCGTAAGTACTACTGATAAGCTCCTCTTCCTCTATTTTTCTTTTCCACTTCCCCACTTTCCTGCCTATTTTTCCATTTCCCGTGCATTCTTATCAGTACTTTTCCGTTGTCAAAGCACTTTCTGCTGAAATGCAGGGTGCTAAGAATAGTATGTGTGTAGAGTTGAGAATTAGCATTGCATTACTTAAGAATTTGACGGCTAATAGCCACCAACATGCGCTGAACTTCTCAGGGAAAGGACGGGACGGGAAATTTCCTAAGCAGTAACGATTATCGCAGAACTTGCGGAACAATTATGCGCCGTGGTGGCTATCGGCCATACTTGCGGCTAAAAGCCATTTCAATGAATTCCTATTTCAATTTTCCCCTGTACTATGTATGCATGTATATCGTCCAGCCGGAAGAGAAAAAGAAAGGAAGAGGAGGAGGAGAAGAAGAAGAAGAATAGCAAACAGTGCCCTTTAATGGTGAATCAGTGATTCGTGCGTGCATACAAAGGCATACACACACACACAGACAGAGAAATCAAAATTCCTTGCGTAAAGACTAAATTTCACGCTTTGAGAGGACAAAATGGAAAGAGAAGGAAAGTACCTGGAACACTGTGCCGGCGACTTCCCAGTAATCCTCCAGCAGATTCCGAAGGTGGCTCATCGTAGCGAGCTTGAACTGGCTGTGCACGTTCACTTCCAAATGCTGCGTAGTCGTATTGTACGCTGGAATAAGGAAAGAAAAATTAGTTTTCGCACATGGTACAAATTTTTTTAATTTTGAAAACCAAAAAAAAAAACATTTTTTAAAGAAAAACTAGGTCTTTTATTGATGTTTGTACGGATAAATAATGATTTTCATAATATTTGAAGCACCAGATTGCCTGGAAAAGTAGAAAAATGAGTGAGAAATAATTAGAAATTCGAAAAATCAGCTGGCACAGAAATTGGTTAAATTAATTTAGTTTTTTTTTTCCTTTTCCCACTGTCTTTATGCAAATAATTTCTTCAAAAAAAAAAACACTACCTAGACTGTTTCAACTGTTCGAGCATGGCGTTTGTTAGAGCAGTGGTGGTCGAAGTGTCAGTGATTAGAGCAGGCGCAACAGGCGGTACAGGCGGCGCGAAACTCGGCGGCCTTGGCGGTGTTTGTAGTTGTGAGTGATTCTTCTTCTTCTTCTCCGCGTCCTTCTCACTGTACAGCGGTATGCCTGCGGTGGAAGGCTCCGGCGCTTTTGGAGGCGGAGATGCCGGAATGGGTGGCGGACGGATTGTTGGTTTTGGCGGCGGCGGTGGAGGCGTCTTTTTCACGGCTGGTGGGATTGACGGCGGAAGTGGTGGTGATGAAGTTGGTCGAATTGGTGGAGGTGGAGGTGGTGGGGCAGTAGTGGTTTTTGGTTGTTCGTTTTGTGCTACTTCGATGACTGTGGATCTAAGGTGATTGTTAGTAAACCTATATATTTCGCGATGACGATCCACCGATGACACGTTTGTAGCGAAGAAAAAGGTTAGACAGTTAGACAAACCGCAGACAAAAACACAACAAAAAAAACACGGCACGCCTTGCGTCATCGGTGGAGCGCTTTTACACGTTTTAAATCAATGAATACCCACTTGCTAGAAGAGTATACACTATTTCTCGACGATCCGCCCGCCGATTCATGTACTCCATAAATCCCATCATCAATATAGGGCAGTCCGGAGATAGTCACCGGGGTAGATTCCTTTAAAAATTATTTTTTTGAGTGTCAATAAACGCGAAAATATATGTATTCACCTGAACCTGCCGGAAAAACTCATTGAACTGATTTACGGACATTTTCCAATACCGCCTGCGATGCTCGTCATTCAGACGATCCTCTGAAAACATTTTAAACAATTTAAAACTAGTTTTCAAACAAAAAAATGCTTATGTAAGTTGGTATTGATTTTGATTTTGATAAATACCATTTTCCCTCATTTCTGTTTTCGTATTCGATGAAAATAAAAGTGTTTGATTTAGACCCAACGAAAAAGAGGGCGAAAAAGTGGTGCGGTACACACAGATAATACACATGCCTTATCGAAGAGCTCTCCGCATTTTTACACTTTGTTGACAATCAGTTTTAGTTTTGAAATAAGACTCAAGGAGAGGAAAAGAGAAGACAACGCTATTATAGACAATAAAATATACGCATTTTGACACTCACTCCCTTCAAACTTACCCATTTGTTTTTGAAATATACAAGACGTGTTGATGGTGAACTTTGGACAATCTGACAGGTTGAACCGTCGGAGCAAAGGCTCAAAGGTGCGGGAGCCATCTGATGCCGTAATGAAGACTACAATGTTATCTTGAACGTGCTCGGGAAGTTGGAAGAGCACCTGGAACTATGTTTTGTGAAAAAATTGAATAATAAATAAGTACCTGCTGCAACTCATCCTCTTCATGTGTGCTCATTCGGTGAAGATCTGAAAATACTATCGCAATAATGTCCAATCGCATTTTCCAGTTATCCAGAAGCCATTTGTTGATGAGGGTGGGAGTTTCGAAACCGTCACTGTGCATTAAAAAATTGCGAAAAATAATCAATAGTTTTTAAGCGGGTTATTCACGGAATATCAAAAGGCTCCGACGGGAAATAATGTTAAAAATAGTCCTGAATATGCTCAAATAATTTTGAGCAAAAATATTGATTTTGAAAATTTTCAAATCAATGTTTTTATAAGATCGATATTACAGTTTAAATTTTTTTCAAAATTTCAGGTCATTTGGAGCACTCTATTTTACTATTTTGTGAATAACCCCATTACAAACCAACTCACTAGGTATCCCCACAGCCAATTGTATCCAAAATTACAGGTCGAACAGCCGTATTTGTTTCGTTAAAAATATAGCACTGTACTGGTCGGGAAGGAGTTTGTGAGTTGAATTTCTGAATTTCTGAATCATTTATACCGTAAATTCTCTAATAGAACGGCCGGCCGTTCTATTTTTCACTACCCTCCTAGGAGGGCCGGTCTATTTTAGGGGGCCGTTATATTATAGGGTTAGGTTTACTTTTCAATGTGTTTAAATTTGTATTAAATCTTGAGGATTTTCCATAAAAACTACACAAATTTATGACAAAACAAATTTTGAAACCGGTCAATAAGTAACGATTGGAAAAATCTAACCAAATTATTGAAAAAAAGTTTTAAATTAATTCCAATATGTGAGGGGCCGGTCTATTTTAGGGGGGCCGCTTTTTTTGCGCTTTTTTTCTACTTTGGACGTACCATTATGAGGGCCGTTCTATTAGGGAATTTACGGTAATTTAAAAATGAATCGATTTCCAAACCTCATTTGCAATATGAAATCTTTTCTGATCGGTGGCTTCAATTCCATAAAAATAATTACAAAAGAAATCAATAAGCTCATACTTTTGAGCACTTGTAGGTCCTATTAATAGAATTACCCGGTTTTCACGTTCTCGGTCGTCTGAAAGTTGATCCTTCTGTATCAAATTTAATCCCCAAAGACTCACCTTCTTTTGCAGACACAAAAACTGTTCGCACATCCCTTTGCTCCAATGCTTCACCCACAAATTTGGACTCTGGAGAGATCATATCCTCATAAAGAGGACTGTCCGAAAGAGCTCTGAAATGTTTTCACGGAAATGTGAGAAATGGCGGACGAGTTTGTTTGAGTTAGAATGACTCGAAAATATGTGCTAGGAATATACACACATGAATATATTTCGGGCAAGATTTAAAATTCTTTATTTACGTTTTGGGGAATTTTTTTTCATGGATTACTATTTATCCAAATTTAAAAATAAAAGAAGGAAAATGAATGAGTCATTGAATTGAGTTGTGAAATTTTGAGGAAAGCAAAAAAGACAAAAAAATCTAAACGTTCTTATCAGTTCAATAGAAATAATTACAAGATTCTCCCGATTATACTTAAAGTACATGCATGCTCACGAAAAGTTGAAAACCAATGTACGAATTTTACTGGAAATTTTTCGCCGCTTTGCTTTGCAACGCGGGTGGGAGTTTGGTTACTGTATGATAGCATAATGTAAACAAAATTTTATGCCAAGTTGCAACACTCTTTTGTTTGTTTTCTATAATCTATGTATGTATGTATCTATCTACATTATCAAATTTCAGTTTTGTTGTTAACTCTAACTTGAAAATGTTACCTGATCATTTTTCAGTCGATTGTGTAGGTGTGGTGTCACATAAATCAAATCAAATCCCAATTAGAGTCGAAAAAGCCATAAATCGAAATCGACTAGGTGGTCTTGACGTGAAAGTGAGAAATAATATGATACATTGTAATGCGCAGAAAGAAATTGATAATGATAAAGTCTTTGGTAGTAGTAGGGAACCCGTTTCGCTCCCTCTCCTGTTCAACCACTTTTTTCTCCCCTCTTCCGCTAGTTTTTGTACGATATTTATTACGCCGATAGTTAACAAGGTGCGGATGTCCTGGCTGTCAGCCAAGTAATATTTCATTTTGAGTGAACGGTTTTCGTACAGATATGATATAATATATTATCAGGGAATTGTTGGCTTATAGTTATAATAGTTGAATTCTGGGTTTCTGCCAAATGGACTTGATTTTGGTCTGGAATTCAACGGCTAATTTCCGGTGTATAACCATCGAACCCGTAAAAATAACCATCGAACCCGCAAAAAACTTGCGACGGTCGCTGGTTAGGTACTTATGCACCATCTGCCAATTTTGATAGCTTTAACAGCCTGTATCGGTCATAATCGAACCAAAAAAAAACTCAATGTTGAAAATTGTATCATAATCAACGCACGGCACCCCAGCCTTTCAAAATTGTTTTTACCTGGCGCATTTTTAAAACCCTAAGGCTCGGTCATTTTCTGACAAAAAAGCCTCGTTTTTGGATTAAAATGATAGTGTCATCCTGAATAATCATGTAATGATTCGAATTTCTCTTTTTGTCCAGAAAAAATTATGCGTACTTAAAATTGTTTCGAAATTTTGTGAGTTTAGATGAAATCTGTATTTCAATCTTTATCAGTCAGTTTTTTTCATTTACAATCATTATTTATTCTTACGAAATAGAAAAAAGAAAAGAAATCAAATCATAAAAAGAAGATCAGACAAAACCACATCATTTACACGTACGCCCTAGCCTAGCAATGATGATGATGATGGAATGGGTTCCAGTGATGATGATGATGATGATATGGCTCCTCAATAACAACAACTGGTGGGGGAACCATCATTGGTGGCGCCATCATTGGTGTGACCACTGGAACTGGAGCAACCATCGGCACTGGAGCAACCATTGGAACTGGTGCAATGACTGGTGGTGGCACGTATCCGGTTCCGTATCCGACCGGTGGTGGGTATGGGTACGAGTTGTTGTACGGGTTGTAGTTGTATGCCATAGTATATAACTTTGAGAGCTGGAAAAACCCAATAAAAAAATTGAGTATGAACAGTGGGAAGCGAAAAATGTTGAAAGTTGAGTTTAGAAAATAACCAACCCAAATGCAATCACAAACGCAAACTCAAACGTGGCCAAAAATGAAAAGTAAACCAAACTGATACTGATACTAAAGGAGGGAAAAAAATCACGAGTCAAAAGACCTCAACCTCTCAGGAGAAGGAAGGCAGGAATGATGATAGGCCTGCACATCGACTAGGTTTATATTGGTATTCAGTATCAGTTAGGCAGGGTGTCACGTCATTTTCTAGGCAAACGCTGTGTCACCATTTCGTGTTTCCAACTTATCGTCTGTAGTCTGAATGTCCTCGGTGCTTTGAAACTTTGGAAAGTTTTTAAATACATAGAAGAGTTATGAGTCATTGTGAGTTGTAATTTTGCACAATTTAAGAGGATAGTTATTTTTGATTTTTGCTTTGTTATATAACATTATGTATTGGCTATGCAGCATATGCTTCTATTATTATGAGCACATTTCAAAATTACAAATTGATAATTTGTAGATTTTTCAAAAAGTTATGGAAAATTAAAAAAATGAAAACTTTTTCTGAATTCGGCGATTTTTCCCGTTGTGTTTTATCAGTTTTTATAATTCGCTTTTAAAAGATCGTTGAATTTCCGTAATTTTTACAGTAATGCTATAGCTGATTATACACAAGCTGGCTTTAGCTTGGTAAGGCTATGTAAACTATCAAGAAGTGACCCATACATCATTATGCCGCGTCCAAATAAATAAAAACATTCCTGGAATCACGTTTTTTCTGCAGTCCAAAGTTGCACAAAAAACCCCAGAAATAACTGGTGTTTGCCACTGAATTTTTCGGCGTGAATGTTGCAAATAAAAAACACGCGAAAATATATAGTGTTAAACACCTGTTATTTCTCGGATTTTTTGTGCAACTTTGGACTGCAGAAAAATGTGATTCCAGGAGATTTTTTTTAATTTGGACGCGGCATTAGAAATTAAATTAATCGGTCTCTATTACTTCAGAGTAACATCAAAGAGATTCTCACGGGACAACTTATTACTTTCCCTTTTGAACGATTTCGCTTACAAACACCCTCTTTTTTGCTGACGCAGATCACTTCTACACCCCCACGACGGCATGCAGATAACGGCCATTGGTGAACTTTGTCTCCGGACATCACGCCGCTTTACTGAACTGAAATGGCGTATTTATCCAGTTATAGTTTGACGCAGAAATGAGGCTAAAATGCTAAAATAAGGCGTTCAATTGATGTGTTTTATTCAGCACAAAATTTATTTTTATATGCTCAGAAAACAAACAAAGTTAATTAATTTTATTATATCAAATAATTCCTAAAAAGTTTAAAAAAAGTACAGAAAAACACACAATACTCTATTTACAAAAGAAGACGATTGAGACCGATATTATACAAAAACAGTTAATTGAGATTAAATATGAAATCAATAAATTCAGTACGGACCACTAAAATTGTTTTCTTTCCGACTATTTTTCATTTTTCCATCACTTTGCACTCGAGAATGGTAGGCAATCACCGCAGTTGACGGGCGCGGTTTATTGTATTTGCGGGTGTAGACAAAACAGGCGCTGCAAAAAAATTAACTTTTTTAGGCAGATACAAGCCTGCGGCTTGTGGCGACTAAGTCGCCTTCGTCAAATATTTATTTTTACTGATTTTTGTTTTTTATTAATAGAAATGGCAATCATCTGTTTTCCCTATTTTTGTCAAGTTCTCGTGACCCTTGTGGTATAGTGGTTAGCACGTTTGAACGTCAATCTATAGGTCGCTGGATCGAATTTTGACGACCGCAAACTCGTGTGTGAGACACACAAACAAACACACAGACTAATCTAAAATTTTCTATATAAGAAAGATTGTGTTTTCAATCGAGTTGCAGCAAGAGAACGAGAGAAAAAAGACATGTTTTCTCTGCTTTTCTTCGAATCGAACAGTGTTTGCGTGGTCGCGCGAAAAAAAGTGGGCGGAGTCACGCGTTCTCATGTCGCAAGTTAATTGAAAAAACGATTCTTTTATTAAATGCTATTTTCACAAATTGGGACTTGTAAGTTTGAAAAAGCTCACCATCTGAAAAAAAAGTATTTTGCAATTTAAGCGTGGTATTCGTTAATGCCCATCACAATAGTGCATTTTAAAAAAAATTCAAGATTTTGAAAAAGGTATTACAAAAAACTTACTTGCAAAGCACTCGGGTAGTCACGTTTCTCCATCTACACGTTTTCGTAGTTTGACAATTTGAGCAACATCTTTGATTTTTCGATTTACCCGATTCTTTGCTACAAGCTTCTAGATCTTTTGTAGTTTGCGATGAGTTTTCTCGGATGAATGATGAAAAATCTGGAGTAGATGCCGAGGATTCGGAAAACGTAGAAACTGGTGATGGTGAAAGTCGGTGAGGACCAGAATAGCGAGGCGTCAAATGAAGGGTTGTGTGGAAGAGATGTGTCTGAAAACTGGGACTGTAAAAAATGTTTTCAAAATAGGTATACTTTCGAAAAATTGCGATTTTTTGTTGATCTATCGCGCTGCAGATTGTAATGATAAAACAGTTAAAAAACGTACCTATGAATGTTTCAGGCATTGCCACTTTGTTTGTGGTAGTCATAAAACTCCAATTTTGTAGATATGCATTACGGTAATCGTAGTAATTTTCCCAGTAGAGAACTGCAGAATATGGATAAAGTGGAGTAAAGAACGACGAGTCGGAAACATTCTGCTCCATTTTCTTTTTGAAATTATTTTCAGAATAGAATACAGAAGATGTCCAAAGTGGAAAATAATTTTTTCTGTTAACTCCAAATCTTGATGATAATTAGGACCACGCCCACTTACGGCTCCCCCTCGATAATGCTTACAAATCGAAAAGCCATTCTGTATAGATTTACGCCGATATTGATCCGCTTCTCATATCTCCACATGTCATAAAACGAAAAGCAGATAATGATAAACCAACGATTCTGGGTTTGGCCACCTTTTTTTCAGATTGGAAAAGATTAAGAAAGTTTATGAAAGTTTTCAGATGGTTGTGCAAAAAAAGTTTTACTTCAAACTAAAGATGAGAAAAACACCTGGAAGACGTGGTAGAAAGTCTTCCGGAAAAAAAGTCATGAAACACGATGAAAATGGCTCAGATTTGAATGAAATGGAATCGTATAAAACATACATTGCAAATGAAAAATGAGTCTAAGCTTTGCTTTAAATTATTCAGTGCTTATGCATATTTAAGTAGCTGTTGGAAACCGTTTAATTAGGGGTGTAGTTCAATTAGAAGTGCCGCTTAAATTTAATGTTTACGGTATTTGCACATCTTTATTTACCGGTATAATTCATATGGATAAATAATCATAAAGATAATTCGTAACAATTTTATAAGTTTCAAAATACACCATTTAGCAATGATGATGATGGTGATGGAATGGGTTCCAGTGATGATGACGGTGGTGATGATGATGATGATACGGTTCCTCAATGATAACAGTTGGTGGTGGCATCATTGGAGTGGCGACTGGAATTGGAGCAACCATTGGGACTGGGGCAACACCGGCTCCAACCACTGGTGGCGGAATGTATCCGTTTCCGTATCCGGCGGGTTGTGGGTATGAGTACGAGTTGTTGTACGGGTTGTAGTTGTAGGCCATAGTTAATATGTCTTTGAGAGCTGAAAAATAAAGAAATTTAGGAAAATCCAAAACAAGACAAAGAGAAAAAGAAATGTTAATAGAACAGTGAAAGTTTACAGTGATTTTTAAAGGAAAAGAAAAATAAGAAACAGAACGAATAGAGACTATCGAACTGCTCATGTTTTATATATTGGTTTTTTTATCAGTGAAAACTTTGAAATTACGTCACGCACTGTTCCTATCACCTATTCAGCATGTCAACCGACAAAAAAGTATAAACTTTTTGAAAGACGATTTAATGACTCATTGATAAATGCAAGCAGAATATCTTTAAAAATGACGTTTCGGAACTCATTTCTCCCGTATGTTATTGCCCGTCAATGCTGACATGTCAGCATTAGGATCGAAAAAGCCTGATTATGTGAGATGGGCTTCCAAGACTCAAACTGTAGTTTAACCTTTTTGCGAATTTTTAACTTTCGAAGAAAAGGATTTTAAAAAGATTTTTCAACAGCATGTTTTATAATATTCTATTTGATTGACTAGTTTGATTCCGAACTTTCTGGTTAAAAAAAATGTAATGCAAAAACGTCAGTTTATAACCTAAATATACAATAAATATATTCACCATTATTATCAATTCCTTGCTTTCAAAGTGCACATAGAGGATAGATTCCTCTATGGAAGAACACCACCGGCTGCGATGCGAAACACATGCCCACAAATTTTTCGATCTCTTGGTGTCAAGGGGAATTCGCGCTTACGCAGTGTTTTCGCGATTTTTTTCCAGGCACAAGATGTACGAAATTTGAAATGGGAAAAAAATTTCAAAAGGATAGCGGACGGAAAGGGCTAATAGCTATGGAAAATAGCAAATAGCCATCGAATTGGGGGCGTTGGCCAAATTCATATGGCACACGTTCCGAAATCTGTGGCTAATAGCTCATTTCAATTATTATCAGCCAAACATTTTCTGAAGAGAGCGCCTTTTTGTTACTGGCCATTAAACTTGGATTACTGATGGGACAACTTATTACTTTCCCTTTTGAACCATTTTGCTTACAAACACCCCCTTTTTTGCTGACGCTGATCACTTCTACATCCCCACGACGGCATGCAGATAACGGCCATTGGTGACCTTGTCTCCGGACATCACGCCGCTTTACTGAACTGAAATGGCGTATTTATCCAGTTATAGTTTGACGCAGAAATGAGGCTAAAATGCTAAAATAAGGCGTTCAACTGATGTGTTTTGTTCAGCACAAAATTTATTTTTATAAGCTCAGAAAACAAACAAAGTTAATTAATTTTATTATATAAATAATTCCTAAAAAATTAATATAAAAAAACAGACAAACGAACAATATTCTATTTACAAAAGAAGACGATTGAGATCATATTAATACAACTATTGTCGGCCCGACAAAATGGTCAAACGCGCTCCGTTGAACTCAATGCAAAGCGATTTTCATTTTGGTTTCCAAATTATTTCATTTCACGTTGAATTTACACGTGAACTGAAAACATTTAGAAACCAAAATGAAAATCGCATAGCGTTGAGTTCAGCGGAACGCGTTTGACCATTTTGGGGGGCGACAATAAAAAATCAATTTAGAATAAAAACATAATTAATACAATTAGTATAATTAGTACGGACCATTACAATTCTTTGCTTTCCGGCTGTTTTTTATTTTTCCGTCACTTTGGACTCGAGAATGGTAGGCGATCACCGCAGTTGATGGGCGCGGTTTATTGTATTTGCGGGTGTAGACAAAACAGGCACTGTAATAAAAAAAAAACAATGTTGGCCAGGTACTTTATGAAATTAATTTTTCTCAAACTGGGTCTTCTATATTTGAAAAAGTTCACCAAATATTGGAAAATCGCATGGTATTTTGCGATTTTAGCGTGCTATTATTAAATTCCCATCACAATAGTGCAGTTTAAATGACTTTAAGGGAGATTTATAATTAAAAAAAAACTTACTTGCAAAGCACTCGGGTAGTCACGTTTCTCCATCTACACGTTTTTGTAGTTTGACAATTTGTGCAACATCTTTGATTTTTTGAATTTTCCGATTTTTTACTACAAGATTCTTGATGTTTTTGATTCTGCGGTGAGTTTTCCGTGTTGAATGATGAAAAATCTTGAGTGGATGCAGAGGATTCGGAAAAAGTAGAAGCTGGCGATGACGTCATCGTGGTGAAAGTGGGTGAGGACCAGAATAGCGAGGCGTCTAATGAATCGTTTTGTGGAAGAGATGTGTCTGAAAATTGTGACTGTTTAGATAAAAACAATTTTTTCACAATATGTCAGCGTTTAAAAAATCTAAGATCTATGATAAATATACTGCGTTACAGACTGTAATGCTAAAAGCATTTGAAAAAAAACGTACCTATGAATCCTTCAGGCATTGCCACATTGTTTGTCACAGCCATAAAATTCCAATTTTGTAGATATGCATTACTGTAATCGTAGTAATTTTCCCAGTAGGGAAACTCAGAATATGGATAGAGTGGAGTGAAGAATGGCGAGTCGGATAAATTATGATCCATTTCCGTTTTGAAAATGTTTTCAGAATAGAATACAAAAGATGTCCAAATTAATGAATAATTTTTCTGTTAACTCCAAATCTTGATGATAATTAGGACCACGCCCACTTACGGCTCCGCCCTCGATAATGCTTACAAATCGAAAAGCCATTCTGTATAGATTGACGCCGATATTGATCCGCTTCTCATATCTCCACATGTCATAAAACGAAAATCAGATGATGATAAACCAGAGATTCTGGGTCTTGTCAGTCTTTTTTTTAGAGTGGAAAAGGTTTAAAAAAAGTAATGAAAGTTTGGATAGCGCCGTCCGAGAGGTCACAGGTTCGAGTCCGCCCTCACCCCCGGGTTCACCCAGCCTCTAATTGGGTAGTAGAGAAATCTACAAAGATTGCGCGGTCCTTTCCCTAGCCAGGAATTGACTTAAATAATGTCTGGCTCTGAACGGTACACCACCAGTCGCCCGCGTACGCAGAAAACCGTGATCCGCAGTACCTTCGGTACTTGAAGAACATATCAACTTTGTAATGTTTGTTGTTGTTGTAGTGCAAAAAAAGTTTAAATTCAAACGGAAGATTTGAAGAACGGAAAGAAACCTGAGGCCATATTAATGAACTTTTATCACATAGTAAATGAAAAGGTAAATGATTATCCTGACAGTAAACAAAATTTTCATTGGCCATAAAGATATTTACGGATTATGTATAATTTAATTTATTTAAGGAACACTTTGAAAAAAACTAGAAAGTTTCTGGCTTCAACAAAAAACAATAAAAATAATGTCCAGAATAAATAATTCTCAGAGACAAATTTCCTTGAAAAATGATGATGAAACACGATGAAAATGGCCCAGAGTTGGCAAAAATGGGACCGTAAAAAACAAAGTTCATTTTCTACGCGCAAGAATGTGAAAGGGCTTTTGGTTAGGGGTTTCGAGTTATTTATCAGAGAACGAGTACTATAATAAGCTCATAATTTTCTTTCTTTACCACTGCTACTGCACTCAACTTAAAAAAGAAGGTCAGTGAAAACTAATCCACGCGAATGACCTTGTTCAGGTTGCTGACTCTGTGGACGTATGCAAGAAACTGAATAACGGCGTTTTCCGGAAAATGGGATTGTCTGTTTTTCCCACCACCATAATACTAATAGGGTTATCCTCGGAACCAACAAAAAAAAGCAAAAAATAGAAAAAACCAGAAAAAAATTCAGCCAAAGTTCAAAGAATTCTCCAATCGGTCTGAAACTTTGAGATAGCATTTAAAAAATACTCTCGGACATTCCCTGAAAATTTCAGACCGAAATATAGCTTTTAAAAAAATATCGATTTTTATTTCTGAAAATTTTAAAAATGGATGTTTTGTTTTGAAATTTTCATGGAATTACCGGAAGCATTTTTTAAATGATCTCTCAAAGTTTCAGACCGATCAGAGAATTATCCTAATTTTTGATGAATTTTTTGCTGGTTTCGAGAATAACCCCATAAAATCGGACCTTTCCTAATTTCGTTTTCCGGGAAAAAAAAATTTCCAACTTTGATCAAAAGAGAAAACACAAGATAACACCTTAAATACATTACTAAAGCGGCATGCGGTTTAATTTTTCTGGGCCTTTGTTTAGATGCCATTAAATTAAAAGCGCCGCTTAAATTGAGTGTTTATGGTATTTGTACATTTTTATTTACCTGTACAATTCATTTGGATAAATAATCATAAGTATAAGTTATAATAATTATATAAATTTTAAAATAAACCGTTTAACAATGATGATGATGGTGATGGAATGGGTTCCAGTGATGATGACGGTGGTGATGATGATGATGATGATACGGTTCCTCAATAATAACGGTTGGTGGTGGCATCATTAGAGTGGCGACTGGAACTGAAGCAACCATTGGGAGTGGAACTACACCGGCTCCAACCACTGGTGGCGGCATGTATCCGGTTCCGTATCCGGTTCCGTATCCGGCGGGTTGTGGGTATGGGTACGAGTTGTTGTACGGGTTGTAGTTGTAGGCCATAGTTAATATGTTTTTGAGAGCTGAAAAAATAAAGAAATTTAGGAAAATCCAAAGAAGACAAAGGGAAAAGGAAATGTTAATAGAAAAGTGAATGATATTCAGTTCCAAATAAAAAGTTTACAGTGCACGCCTCCGCCCGTCGTCCAATGCGCCACCAAGTTCGCCGGATAATTAAATTATTTTTTCACTCGAAAATTTACTTTTTTTGAGAAATTCGAATCATTACATGATTATTCAGGATGACACTATCGTTTTATTCCAAAAACGAGGCCTTTTTGTCAGAAAATGACCGAGCCTTACAATTAGGGTTTTAAAAATTGCGCCAAGTAGAAACAATTTTGGAAGGCTGGGGGCCGTGCAGTGATTTTTAAAGTAAAAGAAAAAGAAGAAAAAGAACGAATAGAGTGATGATAGACTATCAAACTGCTCATGTTTTATATTGGTTTTTTATCAGTGAAGACTTTGAAATTACGTCACGCACTGTTCCTATCACCTATTCAGCGTCCCAACCGACAAAAATGTATAAACTTTTTGAAAGACGATTTAATGACTCATTGATCAATGCAAGCACAATAACTTTAATAATGATGTTTCGGAACTCATTTCTCCCATATGTTATTGCCCGTCAATGCTGACCTGTCAGCATTAGGATCGAAAAAAGCCTGATTATGTGAGATGGGCTTCCAAGACTGAAACTGTAGTTTAACCTTTTTGCGAATTTTTAACTTAAAAAAAATTTTCAAAAAAAATTTTAACAGCATTTTTTATAATATGTTTTGACTAATTTTATTCCGAACTTTCTGGTGTGAAAAAAATTATTGCAAAAACGTCAGTTTATAACAGGCTTGTTCGGAAAATGCTTTTCGGAAAATCGGAAAAAGAAATTTATTTCCGAAATAATTTTTCGGAAAATCGGATACCCGAAATTTTTTCCGACTTCAATTTTCGGAAAATCGGATATCCGACATTTGTTCCGATTTTATTTTTCGGAAAATCGGATTATCCGATTTTTTCCGATTTTCGAAACTAAAACTTTTTTTTTTTAATTTCCTAACAATTGACTAATCTTAGGCCGTATTCATGAACGTTTACCGTACGGTAAATAAAAACGGTAAATGATTTTCTCGACAGAAATTTAAAATTTTTGAGTTCTTAAGGGGTTCGATAAACGACCCGTGAATCGTTTCAGGAATAATAAAACTAATATTTTCGGTCAATACATCCATTTACTTTTTTATTTACCGTACGGTAAGTGTTCATGCTTATTTCTTTAAAAAAAAACAAAAGTCAACAAATTATCCAAAATTTAACAAAAATATCAGTTTTGAGAAGTTCTTGGTACTTAGAAGCGGCACCTAAAAGAACTCCAATTTCCCGATCATTTTCGGAAAATTTTCCGACGGGAAAATTTTCCGGATAATTAATTCGGAAAATTTTCCGACGGGTAACTTTTCCGAAAAATAAATTCGGAAAATTTTCCGTCGGAAAATTTTTCCGAAAAAAGTCGGAAAATTCGGAAAATCGGAATTTCCGTTTTCCGACTCCGACCAAGCCTGGTTTCTAACCTAAATCCACAATAAATATATTCACCGTTATTATCAATTCCTTGCTTTCAAAGTGCACGCAGAGGATGTATTCCTTTATAGAAGAATTCCGCCGGCTGCGATGCAAAACACACGCCCACCAATTTTTCGATATCTTGGTGGTTCTTGAAGTTTTTCTCAGCCAATGGGTTCTGCATTGAGCAGAACAAATGTAAATTTAATGGAGCTGTATTTTTTTAGAGTGGAAAAGGTTAAAGAAAGTCATGAAAGTTTGGATAGCGCAGCCGGTAGTGGTGACCGCCGCTGTCCGAGAGGCCACAGGTTCGAGCCCGCCCTCATCCCCCGGGTTCACCAAGCCTCTAATTGGGTAGTAGAGAAATCTACAAAGATTGCTCGGTCATTTCCCTAGCCAGGAGGTGACTTAAATAATGTCTGGCTCTGAACGGTACACCACCAGTCGTCCGCGTACGCAGAAAACCGTGATCCGCCTATAATGGACGGGAGGAAAAACTTCCCAGCTCAGTTTTTCAATTTTCTGCGCTACCACGTTTGCGACATGCGGAAGTGCGTTATCATGAATCAACTTAGTGGACGTCGTATCCACTGCTTGACGACGAAGAGCTTCATCGACATGATCAAGTTGACGTCGGTAGAGATTCGCAGTGGCCGTCTGACGCGATTCGAGGAGTTCAAAATAAAGGAGACCTTTACTGATCAACTCCGGTTTCGGGTGAACGACAACGCCCAAACCAGGAATATTATGATTTATGTTTTAAAAGCAATGTTTAATAATCCTTTTCTTAATAATTAGGAACTTGTTGCAAAAGGTTAACCCCGCATTTTGGGTCTCAGAAGTCCATCTCACATAATCTGACTTTTCCGATCCTGATGTTCACAGGTCAATATTGACTCTCCAGAACCATACGAAAGAAATTAGTTCCGAAAGGTCATTTTTTAAAGTAATTCTTCTTGTATTGATCAATGAGTAATTTAATCGTCTTTCAAAATAGAGTTGATTATTTTTGTCGGTTGACACGCTGAATAAGTGATAGGAACAATGCGTGACGTAATTTCAAGGTTTTAACTGATACTGAAAACAAATATAAGCCATGGTCAGTTTGATGATATATCATTATTCCACTCGCTTTTTTCGTTTTTGGTTTTTAAAAAGCGCAGCGCACTTTCCATATCTTCGAAATTTATTTTACCCTCTGTCTAGCTTTTGATTTTTCTAAATTTATTTTTTTTCAGCTCTCAAATATCAACTATGGCCTACAACTACAACCCGTACAACAACTCGTACCCATACTCACCACCAGTCGGATACGGAACCGGATACATGCCCCCAGTTGTTGGAGCCGGTGTTGTTCCAGTCCCAATGGTTACTCCAGTTCCAGTCGCCACTCCAATGATGCCACCACCAACGGTTATCATTGAGGAACCGTATCATCATCATCATCATCGCCATCATCACTGGAATCCGTTCCATCACCATCATCATCATCATTGCTGAGCGGTTTATATTTAAAACTTATAGACTTGATATAACATATTTTTATGATTATTTATTAATATGAACAATACAGATAAATAAAAATGTACAAAAATTGGAAACAAGCACTTCTAATTCAACGGCACCCCTAATTAAACGGGTTTCGAAAGCTACTTAATTATACGCAAACATTGAATGATTTGGAGCAAAGCTTACAGTTAGACTTGTTAGACTAATTTTTTGTTTGCAATGTTTTTTACCAATAAATGTTTGTTTTACAAACAATGGAGTCAGAAAAGAAAACGATTCAAAAAAGCTAAAAAATCAATATGGCCTCACATCAATATGGACAATAACCTCTACAAATGCAATGAGCAAGGTCATTCGTGTGGTGGGATTCATTCTCGCGGACTTTCTTTTTAAGTTTGATGCTATAGCTATCAGTTGGAAAAAAAAAGATTATGTATTGGTGTCCAGGCAAATAATATCAACAAAATTTATAATAGAACTCGTTCTCTGTGAATTAACTTGAACACTAACAAAGAGTCCGTCCTCATTCGTACGAGTAGAAAATGGACTTGTTGTTTTATACGATTCCATTTTTCAATGTGTTTCATCATCATTTTTAAGGGAATAGGTTTCCGAAAATTCGATATTCTTTGCATCAGTGTGGATTTTCGAAGCAGTTTCGATAAATTCTTCGATAATTTTTTCGATAAAATTATCGACAAATTATCGAAAATTTTGTGTCGAAAAAATATCGAAAATTATCGAAATTATTTTCGATAGTATTATCGAAACATTTTCGATAATTTTCGATAATAAAATATCGAAATTTTATCGAAACCAGTTTCGATAAATTCCTCGATAATTTTCGACATTATCGATAATTATCGAAAATTTTCGATAATACGGGTAGACGACCCGCCTCTCTTCTGCAAAGCATAGCGAAGGTCGGAACCCGTGAGGTGTCGGCTATTGAAAGTATGTATAGCCTTCATGGGGAGACTGGTCCCCATGACTTGGCGGCTATCGGGCAGCTATCGGGCAGTCATTTGGCAGCTATTTGGCGGCTATCTGGCATCTATTTGTCGGCTATTTAGCAGCCATTTGCCGGCTATTTGGCAGCTATCTGGCGGCTATTTGGCACTAGATGACCCGGAATAGAACTGGCCGGAATAGAACTGCGCGGAATAGAACTGTCCGGAATAGAACTGGCCGGAATAGAACTGTTTGGAATAGAACTGTCCGGAATAGAACTGGCCGGAATAGAACTGGCCGGAATAGAACTGCGCGGAATAGAACTGTCCGGAATAGAACTGTCCAGAATAGAACTGGCCGGAATAGAACTGCACGGAATAGAACTGTCCGGAATAGAACTGTCCGGAATAGAACTGCACGAAATAGAACTGTCCGGTATAGAACTGCCCTTGGTAAAATAAAGCAATCTATTTTCGATAATTATCGATATTGTCGAAAATTATCGAGGAATTCATCGAAATTATTTTCGATAATTTTCGATATTTTATTATCGAAAATTATCGAAAAATTTGTCCAATTGGCCGATTATCGAAAAGTTGTTTTCGACAATCCACACTACTTTGCATTACTTTTGTTGTTATTGTTGAATCCCAATGACTATAGATTTAATGCCTTATTTCATATCAGGCATTCTAGAAGACTTTTTACCAAGTTTCTTTCAGTTCGACGAGCTATTGTTTCATCTTCAGTTGGAAATTCCAACAAAAAAAATTATTTTTTCATCATCAACTAAAAAGTCCACGAACTTTCTCGACCTTTCCACTCTGAAAAAAGGCTGACAAGGCCAGCATCATTGGTTTATCATCATCTGCTTTTCATTTTATGGTATGTGGAGATATGTGAAGCGGATCAATATCAACGAAAATCTATACAGTATGGCTTCTTGATTTGTAAGCATAATTGTGGGCGGAGCCAATAAGTGGGCGGGGCCGTAATTATCATCAAGAGTTGGAGTTAAAATAAAAAAAGTATTCATCATTTTGGACATCTTCTGTATTCTATTCTGAAAATAGTTTCGAAGCGGAAATGGAGAATTATTTTTCCGACTCGCCATTCTTCACTCCGCTCTATGCATATTCTGCGTTTCCCTACTGGGAAAATTACTACGATTACAGTAATGCATATCTACAAAATTGGAATTTTATGGCTGCGACAAACAATGTGGCAATGTCTGAAGGATTCATAGGTACGTTTTTTTTAAATGTTTTTGCGATACTGTCTGCAGCGCGATAGATCTACCAAAAATCGCAATTTTTTGTAAAAGTAGACCTATTGTGGAAAAAAAATTGTTTTTATCTAAACAGTCACAATTTTCAGACACATCTCATCCACAAAACCCTTCATTAGACGCCTCGCTATTCTGGTCCTCACCGACTTTCACCACGATGACGTCATCGCCAGCTTCTACTTTTTCCGAATCCTCTGCATCCACTCAAGATTTTTCATCATTCAACATGGAAAACTCACCGCAGAATCGAAAACATCAAGAATCTTGTAGTAAAAAATCGGAAAATTCAAAAAATCAAAGATGTTGCACAAATTGTCAAACTACAAAAACGTGTAGATGGAGAAACGTGACTACCCGCGTGCTTTGCAAGTAAGTTTTTTTTATTTATAAATCTCACTTAAAGTCATTTAAAATGCATTAACGTGATGGGAATTCACGAATATCACGCTATAATCGCAACAACATTCCATGTACTTTTCTAATTTTTGGTAAACTTTTTCAAGTTTAGAAGTCCGAAAGGATTACAAATATTTACAGGAATTTAACGTTTGAGAAAAATGCATTGAACAAAAGTATCTGCCTAAATAGCTCATTTTTTGCAGCGCTTGTTTTGTGTACACCCGCAAATACCATAAGCCGCGCCCGTCAACTGCGGTGATTGCCTACCATTCTCGAGTCCAAAGTGACGGAAAAATGAAGCACAGCCAGAAATCGAATAATTATAATGCTCCGTACTAGTTTTATTGATTTCATATTTAATCTCAATTACCTTTTTTGTTGTATTGATATGATCTCTTTTGCCTTCGTTTGTAAATAGAATATTGTGCTTTTTTTTTTGATTTTGTAGGAATTATTTGATATAATAAAATTAATTTACTTAACTTATCTTTTGCCTGTATCAAAAATATTTTTGTATCGCAAAAAAATAGCCACAAAGTATTAATGCGCTTTTCATTGATAAACCAGTGATTCTGGGTCTGACCAGCTTTTTTCAGAGTGAAAATTGGTCATTAAAGTCCAAAAAGTTCAATTAATAGTCTTTCCTCGGGCCAGCAAAAAGTGGCCCGGCCGGGGTCATCGGCCCGTTTCGACTACTTGTTGCCAGCCTGTGACAAAGAATATGAACAAACTGTCAATATTATTGTCCTATGTTTTAGAACTCACCGAGATTTTTTTTGAACATCTCCTTCAACAAAAAATATTCATTCTGAGCTGAGTTATTTGTCGGTTCATCGTCGGCCCTATCGGCCTGGATGACAAGGAGTCTGCTGCACTCAAGTGAAACAGAAGGGCCTAAGTTGATAATTCTACATCCCAACCCCAAAGGTCGCACTCAGCTTTGAAAAAACAGCTATGAGGTCGTGACACGTGGTTAACCTGGCTCTCTGGGTCTCGTCGAATACATGCTTTCTGATTCAAAATTCATTAAAAAAAAAGTAAGAATTCGCATAAATGGGCACAAAACTTTTTTTGTCCCCGAAAAAAGTTACCAAAAAAAAAATTACCAAAAAAAAAATGTTTTTTTGCTCTCAAAAAAATTAACAAAAAAATAATTTTAAAAAATTCCAAAAAAATACGTATTTCTGCCAGTTAAAAAGAAATTTTCCAAGTTTTTGTTGAAAATTAGAGGTTTTGTCGATTCGGAGCATATACCGATTAAGTTTTTGCCCTAAAACCGGAACTTTTTTTAGCCTCCGTGGCTCTAAATAAAATTTGCCTACGGCGCATCATCAAAAAAAAACAAAAAATTTTTTGTCTCACTCTTACCATCGAAAAAAAAATCAAAAAAAAATTTTGTCTCATCCAAAAAAAAATCGAAAAAAATTTTTTTTTTGGTCCCACCCCGTGTGTCCAAGCTTTGCTTCACCCACCTTACCTACCTGGATTTTTCATTCTTTTCAAAATCACTTGGAACAGAGATTGCATTATAAAAATAAAATAGCAACTTTCTGGAAAAAAAAACGAAAGTTTGTGTTTCGTGACAATCATCAAAGAATACTATAAAATGTATGTACACATTTTATTTACAATTTCAATTGATAAAACAAGACATAAAAATTTTCTGTTTTAAAAATGAACCGTTTACAATTAGCAATGGTGATGACGATGGTGATGGAATGGATTCCAGTGATGATGACGATGATGACGATGATGATGATGGTGATGGAAGAGATTCCACAGATGGTGGCGATGATGATGATGATGGTGATACGGCTCCTCAATGACAACTACTGGCGGCGGCATCATTGGAGTGGTGACTGGAGCTGGAACTGGAGCGCCCACTGGCACTGGTGCAACACCGGCTCCGACCACTGGTTGTGGCATGTATCCGGTTCCGTGTCCGGCTGGTGGAGGGTATGGGTACGAGTTGTTGTAAGGGTTGTAGTTGTAGGCCATAGTTCAGATTCGGGAGCTGAAAAAAGTAAATTCAGTAAAAATCAAAAGCTAGACAACAAGAAGGGGGTGACATGAAACGTGCACAGTGACTTTTAAAGAAAAAGTACAAGAAGAAAAAGAGTAAATGATAATCAGACTCAGACTGACAATGTGTTATATTAGTTTTCTTTATCAGTGAAAACCTTAGAAATACGTCATGCACTGTTCCTATCACCTATTCAGCGTGCGATCCGACAAAATTTATCAAAACTGTTTTGAAGACGATTAAATGACTCACCGATTTACAATTAAAGAAAAAAAAAGTTTCGGAGAAGGCGTCAAACCCCCTTTTTTTAATATATAAATTTCTTTGCTTTTATACGAACAAGGATGAAAAATTAATAGATTAGGCGAGGCGAATAAAAGTAAAATGAACGATCGGTTGGACCAGCAATAAAGTTGGTTGAGTGGAAGGGAAGTTAGGATCGCTAGAGTATGTGAACTTTAGATTTCGCAATACTTTTGAATTATTTTTTTGCCGGACGCAAAAGCCCACTTCACATGATTGGGCTTTGTTGATCCTGATGATGACAAATATTGACTCTTGCGGGAGCAATGACTTCCAAAACGTCATTCTTCAAAATTGTTTTTCTTGCATTGATCAATGAGTCATTAAATCGTCTTTCAAAATAGTTCTGATTGTTTTTTTTTTCGGGAGATACGTTGGGCGGTAGGATTGTCTGTTTGCACAGTGTGACGCGATTCCAAGGTATTCACTGATACTGAAAACTAATATATAACCTGTCCTTCCTCTTTTTCGATCATTATTCCATTTTTCTTTTTGTTTTGCGACTTTAAAAGACCCTTTGCATTTTTCATATCTTAAACATTTTCTTTCTTCGTTGTCTAGCTTTTCATTTTAACTAAACTCTAATTTTTCAGCTCTCAAATATCAACTATGGCATACAACTCCAACCCGTACAACAACTCGTACCCATACCCACCACAAGCCGGATACGGAAACGGATACATGCCCCCACCAGTGGTCGGAGCTGGTGTTGCACCAGTACCGATGTTCGCACCAGTTCCAGTCGCCACTCCAATGATGCCGCCGCCAGTTATGGCTCCACCGCCAACCTTTATCATTGAGGAACCGTATCATCACGATCATCATCATCGCCACCACCACTGGAATCCATTCCATCACCATCATCATCACCATTGCTAAGCGGTTATTTATCTTATCTTTATGAATATTCAGTTTTATGAATGAAAAATGTAAATAAAAACGTACACATACACATTTCCTAATGTTTTTTCGATCTTCGTGACGAAATATGAAGTTTTGTTTTTTTTTTCAAGGAATTTTTGAAGATGTGTGTTTTGGCAATTAGATTAAAATTGGAAGATTGGCTTTTATTAATGAAGCTTTGAGTTATTTCCGATACGTGACATGGAAAAGCAGAATTACTTTCTGAAATTAGCTGGCAACATCGCTCTGGCACCAACAACTCCAGGACGGCAAACTTAATATTAGGTTGGCAAGAAAGTTTTTGTTATGTTTTCAAACAGTTTTTATTCAGAGAAGGAGAAATCAAATCTGTTCTTCAAACTCATAGTACCTGTCCTCCAAAACTCTGGCTTTTTTTAATGCAAAATATGACACAAGCCAATTTTTGACATCACGTTTTGTTTTGAAATCAGTTCCCTCAAGGAATCGTTGAATGTCCGGGACCAAGTGATAATCAGTAGGGGCAAGGTCTAGACTGTACGGTGGGTGAATGAGAACTGTCCAGCTGAACGTTTTCGGCAGTGACTTTGTTGTTTTCGTCACATGTGGTCTCGGCGTTATCGTGGATGCACTCTGTGACATTTGAGCGGGGAGAGTTTAATCTGGGCTCTGTCTTTTTGCAGTTGGGCAGAGTAGTACTCGGCCGTGATAGTTTTGCCGTCGTCCAGAAGTTTCCAGTGGTGCACGCCATGGACAGACCACCATACAGACAACCCAGAGCGGGAAGCATCGTCAAGGGAAAAGTCCTTGTTCTCGAATTTTCCAAACCGAATGCGAATTGTATTTTCATGAGGAGCTCGGCCTCATAAACTTGCACCAGACGGCGATGAACCTCCGACACTTTCACGTTGGATAGAAACAAAAAGAGAATGACATGTCGTAGGGTGACTTGGGTCAGGACGGAAATGGTCCATGGGGTTTGAGAGAGAGAAGCAGGGGAAAGTGGATTATATTGCCAAAAAGATAGGTCTCTTATATACCCAGTAAAATGATCTTTTGGTTTTTGTCGGGCTCTGTCACGAGCTATGGACAAAAGCAAAAAATAACAAAAATTTTCTTCCCGACCAAATAATTCAAGAACTTGTCAAGGAGTGTGGATAAGTGCAAGGCGTGCTAGACTGAAATTATTGTTTCCGTCGTTTTTCCGACTCTCACAAATGATTCTTAAGTTTGGACCTTCACAAGCCTCCAAAAGCTTGCATAAAGAATCAGAGTGACCCACGCCTAATAGTATAGAAAAATGACTATTCAGAATCTTCCTCTCTAAAAAAAACCCGATGAAAGATAGACAATGGATTCCCAGAGATAAGAAGCGGCCTGTTGGAAGACCACCAGCTTGTGAGATGGATCTGTTCCCTGCGAAAAGAAGTCTTAATTTAGCATAACAATCAACTCAAAACCTCTTTGACAAAAACCGCCAAGGACAGCTAGTTGTGCTCCGCGCTCAAACCAGGTGACCAGAGTACATAAATAAGTGTTTTACAGCTTTGCATTTTTCCATGTTTCATTTCTTTTTTCATGTTATTTGACTCCTCAAACATGTCGACTTTCGACTTTCCCGTTATCAAACTACATAGTCTTATCACACAAGAAAACACGGATTGCAAATAGTTCAGGTTCACATTTTCGAGAGGTTTTTCCACATTGTTGCGATATATCGTGTCGAGTAAAAAAAAATTTATTTTTTCGTCAAGCCACATTTTGAAAACGGTCTGAAAATGTTAAAACTTTATGACAGAATTAACTTCATTATTATAGCCCTGTTTCAAAAAAAAAAACAAACAAATACAGGATTTATTTATTAACACGATTTGAAAATATGCATTTAATACAATATTATTGTCACAATAAATGATGATTATCTTGATAAGGTAATGGTGAAGGTGGCTATTATGATAGCAAAATCGTGTATCTGCGAGTTTTCTAACAGTGATGATGATGATGGAATGGGTTCCAGTGATGATGATGATGATGATACGGCTCCTCGATGACAACGACTGGTGGTGGGGCCATAATTGGTGGCGGCATCATTGGTGTGATAACTGGAACTGGTTCAACCACCGGCACTGGAACAACCATCGGAGCCACTACTGGTGGTGGTGCATATCCAATTGGTGGTGGGTATGGGTACGAGTTGTTGTATGGGTTGTAGTTGTAAGCCATAGTATTGATTTGTTGAGAGCTGAAAAGTGAAATGTTTATAGTTCAGTTTAAGCAATCGTAAATGTAAAAGCAAACTCAAAAGCAAAAACGATTAAAAAACGGAAAGGAAGAAAAAATCACGAGGCACACGACCTGTCAGGCAGGAGAAGGCAGAAATTGTGATAGGTATGCACATCTGCGAGGTATATATTCGTTTTCAGTATCAGTTCAGCATGGTGTCACGTCATTGACTAGGTAAACATCTGTGTCACCCTTTGGAAAACTTTTCGTGAATATTTGTTTCCAATTTATTGTCTATACTCTGAATGTACGCGATACTCACATTTGAAAAGGGAAGAGTTATGAGTCATTTTGGGTAATTTAGCATTTTAATCGGGTAAGACAAAAAATACTGCTGCCTGACTAGTTCAACTCCTCATGGGCATAGTTCAATTACAATTGAACAGTTTTTGGGATCCTTTAAAAATATGCAAGAGGCTGGCAAAGACAATGACTTTATTTCAAGAAATTACAAACACAAAAAACAGAGGCACAGCAGAAGCAAAAAATATCGAAAAGCCGCCGAATTTGGGACGTGCGCCAAACGCATATGGCATCCGACCCGATTCGATGGCTGATAGCCGCTTTCAAGAGCTATAAGCTATAAATTTCCTGAGATTGTTGTTTTTTTCAAGTGACCTAAACATTTACAGAGCTCCGTCAACCTTGCTAGACACTAGAGTTAGTTCATTAATTTTTTTAAATACACATAAAAAACAACTTTTATTTGCTGTCTTCTGACTAATGGAAAGTCGGGTATAATTTGTACATCGGATTTCTGCAGCAGGCTTGTGCAAAAACGAGGTCCTCGAAAACGTCAAAACGAATTTCATTTTCGAATTTTTCTTTCGATAATTCGAAATCTCACATTTTTTTTCGGTTTTATTTTTCGAAAAAAAATTTTCGACTTCAATTTTCGAGTTAATTTTTCGAAAGGGCAGAAATTAAAATCAAAAGTATGTTAAAGTAATGGTATTGTATTTTCAATCGACTTGCGACATGAGAACGAGAGACTCCGCCCACTTATTTGTGCGCTACCTGTCTGCGTCTCTTCAAATATCACTGTGTTCGCGTGGTCGCGCACAAATAAGTGGGTGTAGTCTCGCGTTCTCATGTCGCAAGTCGATTGAAAACACAATAGTTCCCTAAATTTTAAAGGATTAACGAAAAACAACTTTTTATCAAGAAATAAAAAATTAAATCAAGAAAACGAGAAAATAAATGAACAAGGCAAAGGCATTGGTCCGTTTATAGTTTCTCGAAACATAGATAAGGAATACAGCAAAACTCTATAAAATGGCCACCCCCTATTTGAATGCCACTACTAATATATTTTAGGAAAAAAACCAGTTTACATGTTTTTGGGAATGTGGGTACTTAAAAAAAAATAAAATACGCAGTAGGCAAAGAAACTGTTTGAAAATTGTTCAAACATTTTGTTTGAATTGTCTTTCTAAGTTTAAAAATTTTCGAGAAAAAAATCACTTCGAATATTAAAACGCCACCACTTATTAAAATGTCCCACCTTAAAAGAATGCAACCCCATAACATAATGCCAACTCCTAATATAATGACCAAGAAAATTCGCTCCAAGCAATAGAGTGCCATAGCCATATAATAGAGTTTTTACGGTATTTTTAACCGAGTAGTTAAAAAAAAGCACTCGTAAAATTACAAAGAGACCTCCATGGAGCGATGGAACGGAACTTTTTTCAATTCGCCACTGACACTGTCTCCGACAGCTCCAACTTCAAAGTCGCTAGAAATCCCGCATTTTTCATGAATTTCTTTAGAATCTTTCAAAACAAACGTACCCTGAACTTCAAATTCTAGAGGTGCAGTCAAATTAATCATACTCAGCCCAAACCTAGGACCTAAAATTGATCCAAACACTAGAAAACCATAATTCTCGTATTTTTCGAGCTCTGTTTTCAGTTTTTCAGACAGCATTATTCATTCCAAAAGTAGTTTTTTTTTCGATTTTTTTGAGTTTTCTCGAAAAAATTTCCTTCGAAAATTGTTTTCGTCTAAATTTTTTTTCGAAAAAGATTGAAAAAATCGAAAATTGGAAAATTTTCGTATTTGTTTTCGCACAAGGCTGTTCTGCAGTAATGGAGACTCTATTGAAAAACTTTTAAGTCTTTTTTGCAATTTCGAACCAACTCTACAATTGTCGACCCGCCGCCGCGGTCACACGCGTTCCGCTGAATTCAGTACTTCGTGGTTTCCATTTTTGAAGACAACAAGATGATTCAATATTTGTGGCAAAAATGAAGAAAAACATAATTTAATCTAGATTTTTATTTACAATTTTCATTGGTAAAACAAGACATATAATAACAAGTACCAAACATTTTAAAATAAACTGCTTAGCAATGATGATGATGGTGATGGAATGGATTCCAGTGATGATGACGGTGATGATGATGATGATACGGCTCCTCAATGACAACGACTGGTGGCGGAGCAATAACTGGTGGCGGCATCATTGGAGTGACAACTGGAACTGGAACTGGAGCAACCATTGGGACTGGTGCAACACCGGCTCCGACAACTGGAGGTGGAATGTATCCGGTTCCGTATCCGGCGGGTGGTGGGTATGGGTACGAGTTGTTGTATGGGTTGTAGTTGTAGGCCATAGTTAATATTTGAGAGCTGAAAAAAAAAAGAAAGTTTAGTTAAAATCAAAAGCTTGACAAAAGAGAAAAAAAAATGTTAGAAAAGGACTAATAAATAATATGGATTTTGATATGAAAAGTCCACGTGCATAGTGTCTTTTAAAGGCAAACGACAAGAAGAAGGCAAATGGAATGATGATAGACCTTCAGACTGGCCATGTTTTATATTAGTTTTCTTTATCATTGAAAAATTGTGAAATACGTCACGAACTGTGCAAACAGACAATCCTACCGCCTATTCAACGTATGATCCGACAAAAAGAATCTGAACTGTTTTGAAAGAAGATTCAATGAGTCATTGATAAATGCGAGAAGAACAATGAAATAATGACGTTTTAGAAGCTCATTGCTCCCAAAAGGTGTCGGAGAGTCAATATTGACCTAACAACATCAGGATCAAAAAAGTCAGATCATGTGATATGGGCTTCCTAGACCGAAAACAGAGTTTAGACGTATTTCGAAATCTAAAATTTTGTGAAATTTGGTGGATTTGCGTAGCTAAATGACTATTAGCCGTTGAAAATGGCAGTTTGCCATTACTGGTGCATAGTTGGCACATAACCGGTGTTCGTTCCTGCATTCGGAAAAGCCACGAATTTGACAGAACAATACTTGTCGCAACATACAGTACCATGCAGTAAGATATACAATGTCACTTGTTTGACTATAACTTTTGAACGGAGAGGATTAGGATTCTGGAAATTTGCATGGACATGTTCCGTAATGTTATTGTTAAGATCCCAAAATAGATTTAATCAACTTTGAAAATTTCCGATGTTTCAAAAATTTAAGATATCAAAATTTTCGACCCAAAAAATATGATTTTTTTTTCTTCAGAACTCTACATTTGTTATTTAAATAAAGTATTTGAACTAAAATTATGATTTCAGCTGAGTTCGGGTCAATCGGACCATTTTCAGCTGAGTTACAAAACTTTGAGTATCAAGGTCCCATGAGCAAGTCGGATGTCACTTTTATTGAAAATCAAAAAAAAATCTGAGGAAAATCTATTCATTTGTATATTTGTTTTTTGACGGTTTAATAAAATTTTTCTTAATTTTCTTTGGTTTTGCTTACTTTCCTTAAAAATGTCATCAGTGTCAAAGTTGACTTTCCCATTGGACGTTGATACTCAAAGTGTTGTAACTCAGCTGAAAATGGTCCGATTGACCCGAACTTAACTAAAATCATAATTTTAGTTCAAGTGCTTTATTTAGATAACAAATGTAGAGTTCTGGCAGATCTGAAAAAAAATCACTTTATTTCGGCCGAAAATTTTAACATCTTAAATTGTTGAAAAATCAGAAATTTCCCAAGTTGATTATATCTATTTTGGGAGCTTAACAATAACATTACGGAACATGGCCATGCAAATTTCCAGAATCCTAATCCTCTCCGTTCAAAAGTTATAGTCAAACAAGTGAAATTGTATATCTTACTGCATGGTACTGTATGTTGCGACAAGTATTGTTCTGTCAAATGTCTGGGGCCCAGCCGGGCCAGGCCGGGACGGAGGATGTTTTGAGTGAATTGAGACCAGGCCCGAATCTGCCCGGGTTACGACAAACATGGATAGAACCAAACACAGTATTTTAAACGTTCAAGAGTTTGTTTTAGTTCCTATTAATTCTTATGTTCTCTGCCATTCAAAAACACCTGCAAAAATATCAACTGCTTGTATCCGCTATATCCGCGCCGAAAATGATCCAGAGTAATATAATATATATGTAATTGCAATGTTTATTTAACGGTCAGCTTTGAGAATTACATTTTTTTCCATTTTATTTTCCACAAATTTTGAAAAGTTTTTAATTCAAAACTGTTCTAAAGTTTTATTCCCATTTTCCCCCAAAATGTCACATGTTATTATCACAAAAACTACATAAAATACTTCCTAATGCTGTTTTATTCCTTATTCCTTTTTCATTTCCGTTTTATATAGTTTTATGACTTGACTCCTCAAACACGCCGACATTTCACCACTATCAGTCTTATCACCAGAGAAAACACGCAATGAAAAGAGTTCAGGTCCAAATTTTTGAGACGAACAGGATGTGAAGAAGAGAAGAGAAGAAGGTGCAGAGCAGCAAACAACACGCACGCTGAGCAGTTATTTTTAGATCGGCGTCGTGGTTCGCACGGATTTCTTTTATATTTGTGAGAGAATCAGGCCACATATCATTTACTATCTTCTCGTTGGATTAGAGTCTACGAGGGCATTGGAAAAGTAGGAACTAGGGGAAAAAAGCTTAAATTTTTAATAAAGTCATCTATATTACGGAAAGTGCATGACCTTAACAGTTTTCCGAACAAAAAAACTGAAAAAAAAAACTAATGCACAAGTTTAAAACTGTTAGTAGGATTTATTGATCAACAAATACATAGCCATTTTCATTTTTATACAAAATTATTATTGTAACCTCCAATATTTAATGGTGATGATGTCCATGATGGTGGGACTCGTAATGATGCTCGTGATGGTACGCCTCATGATGATGTCCTCCGTGATGATGAACGTCGTGATGGTGATGATGATGGTGGTTGTCGTGATGGCCGTGATGGTGTCCTCCGTCAGTGTGCACGTGGATAGTTTGCGGAGCCATGTATCCTGGAGCTCCGTGCACTGGTGGTGGTACGTATCCGCCGTACGATCCGCCGTTGTATCCTCCGTTTCCGTAGTAAGACATTATTGGTAGAGTTTCTGAAAGATGTTCAGATAATTTAGTTTGGTTGTAAAAAACTGGAAGAGAAAGAAAAACCAAGAGAAGGAAGGTGATGCTGAAATGAGACCCACTCGTGGCTTATAAACCAAACCGATTGTACAAAAAACACGTCATGTGAAATAGAAATAAATAGCAAGGAAAGATAAAAAATTATCAATGTGGTATTTGGCCCACCCTTTGACATTTAGATAGGTTCGAGGTCTAAGAGGAAGGAAAAAAGGAAAAGTGTGACGTTGATTGCTATTTGCATTAGTCACCTCGAGGACAAAGCGGCTTATGTCAACTCTGAATGTGACTCATTTTGATTATTCGGTGTGTGTGTGTGAAATGGTGCAAGCCATTTTGATCGGTTTTGAAATCTTGGTTTCTTTTTGGTGCTGATCTTTGTACATCTATGGAATTTTTTGTGGTTTATGGATCTATTGGGGCCTGAATTATATGAGTTTTTAGTATAGTTTAGCAAATCTTCAACGCCTTTCCAACAACACGGTGATTTGTGCTCGGTGCAGTTGCAGCTCTGATGAATTTTGAGCCGCTGATTGCCCAGCAAAATGGCAAAGTTCAACGGGATTTGGGAAATTTGCCGGGGGCAGCTAATGGGCAAACAATGATCAGCTTATGGGCAGCTGACGGAAAACTAGTGCACAGCTAATGGGAAACTAATGAGCAGCCGGTAGGCAGCTGATGAGCAGCTAGTGGGCAACTGATGAGCAGCTATTGAGGAACTAGTAGGCAGCTGAAGGGCATCTCATTCGCAGCAAATGAGCAGCTGATGAGCAGCTAATTGACAGCTAATGAACATCTGATGGGTAGTGGATTAACAGCTAATAGACAGCTAATTCGCAACTAATGGGCAGCTGACGGAAAGCTGATGGGCAGCTTGTTGGCAGATGCTGGTCAGCTAGTGAGCAACTAATGGGCAGCTAATGTACATCTATTGGGCAGATATTGGGCAAATTACGGGCAGTTAATGAAAAAAATGAACATCAGCTGATAGGCAGGTGATGTGCAGCTAATAGAAAGCTGATGGGCAGGTGATGAGCGGCTAGTGGGCAGCTGAAGAACAGCTAATGAGCAACAAATGGGCAGCTAGTCGGTAGCTAATGGACAGCACATGGGCATCTGATGAGCAGCTAATGAGCAGCTAGTGAGCAGCTAATTGTCAGCTATTGGGCAGATAATTGGCGAATGGCGGGCAGTTAATGAACAGCAAATGAACATTAGCTGATAGGCAACTAACGGGCAGCTAGTAGGCAGCTAATCAACAGCTGACGAGCAGATGATGGGCAGCTACTGGGCAGCTGGTGGGCAGCTAATGAGCAGCTAATGGACAGCTGATGGGCAGCTATTGGGCAACTAACCGAAATGAAGTTGGCAGCGGCTAGGGAGTTAAGGGGCAGCTAATGAACAAATAACAGCAGCAAGTCAGCAGCTGATGGAAGGCTAATGGGCAGGTAATGAACAGCTGAGGGGCAGCTAATTGGCAGCTAATAGGCAGCTGATGAGCAGCTAAAGGGCAGCTTATGGGCAGCTGATGAGCAGCGGATGGGCAACTAATAACCAGGTAATGGGCAGCAACTTGGCAGTTAATGGGCAGCAACTTGGCAGTGAATGGGCAGCTATTGAGCAGTTTACGGGTATTTCATAGGCAGCTAGTGGGCAAATCGCCGAAATTTCCATGAGACTAATGACAAAGGTGCGCGCCAGCCAGTCACTCGACCACGCTCTATGCAGACACGGGGTTTTTTGGCTAATAGCCGTTTGCTATGGTTTTCTCATGATTCGGTGCCAAATGCTCGTCAAACTGGTGCAGGATATTACTGAACTTGTGTTGATCGCTGGTCCTGAGGACAAGCGGATGTTTTTTCTGTAAGTTACATGTCACATGTCACGAAATGTCAGCTTTCTCCTTATCTTTCTGTTTAAGTTGTATTGTACCCTACGTACTTGTCATTTATGCTTAAATTTTCCTTTCCGTTTCATTCCCAAATTGTCATCCTAGAAAGTTCAAACTATAAACATTGTAGTCTGCTTTTTTAGTCTAGTTCAGGCAGCTTCAGTACAGATTGTTCGAAAAAAAAGGTAATTCTATTTTCTCTGATCCTCTAAAACAATCACTGTGTTATCCCGTGTAGCTGATCCATCTTCACACGTTGGGAAAAGAGCTCATTGTGTTTTATTGGTAGGTTTATTGGTGTAAAGGTGGTATTCGTGACGGAGGTGAAAACTGATAAGCCGCCAAAAGAACTTGTTCTTTGAAAATGAGCCAGCAAGTGAAGAAAAATAGATTTACATAACATTTATTGATTTACAAAAATTAAATTCACAAAGTTATCGTTACACATACTTATTAGTAGGCCAATTATATTATTGCATTACGGTCCCATTTAATGATGTCCATGATGATGGGGATCATGATGAGCTCCATGCGGTTCGTGGTGGTGAGCATCATGGTGTGGTGGATGTGCTCCATGATGCACATCATGATGTGGCGGTCCCCCGTGATGCGGGTCGTGGTGATGAGCATCGTGGTGCACTGGAGGTCCGTGGTGTGGATCATGATGACCGCCGTGATGATCTCCGTGGCAGCCGTCATTTGGTCCGTGTGGGTGGTGGTGGGAAGACATGGTTTTCTGAAAGTAGGGAATAGTGTTTGAAAAAAATGGAAAAAAAGCTGGTTGGTTGGTTGGTTGGCTGATGTCAACTCGGTCCATTGGCGTTGATATTTAAAGGAAACTGTGCCAATAAAAAACACATCATGTGATTCCACACATGGCACAGATAAGGCAGTGTGGGAGGAAGAATTGAATGTGATTGGTAACACATCTGCATCGAATTTGCTCAAAGCGCTTGTGACTCATTTGTTAAGCGAACATTCGAATAAACAGGAAATAGTTTTCAAGTTTGAATAGCAGTATCGTATTGATCTTTGGTTTTTTTTCTTCTCCTTTTTTTTATTTCCTTCATTTTATTTTTCCTTCCATACCTCTGCAAATTCACTCTAATCGCACAGTGAACTGCTCATGCAGTTGGAGTGAGATTCAGAGAAAAAAGGCGCGCTTATGAGCGAAACATCAGCCACG
Source organism: Caenorhabditis japonica (assembly GCA_963572235.1). NCBI lineage: Eukaryota > Metazoa > Nematoda > Chromadorea > Rhabditida > Rhabditidae > Caenorhabditis > Caenorhabditis japonica. The sequence goes on along the minus strand of OY754347.1, from coordinate 12,926,800 downwards.
CTCCCTCAATTTTCTGTACTTCGCCAACGTGGCCGCTTTGTTCACTTTGCAAAGAGAGCATACCGTATAGAAGTGCCCTCTTGAATTAAAGGGTTCCTCTAATTTTAAGACCCTATCAATAAAAGGGACTCTTTAGCTATAGTTGAAGGTCCTCCTATAATAGAAAAAATCCCTCCACAAACACACACGGTCCCACGAAAAAAAAATGAAGGGGAGGGGGCCCTTCTAATACAGTTTTTACGGTATTTTTAGCGATCCGTACTGGCAATGAGAATACAAAAATCGACTTTTCAACATTCATGGATTGGTGTATGCCGCTTCTCGCATTTACTTTACAAGAGCTCATTGAAACAAATTTTTTATTTTCTTCAGTGATAAGTAAGTGATAATACAAATGATCCTAATTGTTGGTTGGTTCAATGATTTGGTTTATGTATCGATTTTTCCCATTTATACAATTTTTCAATAAGTAGAAAATGAAAACCATATTTTAAAAAATTAATGATGATCATGATCATGATGATGACCATGATGATGATGATGATGACCGTGATGCTTTCCATGCTTCTCCTCGTGATGATGATCATGATGATCATGTTGTGGCGCATATCCTGGTGCTCCTGGTGCTCCTGGTGGTGGTGGAGGCATATATCCGGCATTACCGTAAGGATTCGGTCCATTTGGTCCGGCATACCCCGCTCCACCATATGGGCCAGATGATTGGTTTTGTCCTGCATGACCGTAAGGTGCACTTGGTCCATTGTACCCACCGTTTCCATAGTTTAACGTTGGAATTTGTTGACCATTGGGGAAATTGTTTGGTGGGCCGTTGTAGCCGGCGTTACCATATGGGCCATTTGGTGGGCCGTTGTACCCGGCGTTTCCATAGTTGTACGACATTCTAAAATACGTAAAAAATAATTTTCTTTGAAAAAAAGGTGAAAAAGAAGAAAGAAGAGAGCTTAAAAACTATTAGTAAGCGGCAAAAGTTTTCTAAGTTGCGGTTAAACACGATTTATATATTGTTATTCTTGTCTTCACTTTGCCTAACAATACACCAGCATCGATTATAAAAGAAATTGAGGAAACATTTCTGAGTCAGAAAGGAAGAGAAGTCAAACGGGATTGATGAGACGTAGATGAAATATGTTCCTTGCACTGTCTGTTCAAATATTTGATTTTCCCTGAAAAAAAAACTTATTTACTTATTGACTAACCCTACAGTGGCGCAGTACCTGTGGTGGTGCATAGAATTTTTATTATTGATTCGGAAAAATGAACAAAAAAATTGAATACACCGGAAGTTAAAAAAAAAGATAAGAAGGTGAAGCAAAAAAAAAATGAACACTAAAAATACAAAGTAATTTGGTCATGAACGGGTATAAAATGAAAGAAAATGTTGGTTTTGATGATGAGGTTTAAGCATATTATAGGGGCTGATGACAATTGAGCATTTAGGCAGCGACTGGTTCGGCAGCAGCTTCACTGTCTGGGATCACAACCTCCTGAATTTTATAATTAGCAAATTTCAGAACGACTAATTTAATTCAACTTACGGCTCCCGCAGTTGGAGCTGGTCCATCCACATACTCCTTGTCCGGAATTTGAAGTGGAATTGGTGCGACTGGAGGTCTGGCGGCGTCTCCCTCAGCCTTCACCTGCTCAGTGTACTTTGGTGGCTCCAAGTTCTTTCTGAAATTAAATTTACAATCAAACAAATCAGTAATTCTAAAATCTAACCTGATCTGCTCAAGCTCTTCATTTTCCTTGCGTCCCCACTCCGCTGGCGGTCGGGCGGTTCCGTGAGCAATGGCGTAGGCGGGCTTGACGTACGGGCTCTCGAAGAGGGTACGACGGTCTCCGTAGGATCTTCTGTCGATCTGACGATCAAACTTGGAGGCGGTGGTGATCTTTGGCGGGTGAACGGACGAGGCGGCCTCAGTTGGGTCGAGTCCCTTCTTAAGAGCCTTGTTACGGGCGACTTGGCGTTGACGCTCGTTGAGTTCTTTGAGCTGAAATATTAACAAATCTTAAACACGTTAAAAAGGTGCAACTTACGTCATAATCCTGACGCTCACGTCTCTTCTCCAAATCGTACTTCTCTCCCTCAAGCTTGACAATGCGGGCGTGCAATTGCTTGATTCTATCTTTCAAGTCGTTTGGCATGAGTCCAGAGACGTCCTGAGCTTTGCAGACGGCGTTCAAGAACGACTTCTTCGCCTCCTCCTGCTGTTCTTTGGTAAGTCCCTCGGATTTGGCTCCCTGAGCAAGGTTTCCGAAGTGAGCAGCCTGATCTCCCTTTGACTCAACAGTGTAGTTCTTTCCTCCTGGAGCTCCAGCAGCGGCTCCGGCAAACGATCCAGCCATCATCTGCTGACGACGAGATTTTTCTTCATTCTTGCGCGCCTTCTCGGCATCGGCCTTCGCCTTGCGCTCCTCCTCGTCCTTGCGACGGCGTTCCTCGTCTTGACGTCTTCTCTCGGCAAACTGACGCTCATCTTCCTCACGCTCAGCGCGGCGCTTCTCCTGCTTCTCCTTGAGCTCACGGAGTTCCTGCTCCATCTGCTCCTTCTCAAGCACACGGCGCTGCTCATAGTCGAGCAACTTTGCGGCTTCTTCCTCCTCGTGACGCTTCTTGGCCGCCTGAAAATAGAAAAATGGGTTCTTGTATTCTGTCAACTACTCACAAGCATGGCAGCTTCGGCCTCAGTCATCTCTGCTGGTGGCTTCTCTTCTTGAACTGGTGGACGTGGTTTTGGTTTCTCCTCAACCGGAGCCTCCTCTTCTGGAGCATCTTCCTCCTCAGCGGCTGGAGCATCTTCAGCGGCGGCTTCCTCCTCGCCCTCCTCGACATCCTCAGCCAGGGACTCTTCCACTTCCTCCTCCTCCTCACCGGAACTGTAAGAGATGAAATTTAGAAGAAAAGAGATGGGATAAGAGTCTGAGAAAAGAAAACTTACAGCACTTCCTCCTCGTCAGACATGTTTAAACCACTGAAAAAAAATAATTTTAGGTAAAAAGAGATGAAAGAAAGAATGAGTGGTTGAGATTACAATATTAAGTGAGATAAGAAAAATAAAAAGAAAAGAAAGGAAATTAATATTTAAAATCACCACGTTTCAATCAAGTTGGTGGTGGCTAACTAAAAAGAACGGATGACTGAATGGATGAATGGATGAATGAACAATAGAAGTGCGGTTTCAGTAAGCCATCTCCTTTCAAACGCCTCTTCTTGCCATCGGGCGCTCCGATTGGTGGGCGGAGTCGGTGCCATCCATCCTTCGCCGTTTCTTTCCGTCGTCTTGTGTAACTTGTAACGGAGGGACCCGCTCCGGCTAGCGAAAAAGATCACTGGTTGCACAAGATGCGGCAAAGAAGCCCGGGCGCAGGAGCAAAAACGATGGGTAGGCGGAGGTGTGCGTTGTAAACTTCGGGCAGCGACTATGCCTCATGAAGAGGCAATAGGATGGCGTTTGGCAGGAAAAGAGCACAAATTACTGCTCTCTTTCTCAAGAAGAAAGTAAGAGATGAAGGAGAAGAAGAAGAAGAAAACAACAACTTGGATAGGCCCGGGAATAACTCCCTCCCTCTCTCTCTCTCTCTATCTTTTTTTGCCTCCTTGCCGAAAGTCGGTCGGTCCGGAATAAATCTCCAGCCACCACATGGCCTAGAGATTCGGGGGATAGTGCGGAGGGGTAGAGAGCAAAAAAGGGACAAAAAAATGTTTCAAGAAGGACAGAACAGCGAGCTATACAAAAAAAAATGATGTGCATCTTTAATACACTTTTTAATGAGACCAACCTGAAATGAGGCAAATGATCATGCCATTTTTTATTATTCTCAGTACGGACGCTGCAAACCCGCTCCCTTCGCACAGTGGTGGACGTGGCCACCTTGGCGACAAGATAGTTCAGAAAATTCAGAGAGTGGCCGATTTTTCGCTCTCTTTTCTCAGAATCTCACTACAGATACATGCGAAATTCTTTTTTCAATTGGAGCGAGTCAGCAGATTTTTATACCGGGTATATCGCACCCTTAATTTCAAAAAAAGTAGAACATGCAGTGCCTATAATATTCCGAGAAAAATTCTGTCATGAAAAATAAACCTTTTCCTTTGCGTAAGCTTTCAAAGAACCCAAAATGTTACAACATGAGAGAAAGTCGGAACACGAGAAAATGAAAAGAAAAAAGAGTTGCGTAAAATAAAGTAAACTGATATGACTAGAAAGAGTAACAATTACATTTTAAAGACAAGAAAATGCTTCAGATCCGAAATCGGCCTGGTTCTCTGTTTCTGGATCACTAGAATACCCATCTTTCAAATTTTGGATACTTACTTTTTTTTTTTAGATATTTCTAATTTTTGGTTGTAAAATCCTTACAATTAGCAATGACGTTTTCAATTGCCCTATTTGCTTTCAAAAATCCACAATATTTTCCAGGCGCTAAAACCCACGTGTTTCACTGATGAGTTGTCAGTTCTAGGAGCTGCGTCACGTGGTGTTATGTTTCATTGTATCATCAACGGCATGAGCCGTTTTTTCTTCTAAAAATCAAAAGTCAAGTTCTGAAAGGGTATTGATTGATTTTTGACCACAAATTACCATTTCACAGGAAGCGCCGATAGACTTGTCTAACTGTCTAATTTGGTCCTCGCTCCAAAGCTGCGCTACACATCATCGGTGGATCGCGGATGCGATTTCTCGCTTTTCTTGGCAACTAGTCGAGGACTTTACTTTGCCGGGAAGAAACAGACAAACGGATAAACACACAAAAATTTCGACCTGGAATTATGGGCTCTCGGACGTTTCGAAAGTGCGATGTTTCAAAAGTTTTTCTGCATTTTTTCGTCGCGGCGCTTGCTCGAAAACATTCCTAAAAAAAAGCTTTTTAAAGAAAATTCCATAAAAAGCTTTAAAAAACAGATTGTGTGCCAACGCCGGGACTCGAAACGCCGCACTTTCAAAACGTCACACTTTCGAAACGTCCGAGAGCCGAATTATGGGCTCTGGGACGTTTCGAAACTTTTGCGCATTTTCGCGGCGTACAAGTGTATTTAAATATCCATAAAAATAAAAATAATTGATAAAAGCAAAAAATAAAAACCAAATCAGCGTGCGTTTTGGTTTCAATTGGCAAAAAAAGATATGCAAAAATGCAAAAAAGTTTCGCAACGTCCCAGTTTCGAAAAGTCTTGTTTCGAAACGTTCCAGAGCCGAATTATGTACACATAAAAATAATATTCATTTCTTCAGTCTTTTTTAACGATGAATATCTTCGAAGTTCGAAGATGCCTTGAAGTTGGGATGACTGTCTGATGTGGTTTCACTGGAAAAAAAACAGATTGAGAATTTTTTCAATCAACGACCGACATTTTGTTGATTAATATTTTCAAAAATTGAAAGTTGGATTAAATACATAGTTTTAAATTCATAAGTTTTTTGTTCCGCTTGTTTGGAATAGATATCTAGAACAGTTTTATTTTTTATTCTAATTAGAACCATTTGCACTTTAAAAAACTTCATCGCAACAATCGATTCGGGGAGTACAAATTGAGGGCAAACAATCATTCCCATCAGGAACTTCCTACCGTTGATCATTTCCCCGAAACGATCCGTCTGGGAAATGATCAGAGAGTAGAAATTCTCAGTGGAAAAGATCGTTTGCCCTCAATTCCTACCCCAAACAACTTTAACTTCCTTGTACCCTTTGGAATTAGGTAAATGCCAACCATTCTCGATCGTTCGCCTTTCCCGTGCCTCCCTTTCTTTTTTCTTTTCAATTTGTTTGTTTTGCTTGTCGAGTCAAAAAGGAAAGACGATCGTCGACCGTCATTCAATCGGTAATAAATATAACGTCAAACTAAAAATGGAAAGTGGAATTGCAGCTGCAATTGCAATTAGATCTTGTTTATCGCGCCAGTTGTAGACGTTTTGGGTTATTTCTTTTTCTTCCAACCCACTTTTACTCACTTTTTTTACTGCGAAGCGTTCGTTTTGCTAATCCATCCTTCAAGGTTTATCTTTTCTATTTGATCGTTATTTCTCATTGGCTTTTTATGGTAAAATTATGGTTCTTTTTTCATTTCAAAAGATTGGCTCCCGTTACAGTTACCGTAAATTCTCTAATAGAACGGCCCTCATAATAGAACGGCCCCCTAAAATAGAGCGGCACCCCTAAAATAGACCGGCCCCTCTCATATAGGAATGAATTTAACACTTTTTCAATAATTCGGATAGATTTTTCCAATTGTTACTTATTGACCGGTTTCTAAACTTGTCTTGTCATACCTTTGTGTCGTTTTTATGGAAAATCCTCACGATTTAATACCAATTTTAAGGCATCTAAAGGTAAACCTAACCCTATAATATAACGGCCCCCTAACATATAGAAAATAGACCGGACTTCCTAGGAGGGTAGTGAAAAAAAGAACGGCCGGCCGTTCTATTAGAGAATTTACGGTATAATCAGTTTCTTAAGTCGCTCAGAATGTTGCTTTAACTTCCAATGATTTGGATGAAGCATGGTCATACACATGGTTTTCTAATCCGGTTACACTATCCTAGAAAAACGAAAAAAAAAACAAACAAACAACTGGGTACAAAAAAATAGTTCAATGCGTACAGATGAACTTTAAGGGTTGGATAATTGTTAACAACAATATCTAGTAATTTTTAACCTAATTTTAACATATTAGGAACATAATATGTATGTTTCGTTCTATTGCAAGTATACTTTTTAATCATAAAATGTATCGTTATTTGTTTGTATAGTAGAAAAGTCTATAGATAAGTTTTTTTTTGCAAATTTACCTTGCCAATGTTTCTGTTCTTTGCTATTAGTTTTTGAAAACTGAGAATTTCGGTTTCAGGGCAAATTGTTTTTTTTTTCTCAGCAGGCTTTTTCACGCATTTAATGCTGAAACTGCTGAAATCTTAGGCCGTATTCATGAACATTTACCGTACGGTAAATGAAAAAGTAAATGGGTTTTCTGACCGAAATAATAAGTTTCGCTATTCATAAAACAATTCACGGATCGTTTATGTATTGCCATGAACCCCGTGCACATTGCAGAATATAAATTTTCTGTCAAAAATATCATTTACCATTTCCATTTACCGTACGGTAAATGTTCATGAACACGGCCTCTTGACTGACCTAAATACAAAAAGTGCGTTTTTAGCCGCATTTTACGATGTGTTGCACACTACTTTATTGCAAACGCGCTCCAGTGAACTTTCTGGTAGATTTTTATTTATTTTTTTTTTCAATTTTTCTTCAATTTTTAGCAACTTTTATGTTTAAAAAATTTAAAACAAAAAAAAAGAAACTGATTTTTCAAAATAACGAATTTAATAGAATGAACGCAAGTTTTCTACTAAACATTTTTTTTCTTTCTCTTTACTTCCAGGAAATATCAATACCCCTTTTCTTATGAGCCTTCTCCACATCTCAACTCTTTTTTACGTTGTTTGCGTTTCCGCAAACGCACACTCTCTACTTTATCTTCTCTTCGCGTGTGGTCTTTGGTTACTGCTGACTTTTATCGATTTTTTGCTTACACTTTTCTAACATGAGAAAAAAGATCCAGATAGCGTGATTGTGGTATGATCTAGTTTTTGGCTTGGTTTTTTTTTTGTTATGGGGTTATTCACAAAACCGGAAAAAAAGGAAGAAAACGGAAAAAAACTTCGGGAAAAATCGGAGAATGCTCCGATTGACCTGAAATTTCGGGAAAAATTGGAAAAAATTCTCCTGTACACGCTCACAAAATTTTGGACCGAAATATCGATTTTAAAAATTATCGATTTTTTTTCTGAAAATTTTTAAAATCGATATTTCGGTCCAAAATTTTGTGAGCGTGTACAGGAGAATTTTTTCCAATTTTTCCCGAAATTTCAGGTCAATCGGATCATTCTCCGATTTTTCCCGAAGTTTTTTTCCGTTTTCTTCCTTTTTTTCCGGTTTTGTGAATAACCCCATTAGGGTTGACTTGATTTGGTATTTATTTATAAATAGTTAGGTTGCATTTTTTCCTTGTGTTATCTTATCTTAAACCCCCTCTAATTTTTTCTGACCTTATTAAAAAATCGTTTTCCCTCCCGAATTCATATGTTCATTTATTTATTTATTCACGTTCACAGGTAACAAATCGAAAAATCAATAGCATGTCGGAGGATGCGGAAACGCCACTCTCCGCAGGGTCAGAAGACCCCAACGACAGTATTGAACGCATTGGCCGAAAGAAGAGACGTCTTGACTACACAGAATACTCACAGGACGAAGAAGAAGAGAAAATGAAGACTAACGGACGAACTAAAAAGGTGAAGCATATTGAAAGGAAAGCACGTCCGAAGCAGGGAACTATGGGACCATCTCGGTAATTTTTTTCTATTTTTGAAGGTCCTCCTTTTTAATGTCTAGAATTTTCGACAAATTTTATTTTTAAAAAACCAAAAATAGTAATAAATAAAGGTATTCATAGGGACCGCAATGTGTTTTCTAAAACTGAAAATTTCCGAATATTTTTGGTTGGAATGTGTTCTTTGGCTCAATATGAGCACGCTGTCAAATTTTTATCAAGAATTGTTCGGTGATTCTCGAGTTATACCGTCCCGAAGTAGCACTGTTTTCTCCCCAGATTTGCATGAGGCGGGCCGTCGAGACGCGAGAAAAGAGACGCCGACACAACGAGAGTGGGCGAGAGACAACGCGAAATGGAGAGAGGGTGAGAGACTGTATCCTCCACCGCTGCTTGCGAGATCAGCGTTTTCAACGGAAAAGGGTATTTTTCGCACAGAAATCGGCTCGAAAAAAAAATCGGAGAGTTACCACGATATTAATTTCAACGGGGGTTTGTAGCAAATTTTACGCTGAATCCGAATATGAAAAAATTAGCCGCGTGCATTATATTTGCGACCTTCAAATCTGCGAAAAACTGAAGTTTTGGTCGAACAGGTATCATTCAAATGAACATAAAATTGCTCCAAGTGGGTCTAGTGTTCTAAATTTTTGTATTTGAGCTCTAAGAGAGTCTATCTTTGTATTCCATAAATAAAAAACTAGGGTCATCGCTGAAATTTTTCTAGAACTTTTTGTTGAAGTTTGACGAACTTTAAAAAAAATCGGAGAGTTCTAGGACAGAAACTGATTCCAGAAATGAATTCCCCACACCTTAAACTATCTAGACCTCAAAAATTAGTCGCGTGCCCCGGTAAACTCGACCACACGGGTCAAAACAGTGAGTTCGATTTTCGTTTTCTCCTTTTTCTGAGAAAATGGCACATTTTCATTTAAAACAGACTTGTTCATTAGATTCAGCATGGCCGATTACATCTAAAGAGATAGTTTTGAGTATCATACTTCAATCCGGGGCCTCTTTACAGGCCCGTAAACATGCCCGCGCGAACTGGGGAGAAAAATTGTCTGACTCCGCCCATCCCTTTGCGCTCCCTAGGTATTCATAAAAAAAAATAGGAAATGCCAAGAAATTATTCGGAATCCATAAATATTCCCTAAAAAAATTTTAACTTCCAGGCGCAACCGTACCAAGTTCACCGAGGAGGAAATTTTCGAAATGTGGCTGTTTGTGATCGATCGAATACGAGATCCACAGACCAACAAGATATCAAAACCAAGATGCGGAGCCACCATTTGGAGAGATTTTAAAAGGGAAATGCAATCGACGCGTAATGAGCTCAGTTTTTATGTTCAGTAAGTTTTTATTTTGACAAAACAAACATTTCAAAACTTAAAAAAAATTATATAAACATGCTGAAGCTGTGAACGTGTTTATCTTCTAACCAGAAAAAAAATTAAACTGAATATAAAATAAATAGATGTTTTTTGAAAAGGTACGCAAGGTAAACTATTCTTGAAAGCACTGCCTGCTCCCCAACCGTATTAGGTTAAATTTTATTTATTTAAATGCACAAAAATGTCAATATTTTTAAACAAAACAAGTTTGCTAATAGAATCTCGCCAAAAAATTTTCGTTTGGTTTAAAAAAGTTTCGGTAGCTATTAAAACTTGTCATAGTACTACTCAAAACGTCAAATTGCTTCAAAAAATTAATTATTAGTATCCAAATAAAATTGTTTGCTATGTTCATTTTTAAAAAACTGGCACGTATGCCGAGAGAAAAGGTAGAAAAAGGTGCTCCTTTTATCTATACTCGGCGAATGCATCATCAGCCTCGCTCTACGGTACTTTTCAGTTTTCAACAGTGTAGTTGGCCTGTTTTGAAGCGAAAAATCAAATTTTACCTGCAATTCGTCGTGGATACGTCATTTTTCGTTAAAAAGAAGTATATAAACTAGAATTCGAGTTAATCTTGCATGTGCAACACTGTTTTACAGGAATTTTGCAGTAGAGCGAGGTTGATGATGTATTCGCCGACTATCTTTCTTATATAGAACATTTTAGATTGGTCTGTGTGTTTGTTTGTGTGTCTCACACACGAGTTTGCAGTCGAAAAAATTAAAAAAAAACAAAAATCAGTAAAAATACATATTTGACGAAGGCGACTTAGTCACCACAAGCTGCAGGCTTGTAATATCAGAAAAAAGGAGTGATTGATAGAAATTCTTAATTGTCAAAAATGGGCGGGGCAAAAATGCAAAGAATTCCTCCAAATTTTGAAAAATAAAATTCTAAGAAGAGTATTTTCTATGATTTTTGAACAAAAAAAGTTTAAATTTGATTATTAAGTCGGAGATTATTCTGAAAAATAAAATCTACAGCAACTATAATGTTCAGCTTTCGCCGCTCAATGATACCGGCACTGGACGCATCAACTTTTGACATGCAGACAAAAACGTTAATTCACTATGCGCTCGAGATTCCGTGCACAGAAGAGTTTCTTAGCGAGTAAGTCGCCTATAACTAAATACACAGGAACAATAATCTAATTATTGCAGTTTGCGCGAAGAGGAGAACGTGGAGGTAAACGTCAACGAGGCAAACATCATCACCGGTTACCGCAAAATTCGCAAAAATGGAATAGTGGAGGACGACGGTTGGGAGGAAATTTGGGGCGAAAACGCGATTGGAGTTTCTGTTTCTGGAAACGAGAGCTTGGATTTTTCCATGGAAAATGGCGGTAGCGGTACGGAGGGAACAAATAGTCTGTACGACGAGGACGACAGAAACATCCAGTCGAGCTAGATTTTTAATAGTAATCGATACTCGCCAGATATCAAAAATGTGTTGTTTTTTGCTCTAAAGTCATTTATTTCCTATGCTAAGTCACATCTTCTTGCCAATTTTAGTTCACAGCGTGCAGTACACTCACAGATAATGTGAATTTTTGTGATTGAAAACCTTTAAAAATTTACCCAATCGAGTTGCATTAGGAAAAAATGAGTCTTCTATCACTTTTTGTCTGCGTATCTTAATATATCACTGTGTTTGCGTGATCGCGCTCACAATAGTGGGCGGGGTTTTATTTCTTCATAATGCAACTCGATTGAAAACACAATAAGTTATTCCCTTTTTTTGCTCAACTATTTGTATTTTCCAAACCCCATCCCTTACCTTTCTACCTTCAAGCTACATGATCTCAACTGTCTGAAACCATACACTTTCTATTCACAATTCCTTCCCTTGGTTACTTTGTTAACTCCAGAGGCGCTGGTACCCCGATCTAGCTTAACTTTCTGCCAACATTCTAATAATTCTAGTTACATTCTTCTTGCACGTGTAATTTTTTTTTTCTTTGATTTGAGATTTTCTATATAAATTTTTATCAAATTTTGAGCATTCACTGCTTGTTTTTTCAAAAACGAATTTTAGCGGAGCATTTATCGCGTCACTGTGTTTCCATTTTTGCACGCTGCACGGCGTGCTGCCCGGAACGTTATTGGCAACGCGCTCCGCTGAGTGTATGCGTCTCTCCGGCAAGAGTATGCTACAAAAATAACAGTATCCTCGCACTCTGCTTGTCTGCGTATCAGTTTTCGTTCCTCTTCATATCAGTTAAACGCAGAAAAACGCTGCGCAGCTAAATGCAACCACGCTTAGGCGAGAACCTTTTTGTCGAGAAAAAAGCCCCCGCAGTTTAATTTTATTTTCCAAAGTTCCGTCCAACACGCCGTGCGCTGGGGACGCAGAGAATGCGATAGGGCGCGTTTTCCATCACGTAGGGTCTAGCTAACCGTAACATTGAGCTCAATAAGTTCCCCGAGCTATTCTAAACACTAACTAGAGAATAGTGATCACAGAGGGGCAATGAGTCAGATTTTCTACGGTAAAATCACGCGCACCAAACCTGTGAAAGATTGAACTTTTCTTTGCGGGAACTTTAGATTGTCTGAGAAACTAGCAGCGTCTAGCCAAACTGGCAAGCAGTTTTTTTTTAAAGACTATGCGTGGTTCAATTAAAATTTCCTTGCAAAATGTTCATGCTCGTAAAATTTCCCATTTCATCTGTTGAAAATTGTATATTTAGCTCATCCTTCTTCCACTCTCACTTTTTTTTCGGCGCAGTGCACATGTAAAATTTTCATTTAATGAGGAAAAAGCAATTCGACTGTTTCCATTGGTTACACGCTGAAGAGCACGGATGCAAATTCACATGACACGGCACGCCCTTTTCTTCCGACTATAAAAAAGTATGAACCGCTTAATTCCCCGTTTGTCGAAAGTATTGTCTTGCCTATTGGGCGCCTATTTTCTATTCAAGTACACTAGTGTCCGGTGAGCAACGTCGTGGTCCAGTTAGATAGAGTGTCACAGCATCTACCGGGTCACCACATTGCTGACCGGGCAGGATGTGGTTTGGTAAGGATCTGCCAAAGTTTGATATCTTAATGCTGTCGTTCGGGAATATAGTGCTCATTGGAAAATAATTTGGCTTGCAAGTTGAAGGTGGGAAATATGTAAAGGACCTCATGGAAAGTGAATATTAAAAAAAAAACAAAAGGTAAAAACTCAAAAAGGATTATATCGTCTGATCGGAATTCCCCTGATTTCTATTTAGAAAAAAAATTGTTTTGCTGCTCATAAAACTTCATTGTGTTACAGTAAAAACATAATGAAAACTAACAAGTAATTTTACATAATTACTTCAACTACTACATCCAGTTAATCAGCAAAGTCCACAAGTCTTGGCGCAGTATTGTTTTCTTTCGGCATCAGTGTAAAAGCTGTTTGTACAGTACCCATTGGCACTCCATGCAGAGCATCTGAAACTCATATTTTACTTTTCGAAGCAATATTTCTGTTTTTAACTTACGCAGTACTAGAATCAGAACATGCTGTAGCGCTGGACGTAGTAGCAACGGAAGCAGCTGCACTAGAAGATGAAGCAGCCGCGGCAGTAGTAGCATCGCTTGAACTAGACGCAGCAGTCGTTGCAGCTGAACCAGCTGCAGTAGTAGCATCAGTGGAATCCACGGTGGTGTCAGACGAAGAAGCTGTCGTAGAACTATCAGAAGCATCTGTGGTAGCAGTAGAGTCGCTTTCAGCGGTTGTAGAAGAATCGGAAGCTGCTGTAGTGCCAGAAGATGTTGCGGAAGCATCAGTGGTAGCAGATGAAGCTGAATCAGACGAAGAGGATGAGGCAGTTGAATCGCACAGGGAGCATGTGGAACCACAGTATTGAGTTTTCACAGCGGTCGTGTAAAAAGTACTGGTACAGAAGCCGTTTGCTGCCCAAGCAGCACAGTTAGCGTTAGTATCAGCGCAAGATGATGATGACGACGAAGATGCGGTTGTTGCCGTGTTCGATGAAGAGCAAAGCCCACAAGAAGTTCCACAATATTCTTCCTTCTGGGCATCGGTATAGTAGGTAGATTTGCAGAAACCATTGGCAACCCAGTTAGCGCAGCTGAAATTCAAGAGATAAATACATATCGTTAGGTGCCACGAAGACTTACTTTGATCCGGAATCACCACACATTTCTGCCCCGGTTACAAAAGCAGACAGAAGTACAAAAGACACGAAGAAATATGAAGACATGATTAGTATTATTCAAACTTGAAATGCTGTACATAATGAGCTGACTTCGGTGCTTTTATTACAGTCAAATCTATGTTTGAACATCTGCTAACAAGTGTGTAAAAACCCGATAAACTGTATCTTGTTCCGGATCATGCTTTGGAGTGATGTGGATCATTAGACTTTGTTAATTTTTGATCGGACTTTGTTTGGCAGTGTGGGGGACGGATGAGGAAAAGTCAATATTCACACAGTGTTTTTTTAAATTATGCCAGGCTTCGCGGTTGTTTAAATAACTCGATTGGAATAGTTGTTTTGTTGGTTATGACCATTTTATCATTTATCCCAACTTTTTAAGACTATTTAGACATTTCTTTAGACTGAAAAGGTAGGTAATGATAATTTGCCGTGTTTAGGTTCTAGAATGTGGCTAATTGTTAGTCTGGGATTCTTAAAAATATGATATGAACTCTGGTATTAAGTCAAACGTATCTAAACATTTTCATGTAAAAATATAAGCATAGCTTCAAAAAGTTAAAAATAGGTTAGATTAGTTTGAAAATTGTTTAGAAAAGTTTTATGGTGTCATTAAAACAGTGGAAAAAGGCTAGAACACCTTGAAAAAGTTTAAAAGTGTCTTGGAAAAGTTTGAAAACTAAATATCTCTTGAAAGGTTCGAAAAAGATTGATAATGACTTTGATATTGCATAGAAAAGTTTGACCCAATTCCCGAGGAAATTAAATTATTAAAAGGCATTGAAAAGTAGAAAAACGTGTATTTCTCTTATTATTTTTTACGGTAATTAAAACAAATTATCAAACCTCTATTCTCTTCGCAGAAGATTTCATTCTTTTCCGTTGCAATTTTATCATATTCTCAGTACGGAGCGCTGCAAACGCGCTCCCTTCGCACAGTCGTGGACGCGGCCGCGTTGGCGACGAGAGAGTGCAGAAAATTGAGAGAGTCGTGGCCGATGTTTCGCTCTGATTTCTCTAAACCTCACTCCAAATGCATGCGAAATTATTTGTTCGATTGGAGCGAGTTATCAGAGTTTTATACCGAGTATATGAGTATACTGGTTTGAATGCAAGACTTCCAATAAAGAAATGTTACAAAACATTTCAATTCGCCAATTCAACAAACATGTCTCCACTATCAAAAGTTTATAAAAACGGAGCCTCCTTAGCTCAGTTGGTAGAGCGTGAGACTTTTAATCTTAAGGTCAGGGGTTCGAGTCCCCTAGGTGGCTTGACTTTTTTGCATTTTTTTTTTGCAAATGAAGAGATTTCATTGCCGTTTGAATTTTCAAAAGTACGCAAACACCACGTTGCAATTTTTTTGGTTTTCACAATATTACACATTTATTTTGTACAACTTGAGAAGTGAGTGGTTCTAAAAAACCAATAGAGTTATTTTAAAAAAAATTACTCCTCATTTATAAATTGCTCGGGTTTCAGGTGCTCACGCTTTCTTCCTGTTTATCCTTGCCGCTCAAAATCCGTTTTCTTGCAGATATTTTCTGGTTGTTCCAGTGCCAACGTCGTACCGTTATTGCACTGATTTTCACGACAGTTTGATATTTACAGAAATACTTACGACTTTACCTCGCTGGAAATCCATGACCTAAAAACCTATCGTGAGAATTTTTTCTTATGCCACTGGTTGATTCTAATTCCGCGAAGTGAGTTTCTTGCGTAAATTAAATGGTTATTGACAAAATGTTGTTCCCTTTATGTTAGTACATATAAAACACAAAATAAGTAAATTCCTCCCACCAATTTTGTCACCATTGGGTTAAACATAGATGCATTAGTAATAATTTTTTAATGATGTTTTCTTTTCTGGCAGTGTTGCTCAGCTTTACTCTGCTTCATCTCCACCTTTTTCCGAGCTTGCCCCTGTATTCTCACTGTAAGGCTGAGCCTCCTTGGCCTTCTTGCTTGGCGGCTCATCATCGTTATCTGCAAATTTCCACGGTTTTTCATCATCCATTCAAGATTTTTTTTTCTCACCGTCTACAAGAGCCGAAGCAGCTCCTTTCGAAATCATTGGTGGGCTGCCGACAGGAGTTTTTGGACCACCGTGCTCGGTGTCTCCTTCGGATGCTTCCTCAGCTTTATCTTGTTCCTCAGTTGCTAAGGTTCCTGATTTATCGACAACGTCCACAACCACCGGGCTCTCCGGAGATTCGATGACGACGACGTCTTCTTCAATGGTCGGCTCGGTGACTGCTTTGTCAGCGCCTAAATTTTGGAAATAAGGGTTTTTGATCTAAACAAATGAGTTTGAATGTTTATTAATACCGTTTTTGACACTAACTGGAGTTTCAGCGACGGGTTCTGGGAAGAGCTCGACGGCTGAATTATTGTTATTTTTGTTTCGCAATTTTCTTGGCTGATATAACTTACTGCTAGCCACGAATTCAGACATTCCGGTTTGTTTTCTTGACGAGATAATTCGTTAAAAGTTATTTCTGCAATTCTAAGTGAATATTATAGAGGATTTATGCCAAATCAGGTATGAAAAAGCAAAGAAAGCTATGAAATTTTAACTACTTTCAGTAAAAATATAACAAATGGAAAAACAAAAACAACATTTTTTAACAATAGGGAAAGAAAGACAAGACTGCAAACAAAACACATTTTTTGTCGGAAATTAGTTTTCCTCGTCCTCCGCCTGCTCATCATCAGCGTCATCCTCCTCATCATCATCTTCATTGTCGTCAAGCTGAAACTCTTCCTCGTCTTCAGCGACTTGCTCGTAACTCTTATCGAATTCAGACTCTGAAAGGTTTTTCTTGTCCTCTCCTTCCTCATCTTCCTCGTCTAGATCCCTATCATCAACCGGGACGTCAGAAAGAGACAGTGGTCCAGACTGATTGTGAGCTAGATCCGAAGTTGAAGAGGCCGCGTTTTCAGACGATAGAGCTGCTCTGATAGCCTTGTCCTTTTCATGGACAATAATTTTGGCCTTTTTAGCAGGTGGCTCCACATCGTTTTGGCTCTCAAACTTGGCCTCAGGCTGTCCACCAGCTGTTGGATGAACTAGGGGCTCCACAGGTGGTGCCATCTGGGCTCCAGGGGGCTCCCTGTCGTGTCTTTCTGAAATCTTTGGTACATATTCTTTTTCATCGCTTCCTTCATAAAAACAGATTACCCTCTTCGACTGCAGCCTGCTCCGGCAGGTCGTGAGCCTCGTGGATTGGCTGGCGAGCCACGGATGGCTGTCGGGCGATCGGGACATCAATGACTTCGTCTTTCATTTCTAGAGTTTTGTTTGCTTGTGTGTATGTTTGTATTTAGGCATTTCTCAATAACAAAAACCAAAAACTCACGCCCTGGCGGCTGAGTCGCTCCGATGGGTGACGACGCAAGGTAAGGTTCGTCCTCCATTGGCAGAAGACTTTAAAAATCCCTGAGTGGTGGATATTTACCTGAGAAGGTTGTTATTAACTGCTAGACAGAAGGAAAGATGAGCAAGTGAAATGGAGCAAAACCAGTTTTAATGAAAGCAGGAGGGCAAAACCGGTTTTAGGCGGAGGGGGCGGAGCTTCACAAAGGAAGTCACAGTTTGCGAGGGAAGGAGATTTCAAATTACGAGAAGTGTGTAGAAGGTCAAGCTAGAGAAAAGGGAGCAGAGAAAATTGTGCTTTGAAAAAACTGTGAGTGAGAGAAGGAGAATAAAAATGCCCCCGCTTTCTGATAGTAAAAAAAAAACGACAATGGCAAGGCATTTAAAAAGGGAAAAATGACATGCTACCGACATTTAAAGAAACGCAAAAAAGAGAACAACGCCAGTGCCAATACCCACATCAAAACGTAAAACCTTCCCACTTTTTTCACGCAAAAATTTGAAATGAACTAAAATTTAATGAAAAAAACTGGGCGGAGTTGCACCTTTTGATGTCGAACTTGATTGAAACACCCAAAGGCATTATCAAAAACAACAAAAAACAAGTTAAACCAAAGCATAAAAACTCAAGTTCAGGTCACAATTGATTCTTCCGCCAAAAATCATAAAATGTGTACTATTCGACACAAATCGTTTCCGTCTCGTTTTTCGAGATTTGGATTTGGATTTAGATTTGGATTCGGGATTTGGATTCGCTGCCGACGAGACACTGTTCCCCTTCTTCCTAGATCCTCGCAAAATGAGGTCAATAAAATAACGATTACATTACCGATTGATCACCGAACCCTCACCATGTTCCTTTCCACCCCTCCGGGGGCCGATAAAGTGTGTATACCACGAAAAACGACGATCTTATCGCCTTTTGCCGTCTTTTTCTTTCGAAACGACAAATTTTCTCGCGCAATTCTAATCGCCTTCTCGTTCTTTCTGAAACGCGACCATCCGCCCAAAAGTGCAATGCAATGAGGGTGTAGATCAGGCTTGGTCGGAGTCGGAAAACGGAAATTCCGATTTTCCGAATTTTCCGACTTTTTTAGGAAAATTTTTCCGACGGAAAATTTTCCGAATTTATTTTTCGGAAAAGTTAACCGACGGAAAATTTTCCGAATTAATTATCCGGAAAATTTTCCCGTCGGAAATTTTTCCGAAAATGATCGGGAAATTGCAGTTCTTTTAGGTGCCGCTTATAAGTACCAAGAACTTCTCAAAACTGATATTTTTGTTTAATTTTTGGTTAATTTGTTGATTTTCTTATGTTTTCAAAGAAATAAGATGAGCCAATTGTTAAGAATCTTTTTCGGAAAACACAAAATTAAAAAAAAATACAGTTTTAGTTTCGAAAATCGGAAAAAATCGGATAATCCGATTTTCCGAAAAATAAAATCGGAAAAAATGTCGGATATCCGATTTTCCGAAAATTGTAGTCGGAAAAAATTTCGGGTATCCGATTTTCCGAAAAATTATTTCGGAAAAAAATTTCTTTTTCCGATTTTCCGAAAAGCATTTTTCGAACAAGCCTGGTGTAGATGATGTGATGCGATTCCAAGTTTTTTTTTGTGTTGGTCGACTGGATCTACCCTAATTAGGACCGACAGATATGTTTCCTCGATGGGTGGTCGTGGAGGAACGGACATAATCGGAACAGGTTTGCTAGTCGGTAAAGGGCAATTTATAGGGAGGAACAGGGGAGGAGTTTCATGTCGACTGTTCCATTCAGAAGTCGATATTTTTTGTTTTGCTTTGTTCTGTTCGGTTCTATTGTATCCTATTTTATTCTACTTGGATGCTTGCTGACACGAAAAAAGGTAAGAAAATTTCGTGCATTTTCAAAAGTCCCCACTGGCTTTGGAACATGGGTTTCACCGAATTAAGAGAGATGAACCCTGGCAAAAGTTAGTGGGGATAGGAGAATTGCTGGTTTATTATTTTTTTTTTTGAAACAACATAAGGCGAAGGTTAAATTTTTTTATAATGAAGAATACATAAATACCATTATTCACTGGCGGTGCCTGCCATTTTCAACAAAAAAAACTTTTTTTCATGTTCCACTTTTTGCGCATTACGAATCATTTTCCGATTACCGTAAAACCTGTAATTGAAGTACATGTACTTCTATTTTTCAAACCCCCTAAATGGGTGTACTTCTAATACAGGTGTACTTCAATTAGAGGGTGTACTTCTATTTTTCAAAGGCCTTTCAGGAGAAAAAAAAAAGAAAGACGATTCGAGACGCAGACAAAACCGAGGAAGACAAACCCGAGGAAGACAAAACCGGGAAAAACATTTCCAAAAAAAAGTTTTGGTAATTTTTTCCCCTGTCACCCCCCTCAGCTACGACATTTTTTCCATAGACCATCTTCTCGCGAGGTGCTCAAAATCCAAACTCGGTCAGTTTTCCATATTTCCCAATTCTGCCTTTTTTTGAACAGTTTCTACTCTCGGCGAATACGTCATCAACCTCGATCTACTGCAAAATTCCTGTAAAACCGTGACGCACTTGCAAGATTAGCTCGAATTTTAGTTGTATTATTTTTTCAAAAAAAAAAGACGTAGCCACGGCGATTTGTAGTTTAAATTTGATTTTACAACAAACAACAATAACGCTTCAAAAAAGGCGCACCACACTGTTGACAATCAACAAGTCCGGTAGAGCGATGCTGATGTGGCATTCGCCGAGTATAACTGTTG
Source organism: Caenorhabditis japonica (assembly GCA_963572235.1). Taxonomy (NCBI): domain Eukaryota; kingdom Metazoa; phylum Nematoda; class Chromadorea; order Rhabditida; family Rhabditidae; genus Caenorhabditis; species Caenorhabditis japonica. The sequence continues at coordinate 12,906,761 of OY754347.1, read as the reverse complement.
AGATAAGCTTAATAATCTTCTGTCAACTACTCTAAAACAATGTTTTGGTCAATAGACCATCCGCAGAAAGTCTTGGACCATCAGATGGGAGACGCCATTTCCATTGCGTTAAGGGGGCTGTTCCCCGGTTTTGTCAGCGTCTCGAAACTTTGAAGTCTGTGCTCGTCAATTAAAACGTTGCAAGTGTATTCCTCCATTAACGTGTTTGGACACTAGTGTCGCGGGCTTTCAAATGATTTTCCATTCAAAATATCTTCAATCCAATGAAAAACGGAAAAAAGCTTCAACAATGGAATACAATTTTTTTCAAAATAACTCACCCGATGATGTACCTCTATTAGAGGGTGTACTTCAATTAGAGGGTGTACTTCTATTTTTCAAAGGCCTCTTGGGGGTGTACTTCTATTAGAGGTGTACTTCTAATACAGGTGTACTTCAATTACAGGTTTTACGGTATTCACGTTGAAAACTTTATTGCCATTTAGAAACGAGAAATTTTCGTTGGAAAATGGCCGAGGCATAGGGTTTTGAAATTATCATTTCAAAATGAGAAAGTTGGAATTTGGAGGAAAAAATAACAATAATCTTTGTTTGTTTCTAATTATTTACAGAATATTTATGTCTGAAAACTAGAAAAAAATCAGAAATTTTCAAAAAAAAATTTTTAATTTCTGCGATTACGTAGGATTGTCAGCGAGGAGTACACGAAAAAATGCACAAGAAAGAACTCCAAAACAAAAACCACTTACCAAATATCGAGCTCGAATGAAGAATTCTCAAAGAACCCGCATTTATCAGGTTTATCGTCCCACACATTACTTCTTTACTCAGAAACTGTCGCATCCGTGTGCACTAATCCAAGCTCATCCAAGGTAAGCTTCATGCTCATGCCTACCTCTTTCATATCATGTTTTCTTATTCTTTTAAAGCACCTGCTCATTACTATGAAAACCAGCACACGCGCGTGAGAGCCGAGCCACCTTTCGGAGCTAATTATTTTCTCAGAAAAGTACGGCAAAACAAATGAAGAGGGCGGGAAAGGTGATATTTTGAAATTGAGCACAGGTTGTCAATCTTAAAAGAGCTGCGCTCTAAAATTCAAGTAGAAATGGTGTGAAAAAACTGTCGAAACGCGGAAATTGTAAATGTGTCTCATTCTAAATAGAGAAATAGCGTGTTTGCCGGCAAAATAGAAATGGTATTTGCACCAAAAGGGCAGCCTAATGACAGCTAGTGGACAACTAGGAGGCAGGTACTTGGCATCTAATGGGATGGTATTTGGCAAATTGTAGCAGATAATAGTCAGTAAGACGGCAGCTCAATGGCAGCCCAATATCAGCTATTCTGCAATTACTACGCAACTAGTGAGCAGCTATGTATGCGACAGCTAAATGGCAGAGACACAACCAATGTACCACACTTGGAGATAAAATTCTCTAATGATAAGAGGCTAGATGAGCAAAGCCACAAAAAAAGGAACAAGACAATACATATAAAATCTAAACATTCCCGTGTCTAGAATGCTATAAGGCTTGGAGCTCGTAGCAAAAAAAAGAAAGCACATGGCATTGAGTATCAGCAAAAAATTCAGGGTCACAATCGGGCAAATAGCAGCTGCAGTAGCAGGTGCATTAAAATGGAATGATGGAACTGTAAAATTGAAAAAAAAAAAAGGAAAAGAAAACTATTGCTAAACTTGGGAGTGGGGTCAGACGAGCAAAGAAGAGTTTTGTATGAGAGGGAGGGGGCATTTAACAATTTATATAGTTTATGAACTGTTTGGGTTACATAAAAATATCTATTTGTGTTAAACCGGTTCTAATCTCCTCTGTATAAAACCGCGTTCATTTCTGTGCCCTTCTCTTCCACCGGAAAATGTCAATACAATCGTATGGGGATTTTTGGCTATTAGCGGCCAGTTTTGAGGTTTGTGCCTAATATATGTGACCCAGGCGTCAAATACGACGGATGCCTATTAGCCGATTTCAATGGCTAACTTTTGGTTGTACATCGATTGCAGCCAAACCCGCTCCAAACTTGCGCAGATCGCCGATTAGGCACGACCTGTGCAATAGTGATGGCTCACTCTCATATTCGTGGGCTAACAGCTATTTTCAACGGCTAATAGCCATGTTGCTACCAAGTTGTAAGTAAAAAGTCCTGTCAGCACAATCTGGCCTTGTACATAGGATATTAGGGTGAACCATTTGGACGCACTCTTCACAATCAGTTTGCTCAGCAAATAGCCATCGAATCGGGCCGTGTTTCATATGCATTTGGCGCACATCCAGAATTCGATGGCTATTAGCCGTTTCCGATGACTTTTCTCTTCAAGTTCTTTCAAATTTTTTAATCAGGGCATTTTCAGAGACGTTTTGGCAGCTATGCGGCTAATAGCCATAGAAAATAGTTTATAGCCTTTAAAAAAGGCTAGTAGCCATCGAATTGGGGCCGTTCGCCAAATGAAAAATGGCGAATAGCCACAGAATTTGGTACGTGCGTCAAATGCATATGGGACACTGCCCGATTCGATGGCTATTAGTTAAAAATTTCCTGAGTGGTTGTGCAATTGCAATTTAAATTTAAATTTCAACTTCGATTTTACAAATTTTCAGTTCACAATTTTCCCAACCATTCACTTTTTCCTGTCCTCACTCTGTCCCCTTCTTCTCTTATTTCAAATATGCCACCCTTTTTCTTTTTTCACTATTATTAGCCTTCAAATTCAGCCAGAACTCGTTTACTTTTCTGAGCAAAAGTCTCGAGTTAGTAGATACAACTACTATCTGCGCCTCACGCGACGCATGATACGTGCGTCGCGTGCTCCCCTCTCTTCTTCCACAGTACATCTGCCTTTATACTTTGTTATCTCTGCTACCCACTAGTCTAATAAGGCTAGAAATATATACCTAATCAGAACAGACTTCTGTCTGGCTTCGTGACCACTACATACATTTTTATTTTGAGCCTAAATTCGAGTGGTCAGATTTTGTAGCCAGTTGTAAAATTGAGCAGAGCACAAATGTGATTTACTGTTTTTCTCTGTCTTTTGTTTGCACTCCTAAATTCTTTTGTTAGGTTAGATGTTTATGAGTTTTAAAAATTCTCAAGAAAAAAAGAACGAGGGACGGAGAATGTGAAATAAAAACAACATTTTTGATCGGGGCGCAATTACCCAATTTCTATGAAAATTTCCGAAGTGAGCCTTTTTGTTATCCCGCTTGTCATCTTTTTTGTTTTGCTTTCCTTTTGATGAGCTGAGCTCCACGCTGATTTTTTCATGCAGAGAGCCCGAGCCAGTTCTTTTACCTTCAATCAACTCTACTTTCTCTTTATGCTCATTTTTCTCTCTCTCTCTCCATCTCTTATTGTTATTTTTCTAAATTACGAGATTTCAAATCTACCCGGCAAGCTATGTACATTTATTTTATAGGGTAAAACTATTATATCCATCTACGTTTGGCAGAAAATAAGAGCAGATTATGGACACTGTTCTTACTCTTTTGGACCAGGCAGATTCTGTGGAACACGTTGAAAAGGAGCAACAGGGTGAAGAAGTAGAAAAGGAGCTGGAAGAACCGCTGGAACCAGAAGAGCCGGAAGAGTCACTGGATGAAGAACGCACAGTGCTCTCAGATGTGATTCCCTCAGTGTTTTTGCAAGAGCAACTGGCAAATGTGTAAGTTGTGGGAAATTGAGATTGAGAAGTGTGCAATTTTGAGAAGGGGAAAGTGCATATGACTATGTTTCTGAGAAGAAGTCTCAGAGTTCTCTCAACTTTCTTTCTCTCTGTCTGAGTATGTATGTTATGCATAATTTTATTACCAGTTTTCTTTTTCAAATTCAAAGTTGCATTCAAACTTTTATATGTTATGTACATATGTACATATTTATGTACATACATATTAATACTTTAAAAAGTTTTGATGTTTTCTTACTTCTGAGCTCAATACTTTCAAGTTTTTAAAATAGTTTCTAGTCGATAGAAATGAGTAATAGTATGATGATAAAAGCAAGATTATGTAGAAGTATAAGTTTTTTTTGAATACATGTACGCCTGAATCGAAGAGCAAAAAAAATACACTTTATGCTGTGAGAGGCACCGAACTTGCATATTTCTCGATTTTTTTGTTTACCATGCATTAGCTAACGCGACGATGGGTATTGTTTTTCACTATTTTTCTTTTACTTTTCTTTTTTACATTCAACAACTTTTTTTTTCACACATTCCACAAAATCAAGCCTATATTTTTAACTTAACAGTTAGCGCAAATTGTTTACATACATGTCTCCAAAGCTCGTTATGAACATGACTACAGGATACATTTTTCATTTTGATGAACATCTATAGTGTTCGAGCGCAACAACAAGTTTTTGTTTGAATATTTATGTGCATGAGTTAAAGTTTATTTAAAATGCATGCGGGTTTAAAATATCGTTTTTTTAACCAACGTGTGCATTGCTTCAGATGTTAAGTAGTTGATATCACAAAATTTGTATTATTGAGTTTTTTCTTCAAAATATCTTTTAAAGAAACTAGGTATTTTTTCCTTTTATTTTGCGCAAGTTTGTAAATATCAGAAACATAGAATTGCTTGAAAAGCCCGTAAACTCTAAAAGCGAACAGAATTAAACAGGCACGTGTTGACAACAAAGGTCGCACTCTAATGTACAATTTATTTTCGAAAATACGGCTCCCAAGCATAGTGTCAGAGATTTCAGCTGACCAAATACAAAAATAAACCGTATACAAAAATAAATATTTTAATTACTAACCATCAATCGCTAAGGGTAGTTTAAGAAGTGAAAAAGAGAGAACTTGTTCATTTTCCGCTCTCTTTTTTCTTTATTCTATTTCTGAATAAATTATCATTCAAACCATCCCTAATTTTCCAATTGTTAGTTTTTTTTGATAGGGGGTATATGTATGTTTTTATTTACTGTTGAATTTGATTTTGAAGATCTATAGAATTCCTATCTCCATTTTCAGTTTTTAAAACATTAAAAAAATTGAAATCATATTTTCATATTTTGAAAAAAAACGTGTCTGAGGCCAAAGTCATAACAATTTTTTTTCGTGTTTTTTTATTTGCGCAGAAGGCTTGTTTGCTCCAAATATTGTTGTTTTTTTTTAACTATCCTCATACGCAAAAATTGTACACTGTTGCTATAATACTACGAAACAACTAAACCCCGTTTTAACTGATTGCAGACCATTTTTATAGCTCCAACTCTCTTCGGGCTTCTTATTGTTTTTACCGAGAGTCATTCTTCATAGAGAAATGTAATATATATCAACCCATCGTATTTTTTTTGTTTTTCACATTGTTCACTCTAGTGGCTCACAATCAGTCTCCCTCGCAATGCTCAAAATTTTGCAATTTCCTTCCCTCTGTGTTTCGAATTGCTCTGATATTTTTTTTATTTTGCCTTCTCCTTGTTTTTCTTCTCTGTAATTAGATCCGTTAGCAGAAATTGCAGTCTGTGTTGCGTTTATGTATATGAAAATACGAATGAGTTAAGTCTAAGCTTCGCAAGGACATGAATAATGGATAATAAATTTTTCTTTATTTTTCTCAATGAGCAACGATGGAAATGTCAGTTTTCCCCGTTATTTATCTTCATAATTGTAAGATAAGAAAATACATACATCAATGTCAAAATAAAAAAAGAGAGAGGTGCTGAAAGAAAAGGGCGACTCCAATTTTGTGCATGCGGACACCATCCACCGGTTTTGGAATAAAAAAATCTTTGTTTATTTCCATGTATTTGTTATCCTTGAGGAACATTTCTATAGTTGCATGTTTTTTTACATATAATAGAGTGAACAATCACCGTATTGGCGCCTAGCCAGCCTTGAAGCTGTGTCATTTATTGCTGAACTCGCACAGATCGCCGATAAAGTGCCAACTATCCGCCAGTAATGCAGCTAATAACCAATTTGAACGGCTAACAGCCACAAATCAAGTAAGGAAGTATCCATCATTTATTGAAAACCTCGATAAGTTATTTTATATTCGAACAACCCAAAAAAACCTACTGTCCTAACAAACCGGTTTGATATTAGTTATACATTTTCCTGTATTTTCCAAATTTCTATTTCACTTTTCACCACCAAAAGTTGTTTCTTATCAGCCGGTAAAACATATCTTAAGTCAACACAAGACAAATCGATTTCCCTTATAGGTTGTGTAAGTTTTTGGCACTTTTGAAATGTTTATAGTGGTTTTCTTGTCATTTATCAAATCCCTGAATAAAATATCGCTGTGAACTTGTTAGCCCTACATAAGTCCGTGAAAAATAAGGAAATTTTTATTTAGCTTTGAATAAAATTTCAACATGTTGCTCATTTTTATTTCGTAAGCAAAAATAACGCGTTTTTCTCCACCTGAATTTTTTTGGCTGTCGTACTTTTTTTTTATACATTTGCGATGTAATGTAACTTCGGATTAACCCTAAATAAATGTTTTATGCCATTTCAGCTCCGAGTATTAAATATCTTGAATAATAGGTTTCCTAGGTTACTAAACTTTTTAAGAAGCGAAGCGCATTTACATTATTGACGCACCCGTCGCTTCGGAGCAATACTGCCAACAATTTACTTTATAAACTTTTATTTGAGCTTTTTTCCACACGCTGATTTTAGAAAACAAAAACAGTATTTCGATTGCTTTCATGCGTAATTCAATCTTTTTCAGAATGGAACAAGCTCCAAACTTTCCTGCACATTTCGCCGAGTATCTCAAAAGTCTACAGCCCACTAATACAAGTTTACAGGTACATTGACATGGTTAAACAAACCCCTACAATTTATTTAGACACTTTTCCCAGTGGACGAAACGCCAGAAGATACCGATTATCACAATGAACTGGTAGCCACCAGTTCAAGTTCTAGAAGTCCCGATTTGGAAAAGGAGCAAGTTGCTCCAGTGCAACCAAGGAAACCAATGGGACAGAGAGGGCCGTCACAGAGAGAAAGAAAGCAGCGAAAATCGTTTCCAATTGAGAATGATATTCCAAAGACAAAAAGGCCGAGAAAGAACAAGTTGAAGCCGCAAGATGTTGTGATTGCAGAGCTGGTGGCTGCTGAGATAAAGTTGGATGACAATGAGTTAGATTCGGTAAATAAAAAAGAGAGCATTTTTGAGAGCCTAATTGTAAATATGTTGCGAAGCATTGCCGATTTTAATGGTATTGTGTTTTCAATCGACTTGCGACATGAGAACGCGAGACTCCGCCCACTTATTTGGGCGCGACCACGCGAACACAGTGATATTTGAAGAGACGCAGACAGGTAGCGCACAAATAAGTGGGCGGAGTCTCGCGTTCTCATGTCGCAAGTCGATTGAAAACACAATATACTCGGTATAAAACGCTGATAACTCTTTTCGTCTTTTTTTGCGATTTTTTTTTACTTTGGACGTACCATAACGCGCTCTTTCTCTGCAATTTTTGTTTTTTTTTTCAATTCGCGCTATGTAAAAAAAGACAGGTATTTCCAGAAACTATATTTTCCCACGGTATAGCATTGGTAGTGAAGAGACGCAGAGACTACCTCTTTTTCACTGACCTCCTGACCTTCTGCGCCTCTTCCCTATCAAGTCTATATCGTGGAAAAATATCGTTTCTCTGCCTGTGTTTTTTTTACATATTTCAACATCGCGTTAAAAAACAAAAACAAACAAATTTTTTCCTCGTGAATAACCCCATAACTTTTGGTATATTTGGTTGAAAAAATTGTGTTTTTTTCTACAAAATTTTGCCCTTCAGAATCTCGCGACCTCACAAATCACAACTCATGATGAAAAAATCAACTTTATCGACAAGTTTGAAACAAAAATAGAAGAGCAGTTTGGTACATTGCTAAAATCTTTGGAAGAAGTTATTGAAAAAACTCTTGGAGAAGAATTTGTAGCAACCACTGGGCCTGTAGCGAATTTGCAAAAACAGGTGCAGAAGGTAAGTACCTCGAAAATCCTTACATAATGAAATGATTCCGCTTAAATTAGATCCGCCAAGAAAAGGACATGTGGAAAGACCTGATACCTTATGCTCGATGTTGCCTGCTGCGTAACCGGATGAACGCGGATCATCATGCAGTTATGAATAGGTAGCTTATCGAGAAAAATGTTTGTCTGATATGATATAATATATTCAGAATTCTGTCCTACTACAAAACGGAACATCCTGACCGTTTTCCTGGTGTGCTCTCAAATATCTGCACTTTATTCGATAAGCAAGAAAGAATCGTGCTGAAAAATATGAAATCTTTTCTGGTAAGTTACAAGTAATGCTAAATTTTGAACAAGTGAGATCTGATCTAGAAAGAAAACGGCCGACAATCAAATTCTTCTTCCATGGTCAGTGATTTCAATGCACCTGAAATAACTGTGGAACGGCTAGAAATTGGAACACAGACAACCCGAATCAAAACAGTTTCAGCGAGCACAGAAATGATCCCGGTTTCTCTGACGGTAAGAATGCGCTATTAAAAATTATCATTGTATCATTTTACTTCAGACTATCGGAGTCCAAGTTGAACCTGAAACAATGTCTCAAGAAATTGAAACCGAAATCGAAGAAGGTGAAAAAAAGAGCACGGAAATTGTTCCGGCCGCAGATTTGACAAGCTTTGCGCCGGTTCAGAATTCACCAACATTGCAATCAGTGAACTACAGTATTGTTGAGCAGTTAGCCAGTGCTCACAAAAAACATGCGGTTGGTTTTGAAACACTTTTCATTTCAATTAAAACTGTTTGAAATTAGTTTTTGATCCTTAAAATTACAGGAAAACACCCAAATATTGGCAAAACTTTTTCAAAGCTGCTTGAACCAAGGAACGTCGGAACCAGGCCAAAAAAACCAATAATAATTGTACAAAATAATTTTTTATCCAAATTTACCTCATCATTTTTAATTCAGGATTTTTACTGTCTGAAAAACTTGATACCCGTTTTTCTGTATTTTTTGATCTACATACATATGTATGTATTTGAGAAATCGTATTTTTGAAATCAGGAATTTTAATTAAATACCCAATCTCTCGGATACCTCATTTTGTATTTTCTTATACCAAACTTTTATTAACCTGCACGGTGTCCAGGATTTGAAAAGTGGGCGGAGCCGAGCAAACGCGCCCACTGGATTTTTTCGCGCGAAGTTCAAATTTTGACGCATTTTTTATGTTTTTCGGGAAAAAAGCATAAATTCTTAATTTTTCCCACATGTGCTTCAACGGAATTATAGCTGAGGTCTTTAGAACTTTTTAAGCCTAAGAACGTCGAATTTGGTTCAGCCACCATTTCGAAATATTCGTTTCGAGTTTTTTGGTGTTTTTGTAGGATAAATCTTCACGAAAATCGAAGTTTAGGCAATTTAATGGTATTAAAAGACACAATACATACATTTTACAAAGAAAAACAGGTTTTATTGAAAGAAAAATAAAAAAATCAATTTAAAAAAAAGCGAGAGTCGAAAAATGCGCAAGCACCGAAAGTGCGCCTTGCAAGTTTGCTGGCGCACCGGCAAATTAGGCTCCGCACACATTTCAAATCCTGGACACCGTGACCTGTATTTATTATAAACGCGAAAATGCAGACGCGCTCCAAGAATTTTCTCTGCAAATTTCTTTTTTTGTCTGCTCTCTCTCAGCCTCGCGTAGCAATAGACACCGGCGGCCGCGCCCGCAGCGAGCCCGCCAGTGGTTTGCTAGCTGCTACATCGCGTGGGTGACCCCTTTCTTGCCTTTTTTTCTTTATTTGATATTTTCTATTAGAAACTAACACTGATGTTATTAATAAGAAAGATTATGGAAAAAACAAAAAAAGAAAAATTTAGAAAATTATTAGATTATCACAAAATTCGTCGATGAAGTTGCCCGAATCATCTCATCGTCGATAGTCCAAATCGAGATGTCGCACGTGTCTGAAAATTGAAGAAGTTTATTATATGAGAGCTGGCGCTAAGTACGGCATCCCAGAGTTTCTAACAACTTATTTCTACAAGTAAATGGCGTAGTTTAAAAAGTACATTTAAAAAGTTTCCAAAAACAGTTGAAATTAACTCTTTTTAAATTTGTTCAACTCTTTTTAAGCCGTAGAATTTCAAATAAATCAAGGAAGGTCGATAGTTGGTATACTTCGAGACAGTGTTGCAAATGAAGATGTAACCGATGACATTACGAAAGCCCTTTTATTTTCGAACACTTTCTCCTCCGTGTACACCACTGATGACGGATGTGCACCCAGTTTTTCGGCCCGCACGTCCCAGTGTCTTTCGTCCGTTAATGTCAGTCCTCATATTGTCGAATCTCAATTGTCACGTCTTCCACTCAAAACCAACACAACTCCGGAAGGAATTCCCTCTATTTTTTTGAAGCGCAAATGTACGTCTATCGCCTTGCCGTTGTCCATAATTTATGAGAGTTCGTTACAATATGGTATTGTTCCTTCTTTTTGGAAGTCAGCAATTGTCAAACCTCTCCCCAAAAAAGGCCCACGATTTGATCCAAGTAATTATCGGCAATAAGTTTAACGTCTTCTGTCTGTAAAGTTCTTGAAAAAATTGTCCGATCTGAGGTTACAAAATACTTGAATGTGAATAGACTGATTATTGATCGACAATATGGTTTTCGGTCGCATCGAGGAACCGTCTCCCAGCTGCTCTCGTTCCAGTCAGCTCTTATTGGTAATTGCATGGAAAAACTTGTTATTTACACTGCACCTTGCATGGGGATACTGGATTCAAAATGCAGAGAAAATGGGCAATAGAGCGCACTTGCATCGCGTCTCCGTCTCGTATATCGGCAAACTCTCTCGCTCATTTTTTTCGAAACAGATCATTAAAATGCATTTTCTCGTTCCTTTTTTTCGAAAACCGCTCTGTTAAATGGAAGTAAAACTTTTTTAGAATGTTTTTAAAATAAAGTTTATCAAACTTGGTCAATAATTAATTGCAATCTGTCACTTTTTTTGTTTTTCTTCCTTTTTCGCCGACAGTTTTAAGCCACAGTTTTCAATTTTTGTGTTGAAATCTATTTTTCGAGTCTAGGATCGTTCTGGAATACGGGATTCGACAAAATTTTCCAATTTTCAGAAACATTTTGGCACTTCAAACAAGAGAAATATTGAATTTGCATCTGATTTTAGTTTTTTACATAAGAAAAATAATATAGATTCCAGCACTATTACCTAGGCCCAATCGGTCACCCTAGACCTAGGCTCTAATGCGCGTCTTGCGCCGCAGGGTAACCTAGTGGGAGCTTTTCTGCACACTCAAAACTCAAAATTACCTTAAATTCTCTAACAGAACGGCCGGCCGTTCTATTTTTCATTACGCGCCTGTAAGAGGACCGGTATGTTTTAGGGGGCCGTTATATTATAGGGTTAGGTTTACTTTTCAATGTCTTTAAATTTGTATTAATTCTTGAGGATTTTCTATAGAAACTACACAAATGTATGACAAAACAAGTTTAGAAACCTGTCAATAAGTAACAATTGGAAAATCTAACCAAATTATTGAAAAATGTGTTTAATTCATTCCTATATGTGAGGAACCGGTCTATTTTAGGGAGGCGAGCCGCAGACAAAACGTTTCCGGTCTGCAATAATCAAGTTAGTGTGTGAAGAGATAATGGAGGGGGAAAACACAATCTATCTGCCTGGACGGCTTCTTACTATGGCCTTCATATGTTTATTTGAATTTTGTATAAATAATTTTGTTTTCAATGAACTTGCGGCATGAGAACATGAAACTCCGCCCACATATTTTTACGTGGCCACGCAATCACAGTGCTATTTGAAGTGACGCAGACAGAACGGTGTTTGCGGACTTTTGTTTTCATGATGCAAATCATTTGAAAATCTAATAAAAACTTCTAAAATTTGAACAAAACGTTTTCAACAAATATCAAAACAAACGAAACGTTTAGGCAACTTTTCTGCAACTTATCCACGGTCGGTCATGTCCAATTCTAACAATTAGTTTAAAATCTACTTTAAAAAAAGCTTTGTACGCGGTATTATTTACATAAAACTAGAAAAAAAACATTTATAAAGCTTTTTGAGACAGTTTACCATCGTCCGCCCACCCGCTCGTCAGCTGGCCGCTGGAGGGCCCGCAGCGGGCCCGCCAGCGCATCACCACTGAATATTAGCATTTTCGAACAAAAGCTGAACTAACTAGTGTCCTATGCGCAATTTCACTTGTTTAAAATGAACATAATTCATTTATAAACCATTTTGAAAAAAAAATGTTTCAACCTGTCAGTCACCTATCAATAAGCTTTCCACGGCGGGCGTTTTTTGCCCGCCCGACCCACTCGGGGAAAGGACCGTCCGATCCCCGGGGAAAAAGAAAACTGCCCGCGTGAAAATTAAAAAGGAAACAATGTTTTAATCGAAATCAATGTGCTCAACGTTGAGAAAATTTTTGATCAACGATTTCCAATTCTTCTAATAATGGGTGGAGTGTGCAAACACCGGCACGTCAAAATGCATACCGGGCAACGCGGACGGGCAGCGGGCACCAGCTCTCCGGATGGGTAAGTGAGCGGCCAGAAATGAAAAAAGGTGGCTATAAATGCAGAAATTTCCCTCTTTTTCTAAATCGCACAGTTGAATTTAGAAAAAAAAAAGGGGGAAATTTCTGCATTTATGGCCACATTTTTTTCATTTCTGACCGCGCCATAACGGACGTTTTCGGACGGCCGTCCATGGTGGAAAGCTTACCTACCAAATATCATAGCCGCCGCAGGCCCGCCAGCGGCCAGCGAGTGCACCCAAGCGCTGGCGGGCCCGCTGCGGGTCCGTGGCTGGCCCGCGGGCGGTTCACCAGTGATTTTGGTTTTTGAGCCGAATTTGCTCGAAAGCTTTCCTTTTTTTTAAACTACCGCTAACTCTTTATCTCAATTCTCCAAATTTTTTATATCTTTTTTTCTACCAAACTTAAAATATGTATTCAATAAATCCTGCGCTCTTCTTATTAAATTTGAAAAAATAAATTACTAAGCATCAAAAACATATTTCTAGCCCACCAGAAACGTTTTATTGGGTGCGTTTTGAAAACATATTACACTACAAACAGAGACCAAAAAATGAAAAAAAAAAACAGCATAGCAAAAGCCATAAAAACCATAACACTTATTTTAACGCCTCCGCCGTTAAAACATGAGATTCCCATCTTAAACACATAATTCGATTATATCTATTCAATATAACCATGACACTGCTCCATACGAAATCATTCAATCAAAAATGGCCCTTCAATCCTACTTTATTCTACTTTTTCTAGTGCACGCGGTTTCCGCTGGAGTCGTTTTCTCAAGAAATGCAGATGGATCGTTCAGTGCTGTCCCAAAGGGTGAGCCCTTCCAAGAGTTACCACCGGAGGAAGAAAATAAAGAGGAAACTCCTGTAACCAGTGATTTAAATGAAGAAACACCAACTTCCGGAACATCGCTTCCTAACAGCGATCACGTAGCGCACTCTGCTTTGGACGATGAAGATTTGGAGTTGGTCCATCAGTACTTTGAAGACGTGAACATCAACAAAACAGGGCAGCTGCGCTACAACACACTTGCAGTCGTGGAGAGAGCACTTATCAAGAGCATTGTGAAAACTATCCTGAAAAACGAAGAGTATATGTTGTTGCTCGACAAACCATCCTTCCCGGAAGTGGTTAAAATGGTGAAAACAATGATGCGTGAGCCAACTCAAAACGTGCTTCAACAACAAATCTGGAGCAAAGTACTCGCGGTACAAGCCTATTACGATAAATACTACAAGCCAATGCACAGCCCGGCGACTAGAAAAGAGTCATACGATTTTTTGATGCATTTGAAGACGGCGTCGAGAGCTAAGAATCTGACGGTGGAGGACACTATCAAGCTAAAGGAAAAAATGAAAACTCTTGCGTTTTTGACCCAAGAGAAAGCTCTTGAAAAACATTTGAAAGACTTGGAGAAAATTTTCAATCCTAAAACTAATAAGAAAAATGGTAGCAGTGAGTAAAAATAGTTCTACTATTAATTTTTGTATCATTATTTGTTTTCAGGCAATCAAAAAGTTCGGAAAAACGCAGAAAAAATTGTTTCAACCACTATCGCAGATCTGAACTCCACAGATGTTCTAAATTCAATCACGACTGTCGAGCCAGTAGATGAAACTGAAAATGTGAGCGATTCAACCATTGAACCAATTGCTGAAAACGAAAACTCTTCTGCGACAACAGCAGAACCCATCATTGAAAACACCACGGTAGCCGAAGAAAACAATAGCTCTTTGGCGGACTCGACGAGTAAGACTGATGTGACTTTGGAGCCCGCTGTCACAACCGCCGAGACGCCGAGCACAGAGAGTGTCACTGTAGACCCAACGAATGTGGTTTCGGGAAATACTTTGAGCCCAAAATCTGATCTTGGCATTGGTACAGAGAGTAGCAGTAATGCCAACTTGGAGGAAAGTGATTCTAACGGGGAGGTTTCGAACGATGACTAGATTGTATTTGTCGTATTGTTCTGATTTATTATGCAATAAAAGGGAGGAATCAACCGTCATTTTATTTACCGAGTAATGATAAGAGCTTATCTTTCATTCATACCCAACAGCGGCTCATCGCTGTGCATTAGCAAATTCCTTGAGTTATTATATTGGCGGGGCGTGGAAATCTAGCGCAACGCTTGGAGCGAAGAATAGATTTTGAAGCCGCCGGCAACATAAGAGCTCAGAGAATTGATAGCAACATGGAAAATTGCCACTGGATTCGGCAAATTTGCACGGGTAGCTAATGGGTAAGCTGATAAGCAAATTGCACCGAATGCCCTGAAACGTTTTTGTTTGTCGCCTCGTGGTAGGAATTTGATCATCCAAGAAGCGCATTCTCAGTATAATTAACCAGAATAACCAGAAAATAAATTAAAATGGATATTTCAACTCAAAACTTGTGTAAACAAAAAAATCCTGTTTTTCAAATGGAATGAATATCCTTTCGATATTCTTATGAAAAAAATTGGTATGAAAAAAGCAATTACTTTAAGATTGGGCTGAACTGAAAACACGGATTTTTTTCATATTTTTTATAGCTGGATAAAAATGGTAAAGCTTTCCAAGTTTGAATATAATCTTGTAGTCAAATTAAAACAAACAATGGTAAGATTTTATTTATTACTCACAATCAGTGCGATCATTAAAACAAAACATGACATGTGTGGGTAGCAAGAGATTTGATTTGAAGAAAAAAAAAAGTTTTAGAGCATTCATTATCAAAAGTTTTGTTTTCTTGTTTTTTTTTGTCTCTTTTTTTAAATGTTTCATTTCTGATCTTTCAACCCCGTCACTACGTCACAAATAACATTATTTCCTGCCAAATGCTCCGCTGAAGAATCTGGAAGAAAAAAAAATTAGTTTATATGTAGCTTGGTGAGGTCAGTAAAACACAAAAGCAAAATAAACCTCGGATCATCCAGATCAGCTCCGCGCTTATCATATATGGTGTACCTATGCAAATCCTCTAGGGTTGGGAGGTAGGACCTTTTTCCGAATGCCATTGATAAAAGTCTGCAAAAAATGGCTAACTGCCAATTTCAACCGCTAATAGCCAAAAAAGGATTAAGATATATACCTTGGATCGTCAAAATCGTCACGCCGTTGCAATCGAATAGCATGGTACTTTTGAATGGGCACATCTTCTAACTCGGGAGCAAATACCGTACTTCGTTTACCAAATGATGCAGAGAACATTCGCGGGTCTTCAAATTCTGCTCGTTTGAGATACCTAAAAAATAAAGATTGGAAATTAAACTGAAGGGTCCTTTGGCTCACAAAGCTGTCCCAATTTGACTTTGAAATGCAACCAAGCTCACAAAGACAAGGATCAATTTAGCGTACATTCCTTTGATTACCACTGTAAATTTGTTGTGTTTGTTGGTTTTAGAGGGCAAAAAATAGATGGAAAAAAAAGAAAAAGAAAAAAGAAAAAGAACAGCTATACAAAATTAAGTAGACGTCAGAGGGTGAAGAAATAAAAAAAATGAGCAAAGAACAAGAGGTGGAGCTCATCACTCTCACCTTATATTCTTGTCTGATTTATTCTGGAATCCGGATCATAGAGGATGAGAGGGTGAAAAGGGATTAAAATCGAAAACGTCAATACTTATATTTTGGAGATGTATAGTGTAAGAGAGGCGGGGCTTGTGTGAGAAGTGTGCACAGCTCCGTGTGTCCCTTTTCAGAACACAGAAAAAAATAAGAAGAATAAGAAGAAGAAGAAAAACGGAAAGAACAATGAGAAACCGATTGACATCGCGTCGTCGTAAATCTTGGCTACCACGGTCGAGAACAAGAAGAGGAGACCAATCCCACACCAAATTCACATTTGTTTTCTTTCCAGCCAATTGACGGTTTGTTAGATTTTTTTCTTTCTTAGAAATCAAGAGAATGACAGAAAATAAATATTTTTTCCAGTCAAAACCCCTTGGAAAGTTTTTAAAAAGAAAATCATTTTTCAGTCCAATGATGCATAACAAACAAATTAAAAATTTCTGTCAGCAGAGGTCACTGCAGACTTGGATGCTTGGTATACTCTATTTTTGGTATGGCTATTAGCCATTTTTGGCACCCAATCAACGATCGGAGGGAGGTGGGCACTAAAAGCGGTAGCTAAACGCTATTAGCCAATAATGCACATTGTTGAAGGTGGTATGCGTCACACATACATATGACTTGAAACAGATTCCTACGTAAATCTTGTCATTCACAGAGCCATTACTAATTCCTGAAAATAGAAAAAGGGGATAAACAATTGTGTATTCTACATTTTTTGTTTGGAGTATTTGTTGCAGCAGTGCACCTCCTCATTTCATTATTACCAAAAGAAAACAAATATTCAAAATGAAAGGGAAAAAAGTGCATTAGAAATTTTTTTAATATATCTTGTTTTTAGAAAGCAATGACGTCAACTTGGAAAAGAAAAAACTGTTCTGCACTTTGATTTGCACTCTTTCAAAAACCAAAGAATTGCTCTTTCAACACTTTTAAAATTCTGTGGATCTACTGACCCACCTGTTCCAGATCACATGTTCAAAGCAGGTGAAATCATGCGTTTTTAAACTTTTAAACTATTTTTTCCAGAAGCTACAACAAGAGCGGAACACAAAAATATAAATAAAAAATAAGAACTAGCTAGATTAAAGATGTGAAAAATAAGGGGAAAAGGGCGAAAAAATAAGAAGGAAAAGAAAAGAGCTTGGTGGCATTGGGGCAGTAAAAAATAATCAAGAAAAAAAAGATTTCCGGTGTCCGAACCGATCCCAAAGCATTGTTAGCCAGGGAGGGATATGACTGGGAATAAATACGTGCTTTTGTTATTTTCCCTAGATCCTTTAGCGGGATAATAGTTGTTGAGTTGAATCCACAAATTATAGGTTTGTTTTCTTCAACTGCCAATTTCATATAAAGTTGAATATGTACATAAATAAACATTTGAATTTTGGACTACAAAAGTTAAATGAGGAAGGGCTTGGCGTTTTGCACCTGGTTTCCTTTTCTGAAATTCCGAGAACCGAAAATGAGAAAATGTTTATTATCTTCCCTGTAGCCAAATAAAACCAAAAAATAAAATAAGAAACTTTGACAATATATTAAATTTAATTTAAACTTTTGGCTTACAAAGTCAGGGACAGGTGGATTAGATTAAGGAAATTTACGCGAGCCCGAGCGCGGCAATAGTTTTGAGAAAGAAACCTGTTAAACTAGTACGAAATGAAGCTCTACAATGCGTTGAATTACGGAAATGAAAATGGGAATTTGGAATTTAGAATTACTTGAATTGGAATTTGCAAACGAAGACGGATGATCATTTCCAGGATTTGAAGGATTTCACATTTTAGCGTGGATCATTGTTGTAGTATTGTTTTTTATTTGTTATACATGTCTTAAAGACAAATTGGACCATGTGCTTGTGTTTTGGGTGTCTATCGCCTCCTTAATACAATTATGCAAACGTCGGGTGAATATGTAAAACAGAAGCCAACTAAATAGATTCCGACGTTCTCCATACAATATTGCAGGGTCAAAAGAGCGTAGAAGGCTTGTAAATCTTGATAGAATCAATGACAACAGTTATAATAAGGTTTAACTGAATACTGGTATATAACAACAGTCTACAGGCAGAGTCAAACAAAAAAAAAATTAAAAACCACACCAGTAAGAAACTAAAGTTCTAGATCATAATCTTTGAGCATGGATCGCTAAAAACGTCATTTCTTCAAAAAAAATGTTGAAAAGAAAGGAAGTGGTGCTGCTCTGGGCGGTAAATGTTTAAAAGCAATTTGCATTGCTAATTTGAAAGTTTCTTTACATTTTCAGTTTGTTTTTTTCAAGTGAAGTTCATTGGAAACATTTATAGGATAAACAGAAAAACTGACTGGGCTCCTGATGACAAATCAGTAATTTTTTGAGCAGAAAGTTGACTGTAAATTGTCAAGGGATCGGGGTAATCGGGAAGGGCAGCTACTGGGCAGCTACTGGACAGATGTTAGTCAGAAATTTGGCAGCTACTCGGCATTTACTATACAGCCGCTCAGCAGCTACTGGTCTGCTACTGGGCACCTACTCGACAACTGGTAGCTATT
Source organism: Caenorhabditis japonica (assembly GCA_963572235.1). Taxonomy (NCBI): domain Eukaryota; kingdom Metazoa; phylum Nematoda; class Chromadorea; order Rhabditida; family Rhabditidae; genus Caenorhabditis; species Caenorhabditis japonica. The sequence continues at coordinate 12,888,133 of OY754347.1, read as the reverse complement.
TGGAAGGTGTAGAAGTCGCATGGAATGTAACCAAGTTGGCAGCTACTATGCAAGTAATGGAAAGATACTGAGCGTCTACTGGGCAGCTAGTGAATATCTACTGGACATCTACTGGGCAGCTCCTGATCAGCTACTAAGCATGGAGAGAAGTAGCACGGAATGTAACCAAATCGTTAGCTTCTGGGCAACTATTGGAGGGCTAATGAGCAGCTATTGGGCGGCTACTGGGCAGCTAGTGGACATCTACTCGACAGCTACTGGGCAGCTCCTGGGCAGCTACTGTGCACCTAATGGGCAGCTACTGGGCAGGAAATGGGTAGCTCCTGAGCAGCTAGGCGGTCCCATTGAGCAGTTCTTTAGAATGGACACCGGGTAGGCCAATAAAACTCGGCAGGTACTGGGCAGCTAGTGGACAGTTAAGCAGCGCGAAAACAGCGCGGAAAAGGCAGTAAATAGAGAAAACTTGGCGTTAATCGGGTTGTTTTTACAGCAAACATTCCCTAAACAGTGTGGAAACGTAAAATAGCATCAATCGAACACTAACGAATTAAGAAGAGCTTAAATTGCCGGAAGTCTGGCTTTGTGCAGAAGGCAATTTACTTATTTGCACCGTCCTTTTTATTCCTTTTTTCTTAGCAAATACTTAACATTTCATTTAAAACCAAACCTTTTTGCAAAAAGAGCAATAAATTCTGATGGATGCACTTGCACAAAAAGTTGCCCATTTCTTGGCCCTATTGTTCATTCATTGTGAGTCCTTACTTAAAACTGTCTGGTGCAAACGGAAGAATTGGGCGACATTCTGATACGGAAGTAATGAGCACAAAACAATGAGTGATGAGCCAACTCGTTGACAGTGACAGCCAGCCCAGACTAGGTTAGGAAAATATATTCTTAAAAAATATATTCCTCCCCCAACTCGTCTGAGATCAATTATTCAATTTTTAGTGACCAATTCAATGAGGAAAAGCAAGAAGAATAACAAAACAAGTCATAAAAAGAAAAAAAATTATAAAGTAAAAAGATAGGCTGAACTAAAAAAAAAGGAAATCAAAGAAATGTGCACACCCGAACTGAAATGAATCAAATTCTAGAATCCTTAGACACTTATACTCCGCAGACCGACTGCTCGACACGCATAGACGAAGCCTGTCGCGCAGCCGTGTTCATCTCTTCCGGCCACCTGAAATAAAATTGTGTTGTGGAATTTTTCTGGGAATAAAGGAAAAATTTCAATTGTAAGGATTCCACCTCTCTCAATTTCGATGATGTAAGTTATTTTAATATTCATGAGTGCGACTCATCCCACCTTATAGAAGCAGCGGCACGTGCCATCCAATGATAATCCCGGATAGAGCATTTTGCAAGACGCATCGTGCTCCGAAGACGGCTGACCGTCGGTGAACGGATTGAGCACGCGGCAGTTGTAGGTAGGTCCGAAATAGCGACTTCCGGTGTGGATGACGACCGGCTTTGGTTGGGATTGAGAGATTGGGTCAACATGTCTGAAAGATTTGTTAATTCTTGTCTATATTACTTTTTCCCGCGTATGTCAAATGCATTTCGAATACACTGGTTACCGCTGAATTTGCACCGATTAGGTGCAAACTATGCGCCAGTAATGGATAACAACGATTTTCAACGGCTAAAGCCTATAACTTACGTCTGTACGACACGAGCCCGAGTTGGAGTAGGAGCTGTCACTCTTCTTCCAACTGTTTGCTGAAGATTTCTAATCGGCTGCTTCCAGTTCTGATTCTGATTGAATCTTGGAGGATGACGAGGTCTAAAAAAAGTGTTTGAATTATTTGAATCGGGATGAATAAAATAGTATTAATTGACTAAGCAGTTATCAAGGAATGATCAAAATCTGTTCTCAGAAAGCGAAATGACAAAAGGGTCAATTGTTCAAAATAGAAAATATTATGAGATTAGAAAGAAAGAATCAAAAATTAAAGGGTAAAATAGAACGGGACAGTGTTTTGGTGGTAGAAAAAAAAGCGTAAATTTAGAAACAAATGAAGGGGTCGTTGTGAACCTACCCTAAACTCGTGTAGATAGGTCCGATTTCATATCTGCGAGGAACACACTATCTCATTTTGCCTGGTTTCTCTGACGTGTTGTGTTTTCATGTCCGCTCACTTCTCTCTCAGCGGTCGGCCACACTATTGGTACACAAGTTATTGGTAAACAAGCGTGGTCAGAGAAACAAGAGAGTGTATCTTTCTCGGAGAAATGGGCGGTCAAAGAAGCGAGAGAGTGCGTTTAACTGGAGACGGACCTATCCATTGGCAGACCTATCTACACGAGTTTAGGGTATTTTCTGAAAAATACCGCAAAATTCCGTTCAAAACTGTATTATTCGTCGAAATTTACTTGTTTTCAATTTTTACAGCCAAAAAAAATCATTTTTACCATATTTCCTCTAATATAGGCGCATGCGCTTTTATTATTTCATTTCTTCACAACTGCCGGGTATTTAGAGGTTTGAACACCAAACTCGCCAAAATACTTTCTAACCAAGCAGACTTAACACGACCGAAGTTTGGTGTGAAAACCTCTAAATACCCGGCCGTTGTGATGAAATGAAACAATAGAAGCGCATGCGCCTATATTAGAGGAAATACGGGACTTTACTCAATTGTTTTTTAATTAATTCGTTTATTGCCAATCCATAGAAATTGATTCTGCGCTCGAAAACAGATTGGCTAAAACCACAGACAGTCTAAATAGACATATGAGAGTACGCAGACTGTTGCGCACAACTGTAATGTACTTTTGGGTCAGCTGATTGTATACTGTTTTTAGAATACCAGGTATGACCTAATTTAAATGTTTGCAGACACACTATTGATTTTACCGAGAGCCTTTAAAAAAGAAGTTAGGCAATTAGACAAAACAAGACAGAGGGATCCACTATGATACGCCCCGCGTCGTCGATAGCGCGCGATTCCGATTTTTTTCTATTTTAAAGAGTTCATGTAAATTGTCTAATATTCAATGTTTTGAAAAGCCAGCTCGTTCTACTTCAAAACACTTCAACAATTCTTACCCCGCGACCCATCTACTAGAAGTCGTCGTCGTCGTCTTCCACCATGGTACTCTAGTAGTTGGAGCCTCGGTTGTAGTTGTAGGAGCTTCAGTGGTAGTAACCCTCACTCTAAATCCCCGCACAGTCCATTGTCTAGGCGTTGTAAAAGGCCGCGGCGAAGTTGTCGTATCAACGATAACACCACCCTTCCGCCAAATTGGTCCTCGGTTTATGATGGGCTGTAAAAAAATATAGTGACTGAACAAAGGAAAACAAAAGCTTCAGAGCTTGTTTTTTCTATTCTTTTGATTATTACTGTCTGTGTGGTCGTATCAGGGGCGGTGGTGGTGGTGGTGGTCTTGAAAACAGGAGCGGGCTGCTTTGGAGCGAAAGGACGACGGTGACGCCTAAAAGAAGAGAAAGTGTAAAGGAGAAGGAATAAAGAATAGAAGGGAAAAAGTGGAAATTGAAATGTATAATCCAATCTATATAATACTTTGTTGTGGTTGTAGGGGGTGATGTTGTTGTAGAAGTAGTAGTAGAAGCAGTGGTAGTAGTGATGATAGTAGTACTTCTAGTAGAAGTATCAGGCTCTTCCGTTGACCCCTAAATCAAATCATTAACAGATTGGTGGCAGGCACTTGAACAGTACCCTAGGCATAGGCGTCGTCTGATAAAACGTAAACTTTTGCTCCCGATTGCTAATGGTAGAGGGTGTAAACCACGTGTCTCCAGATCTGGTGACAATAGGCACCTGTGTTACTCCCCGATCAGTCCCAAGTTTGTATATGTGAAACATTGGGAGCTGATCGATGAACTGATCGTACAAATCTTCTTTGTCCGCCGGCTTGTTCAAATCATCCGAGAAATCATAGTCGAACGAGTTTGGATTTGACAATGCGGTTTCATCAACGATCTCTGTTGCTGAAATTGACTGACTTATTATAAGAATAGAGATTGCATGAACTTACGTCCTCTTTTAAATTTTGGAATCTCATGAGCCGCTATACTTTCCTCCTGAGATAACACTACTACTGGCGCGAGTAGTAATAGAAAGTAGAACATGATCTTCTTCTTCTTTTTCTTTCAAGACCAACCTTTTGTTGCTGCTACTGTTTTTGCTGAAAACCAACAAAAAATAACAAAAAAAAACCAGAGAACGAAGTCAAGGGGTCAATTGATAGTAGTAGAAAAAAAAGAAAGTTGAAAAGTAGTTGGGCGGGGTCAGAGGGGAGAGGGAGGGCGGCAAAAAAAGAGGAGAGGAAAGGTTAAGAACGATGGTACACCAATAAATGGCCATTTAATTGAATGATGAACAAAATATGGGGTTCAATGTCAAATGATCAGCGGGATGTCGGGTTTGGGGGTTTTGAACTAAAGGGTGAGTGGTGAAGATGAATTAGGCGTTGTTCGTGGACAATTGAGGACAATTGAAAAAGCATAGATTGATCAAAAATGAAATTTTCAGCTATGTAGAAGTACTGTAAATTTGGGGTAGAAAATTACAACGTCCCCTTTTATATATATATATGCCAAAAAAAGTTCAAAACCATTTTTCTACCAACTTTCCCAAAAAAGTTCCTTATTACCGTAGCCTAAAGGGAGAATATTAGCTGTTAAGATTAGATGTTAGCTGAGGAAATAAGAATATGGCTATTAGCTCTTGAAAATTACAGATAACCATTACTGGATCTTATGAGGCACAGGTTTAGCGTTAATCGGTTCGCAAGCGAGACTTAACCATAAAAATGGCTATTAGCCGTCCACTTTCCTTACAATGAGTACATTTTTAAAAACAGGAAATAATGATTACCGTAAATACTGTATTATAAGCCCATGGGCTTCTATTTTTCAAAGGGGTCTCAAAGGTGGGCTTATATTACAGGTGGGCTTCTATTACAGGGTGGGCTTCTATTTTTCAACCCTCTTTTTTATCCACAACAAAAAAAAACTTCAAAAAACCAACAACAATTTTCATAATATCAAATTCTGATTGCGAGTCAGAAGTTCTAATTCAAGAGCACTAACAACATAAAATAGATGTTTGTAACTTTAAAAATAATAATTTTCGTAATCCAATGGTGTCTCGCTTTATCTGCTTTTATTTTACGACAAAATTTTCCAAATTCGGAAATCATTCAAGACGATTTCTGAAAAAAAAACTCAACGCTTTTCTCGATGTTAAGTACCAAAACTAAACCAAAAATTGCAGCATTGTTTTATTTTCGCCATTTTCATTATAATTTTTGATATTATTACTGGTTTTAGTATTGTCGGCCAGCCAAAATGGTCAAACGCGCTCCGCTGAACTCAACGCTATGCAATTTTCATTTTGGTTTCCAAATAATTTCATTTCACGTTGAATTTATACGTGAAATTAAATAATTTTGAGACCAAAATGAAAATTGCATAGCGTTGAATTCAACAGATGCATAGCATTGAGTTCAACGCGTTTGACTATTTTGGCGGTATGACAATAGTCAATTTTATTTACTGAACTGAAAAAATTTATTGTGTTTTCAATCGACTTGCGACATGAGAACGCGAGACTCCGCCCACTTATTTGTGCGCGACCTGTCTGCGTCTCTTCAAATATCACTGTGTTCGCGTTGTCGCGCACAAAAAAGTGGGCGGAGTCCCGCGTTCTCATGTCGCAAGTCGATTGAAAACACAATAACATTCGCGTGAAAAAGTGAGCGGGATTTTTTGTTTTGATTATGCAACTCGACTGAAAACACAATATGGAATCAGTTTAAAAAAATAAATTTCACGCCCAGCACTGGTGGCGTTTGATGACCGCTTCCATTAACAGAAATGTTTAAAAACGGGTGAAAGTAATGCAAAATTGAGCACATCGCGATGAAACGCGCACAATTCAAGCCAATAATCAATGGGTCCCAGACTCTTTGGGCACGATTGATTTTCGACCAAACTTGCTTACGGTACCAAATTTGTGTACGGCCTCTTTGGGTACGATTGCTCTTTAGTTACGGCAACTTTTTTGTATGAAATTTGCAAATTTGGTACCCAAAGAGCAGCCGTAACTATAAAGAAAACGTACCAAAAGAGCGAGGAAACCAAAGGTCCGGGACCCATTGAGTGTTGGCTACAATTGCAAGATGGGCTTTTATTAAAGGGTGGGCTTCTATTACAGGGTGGGCTTCTATTTTTCAAAGGGGTCACAAGGGTGGGCTTACATTACAGGTGGGCTTCTAATACAGGTGGGCTTATATTACAGTATTTACGGTATCACCTATTCCTATCAATCATCTTTTCTTCTTCATTGTTTTTTTTTTCTTTTTTCTCGCTTTCTTTTGGTTATCTTTTTCCTGTCATTTTAGGACAAGTTCTCAAAATTTTTTCAGCTAATAGCCGTTGAAAATGGCTATTAGCCGTTTTCGATTGTTATTCTCTTAAACTTTTTCTCGCATTTCAAGTTCTAGGCGTTCTTACAATCAGGGAATACAATGGCGGGTTGTGGCTAATAGTCATGGAAAACGGCTAATAGCCATTGATAAAGGATCGAATTCGGGGCGTGCGCTAAATGAATTTATCATATGCCCCATTTAATGGCTATTAGCCAAAATTTTCTGAGTTTATAGTCTATTTTTATCCCTACCTTAACTTTTCAGTGAGGTGTATGTATTACTTTATTTCTATTTTCAATAAAAATCCGGTTTCAATTATTGTATTAATAAAAAAATTAAATAATTAGCCATTAAAATTAAACTTTGTCAACAAAAACAAAAAAACAAAAGCGTAGTAATACTAATGTTGCCACCCAAAAAAAAATAAAAAATAAAAATAAAGAACATTTTTACTTGGTCTGGCATGACAAAAATTTCGAGAACCTTGAGTGATTTGATAAGAAAACATTTTCAAGTCAGGGTAAGATACTAAAAGCGAAGAAATTCAAGAATTTGTGCGTCTAGAAACAAGAAAACCTTGAATTCAGTGACAGGGGGTCACTGACACGGTTTTCTATACTTAATGACCGAAAACAGAGAGACAACACTCATAAAACTTTCATATCATCATCTTTTTTTCTCATAGTCAGACAAGTCAAGTTCAGTAACGGGCAGTACTGTTTTGATTGTCGCGCCTTGAGAATTGCTACAAACAAATCACATGAGATGTTATCCTTTTCCTATTTCTTTGACTGTTGTGATGAGTGACCGAAACTTTGAAATTCAAAGAATTAGAATTTGTTTGATCTTTTACGCTTTTGTGGCATTTGTCACTTACGGCACACACGATAAGATCTTTTTGAAGCGGTAAATAAAAGAATAAGAAAAAAGTTTTGCAGAATTGAGTTGGTGGGGCCAGTCAAAAGAAATACCGAAAAAAAAGAAAAGGACGTTGCAACAAATAGAAAGAAAAAAAACCTAGCATAATGTGAAAGTAAGTTTTTTCTTACTTAACAAGTGTATAATTAAGGTACTCGTCTATTCTTACTTCGGGGAAAAGCGTAGACATCAACGTAAAAGAAACAAAAAGACCACAAAAAGAAACTAATTGGTTTTTTTTCAATGAATAGAATAAATGAAAACGCTACGGGCATTTTGTTTTATTATCATAATTGATACACACATATCTCTGTATGTTTTCCAAATTTTCAAATCAAAGCAAATCCAGATGATTATGTCATATCATCATCATCTTATCTGATTTCTCTTTCTTTTTTTCCCGTTTATTTTTTCAAATTAATCAAAATTTTCCTTTATTTGTCACTTTTAAATTACAAAAAACCGGATTCTATTTTTCTTAGAATCAGGTGTTGTGATTAGGTGTACGCGATTTTTTGTTCCGCAAGAAATAAAGAACAAAATGTGGAGGTGGAAATAAAGTTATAAATGTTGATTCTCGTTCAGTTATTAAATCAAAATCAATCCACATTAGTATGACGATTTTTGGCTCGGAGAACTTTTCCGCGAATAACCACCCAGTCGCTGTGGTTTCGATCGGCTTGAACTGCGGAAAGGCGAGTTGTTGAATCGGAGTTTCTCTGAAATTTATAGAAGTTTGCCTTTGGTTTTTCTTTTCTTTTTTTATTGTATTTTCAATCGAGTTGCAACATCAAAACACGAAACCCCGCCCACTTATTGGTTCGCGACCACAAAAAACATAGTTCTTATCCAAGAGACGCAGACAAAAAAGGGATAGACCGCTCATTTTTCATGATGCAGCTCGTTTGAAAACACAATACTGTAAATTTTTTGTGAGAGCTATGTACAAAATTGGATGCGATGATGTTTCTACATATGCATTACAGACGCTTAGAAACTGTAATAAATGTGGTTTGGAACATATTTCCTTCATTTTGGAACATCTCTCGCTTCTCTGCGTCTTGATTTTTGCAAACGTTTACTCATAGTCAGGAAATTTTTGGCGCGTTATGGCGAGATTCGGCGTCTAGGTGGCTAATAGCCACTGAAAATGACTAATAGCGGGCGATAATGACAACTAGCCGAGGAACTTGGCTATTAGCCATTATGGCTATTAGCCGTCGAATATGGCTATTAGCCGCCGAAAAGGGCTATTAGCCCATTAGCCATAATACCACCGCCTATGAAAAATGCGTCTGTTGGAAACGAAGCTATAAAATGTTTACGTGCAACAATTAGGGGAAACAGTCTTTTCACTTACTCAGTGCTTTTGCGACTTTTTCCAGCCACAAGATGACCGAAATTTGAAATGGAAAATTTTTGAAAATGATAGCCGACGGAAACGGCTAATAGCCATCGAAAACGGCTAATAGCCATCGAATATGGGGAGTGTGCCAAATACATATGGCACACGCCCCGAATCGGTGGCAATTAGCCGTTTTCAATGGCTATTAGCGAAAAATTTCCTGAGTAGCTAAGCTTGGCAGAACAACCCTTTGGAAACGCAGATAATGCTATAGGGCGCGTTTGCCTTTACGTAGGGTCAATCCCCACCACTGGCACAGATTTTAACTGAGGCAACGATTTCGTGAAATAAATAAAATTTTTTAAACAGTCGTTGTTAAGAAACAAATTGTGAACATTTTAAGAACTTGCGCGACCGCCCGGAAAAATAGAAAACGCCAGAACTAGGAATTCAAGTGAAACCACTCTTACCTTCACCAAAAACTCCTTCTGCTTTTTATAGCTCTTCTTGTACAACTTATTCAACAGTGACTTGACCAAGTTCATCTCATTCCTCAAACGAAACACGTCTCGTTTCAACTTCATCATGTCCTTCTCCCTCTCCACGACGCTAAACGGATCATCAAATGACTTGGTCTTTGCAATCTCTGAAAACTTATAATTTCCGGGTAAGTAGATAAGATTTGTGTCTGATCAAATTTGTTTGCGCACGCAATAATATGTATAGGCAAGCCCTAAAAGTTTCACCTGTTGTTTTTTGAGCTTTTTGCAAGTTTTCACGTGTGTCATGTCAAAGTCCAAAAATTTTTAAAGACCACTTTTTTGACCAACAATCTTTCCGCATTTCCCAGGAAAAACTTACCATAAATAAATGGAACTTTTGTTGTTGGGACAGCGGTGTGCACTGAATCTGATTCTGGTGCGATTTCCGCCTTTTTGGCAAAACTATTATTCATATCGTTAACTGATATCTGAAAAAATATAAAAATGAAAAGCATAACGTTACCAGCTGAATTTTATACCTCCTCCGGTTTGTTCAAACTGCGAATTGGCGACATTGACATTGTGATAATAGGTTCCTCACTAACGGCTAGGTCAATAGGGGTAGGAATAGAGTTTGGGATTCCTAAATTGTCTTCATAATTTTAAAAACTTCACCAACTTACCAGAATCTGGAAGAAAATTTTTCGATTTTAAAATGTCTACTCGGTCGTGAACTTTTGAAAGTGAAGTTGTTGTGGTAAGATGCACATCATTATCATTCTGACAAGTTGGCAAAAAGTTTTTTTTATAATTTTCTAACTAACATGGTGCGAATTAATCATATCACCGCTATTCTTGAAAACAGGTTGAAGACTTGGTCTTTGACTGTTCCACTTTTCAAGTTTATCCTTTTCGTAGTAGTCCTAAATTCACAGTTGATGTTTAAAATATTGATTATTCTCTCCCACTCCTCTCACCCCTCCCACCTTAATTTCCTGATGTGTAATGTTCATTTCAGCTGCTGGAAAACCAACATCCTCGTCATAGACCGTGTTGTCAGCGGAATCCGGCGGAGCAACGGACACTGGGAAAAACCAGCCGCCAACGGTTAGTTGAGCTGCAATGGATTGGCCCGTTATTCATGCTGGTAAGTCTATATTGTTTTTATTTTTGCTCTTTTAAGTGAGCGGTGTACATATCTACATAATTAGTAGTGGTAGCAAAGAGTTCAAAGAATTTCTTATTGAAGAAAAAATAAATGCACGTTTTCGAGTATTTGGAAACTAGCCATATGTAGAATGTTCTTTAAAGAATGTACATACTAGTTTTTGAAAGACAACGAAAAGACTTTGAAATATTTTCTAAATTTCTAAATTGGCCATAATGCATCAAATTTTTTCGATTAAACTGAAAATTTGAACAAAAAATGTTAAAAATAGCTTAAAACAAATAAAAATAAATTTAGATCTAAAAAAAATTAATTTTGAAATAGGTTCAATTATATTATAGTCGAAACACTTTGTTACACATATCCAAGAGCATTTTTAACAATTTTAACCATAGTTTTAGGCGAAGAATAGCTCAGGAACTTTTTTAGCGCGGTTAAGGCGAATATAGGCAGCTTTATGGCTATTAGCCAATGAAAATGACTGTGAGCCATCGCTAGCTATTATTGGCGCATAATTTGCACCAAGTTGGTGCCCCACCGGGAGTTAGCCACTGAAAACGACTAATAGCCAGAAATTCTCTGGGCACAAAAAATTGTAAAAAAAAAGGCACAATTCAAATAAAATCTTCATTAATCGTAAAAAATTCAAAAAATACCTGTGCCAGCTCTCAGCAAAATAAAATACAGTAGATACATGTTTCTCACTATCTCCAAAAACGTATACCGCTCCAAATCAGACGAAATCACTTCATTCAAATCGCCCTTTCTCGTCAAGACCCAAAAAACTTCACTCCCGCTGTGAGCTCATCAAATGGATCTGGGTCACACGGTGATTGGGGGAAAATGGGCGAAAAAAGGACAGAAACAAACAGAAGCACCGGCGGATTCAGTAGGAGTGAAACAAAATAAGCAAATTGACTTAAAAAGGGACGAGGGGAGAAAGTGTAATTGATGGTATGACAATGACTGAGTGGATCGTTTTGCATACATATGTACATATGTTTCAAGTACTCACTTTCTCCATTCACTTTGACTTTTTTCTTGGACTACTCACAAGCATTAGCATTATAAGATTATTTGAATGGCATTTATGTCATTCATGTTTTTGTTACTTTTTTCCATACTTTCAATTTCCAGAACTGGCAAATATGACCACTTGCGAGGGAATTGACGTCTATCCATACACATTTTTAAGAGTTTTGACTTTTTCATGGCATTTTCAAGCACCTATCAACTTTTATGCGTTCTATTGCATTATCTTTTTATCGCCAAAAGTTATGAACACTTTTCGGTATGAACTAAAGTAACTTCAACAAAAATGTCATTTTTCAGATGGCACCTATTCGTCTACCAACTGTCCTCCACCTTTTTGGATTTTACCTTTGCTATAGGAATTACTCCAGTGGTAGTTCCTGCAATGACAATGGGGTATTCTGTCGGGTTATATAGGCATTTTATGGGTTGTCATGCAATGTTGACAATGTGCCTGGTGTGTATGACAGCATCTGCAGCGGCGATAGTGGAAATCTTCTTTTGGAGGTGGCAAAATATACTTTTACCAAATTCTAGGTATGTTTTTTCTGATCTTTATATGTTTGAAAATTGAATTGATAGTTACGGTTAGTACATACCATAAAAACTTTTGAAAAAAGTGCAAAAAATTTGCGAAATCGGTGTTTGCGTACTTCTGAGCACCACCCACCAAAATTGAATTAAAAGCAAAAATTCGAACATTTTTGTAGTTAATTGGTGAAAGGGATAATAATCAAAGCGTTTCGTAGAAATTGGAGAAAAAATCAAGAGAGAACTCGATACCCAGATAAAACCTGGGGAAGCCACGAAGCCGGGGAAAACATTTTAAAATCCTAGAAAGTTTTTTCAAGTCTACAGCACTGTTTCCCTGCATTCCTGTACAAACCTCGTGCCGCAAATTTGCAAAGGGCGGGCTTGTTTGTTGGTTTTTGAATTGTTTTTCCCGGATTTGACCAGGTAAAAATTAGTACGTAAACATCGTTTCCCTCAATTTTTTAACACACTAAAACATCTGGTTGGTCCAAAAATAATGATTTTTTTAAAACAAATTTGACTCAAAAAAAGATCAATTGAAAATTGTGAATATTTTGTTCACTAATTTATGTCCCGTATCTATCAGAATAGCTTTATAATTCAGACTAAAACTGAGCTTATTTACCTACTACTCAATCTGGCTTCTCGCTATGACAACATCATTCCTGAGCATAGCCTGCATCCACTATGCCTTGGAAACAGACCAAATCCTCATGATATCTAAATGGAAAGAAATCTATTCCTGTGCAGTTTTTCTCCACGAGCAGCCGTCAGCGTGGATTTGTGAAGCAAGAAAGTACCTCTGGGTTGTACTTTACGGAGTGATTTCCTGCTGTATTGGTGGTTTCTTTATGCTGCTATTCCTTCAACAATCTTTGAGTGCTATTGGTAAAATGGCATCGAATAGAAGTATACATGCAAGGAATGTCCAGAAAAAATTGATTTTGCTGCTGTGTGCTCAATTGCTCTTTCCCCTTGTTGCATATGCTATTGGAGGGACTACGATTATTATCAGTTTGGCGTTGCAGCTTGTATTCATGCAAGGTTTAGATCCACAGTTTTTGAAAACTTGATTTTGTATCCCCGTTTTTTTTTATTTGCAGATGCCTTCAACTTTGCCGTTTTCGTATTTTCAAACTACGGATTGGCGGCATCTCTCTGCCTCATAATTTGCAATGAGCCTTACTGGCGGCACACAAAACGACTATTATGCTGTGGTATCAATTTCCGCTTTTGATTCCGTAGAACACTTGGTTTCAGAGTTCATCTCGAACAAAGATGTATTGAGCTTTGTAATCCTTATAAAACCTAGAATTCAATTATCAAAACCAAGGGTTACAATTTGGGTGAAGAAAAATTTGGGTTTCAGGTAGCAAGTCGAAATTGAAGACGAATGGTAATACTATAATACGGGTCAGCTATCGGAGTTGAGTTTATGTATATTGTAACATTGAATAATAGTAATAATAATAATTTTGCAATAAACCTTTTTTCAATTCATATATCTTTTTTTGTACATCTTTAAAGAAAATTTTCGGGTCAGATGCGCAGATTCGGGTTGCCTAGCAGGTGTCATTCAGCTCAGCCTATGATGTGCTTTATTTTTATTTTTAAACGTGCACACTCTTCCCTTTGCTTTTTTGTGTTTTTTGAAAAATGGTCAGCCCATACGCACGTGTTTTCTAGGCGGAGTGGACCGTTTTAAAACAACTTTTTGCGAGAAAAAAATCCAATTCCAATTCCTGTTTTCTTATGCTCAATACACCAACGTTCTTGCCTGACAGTGGCGAATTCGGCATTCCGCTTCATTCATCAATCAAAGTCTCATTTTTTCTTTTCCTGATTAATTTCCGGGGTACGTCCACTACACCCCCACCGAGCGCCCAACCCAGATGACAAAAACATAAAAAATAAACATTTTTTTGTCACACTCAATTGTCAGTACAATCGGGTCAAAAACCTGACCAATTGTAGCCATGGATACGTTTCAGAGAAGAACGTATAAAATTAAAGTACCCATGAAGAAGCACCACGCTTTTTTCAGGTTTTTCTCGAAATTGCTGTTGTTTTTGTAGCATGATTTTTCTTGTTCTTTTTATTTTTCTATTTTTTTCATATTATATTTCTAGATTCAAAACGTTTCAAAACATATGTATACATAATGATGCCTCGACAAGTTCCTGTGCCCGAAAATCAAGCCGTCCCACCCGTAACCATCCGAGACCTCCCAAGGTACTGATATACGCAATTCAATCCTTCCAATGCGTTAATTTATGAACATTTTCAATTTTCCAGAACCCCGGAAGAGCCACAACTAAGCAAAGAAACCTTGGAGCGAATGATAGCACACAAGCGATGCATCGAGAAAGTCGAGCGATGGCGCAGACAGTCGGGATTTCCACCATCACAGCCGGCCACTCGGATATAAACTTTAAGTCATATTTAACCACTACCCTACGAGCTTGTATTAATTAAAAATTGTCGACACAGAAATAAATCTTGGTTTAATAGTAAGAGCTGCAAGTTGAAATCCCTTTGAACTGCTTGTAAAGCTTCATCGGTTGATGTTTCAACTTTAAAAATTTCACAAAGTGATCTGAAAAAGATTATCGGTTAGAAAGGGAATCAAAATTCAGATTAGGCGCTCAAAATTCGTGGAAAAAATTTTTTTTCAAGCTTTCGATTAATTTCCGAATCTCTGATTTGGTTGCCAGCCTCAAATATTTGTTTCTCCTATGATTTTCGGAGATTTCTTTCTTTCCACTTTTTCACAAAAGAGCCTTTTGATCAACATAGATCGGATAGGAAATGAGAAAAAAAGATCAAAAGATTAGGTAAAAAATGAAAAAAAAAAACCAATTTTTTTTTGGCGAATTGAATTTCTGGTAGACCTGAAAGTCTCAAACAATGCACAGGATTATATTTAGCAATGAACAAGCTTTAAACATTAAACTGGTCAAAATAGAACTGCTCCAAGAATGCGAAAATCAAAATAACAAAATTGCCAGTATTTTTGCTCAATATGATGCTTCAATTAATCAGTAAAGTTCTTTTTCAGGGCAGTTCTATTTTGGGCTAGCACCTGAAAAATACCAAAATAATTTTTTTGGGTTATTTTTACCACATTTACATGTTTATAAACAGAGCTATGCATTATCTTCGAAATAAAAAATAAAAACAATAAAAATGTGTCAATACTTCAGGAAAAATGCTTTTAAATGTACCATTGGCCTAGGAATTCGAAATATCACATTTAAATCGCACAAAAAATATATTAAAAGATTTCCAAAGGAGTACACGAGGTGTGGCCTAACTTTTGCTTGCTGGGCTAGAAAACGGCGACCAGCGACCAGCAACTACAATTCATTTGTTCCAATTGTATTTAAACTTCTATATATTATTACTTTGATATTATAAATCTATACACCACATATTATTTTCAGAAGTAATTTCCTGATTGAAAATGGAAAAAATTTTTTTTTTTGTTAGGTTACACAAAAACCAACCAAAAAATACACCAATGCCAAAGGTGTATGATTATTTTCTTTTATTTATTCCACCTGTTATTTAATAGTTATTATTTTTGTCTGTGTAATTAAACATACTAACTTTTTGTGAACTGCTATTCGAAAAATCGAAAGATCCGGAACAATCAAGCAATGATGGATGCCGTTAGCAAGAGAAGAAAGAAGTGAAAAGTGACAAGCCCCCGACATTGTAAATTCAATTCATTTGCGGCAAGCTAAAAGAGAAAAGAGAAGAAGTAGGCCATGCCCTTAACCTTGACTTTCATCTTGTTCCATTCTCCGAATTTTTTTCGGTAGGCTGCCTGGCTTGCTTTTCAATTCGTGTGTGGTTGAATCGTCTGTGCTAGTATATTTACTATTGGGTTTTTTGTTTGTCAAGGCTTTCTTTTCTCCTCTTTACGTTCACAACCAAAGCAAAAGGTGTGTACTATTCGTTCTCGTTTTCTTTCTTCCCTCCTTGAACTAAACTACATCTATTCTTTACAACTGTTTCTCTGACGTACTGAGTTTCCACTACGTCTATTCATACTTTATCGACTCTCTTCCTTCCGAATACTATGTACAGGTTCGATTTCTCTGTAGAATAGTGGCAAGAGAGGGTTACACATATTTCTGACATAGAAAACTTTTCGGCTTGTGAACTGAATGACTGACTGACGCCTTTTTTTTTGCTGTCCTTTGATTCTCAAATTTTGTTTTTTTTTTTGCCATAGAAAGCACAATTGGGTAACTTAATAGGATTATTGAGACCTTAATGTTTGGATTTGCTCTAAAACTTTCAAAGTTTTCCTGATTTTTATTTTCCCGATTTTATTCTTTCAATTTTTTTTAAAGTTCTTTGTTTAGACCATGTATTCCTGTTTTCTCATAGTTTTGAATAAGCACTTTCTAAAGAAGCTTGTTTAATTTTGCTTACAATTAGAGGTCTCAAGTGCCCACTACCCACTACCCACGTAGTAATTGTTTTGAAAATAAATTTTTGATTTAGTGTTTCGTTTCACACTATTTTTACAATAGAACTGCTAATAAATAGAACTGATGGCAAGACAGAACTTCTTTTTTTACCATTCACCTACGCCTACGCTTCACTTTCTCGCCCTCGCTGTTTCCCAGTTCTAGGCAGTAACAGTTCTATGAGGTAGCAGTTCTGGGCCGTAGCAGTTCCAGGCACTAGCAGTTCTGGGCCGTAGCAGTTCTGGGACGTAGCAGTTCCGGTTCGTAGCAGTTCTAGGCCGTAGCAGTTCGAAGCAGTTGCAGTTCTAAATATTCTCCTGACGTTAAATTCAGTAGCAGTTATTGTTCGTTCGGCTTTATTCTGTGGCAGTTCTAGATTGTAACAGTTCTAGGCCGTAAAAGTTCTATTACGTAGCACAGCCCTTTTAGGGCGTGCTTATTCTTAGATCATAACCTGATTAATTTTAAAAACAAAGTAAAAGCCCCGAAGCACACGGCGTGTTGAAGAGTACATCGTGAAAATGCGCTCCACTGCTCACATAGATTTGAGGAAACGCGGTTGTTACAGATTTGAAACAGTTTGGATTTTCAAAAACGAGGCGCTGGCGGAATACGTTTTCTGCATGAAATAAATGGGTAAATATTGTTTAAATATTTAGAATCATGCAAAAGATATGAACCCAGAAGAAAAATATATATAAAAAATTGCTGCGGCGCCGCAGTAACGACGTTTTGAATACGCCATTTCGCGCAATTTTTTCTCGAGTGACGTGGCAACTTTCCCGCGAAATTTAAATTTTTATTTTTATGTACCTCTCAACACCCCGTGAAGCATAAAAAATAGCAGCTGCGAAAACTTTTTCCCCCAACTCTGATAAACCTCCCACACCCATGTCCTTTCTCTTTTCCTTTTCCTACACACACACGCACACTCCTTCTTATCTTTTTATATAATTTCCCGCATAGATACATATCATGCCAATTGCGATAATCAGGGTGTAAACTTTTTGTCTTTCCTTTCCTCCCAAAGTGCATGCATGCTCCGTCTACATGGATTCATCCATCTGAGCCAAAAAGCGTGCCACACACAAAGGGATGAGAAAAAAGAAAAGGGCGACGAATAAAAAACGAGAAAAAACGAGGCGCGTGTGGGGGGTAGGAAGAGATGGGGGTGAGTGCCGGTCAGTGCCAATGCAATGTGAACGCGTGCGTGCGTTTGTATGTATGTACGTCCCTTCGTTTTCTCTCCGTCTTTGATGTCTTCAGGGTAGGCCAGCCTTCTGAATGAATGAAGAATGAATGAATGAATGAATGCGAATGAAGGAATGGTTAATGGCGGCGCCGTGTTAGCCCGTACCCCGTGCGTCTGCGTCTCTACACTCGTGCGCTGGTCATTTGGCTTCGCCGCGGTCCAGCTGACCACCCAAACGCTTCTCTGCGCATCATACTACGGTGCAGTGTCTAGATGATGTCCGACCGGCTGTCCAGTGGATAGCAAGCACCCTTCACTTCTTCCCTCACTTCCTCTCTTCCTATTTCTCCCCTTGCAAAGTACACTTTCGTGTAGATTATAGTTATAGTTATAGTTACATGTGCCCATATTTTTTATTTTTATAATAGCGAAGGTTCTTAATAATTTTATGAGTCACCATGAATCTTTCCCACCTATTTTTACACGTGAATACATATACTACACGTAACCCAGCGAAAAAAAATTTCCTTCTTCGTATCTTTTTCTCATCGTTTCTTTTTTTTTTTTGATCAATGACGTATGTCTGTATATGTTGGATACAACTTACACTTTTTCTTATGGACCTATTCAAAGTACTGTAGAAAATCGGAAAAAATGACAAAAAACTGGGAGAAAACTCGGAAAATGGTCCGATTGGTCTGAAACTTTGGGAGAAACTGTAAAAAATGCTTCCGGACTTTCTCAGAAAATTTTGGACCGAAACATCGATTTAAAAAAATATTGATTTTTTTTCTGAAAATTTTCTAAAATCGATATTTCGGTCCAAAATTTTCTGAGAAACTCCGGAAGCATTTTTGACAGTTTCTCCCAAAATTTCAGACCAATCGGACCATTTTCCGAGTTTTCGCCCAGTTTTTTGTCATTTTTTCCGATTTTCTACAGTACTTTGAATAGGTCCATTAATAAAATGCCCTAAAAATAAACTATTTTCTAAGCTTCTGACCCATCAAATCTTGTAGCTCCCTCAACAGTTTCCTATATTGAAACATTAAAAAAAACATTAAGAAAAAACTTTAATAACTGCATTATTTTATATCTTATCTTACTTTTTTGTCACCCAATAACTTTCCCATTTGGGGAATAAAATGAGACAGACAAAAAAATGACGACTGGGGTAAACGTGAGATTATATATATTTAATTTGTCACTTTTCGAATCGCTTATCAAGTTTTCTTGTCCGCTTCAGCGTATAAATCTTTGTGACCTAGCTGCATTAATATGATAGGCGGTGGGGTTAGTTTGACGATATATTTTTTGGAGATAAAGCTTTAAAACACTTTTGTCGTTTTTTTCTTCTTTTCTTTTCTTATTTTTTCTAACCCTCTCTCTCCCTCTTATCAGCCATAACCTTCATTTATCAGTTCGACGCCATTCGGGCTAGAGCACAGTTGCCTTAGGTGCACCTTGACCAAAAATGAATGTGACTCACATTTGCCATATTTACCCACATTTTGTTCGCCCATCTGCTATATTTGACCTTCAAACCTGTCCTGTTCTTCTTTACTGAAAAGGAAAAAGCAACAAAACAAAACAAAACATTCATTTTTTAACCAAGTCTCGCAGCGTACCTAATCGATCCCTATTTTATAATAGCTTTGACAGCAGATCTTACAAAGTGAGCTAATCCGCATAGGGCAGGCACACAGCCTAGATGTATGAAATTTCCCCCTTTAGCTATCAGTGACGTCTAATCTTTTTCTACTAGCCAGAGATTCACCCCCGTCTCACTTAAAGAGGCCACCCATAAACTAGCTATCTACGTGTGTGTGCGTGTGTGTGTGTTCCAATCTGATGGACAGCCTACAATTTCTTTCTCAATGCCAATTTGTTGGTGTGTCAATCTAGGCTGCGAACGTACAATGAAACCAAGTAGAAAATCACTTTTACTTGTGCTTCCTGGTATGGTTTGTGGGGAAATTTAATCAATTATCTTATTGAGTTACTTATTATGGGCTTGTTCATATGATGTGTTCACGAGCAAAACTCAGTTACGACGCTCCGATATTCCGCAGGTCTTGAACTGAATTGCTCGTGAACGCATGATAGAAATTTCAAAAAACTAAAAGAGAATTAGGGAAAAGGCGAAAAATGTTGCATAATTTTAAGTTTAAAATTCTGTTGTTTAGTCCCTATCAGAGCGTGGGGGTTTATGCAACATTTTAGAACTATCACCATTCCTCAATCCTCCTGTTCTTTGTATTCGTTATATTATATTTTACCGTTTAATTGGGGCGCACAGGTTCTCAGGCCGGTCATTTTGTACGCTACGTTATTAAAAAATTGTTTGAGAGCGAATTTTCAACCACAATTCAATTTTTCGCGACTCTGCGTCTCCATTGCCAGTGTGGAGACGCAGATAATGCAATAGAGCGCGTTTGATTTTACCTAGGGTCTAGACCGCTTTTTTTTATCTCACCCTTTTCTACCCGCTACCCTTCTTCCCCCAATATGACCTACGACCCGGTAGTCCGAACAAGTATTGGTCGGCGGTTGCGGGGTGGTCCCTCTCTCGTTGATCTACTCGTCTCGGCTCAATCTATGTGTGTGGTATATTTCTCTCACCCTCTTTCTCTCGTTTTTCCGATAATAGTGGTCAACGCTGTGCAGTGTCGCCTCGTTTTTTTTTTCGGAGCTTTTTCTCCTCTAGCTATGTATCTTTTTATGTGTGCATTTCGTTGGGTTTGCTTTTTTCTTCCGGTTTCATAGTTGACAGTCACCAAAAAAATATAGAAACCAAACCGGATTGCCTGTTTCTAGTTTATCGGTTTACTTTTTATTTTTTTTTATTTTTGCTTTATTCGATTTGCAACCATTATACTCGGTATAAACGCTGCAAATTCGCTCCAATCACACATCGGTTGCTCATGTATTTGGAGTGAGATTCTGAGAAATCAGAGCGAAACATCGGCCACGCTCTCGCGAATTTTTAGCGCTTTATACCGAGTATATACACTTTTGTTGTTCGCAATGATAGGACAAAGACCACCCAAGTACAGTAAACCAGTGTGCTTCTCTTATTAGTGAAACCAACCCATCAGAGCATAAACATATTTGCCCCGCATAGTTAGTCATGACTCATAACTGATAACATTGCTCACTGTCATTCTCTCTCTCTCTCTTTGTCTTTTTGTTGTTCTTTTTGTGTCATCTTGTTGAACAAAAATAAATAAATAAATAAAACGACGACGACCTATCGTGAACTGAACAAGAATGAGCAATAGGTAGATAGACAATCAATTTTTTAAAGGCCAAAATTTCTTGATTTTCTCATTTTCTATTGGTAAATGGCGTGGCGTGTGCGAAAAATTAAACAATTCCTCATCATTTGAAAGAAAAAATCGATAATTTCGCTGAAAGTGTTAAAAAATTAAAAGAGACATTAGACAGTTAAACATAACGAGAACAAAGTTACCGGTAGAGCGCGCTATAGATTTCTACGACCAGGCACTGGGATAACGATTTTTTGTGCGTTTATCAGAGATATTTATCTGATGGTCATCTTTTTCTCTCTCCCCCCACGCTGATCATATTCTCACTACTTTTTACCCATTCCTTGTCTTGCGTACGTGATATCGTTTTGCATTGGAAAAAATAACACGATGGGAAATTGTTTGTTGTTCGGTTCTGTTTTCCTTCTTTCTTTCTTTTTTCTTTTTGCTCTCTCCAACTCCCTCCATGTTTACTAGTCGTTGCCTGCCAGACGTTCCCTTCGCTTTTACACGTTCTTATATTATTTTTCATTATTATTATCCACTTTTTCTCTCATTTTCTGCTTCTCGGTTGTAAATAAGTCGAGACTAATGTTCATTTCGTTGACCCCTCTAATTTTCTAGACCAAAATGTGTCACTTGGTTGTTGTTGTTGTTGTGGTTGTGTAGGCTGCCATTCCATGCGAACAACAATAACAACAAAATAGTAGTGTACGTGGAAATGGAAATGGAATAGAAATAGAAGTAGAAGTAGAGTCTGAGAGTAAACAATATACACACACACACACACAAATTTTTTTCTTCGATCTTATTTAGTTGTCTGGGCGACCTGTTATTAGTTTCGATCTCTGATCGACAGAAGTTAGCGGAAATGAGCAGAAAAACAGCCGTAGGGCACCGGCACTAAAAGTGCACTAGGATCTCGATTTGGCACGCACCTACATACATACACATACGCTTCTCGTTAATACACTTTTGTTTCTCTTTTTCTTGTTTTTAAGCAGTCCGTTTACTTCCTTATATAGTCAGAAAAATGACTGAACCCCAATGCTCCTGTGCTCTTTTTTCTCTCACTCTATTAGTTTTCTTGAGCAGCCTAATAATAACATTAAATTTCGGCTGCGTTTATGTATTACGTATTTTTGGAATGGTGATACCGCGTCAAATGGTGCACATTGTGTTCTCGCCACTGACGGTGTTTGCGGACTTGTGGATTTACGCGCAAATTTGAATTTTTCCGCTTCGAAAATTTATAAAGTCCTTATTTTTGCTATTATTTGTGCGGTTTTTAATTATTTTTGTTTCAACTCTATGGAATTTTAAATTTATTCCGGACTAGTGTTCAAATTTTTTTATCGCATGCTGAAATAAAAATTTTAAACACTAGGCTAGAAAAAATATTCACATTCCATAGAGTTGAAAAACAAGTAAAAACGGCACAAATAATAACAAAAAGCGGAATTTATGCGTCGAAAAATATCGAACAGAAAATTTCAAATTTGCTGGTAAATTTACAAGTCTGCAAACACCGTCCGTGGCGAGACCACAATGGGCACTATTTGACGATGTATCAGCATTCCAGGAATACGTATTATGGATTCATGAATAAGCGACAGAACGCGGTGAATTGTGGGGAAAAAGTTGGCTGGTCTCGCCACGATTTTGACAGACTACGGTTAGCCCGAAATTTTTTTTCTTTTGTTTTTAGTAAAAACGCGATTTTTTGCCTTTTGACTAGCATTTTTTCACTATTAAAATTTTTTGTGTGACCTGGAATGGGTAATTTCATTTCAAAAACACATTTTGTTGAGAAAAAACTATAAAAATGGTTTTTAATTAAAACATTTTTTTGCGCTAACAGTAGTCTGTCAAAATCGTGGCGAGACCAGCCAACTTTTGCCTCACAATTCACCGCGTTTTGTCTCTCATTCATGAATCCATAATAATATTTGGCGGAACTTTTTTCCGTTTGAAAAAATGTACTCTCCGAGAAACTGTATGTCATTTTCATTATCTTTTCAGTTTTCAGACCTCCAAATCTCTGCATTGCTCACCATCGCATGCTGCAAGAGGAGAACAAACTTCACCGACTAGCCAGGATTCATTAGAGGTACGCTTTTGAAAATGTTTTCGTTCGCGTCTCTGCGTCTCTATTTTCGGACGAATTTATTGTTAGACACTTTGGAGACGCAGAGAATGCGATAGGGCGCGTTTGCCTTTACTTAGCGTCTAGCGCGCAGTGAAAAGATTTTATTAGTTAAGCGGGCACAAGCACTTTCCTTGCCAGGAAGTGAGTGTTATCAGATTAGTCGAATATTGGAATTGAGAAAAGGCAGGTTTGGTCAGGTGACACGTTACACCAAATCTACTAGAGCATGGGTTGCGAGCAGAAGAGAAATAGTGAAAAGGAGAACAATTACAACAGTTGTGTATTGAAACCGTGAAACGTGCAGTCTGACCGCAAATTATTCAGATGTCAAGTGGGAGAGCTCCGGACCCAAACCCAAACCCGAACAACCAGGATTTTGAATGGGGTCTGCCACAACGATCCAACTATTCTGGTGGCAATGGAAGCGCTAACAACCAATTCTCCCAATTTCTTGGCGGCTTCGGGTTGGTTAATCAGCCAGGGTTTATGCGGACGCCACCTTCTTCTTTCAACCAATTGAGCCCTTCATTTCATCAAGCCCAATTGCCATTTCAAAATAGTCAAATTCCTGGTTCAACGTCATCTTTGTCACCGTTCCGGGGACAACCGGCGTTTCAGACCCCAGGATCGGTTCACAATGGAGTCAATGTCAACGCGTCATGTGCTCCGAGCGAGTACAGTCAATTTGGACGTCACAGTGAGGTGTTGGCCGAGCAACAGCTGTGGAGTAAAAGTAAGTGAAATTGTCTCAAGTTATGATTTCATTTTTCTAAAATTGAAAACTTGCAGATGGTAATGGAGAAGCAAACCACTCGTCTTCACTTTTAATGTCACCCGGCGTTGTCAACTTGATCTCGACGATTGAAAATGCTTCATCTTCAAATCAAATGCCCCTCGAACAAATTCCATTGCCACCCGGCTCGGCTTTTCAGCCACTGGCAGTTCCGGTCGTTATCAGACCAGAACGTCCTGGGCTACCTGTATCTACCAACATTTTGCAAACCACATGTTCTCAAAACTCGACCGTAATTCGTAAAGAAACTGCAAGCTCAGGAGCATTCACGATGCCTGTCACACAGTCAGCTGCTATAACATCTTCCGCGTCAAGCTCGGCACCTAAAACTGAAATAAAAGAAGAGGAAAAAACGTTTTCTTCATTTCTAGTCACCGATTTTTCAAAAAAGTTCTCACCGCTTTCTGTTTCTGATCAGAAGCCATTGTCGGTTTTTGTCCCATTAACAGTTGAATGTGCAACGCAATCCACTCAAACTGCCCTGTCACCAGCAAAACCAAAACTTCTGTCAATGACTCTTGGCTTTTCTACCGTACACTCGCAAAGTTGGCCGTTCATTTCAAACGACAATCTGTCGCCAAGTGAGTGTTTTTCTTATATTTCTGATTTTGAGCAATTGTAAAATCTAAAAACAAATAACCGTATTACAGAAAACAGCGGAGTTGCCCATGACTTGTACGTCAAAACCAGTCTCCATCATATTGATGAAGAAAGGGGAAGAGCATGTACAAGTTTAACTCCGTCGCCAACTTTTAAAAATGGTTCATTTGAGAAAAAGAAGAAGAAGAATGGAGCATCTCTGTCTTACTCGGAATCGACGAGTGAAAACTCTCCTCGGTCTAGCGAGGAAGTGGTTCTGGCAACGAAAGAACAAGGAGTTCAGTATGACCCCGATATAACTTGGCCGTCAACGTCTTCTAAAAACAGTGTTCGTGGATATTCCCCAGAACCTGCCGCCAGCGATCATACGCATGAGAACTCGCCGAACGCCGAGTCGGATAATGGTGAAATGGGAAATGAAGATGAACAGATTTATTCACCACGTGGGCCAAAAAGATCTAGAGATTCTACTTCTCCGCCGAACGATACCGATATAGACGCTAAAAGAGCACGGCAAGAAAAAACACCAAAGCAGTTGCGCAGAAGTTTACAAAGGTCAATAAATGAAAGGAAACAGGAAGAAGCACGTATGCGAGTGGAGGCTGCCAAGGCGAGATTCAAAGCATTGTCACTAGAATTTCTGGTTCAAGCTGATTTGGAGCATGCGATGGCTCAGTGCGCCTCAAAATATCCGGAGGCTACTGTCATTAAGCTCAAATCGTGGTTGGAGAAAAAGAAGGTGAGTATTTAAATTATCAAAAACATTTTCCAACGGAAAACTTGATAAATTGATCGAATATTACGATAATTCTCGATAAAACAACTTATGGGTATTGTGGTAAAAAAAGCAGCACGTTGTTCCCACCGCTAAATAGAGAAATAGCGTTTAAAAATGGAATATTAGAACGTTGTTTTTTTTATTAGCGATGATAAAGTTCTTCGTTTAGTTTTAACTCTGTTTTTGATTTTTTTTTTTAATCCCGAAGATTGTTTGTCTTGTTTTCAAAACCATGGCAAATGACATTAAAATATTCGAGATAATTTTTTAAAAACTAAATACAACGGCGCTTCAAAATACCGCGCTGCGCATTGTTTACACGCAAAGATTATTGAAAAATTCGAAAAAAAAAAGTCAACAAATGGATTCGTGACGTAGCGAGACAGCGTGTCAAGTTATGCGTCAGCAAATGTTGGGTCTCGCCACGATTCAGCTCTTGGCGGTGAGAGAGGAAACTATTTTTTGCAAAAAACTTGCAGCAACGTGTCGCTACGTCAAGAATCCAAGGTAAGCTGTCTCCCGCGGGTAATTTAAGCAAGACCGAACACAGCTGAAATGGGTGTGACCGTAATCCATTCAAAAAATTGGACGAAAAAGTTTTTTTTGGGTTTTGTTAAAAAAATTTTAATCGAATACGTTCACGTTAATTTCAGCTCTATCCGGTCGTGCAGTAGCGAAGTATTCTAGGCCACAGCTCTCACCAGCTGAGACGAAAGAAATATCGAGGATTTTATAAAGGAATTTTCCGGAAAACTTATTTTCTCTATTTTCAGGAGTCTAGAAAGAATCCCCACTACATTCGAACTGATATTGGCCTTGATGCCGTCTTTCCGGACCACGACGACTACCGTCATTGCAAACAGTACCTTCGTGACATGTGTTTTGGAACTGCCAAAATGATGCCGTTTCGTCGTCGTGGAGCACGAGTGCCAAAAAACGCACCACCATTCACACTGTTTGGTAGCCTCTATCAGGGCACGGCATCTACTGCTGCAGAAGTGGACCAAGCTGCCGAGAAGTGGTTTGAGAAGCATTCCAATGACATTTATAAGAAAACGGAATCCCTTGACGGACCTGAAATTGATAAGACTGTTGTGGAAGAAGAGCAAAAGTTTTATAAGGAAAAGTATGGAGATACCCAGTTGGATGGATTTACTGGCACCGACAAGAATCGACTGCAAGCCCCGGTTATCACTCTTAACAATAAAGAAGAACTAGAAAGCAATGACCTTAAGAGAATACTCAATTCGGCGAGCATTACCGTTGTTAAAAATGTGTGCAAAGCAGCTGACATTGACACTGACATCTTTCAATTGGATGCTCTTGTGGAAATGGTTCCGGATCTCATGATGGACTGCTTATACCAGAATCCACAGTCGGCTGACGGAAACTACAACACGGAGGGTACTGAACAATGGAAGACTTCCAGCTGGAGATACAAGAAAGAGCTCTCGTGGTTCCAAGCGTATATGAAGAAGAGATTTGCAAAATGTGAAGACAGTGAGTTTATAGAATTTGTTTCGTTGAAAAAGTAGAAATTTTGTTTTTTATAGGCTTTGCAAAAATGCTCAACAGTTGCGATTATGAGAAAACTGAAAAAATGATTATGGAAGAAATGTTGAAAGAGCAAGGAGAAATTTTGGAGGCTGAGCTTGATGAGGATATGCCGTGGAGCATATTTGGCACGAATATTGATATGCAAGATCGGGAAGCTTTTGCTATTCAACACGCGGTATGACCCTAACGAATTAAACTTTCATAACTGATTATTTCAGAACTTGGACAAGCTCCCTGAATGGCTCCGTCCAGAGTTTGACGGTAACCTGCTCAACTTGATTGGCGAAGATGTGCTCGGCATCAACACTGTGCAAATTTACGTGAAGCCACCAGGGTCCCGAACTGCTGCTCACATGGAAAACTCTCTGATGGCTAGTATCAACGTTAACCTGGGACCAGGTAACTGTATTTGGTTTGCGGTCCCGTACGAGTATTGGGGAGAAATCTACGACATGGTCAAGAAGCGCAAATGTAACTACTTTGATCAGGACTACTGGCCGAACGAGCAAGAGCTACGAGATGCTGGAATTCCAGTGATGAAGTTTGAGCAAAAGCCCGATGAATTGGTTTATGTAAACACTGGATGCTTTCATTGGGTGCAAGCTGCAGGATATTGTGTGAATGTGAGTTGGAATGTCGGACAACCGACGTTTACCCAATTGAGTATCTCCATGATCGCCCACTCGCACAATATCCTCAACAAGTACATGCACCATGTGCCAATCATCAAAATTGCTTGGGAAATTGCAAAGAGGAAGCTCTATCTTGACAATGAGGATATATCAAATGTCATTCGGTCTATCATGATTAGAAGCATGGCGCATGCCAAGTGGTACGAGAAAGAGGTGCGAAGAAGGAAGAAGAATAAGATTTATAAACCGCATGAGCTGGAGTTCTCAATCCCAGCGGTCATTCGCTGTCATCAATGCGGAGCTGAAATGTTCCACGTGGTCAAGTGGTATCTCGGAAATGCGCACGTGTCGAGCACGGCCATTTGCAACGGATGCACTAATATCAAGTGAGTATACAGGAAAGGAATACGTTTTAAATATAATAAATTTACAGAGCTGAATTCACAGCCGGAAGACGTGAGGCTTTCTCAATTCTCAACAATTATGAAGATCTCAAAGAAATATACAACAACTACAAACTTGACTGAAAGATGTTTTTGTGATGTTTTTTTTTTTGCTGCAATCCATATCAAGATGTTTTTTTCCAAATAGGTCGTTTTGAAATATCGTCATTCGATCTCTACATAGGATTTTTTTTTTCAATTTTCAAAAAGTTCTAATTATTGAATTTTGTAGGATTTAATTATTGATTATTATCATGAAAATCCCCAGTTGACTTTCTTTCACCCCCTCACAAACACACCAAGTCTTTTATTGAACTTTTATGTTTTCTCTGCCCACCAAATCTTTCTACACTGAATTTTACCTCAACAAATTGTTTATATCTTTCAATAATTTTTTTTGTTTGTTTTATTTACAGATTTTATTCAATTGCACCCCGTATATCTGTATTTCAATAATTGCCATCATCAAAATAATAAAAGTTATACAAGTGAGTTGAATATGACAAAAAAAAAGACCACGGTAAAAAACGTGCAGAGGGAATTTTTGACGCGTACAGTACCGTGCAGTAAGATATACAATTTCACTTTTTTGAGTATAACTTTTGAACGGAGAGGATTAGCATTCTGGAAATTTGCATGGACATGTTCCGTAATGTTATTGTCAAGCACCCAAAATATTTTTCAAAAATTTAAGATGTCAAAATTTTCGACCCAAAAAATGTGATTTTTTTGCAGATCTGTCAGAACTCTACATTTGTTATCTAAATAAAGTGTTTGAACTAAAATAATGATTTTAGTTAAGTGCGGGTTAATCGGACCATTTTCAGCTGAGTTACAACACTTTGAGTATCAAGGACCCATGAGCAAGTCAACTTTGACACTGATGACACCTTTAAGGAAAGTAAACAAAGCCAAAGAAAATTAAGAAAAACTGTATTAAATCGTCAACGTTTAAAAGATTTTGCTTGGATTTTTTTGATTTT
Organism: Caenorhabditis japonica; assembly: GCA_963572235.1. Lineage (NCBI taxonomy): Eukaryota > Metazoa > Nematoda > Chromadorea > Rhabditida > Rhabditidae > Caenorhabditis > Caenorhabditis japonica. The sequence goes on along the minus strand of OY754347.1, from coordinate 12,859,378 downwards.
CAATAAAAGTGACATCCGACTTGCTCATGGGACCTTGATACTTAAAGTGTTGTAACTCAGCTGAAAATGGTCCGATTAACCCGAACTTAGCTAAAATCATAATTTTAGTTCAAGTACTTTATTTAAATAATAAATTCAGAGTTCTGGCAGATCTGCAAAAAAAAATCACATTTTTTGGGTCGAAAATTTTGACCTCTTCAATTTTTGAAAAATCGGAAATTTTCAAAGTTGATTGAATCTATTTTGGGGGCTTGACAATAACATTACGGAACATGTTCATGCAAATTTCCAGAATCCTAATCCTCTCCGCTCAAAAGTTATACTCAAAAAAGTGAAATTGTATATCTTACTGCACGGTACTGTAAGATTTGGGCAGTTTTCTAGATAGCATCACAAAAATAGTTTAATACACGTTATTTTTTGCCCTGGATCCCATTTGGAAGTTACCGGGTCCAATTTTTGATAGTTTCCCACGTGACCCTCCAAAAAGGGACACGTGGTGCTGGCGACTGTCTTTGTTTCAAACGCTTTATTTTCCGCCAGCGCAACGCGCTGCGGTTGCGTCGCGTGACAAAGCTGTGTCTCATCGCGTACACGCTCTCTGTCTGAGAAATTCATTTCAAAAAATGTGAATCCGCATGAAATTCGCGAGGGCAGTCGGAAGCACTCCGTATATTTATATTGCACTTATATTGTAGTTTGCAATTAAAAAACTGTGGAAGCGGTGTTTGCGGACTCAATTAAAAATGAGCGCATAATTTGTTAGCTTGTCACGTGTTGCTATATTTTCTTGCTTTAAATACAAGAATTGGATTTTGAAAATTTGTGTTTACAGTTACAGTTCCTCGAGCAGAAAAATAGAAAAATTAAGGAGATAAGTAAAAGAAAGCAAACAAACCACTAGAAATCTTCACCAACGGGATATATTAAAAGTATAAAGTTGAATTAAAGAAAGAATAAAGAAAAAATATTGCGAAATTTACGATAAAAGAAATCGATGCCAAGTCGTGTGTCAGGCGAAAGAGTGGGAAGGAGAAAACAAAATAAAAAGGCTACGAGGGCTTGGCTCTAAAGTATGAAATCAAAAAGGAAAAATAAATTTCTGATGTCACTCTGACAAGAAATTTCCACTTTCTCAAGAAAATCCCACAAAAAATGGGCGGAGTCGAATTCGCCTCGAGACCTGTCGCTACGGTGGCGTTTGTTCAGAGTGTGGTACTATCTATCTTTTCAGATATTCTTTTCAGAAAAGGACAACATATTAGAGAGGGAATGAGAAAAAAAAATGTATTGCGAAATGTTTTCAATGAGTCAGTCATCTGTCTTAAAAAAAAAAGTTCCTAATAAATTTCCATTCTTTTTGAAACTTTGTCAACGTAATGCCAAAGAATTACTGTACTAAACAGAAACGAGAATAACTGCAGCAGAAATACCTGCAAACTTTTATTAAACTCTTGATCTTGGCAACAATTTAGCATTCTCAAATTTGCACACATACGTAATTCAAAAACACTGGCAGTAATCCCTCCCAATCAACACTATTTTTCATAAATTGAGAAATATAAAACGCATGTGTGTGATGAATTCTTCGATCTTACGCACCTTTGGGAATGGTTAATCACGCAAACCAAGCTCGCATTTATGTTTATTCTACCTAACGATTGATAAGTAGCTTTGCTCCGCCCGTTTTTTACCACCAGAGAAGCATTCAACTCAATTCTCATTAGCTTGTGTCGCATGAAGGTCTTTTCGTTTTTCACGCCGAAGCTAATTTTGGTGGCTTTGACCGCAACTGGTGAGATGAAGATTTAGACTGATTGATTTGAGAAAAATACGTTTTTAGTTTTCGTGTCCTCTCTGCCTGACAATGATTTTGAAGCCCAACCGCTGAACAACACCAACCAAGGATTGGAGTTGGAGAAAAACGAGGTTGTTGTCAAAAATGATTAATAGGAAAGCCCATCAAGTTTTTTCCATTCTAACATTAATTACGGGGTGTCTAATAAATAACGTCAAATTTGGCGCCGCGATATGGCGCGGCATGGTTAAATACCATGATTATTATTAATTTTTATTATTATTGTGTTCCTAATACATAAGTTTTCCATGTTTTCCAGAAATATCTCCTTTTTTCAAGGATTTTCTTTAAGGGAAAGGTTGTTTGATGAGCTGATTTTTACGGTTTAGGCAAGAAAAAAAAATATATCTAAACGCTCTCAACCACGGAGAGGATCTGCATAAATCGTCCTACACAGCTTCCATAATGGTTTTGGTGGAATTCGGGCAAACCCATTGAATTTTGTCGATCCTGGAGCGAAAGTGAATCAACCAATTTTTTTCCCAGAGATCAGATTCTGGAGGTGGAAGCGCTTCCATGATCACCCTCATAGCAGAATGGCCGGCATTGTCGCTAAATTTGAGCCTGATTATTTTGCCTGCTTGCTCCTTGGGAGCAGTGAAAATTTTCTTGACGTCCCTTAACTCCGTGTCGTCATAGATGTCTAGCCGAAGCGTCTCCGAACTGTGTTCAAGACGATTCTTGTCTTCTTATCGTTTCAATAAATTACTTTTTGAATTTCATAACCGAGGCCACCCCATCAGAACCATTTCAAAAAAAAAAAAGAGTGAGTAGCAGTACCCTTCGGTACTTGAAGAACGGATCGACTATGTAATCTTTGTTGTTGTATTACTTATTTTGCACAGAAGCATGCGGTTTTGCTAATTTTGATATACCGATTTTCATACGTAGAAGTCCTGAAAAAGAACGGTTCTGATTTGGGCGAAGCCCCTCATAACCATTCACCCGTTTTCAAAAAAGTTACTGCGCGTTTGATATATGTCCTGTTATTTATTAGACACCCAGTAAAAATAATTTTTAAAGGAGGTGCTAAACAAAAAACTAGAAGACCAAAAAGAGTACATGAGGTGTAGCTTATCTTAAGCCTAGCAACCAGCTCCTGACAATTCAAACTCTTTTTTTTTCTGATTTTCGCTCAAAATTTTGGTTTTTCTTGCAAGTTTTTCTAGTTTTGTTTCATCGATTCTCGATTTTTTTAAATTTTTTAGTTGCGATAATCAAAAGTCTGACAATACCGCGTAAACAAGTACCCCTGATAAAATTGTTCAAGTGCTCGAAATCGGGCATAACCCTCATTTTCCGTTAATTTGCTTTCAATTGAGTTACATCATGAAAAAAGCAAATCCCGCCCACCTATTTGTGCGCGATCGCGAAATCGCCATGCTATTCAAAGAGACGCAGACCAAACAGTGGTTGCGGACTCATGTTTTCATGATATTACTGCGTCGCGATAACCAGTCAGAGCGGAGCGCGCAGCTCGGCTGTGGTCTCGCCGCGAAAAGTGGGAGTCACAGCCGCGTCACAGCAGAGTCACAGCAGAGTCGCGCGCCTTGCCACAGCAGCGTCGCGCGCTCTGCTCTGACAGGTTTTTGCGACGCAATAATACAACTCGTTTGAAAACACAATATGTAAAAAAACATGTATGGAAATGTCTAGTTAAAGAGAAGATAGGCCACATATGGTTATGAAAAAATCATGAAAAATCAAACGATGTTGTTACTGCATTTACAGCATTTTATGGTACTTTTCATAAAAAGTTGGGATCTCCCTTAAATTTTATTCTTATATATTCTTTCACGAGCGAAATTAAGTTACGACGCTCCACTGCTCCGCAGGTTTCGAAGCGATACGATACCAGCAAAACATCGGAGCGTCGTAACTGAATTTCGCTCGTGAACACAAAATATACACATAATATTCGGCTTAAAAATTCAGACAACAATTGTAATGGTCGCAACTGCTCCCAAAGTCTTTTTCACGTCCCTTCAAACTGTCAACGTTATTTTTTCGATAACTCTCAATGAATCACACGTTTGGATCTTTATCATCACTATCCGAAACTTGAAAATTAATTTTTTCGTGTTTTTATGGCCCAACGATTACGATTACGATTACGCCCTTAAAGTTTTCATCTACATTTCTTTTCTTGCTTATAGCATAATGCATATATTCCTGAGCGTCCGTAGTATCAATTGGAAGTCGCTTTTCAACAATCGTAGATCTCGAATGGAGATTTCTGAAGAGTCGGATACTGGGGCGGAGGAGCAAGATGAAGAGGAAGAAGAAGAAAGAAAAGAAGAGGAAGAAGAAAAAGAGGAAGAGGAAGAAAATGAAGAGGAAGATGGGGAAAAGGAAGATGAAAAAGAAGAGGATAAAAAAGAAGAAGATAAAGAAGAAAAGGATGAAGAAGATAAAGATAAAGATAAAAAAGAAGAGGAAGAAGAAAAACAAGACGAAGCTAAAGAAGAAGAAGAAGAAGATCAAGAAAACGAGGGTGGCGAAAAAGGGGAAGAAAAGGAAAACGAAGAGGAAAAAGAAGAAGAGAACGAGGAAGAAAAACTACGGCGTATTCAGGTGACATTTTACAATATTGAACCAATTTTTAACCAATGAAATTTTTTACATTACAGATGTACGTCAACGCAGTTTCTAATTACCTAGGAAAGAGCCGAATCAGCACAGCGAGCACCCTGGAAATGGGTGATTTTCCGGGAGAGGACTACGAGATTTGATTCTTAACTTAAAAAACTTTATTTTGCATGCTACTCATACTAAACCTCTGGAAAATTTGTTTTGTGTTAATTAGACTTGAAACGGTTCATGCCAAGCTGTCCCACTGCATTCAGATTAGACCCAGAATGTTTCCAATTAGACACCAAGCAATTTACCAGACTTCATCCTCCACTTTTGTTAATTTACTCATTTACCCGACGTTCATGACAAATAAAGTTTTCTGTTAAAAGTGAATATAAATTTCTCCGAAATTGGATGGTTTTCCTAAGGGTCTAATGGCTTCTTTAAATCAAGGGTTTGAAAACGGAATTAATGAAAAATAAAATAGTCAGTATTACCTTTGGGATATTTATTCTCACGAAGGAGGCCTGCTCAGAACAGCAAGTCCACGCTCTATTTGTCTAACGGGTAGTTTTTTTGGTCAGCCCAAACGTCATTCTTTGAGAAATTTGGTTCAGGGTAAAGTAGAAGGAAGAGGACAAGTTCAGGAGTCAAAAAGGGGTGAGATATGGAAAAATTAATATTTATAAATATAAATATTATATATCCATTGGGCGGCGCATAAGCTCCTGAACGCGGACGTTTCCCTTTGCTGGGTCCGTACTCGGCGATCTGAAATGAAAGAAGTATAGTGCTGGTGATAAGCAGATACGGAGCGTGAGGAGGCGAGCTTATTGTCTCGGACAGGCTAATGGACTGTAAGGGTGTAATCCAAGTTTTACGGTATTTTTGTTTGGATAACCTACCGGACCGCTGCTCCGATTGCTACTCCGACCATACATATTACAAAAAAAAACAGGTTTTACTGAAAGACAAATAATAAAATCAATAAAAAAAATGCGAGAGTCGAAGTTTGCTGGCGCGCCAGCAAATTAGGCACCGCCCACATTTCCAATCTTGGACACCGTGCGACGCAGTAATAGTTTCGAAAAAGTGGTATGTGGTCACAGTGGGGAATGATCATTTCTGACAAATGAACAAAAGTAGGAAATGAAAAATATTTTCAGACGATTTTTTTCAGCCAAATCGATAAAGTGCACCCAAGAAATTTCACAGTCGAAACTCCATACCTCAAACTATCTGCCACAAAATTTTGAGGAATTTCTGAAAGCCCGACCATATGTAACTCCCTTGTAAGACTTTTTGCTCAAACTAATAAAATGATGAAACCTTTGGAAAAAAATTAGGCTCCGCCCATTATCCCACCTTTTCGTTGCTACATTTCGGAGGCTACCCCGAATCAGAAGCGTCTCAAATCAGAACTCTCCTGTATGAGAACTGTCCTGAATCAGAACTGTCCTAAATCAAAACTGTTCGAATCAGAACTGCCCCAAATCATAACTGTCTGTAGCAGAACTGTCCCGAATCAGAACTGCCCCAAATCAGAACTGTTCGTATCAGTAAAGTCAGTGATGCAGAAATAATGGAGTTTGTGAGAATTTTTTATTTGTTTTCACGGATTTGTTTTTATGAATACCGCGAATCGCCGTGCAAATCGGCGAATTGCCGTGAAAATCGGCGCATTACCGTGAAAATCGGCGAATTGCCGTGAAAATCGGCGCCCTTCGGCAGTCGCGCCGATTTTCACGGCAATTCGCCGAAAATTCCCTGAGTTTGGATGATCCTCGTTTTCCGGACAACTGGAGTTCGACGGATTTTGTCTGGTGGCCAGTGGCTGGAAAACTTTGGGTTTTAAAACCTGTAAAACATGAAAAACATCATTAAACCCTCTTTCAAAGCCCGACGAAATACAGACAAAATCCTATGGGTTCATGCATACGGCCACAGATGTTTTTTTTCATAATAAAACAAATTTCGGTCAAAACTTATACGGGATAGTTCTGATTTGGGGCAGTTTTGATACGGGACAGTTCTGATACAGGACAGTTCTGAAACGAACAGTTCTGCTTAGGGACAGTTCTGATTCCGGACAGTTCTGATGCAGGACAGTTCTGATACGAAGAGTTCTGATTCAGGACACGGTGTCACAGGTTCTCCTCATTTCCAGTCGGCGAGAGCAAATCGGTCATCTCGGTGGCGTACGCCGATTTCAGATGCGGTCTGACCTTCTCATTGCGCGACGTTAGAACGTCAACACGATCTTTGCTGGTTCCGGCGGCAGTGAACGGTTGCTTGAAGGTTCCGATGGGGCTCGACGACATCATTGTATTATTGTTTTAAAAAATTTGTCACCTGGCGAGAGGCGCGAATTCAAAAAATAGGCTCCGCCTCCTCGCCGAAATATTTTTGCAACTCTGCGCGCGCCAATTTGCAATCGCGGTGCACGCGATTTTATGCGTTGAATTTCCGTTAATTTATTAACAAATATCGATCGAAGACAATTAAAAACTCACTTTAAATCAACAGTTGCCAAATTCGCTTCAAAATAACAATTTTTTGAAAGATTTCCGGGCGAAATTGAAAGGCACTGGACAAAAATTCGACGCAGAAAATCGCGCGCACCGCGATTGCAAATTGGCGCGCGCAGAATTGCAAAAATATTTCGGCGAGGAGGCGGAGCCTATTTTTTGAATTCGCGCCTCTCGCCAGGTGACAAATTTTTTAAAACAATAATAAGTGTGTCAGAGCGGATAGATGAGCGTGTCGCGGAATAAATTAGCTAATAATTATTCCACGACTCTTTTCAACTAATTATAGTCTATCACCTATTTTTACAACACAAAACAATAATAAATACTCACCAAATCACCAAATCGAGACAGTTAGAGTAAAATACAGTACAAAATACAATAATCAATAAAAACCCTCTCGCTGTCTCGCGCACTCTCTCGTCGCTCCTGCGGCGGCCGGCGGCCGCTCCTACAGCGTCGCGGCCACGTCCGCGCCTGCTGTGGCAGCCGCGCCCTGCTGGACTTTGAGAATGTACCGCGCCCGCGAAAGCGGGCCTAAAATAATTAACGTGTCGAGTCGACATGGCTCCAGGTCATTCGTCGTCTCGAAACACGGTACCGATAGGTCGCAAGACCACTAAACTATAGGCTTCCGAGCCACAATATTAACCGTAGTTTCAGGACCTTTTCTACACCCTTTTTGTCTTCATCTTTTCTGCAGCGACGTCTCACAACACAAACACAAGAGCAACTTTCGGCAACCGCATTGGCTATTTTTTTCCTTCTTGCTTAATTTTCTCTGCTCCGTCGTTTTTATATTTTCCGCTCATTACTCTTATTTTATTGTCAACATACCAGAGATACCCCACGTGCTCCATGCCAAGTTGTAGCACACCACACGGGGTGGAAAAGGCTTTGTCAAAAGTTTCCTTTTCCCCAATAAATGGTTCTCTGCGAACACACCGTGTTTTAAACATCCTATCGCACAATTAAGGCGTGAATAGGGGAGTCTCCATCCTCCCTCTACTATTCCGCACAGAGCGGGCCGTCGAGGCGGGATCGAAAGTTTCGTCGTTGAGCGAGCAGATTGATTGTCTTGGCTGAAATGAGCATTGCAAATTAACGGGTAATTTACCAGCGTTGGAGAAGCGTGCGACTTCACGGCTTTATTAGAACGACGGGGAGAGACATAAAAAGGGGGAAAGGCACCGAAAGATAGGAATAAAAAGTAATGGACCTATTCATAGGAGAAAAAAACATTTTTTGTTTTTTTTTTTCCTATTCATAGATGTCAAAAAACGTTAAACAATGTTTAAAAACGTTTAAAAATGTCAAAAAACGAATCTTCTGAATAGGTCCATAAGAAAAAAGGTTACGTGAGCATGGCTCATTACGACGGAAGAAAACCCCTCAAATGACCCATGATCCCGCCTTTTATACCGCTGAAAAAGGGGCGGAGAATAACGAGTTCATTTATTGGCGGATCGGCGTAGGTCAACTATTGTGTGTCCGATGGAGCGTCCTTGCTGCTGACCTTGTTGTTGTGGTCCGCATTGACTCGTCCGCTACCACGGTGTTTTTCTCACTACCAGTAACGGAGTTTTTCAGTGCTTCATTCTTCTGACTGACTTCTTTCTGCTTTTTAAATTGATCGGTTGGTTCAGTGGTTGTTCTTTTATTAAAATAGAAAGAAGAATAAAATACAATATAGCGGAATAATAGAAAATAGAAGGGTTGGAAAAAATATATATCTATCAGACAAACTGAAGGAAGGGACACAAGTGTCCCTTTTTATATCGGAAGGGGCGGAGTGATAACGCGGAGGCGAGAGAGGAAGGATTTTAATGGAAAAGTTCCTATCTCCCGCCTCCGCACTGTTTCTTACAAAAAACAATTATGTTAAAAATAATAAAATAAGAAAAATGAAGGAACCGCTTTCGGTTCACTTCTCTTCAAAAGCTTCCTTCGAGGATTTCAGACTCTCCTCCAATTTTTCCATCTTGCTCTTCCTCGCTGCCAACTCTCCTTCCAGAATTGACAGTTTTTCAATGTTTTGACTGTTGATTTTGTCGCGGATGGTTTGTTCGACGCGCAACGAATTCGAAAATTTGGCAATTAGGTCTTTATCGATCTGAGATGCCACTTCTTTCGACTTCATCTTCGATTCCAGATGCTCGATTCGCCGTTTTGCAGTTTCCAGACAAGTTCTGATCGAGTGATATCCTTCCGTTTGTTCGTGGCTCGACTTTTCGTTGTTCAACGCTTTTTCGTTAAGCTCGTCAAACAAAACTTGAAGGGACTTCTTTTCCTTTCGCTCATCGTTCAACTCGTTCTGCAAACGAACGTTCGTCGCATCAGACATCCGCATTCTTTCTGCATGCTCCTCTTGCATTCGATTCACTACCACCTGCTGTTCGTCTTTGAACTCGCCTGCGCATTGTTTTTGAGAGCAGCGACAAAATTTGCCTCTTCCAGTGCTCGTTTCAGTCGTTCGTTTTCCACGAGAAGACTAGATTTTATGTGTTCGAGTGCTAGAATTTGCTCAGTCACGTTCTCATTCTCGAGGACCACAGCTCGCAATTGCTCGGTAAGAGTCTGCTCCTTTTGGCGCCATGCACTGAATTCTTCTTTATTGGAATTTCTGAGCTCTCTCATCTGCTTCATACAGACGTCACGATTCCGAGATACTGTCTCGAGTTTTGCAGCGAGTTGATCTTTTTCGATTTCTATCTCTTCCAAGTGTCTGTGTTTGGTTTTGACGAGAATCCGAGCGTTCGTCAAGTTGACGAGAATCCGAGCGTTCGTCAAGTTGGACCATTGCATCGAATTGAGCTTGTTTTTTTTTTCATCAACAAGATGTTTCGCTTTTTCAGCGCTTTCGCGGTTTCCAGCTGCGTTTCCTTTCAACTCGCTGTTGCTGAAATTAATTTATAAGAATTAAGTTGAAGTCCTTACAACGACTATTTAAAAAAAAACCTACCTAAGCTTGAGCTCTCTGTTGTTGGCCAACAGCGAACCATTCTCCGCGTCCAGATCCTCGAGTAATTGTTGCAATTCGTTCATTTTCTGCTTCGCAGTCTTCAATTCCCATTCGCTTCTCAGAAGTCTCATTGTTGGAGAATCTACAGCGTCCGCTATTGGACTACGATGGCTTCTAGCACTGCTAGCCGCTGTACGGAATCGACGTGCGGTCGCCGTCGGTGTTGCAAATCCAGTTGGATCGAACATGTTGCGTTTCGGTGTGCTCAGATTTTCGAGAATATCAGATTCTTCCGACGGCAGACACGTCCACCAATTGTCAGCAGAGTCCTCCTTGTAGAGCTTGTCAAGATATGCGAACAATTCGAGAAGCGGTACGCTATTGAACCCGGTTTCCTCAGCAAGTGTCTCGAGCAGTTGGGTGATCATCGTAGAGTGATCTCTCGTCAGATAGTCCAGATAGAGAGCGTAGAATTTACAAATTTCGAACAAATCTCCTCTGGCAACCTTCTCGCTGCTGCGAGCTCTCCATTGACGTGTCGAATTTTTCTATGCAGAATTTCGTAAAATATCTCACTCGATTCAAATGTTTTTCTTTCGCATTGTCTGCAAATTCAATTATTAATAAATAATTATATTTACACAAATTTAGAATAAAAAATAAGCCACTCACTGCATATCAGCAATCATAGATCCCTGTTTTCGCCACAAATCGGTCAGTGTCGAGATCTTCTCGTGATGTGGCGAGTATTTTTCAGCAAAATATAGTCGGCGAATTCATCATCAGCCTCGCTCTACGGCACTTTTCAATTTTCAACAGTGTAGTGCGCCTATTTTGAAGCGAAAAATCAAATTTTAACTGCAATTCGTTGCGGATACGTCTTTTCCTTAAAAAAGAAGTATAAAAACTAGAATTCGAGTTAATCTTGCGAGTGCAACACTGTTTTACAGGAATTTTGCAGTAGAGCGAGGTTGATGATGTATTCGCCGACTATAGTTTGTCAACTGAATGAACGAATTGACAATTTTACTGTCAGCGATGCTCATTCTTCTGAAAAAGGTTATTTTAATTCGGGAAAAAAACAAGAAAAAAAGTGAGGAATTATTCAATCTCGGCGCGAGAATGAACGTTTTCAAAATTCGCGGGCGAAAAGGTCTGCGCTCTCCACTTTCACTGTGATCACTCGCCTATTCTCTCCGGGGTGCTACGATATAGAACTCGCACGGAATAGAACTGCTACGGAATAGAACTGCGCGGAATAGAACCGGCTTAAATGAAACTGTACTAAAAAAAGCAACTGCACGAAATATAATTCAGGGCCTCACAATGTACAACGAAATAATTCTTCGAGTTGTACGAGCGGTTCTGGGTCGGTACAGCTCAATTTCAGGCGGTATTTTTTCGTCGCAGTTCTTTTCCGTGCGAGTTCTATACCGTAGCACCCCCCCCCCCCTACCTCTTTCTTTCTCTCTCTCTCTCTCTCTGTCTCTCCCTCTCTTTTTCATCTCCGCAGTATGAGGCAAATTGGGGAACTTTTGGGGTTATTCTCGGAACCAGCAAAAAAAGCAAAAAAGTGACGTGACGTGAGCATGCCTCATTACGACGAAAGAAAACCCGTCGAATGACCCATGATCCCGCCTTTTATACCGCTGGAAAAGGGGCGGAGCATAACGAGTTCATTTGTTGGCGGATCGGCGTAGGTCAACTATTGTGTGTCCGATGGAGCGTCCTTGCTGCTGGCCTCGTTGTTGTGGTCCGCATTGACTCGTCCGCTACCATGGCGTTTTTCTCACTACCAGTAACGGAGTTTTCCAGGCCACGACCATGTCGTATTGGCGACCAAACGCTGTTTTTTCCGTTTTTCTCAAAATTGTTCTGTTCGACTTCAACTGTTTTCTGATACGATCGTTCAAAATTAAATTTCCCACATTTTGCGCATCTTTTTATAGCGAAACAAACGTTCATTATGGCTGAAAAACTTTTCCAAACTGAGGGGGCTGGGGGCCGAGGATTTTCTTCGACCACAAAAAAAAATTGTAAACGTCGAGATTAATTTCGAAATTAATTTATCCGTCTATTTTTTGTTTTTTTTTTCTCTTTCTTCACATTTATTTTTTTAAATTTAGTTAAAATAAAATATATATTTTTTTATTTCAGAATACGATTGCAAATAATGGACATTTGTCAAAAATGCGGAGTGCGAGGACGGCTGAGACATGGACAAAATCAACATTTCACACGAAAATTAGTTTTTTAGTTTATTTAAAATCGAAATTTTCTTTTAAAAAATGTGAAAAACACTACCGATTGGTCTGTATTAGCTCAGACGACCGATTACGATAATCATCGTGGATGGATAAGACTCGTGAACTGCCTCAAAAAATTCGTAAAACATCTCGTGAGATTTGTGAATTCTCACGAAAAAATTTACGATTCTCATGAGATATTTTACGAATCTCATTCAGCCACTATAATTATTCGAATCAGTCGTTTGACATCCATAATTTTTCTGAAAAATACAACAAATTAAATTCCTGTGAGGCAACTGCATTTCAATAAATTAAAAACTATAAAATAGTGTTCAAAATCTTCACGAATTTGCTTTAAATATTAGAAAACGGTACAACTGAACTTACAATTAGAACTTTGTCAATTACTGTTTACATTCAATATAATGAGTTCGTGACGGAGTGAGGTTTTACATGGAACTGGGAGATAAAAAATATCCTTATTTCTTCTGATATTTCTTCATTTTTTCTGATAAAAACGTGAAATCTAGTCACATTCCGCCATAAATCCATCATATTTTGGTTAATTTTCTGATTTTCGGCTTGTGCGAACATTTTGAAATATTTGCTCCAAAATTAGATCGATCGGGGTTTTCATCGCATTTTCTCACTATTTTTTGTTGTATTTTTGAATTTAGTTATATTACTTTCATGTATGACCTTCGAAATTGTATTCTCGTGTCTATCAGCCATATCATTATCAGTATGCTTGTTTTTGTATTCATTCGCTTTGAAGGCTCGGTAAACGCCTGTAACTGTTACGCAGATCTAAGAGGCTATAGCAGCTTTTGCGCATGACTTAGAGCTCCTTTCAGATTTTAAACAGCCTTTAAACCCAGTAGCAGATGTTATGCAGACATTGAAGGCTGCAACACCTGTTAAGCAGATCTTAAAAAGGCTGCAGATGTTACGCAGATCTTAAACGCGACACGCGCCGCACCTGGCGACACAAAATCATTGGCACCGCCCGTCTGTTTTCTGCTTGTTTTTTTCCGTTTTTTCGTCGGTATTTTTCTTTTTTTTTGCAATTTTTAATCATTTTTTTACTCCGTGGTAAATTAAAAGATGAAAAAAGACATTCTCGTCACGAATTCCACATTATATATAATGGATTCGTGACGGAGTGACATTTCACGTGAAACTGTGAGACGAAACATCTCTTAATTTCTTCAGTTATTTCTTCATTTTTTCGAATAAAAACGTGATTGTCACTCCGCCACGAATCCATTATAGCGCAAAATAATTTTTTTTCAAATAAAAACGCGTTTTGCGTCTTTTTGTTTTCACATTTATGTTTTTCGGTAACGTGGAAGGTTAATTTATTTTCAAAAAATATTTTCGAGGAAAAAAAAAGAAAATGTGATTAATAAATAATAAGAAAATGTTTTTTGCGCGAATATTTAAATAGATACAAGCCTATTGGCTTCGTCACCACTCTTTTTCTCTTGTTTCGCTCTTCATCATTCATTTGTAAGCACTCTGTTCTGCTGGGATTTCTGTCCTTTGTGGCTCAGTTGGTAGTGCGCGTGATTACAAATCCAAATGTCGCGGGTCCGTGTTTTGCCCAACTCAAAAAAACTTCTTTATTTTTCGTTTTTTGTGCGGTTTCGCATCGCTTTTGATTTGTTTCATATATTAATCTCATTCTGCATTTATTTTTTGTCCGGAAAGTTCATGGAAGCATGTGTGATACTTTTCAAATATGTGACCGGAGGGAGCTGGGTGGAAGCTTGCTTTGTGACGGAATTTTTTGTGATTTAAAGTCTAAAGGCTTTTTCAGTGTTTAATCGGCTCCCAGTAACCTTTTCTTATCTTTTTAGAATCACATTTAGACTTTTAATTACAAAAAAATCCCCCCGCTATTGTGAAAACAAAAAAATCGCAACGCGGTGTTTGCGTACTTTTGAAATTCAAACGGCAATGAAAGAAATAGCACGGGAAATGAAGAGATTTGTTCCCATTTTCATTTGAATTTCAATAGTACGCAAACACCGCGTTGCAATTTTTTTGTTTTCACAATAAGCACGCTTCCGCCCAGCTCCCTCCGGTCGCCCTTTTGAAAAGTGTCACACATGCTTCCGGCGCATTGCCGCTGAACTTACCGTGCATTGATAAATGCTCAGAAACGCATATTCAAAGCGTGAACAACAAAAACAATTAGTGAAAAACAATTTTTTCTCCAATTGACCTGAAATTTTGATAAATTATGTAAAAAATTCTCAAGTTTTGGACGGAAATCAATATTTCAGTGGGCTCTTGAGCATTTTTGCGATTCAAATGAACCCGCGCGCCACCGATGACGTGCCGCGTTTTCTATAACCGTCTAGCTTCTCTCTCTCTCTCTCGCTCTCTCTCTTTCCCGCAGAGCGCCAATTAAATTCCTAATTTCCAGAGCAAAAGGGTAAAGACAGAGAACCCGTCGACCAACAACACCATCCACCACCCGCCACGTCACCGGCGCCCAGTCAACACCCGAGAAATTCCAAAATGCAGGCGGCACGAGTTTGCCTACCAGTTGGAGTTTACAAGGAGTTTGAGGTTAACGTAAGTTGTTTGGACGGGCGTAAAGCTTAAAATCACTGGGGTATGAGGAGGGAGTGAGTAAGCGCGCCCGGACGCACACACGCAACGCATCCAATTGAGGCCCAAAAAAATAAAAAATCGCGCGAAAAATTTTGCATTATCGGAGAGAAAAATCAACGCGCGCGAAATAATTTTGGATAGGATTTCGTAATTTTCACGATTTTGCGTTGGTTTTTCTCACCGATAATGCGAAATTTTTCGCGCGCTGTTTTTATTTTTTGGGCCTCATTTGGATGCGTTGCGTATGTGCGTCCGGGCGCGTTTACTCACTCCCTCCTCAAACCCCAGTGTTAAAATAACAAAAATAAAAAATATATCGTTCAGCGCGGCTCCGAGGGTGAAGCATTGTTCCGTCAGGTGACGAGCGACTTGTCGATCGAAGAACGCTAGTACTTTTCTCACTGCTTCTACGACAAAGAGGAAGGCATCAGACACTGGTTGTATAATGATAAGAAGATATTAAAGCAATTGAAAAGTTGGTTGCTTTTTTTTTGGTTTTCTGATGATTCCTAGTTGATTTAAAAGCCCAAAACAAACTTTACAGACCTTCCCTAGGAGTTATCTTTCGAGGCCAAATTCTACCCGACCACACCCACCACTATTGTCGACGATCACGCACGATACTACGTCTTCCTCCAACTCCGCCGTGACATTCTCACCTTCCAGCCACCGCCGACACTCATGCCCTTCACGGCTCTTTTGTTGTTGAGATGACAATAATGTGTATTAAATTCTATTTCTTTTTTTAAATAAAAATAATAATTATAAAAGTATGTTTTATTTACTAATAGAAAAGAGAAAAGGAACGAAAAGCAAAGTGAAAGCAGTAGTAGCCCCTTAGTTGCGCAGCTTTTGAGCAGATCTTTAGCAGAAACCCATAGCGCGTAAATTAACAGTTGCGTAAGAGCTGCGTAAAAGTTGCCAAAGTCTGCGTAACAGTTGCAGGCATTTACCGAGGGGTCAGGGTCAAGTTCAATTTGTTTTCACGTTTAACTTTTTTTTGTCACTGCGCCGACAGGCGCCAGATCAGGCTCGTTTATCAATATTTATGCCATTTTATTGTCCAATTAATTCGTTTTGTTTTGTTATCAATAAATGTTAATTAATTATTCAAAACAGAGGCTCAAAAATGCGGCTCCGGGACATTTCGCAGCCGGACGTTTCGCAGCCGAGACATTTCGCAGCCGGACATTTCGCAGCCGAGACGTTTCGCAGCCAACCTCTTTATATACACACTCTCTCCTTTCTCTGACCATGCTTGTTTATCAATAACATGTTTACCAATTGTGTAGTCGACCGCTGAGAGAGAAGTGATATTCGTGTAATTGTGTTTACCGGCTGCGAAACGTCTCAGCTGCGAAATTTCCGGCTGCGAAACGTCTCAGCTGCGAAATGTCCGGCTGCGAAATGTCTCGGCTGCGAAACGTCCGGCTGCGAAATGTCCCGGAGCCAAAAATGCTAGAAGAAAAAACTGCGCGGAGTTTTTGCAAGCGCCATGCCCCTTTCTCCGCCCGTGTGTGCGTACCGGCGCGTTTACTCACTCCCTCCCATTTTCATTCCGTCTTTGAGCCTGATGATAAGCTGGTTGTTCGCGTTGTTAAAATTACTGTAAAATCAAACTTCTGTTCCTGTGGGGCGTCGATGGTCCCGACCAGGCTTTCTCGGAAATTTCCGAAAAGTCGGAATTCCGTCGGAATTCCGATGTCGGAAATTTCCGATTCCGGTTCCGAGGCAGTTTCACTTCCGAAAAAATTTCCGATTCCGTTCCGAGACAAAATGATTTCCGAAGATATTTCCGTTTCCGTCGGAAATAATATTTTTCCGACGTCGGAAAAAAAATGTTTTTATGTCGAAATTTGGTACGAAAAATCGTTTTTTTTTTTTGGAAAAAATTCGACCATGTCCGTGACACAAATTTCCTATTTAAAACGGCTCCGCGACATCTCGAAACCGCGACATCTAAACCGGACGTCTCGAAACCAGACATCTCGAAACCGGACATCTGGTAACCGCCTCGGCAGAAACACTGAACAGTCTAACGAGAGTTGTCAGACTGTTTGGCGTAAGGCAGACAAAAGTCTATTCGATTATCAAACTCTTTTGCAACATCTGTCTTTAGAATGTTGTTTTAGGAACAGCTGCTTTCAGACTGTTTAGTGGAATACAACTGTTATTGTAAAAAGAGTTTGCAAAAGCAAAAATGCAGAGATTGCGCCGAAAAAAGCAAAAAAGCAGAGATTGCGCCAAACAGTCTAACAACTCTCGTTAGACTGTTTGGTGTTTTTGCCGAGGCGTTAGCAGTGGGGAGGGAGGTTGAAAGAAAGGTAGGAAGTAAACAATTTTTTTTCATAATTTAATGACTATTCAACAAATAATCAAAAAGTGCACGATTTAAGCGTCATTTCTTTGGAGGCCACCAAAAAATGTTTTTTTTAAGCCTCGGAGGCGCAAAAAATGCCTCTATTTGAACAAAACCGGGATATGCTCTGAATTGACCAAAAATCTCAAATTTTCAACAAAAACGTTGGAAAATTATTGTCGGCCCGGCAAAACGGTCAAACGCGCTCCACTGAACTCGACGCCATGCGATTTTCATGTTGGTTTCCAAATTATTTCATTTCACGTTAAATTTATACGTGAAATGAAATAATTTGGTGACGAAAATGAAAATCGCATAGCGTTGAGTTCAGCGGAGCGCGTTTGATCATTTTGGCGGATCGACTATACCATTTTTTTTTTAATTTTCAAATGTTTTAAGGACAAATACAATTTTTTTTTCTCAAAAAAAATTTTGTTCAAGAAAATAATACCAAAAAAATGTGTATTTCTGCGAGTTAAATGGAAATTTCTCAAAATTTCGTTGAAAATTAAAGATTTTTTGTCAATTCAGAGCATATCCCGGCTAAGTTTTTGTTCAAGCACAGGCATTTTTTTGCGCATCAGCGGCTTAAAAAAACGTTTTTTCACGTGCATGAACAAAACAAAATGTTCTTTGGGGATAATTACAGAATAGCCACCCATATATTTCAAAATAGGTACCCATTTGACTCGCTATAGTATAGCCACCCACAGTCGGCGCCGCGTGGGTGGCTATTCTATAGCCCGTTGGTGTACTTATATTGAAGTGCAAGGGTGGCTATTCTGAAAGATTCCCTAGGAAACCAGTATAGCCACCCATTACCACTGAGTGGTTGGCTTAACTGTAATAATATATTCCAGTAAAACCACCCATATATGTGAAAATAGCCACCCACAGAAAATCGCAAAAATCCCATTTTTCAGTTATGTGGGTGGCTATACTATAGCGTGGGTACCTATATTGTAGTGGGTGGCTATACTGGAATTTTCCCGTTTTTTGTTTCATCCAAAAAAATAAAACAAACGACCGAAGAATCATTTTTTTGGTCCCACCTCTGCTCCCGATGCAAGGTGCAGTTTGCGTACTGTAAACTACTTTTGGTGGCCGCCAAAGAATTGACGCTCAAATCTTGCACTTTTTGATTTTTTGTTGAATAGTCATTAAATTATGAAAAAAAAATTTTTACTTCCTACGTAACTCTCTTTCAATCCCCCTCCCCACTGCTAACGCGGTTTCGAGATGTCGCGGAGCCTTTAAAATACGAGTCTACGTATCTTTCCTCAATTTTTTTAACTTTTTGTGGATAATTTAAGATTTTATAGGTCTATTCAGGTTCATTTCCGATTTTTCCGATCGGAAATCGGAATTCCGTCGGAAGTCGGAATTCCGACGGAAATCGGAACGAGAATTTGAAATTTCGGAATTCCGACGGAAATTCGGAAATGAAAATGAAAAATTCGGAATTCCGTCGGAACATCGGAAGAGAAAATTACAAAATCGGAAATTTCCGACGGAACTCGGAAGAGGAATTTTCATTTCCGAGAAAGCCTGGTCCCGACACACATCCCTGACGGTTATTTTCGAGCTTCGGGAAGTTACGTGTTCGATCAATTGAACTGCGAGGGATGCTTCCGTAGT
This sequence comes from Caenorhabditis japonica, assembly GCA_963572235.1. Classification (NCBI taxonomy): domain Eukaryota; kingdom Metazoa; phylum Nematoda; class Chromadorea; order Rhabditida; family Rhabditidae; genus Caenorhabditis; species Caenorhabditis japonica. Next base: position 12,840,588 of record OY754347.1, on the reverse strand, counting down.
GCTATACAGGGACGTTCTTGAGGTGATGTGAGTTTTGATTATATGGAGAGGAAATTAATCTTTCGGAAGCAATATAAAATAAAAGCGGCTCCTTCACTGGTGGTAAATTTCCCGTCGGCGAATCGACAATTGTTTGTTGAGAAAAGAAGAAGATCCAACTTTGCCACTTTTTACAACCTTAGAAAATTTAACGTAAAAAAATAATTTGAAAAAAGGCAGTCGCCAGCACCACGTGTGCGGTCTTTTCATCTCGGCCCTCGTGGGGTCCTGAAATTTCAGTTTGAGGAAGTCCCTATTTACTTCCTCGCGTTTGTTTTCAGCGCTCAGTTTCAGCGCGTTGGTGTGGTTGGAGAAAGAGCGAACGTGGGGCTCCAAAGAAAATAGGAATACTAGCCGACACTTTGAAGCCTAGAACGCCCACGTAAAGGGATTAGGAAGGTCTGGTTTTTGCTCTTGTGGTTGCGAGTGGGGCTACACAATAGTGAACACTGTCTCAAAACATGATTTTTATTAAATTTTACTCAAAATTCACCTTTATTAAATAAATCACAGCAATAAAATTTCAGTTTGAAAAGGGGCTTTAAATAACTCTGATCGCAAATTAAAAAAAAAACAGTCCAACATTCAATATTTCTTAAAACTTATTGCGGAATATAAAAAAATAACCATCCAAGAGATGGTAAGGAGATCTTACTAGGAAAGTACTTTTTGGTACATTTTGGAAAATTCTTTAAAAAATCAGGGTAATACTAGATTTTTTGGTGTATTTTTTAAGATAGGTTTTTATGAGCCGTCAAACGTTTTTTTTTCTATTTTTCGAGCACATTTTTACCTGTATAATTAGGGACCGCAACGCGTTTGACAAAATACTGAACTTTAAAAAAATGGCGATTGGAATATGTTCTAACAATCAATAAAAATACTTTCCCAAATTTTTTCTTTAAAAAAATCAGTATGAGCCGAGTTACAGTATCTTTTATGTGCTCTCCATTACTACTGATTTTTTCGCAGGGACTTGCCGCGGCGCTAAAAAATGGGCGTGGTTTCGTTTTGCCGTTTTGCGGCGCACTATAATTTGGTCGATGCTCTGTTCGGCATAAAAGCGAACAAATTGTTGCTATACATTTTTTTAATTATTTTTTCGCCACTGATATAACTAGGGACCGCAAAGAGTGGTGGGCGGGGCGTTCCGATTTTTCTATCCAGCGCGTTTTTGGATCGTGGTGCAATATTGCGATTCTGGAACGCGGATACTACTGGTATAATCATTCATGTTAAGATGCTCCCTTATGTAATCGACCACAAGGAATCGATTGGTGATATCAGATTTGCTGAAAAATCATCAGTTCCACCCGAAATCGAACAAAAAAATGAAGCGAAAGTTAGAAAATCGAAGTTTTAGGGTCTTTCCATGTTGAGTCCCACTCTTTTTATTATTGATTCCTATAGTTTTTTATGTGCTGAATTCGAATATGCAGTTGGTTTTTACGTTTTAGTTCCCCCTTTTAGGTTTTTTTTCAGTCAAAGTGGGAGGAAATTTATCTCGATTTTTTCAGCGATGACCTATCTATTTTATTTTAGAAACCAATAGAATAATCAATTATAAGGTCAAGGACAAAAATTTAGAGCGATTGATCGACTTTAAAGTACTTTCCTACCTCCTAAAGTAATCGGCTCAAAACCAATTTTCTGGTTTTTTGCAATTTTGAGGGTGATGCCGGTCGAGTCCCACTGTTTTTATGGCGGATTCGAATTCTACATCTTTTTTTTGACAAAATGCTTTTCACACATTTTCAAGTTATAATCCCCCTTTTAGGTTTTTTTTCACTTTTCTGTGTAAATTTTGTACATTTTATGCATGAATCAGCATCAATTTCATCTGGCAGCGACAGCGAGGAGGCAGTGAGGCGGCGACCATATGTAGGAAAAAGAAGCTGCGCGCTAGAGTGGCGGTGTGGCGCAGTGGTAAAACTCTTGATTCACGATCACTCTATGAGGCGTTTTACTTTTGTGAGCTTCAAATTGAACGATTATCTCGCGCGGGATTCTTGCAAACATCGCCCCGCCCACTGGGCTGGCAGAAAATCAGTACATTGAAAATGAGCATAAAAACGGCTGTAACTCGACAACGAATATTGTTGGCGAATGCATCATCAGCCTCGCTCTACGGCACTTTTCAATTTTCAACAGTTTAGTGCACATTCTTTTAAGCGAAAAAACAAATTTTACCTGCAACTCGTTGCGGATACGTTATTTTCCGTTGAAAAGAAGTATAAAAACTAGAATTCGAGTTAATCTTGCAAGTGCCACAAGGTTTTACAAGAATTTTGCAGTAGAGCGAGGTTGATGATGTATTCGCCGACTATAGCTCTTTTGGATTGATTTTTTGGCAAAAGTCTTAGAATTACCTGTAGAATGTAATGCAACAAAAACATTTCAGAAAATATTTGTTTTGAAAAACACTTTGTGGTCCCTAGATATAACTCTAATTTATTAATTTATTATTTTATTTACTTAAATTGATCGGCTTTCAGAGAAAATGGATGGTTTTTGAGGACTTCGGCGTTCATTTGTCGAGTTACTGGAGGGAAACGTTTTTTTTTTCAGATAATATTCAATTAAGGTAAATGTTTTCGAATTTTAACGTTAGAAAAAATTATTTGAAGAAGAGTCTGCTTTACTATTAATTTCACAAATACATTTATTTTTTTTTCCAGAAATATGGGATTTTCGCGTGGAAAATCGATACAAGACGAGACGATACGATACAATACGACTTACATTAGTTAATGAAAATTACGATTCCGTTGGACAATTCTTTTTCGAAGATGGAAAGTTCACGTTCGAAAGTGTCTTCGTCATCTTCGTACTTGAGAGAAACGATCTTCTGCCGCCCAGAAAGTCGAATATCTTGAACGAATCCTCGTTTCAAGGAAGTTGATGATCGCCTTCTGTTGGTAAGCATTTCTTCAAACTTTTTCCCGATATATTCATGGTGGTTGAGAACAATCAGTTGGTTTTTATTATAGGTTCTGAAGAGCAGCTGTAACTTCTGGACGAGATCTTCAAGCTGAATTTGCTTCTATCCGACTGATGCATTGAAGAACTTTGGATATGGGGCGGTTTGTTGGATAACCAGCTTTCTAAATCGAATTTGTGATAAAACTGCGTCTCTTTTTAATTTATCTGATCCAAGTTTGGCTAATCCTGCGTTAATATCTGTAGTAGATTGCCAGAATCCTAACCTCAAAACTTCGTGCGTAGCATTCGTGCGATCGCTTAATAATTTAGCTTCTTTCTTTGTTGCGTTTTGATTTTTTAGCTTCATTTGGTGGAGGATATCGTTTTCGATTTGGATCTGACGCTCTTTTGAAGCATTTTTCATCATTTTGAGGGCTGCGCGCGAATCCGTAAGAATTTTATCCTGATCTTCTTCTGGAAGTGTTCTCAACCATTCCAATGTGTGATTTTTTTTCAGGAGCGTATACGCGACTTTCACATCAAGACGCATATTTGGTTTTGTGTCGAAAAAATGAGACATCAAGCCGAAAACCGATTCGATATTCCGATTTGTCGCAGGTGCTGATGAGCTACTCCCACGAACTTCATTTGCATCATTGCAATATTTTCCACCGGGAATAAAATCTACGAATGCTTGGCTGAAGTAATCAATCGATGCTCTAGAAAGGATGGAAACAACCTCCGCTCCCATTTCTGTGGAGACTTTTCCGACGAGTTCTTGCAACAACAAAGAAGAATTTGTAGAACTGTTCATTTCCAAATTAGGAGTGGGCGAGTTCCCCTCGAAGAAGATAAATGAATGGGCTGCACATTCTTCAAGCCAAACATGTAATTGAAGCGCATATTTACAAGTTTCGAAAATGTGATCGCATCCTTCCGCGAGCCTCCATAATGGTCCGGTCACCTGTTGATCGCACAGACCAAGAACATGCAAGTGCTCAATCACCCTCACGTTATCGATTAGTTCTTTTATCTCCTTAAGAAGGGGCTTCGAATTCTCACATTCCTCAATAAATTCTTTCAGGTGGTGGCGGTGCACGGTGTCCAGGATTTGAAATGTGGGCGGAGCCTAATTTGCTAACGCGTCAGTAAACTTCCATGGCGAAGCGAATCTGTTGAGAAAAATTTCACTCGCCCCGCCCACCCGCGTTGCGGTCTCACGGAGTAATGGCGACTGCCTTTTTTCAAACATTTTTTTTTGGCGCGGGAACACGCGCGACGCTCTCGTCTTCTCCGTCTCGTCTCTTTTTTCGCTCGTCTTCTCCGTCTCGTCTCTTTTCTAAATGTTTGCATTGGCACAGTGCCCAAAATTTTTGCCGTCGAATGCGGCGCGGCGGCGTGCGCGTGTTATCAATGGAGCACGTTTGCACCAGGTCACTCGCCATTACTCCGTGCGGTCTCTATGTATATTGTGAAAACAAAAAAAATTGCAACGCAGTGTTTGCGTACTTTTGAAATTCAAACGGCAACGAGAGAAATAGCACGGGAAATGAAGAGATTTGTTCTCATTTTCGTTTGAATTTTAAAAGTACGCAAACACCGCGTTGCAACTTTTTTGTTTTCACAATAATCCTACATTCCACACGGTCGCCTTTGCTACACCAGCCGAAAAGTCTGTCCTCATCATCCTAAATTCTCAAACAAAAAAATTTTTTTCCAAAAAAATATCGCACTGTTCCTGCCGTACTCAGCTGCGCCACACATCGACATTTTTGTCGACCTGCGTATTGGTAGACTTCTCGGATGGTGTAGCGAAGGCGACCGTGTGGAATGAAGTATTATACAGGTAAAAATGTGCTCGAAAAATAGAAACAACATTTGACGGCTTCTAAAAACTTTTCTGAAAACATTTTGCGGATTTTTAAAATCTTTAAAAATTCACCAAAAAATCTAGTATTACCCTGATTTTTTTTTTCAGAATTTTCCAAAATGTACCAAAAGTACTTTCCTAGTTAAACAAAGAAATTCAGAATTTTGAAAACTTTCAAAAAACAAGTCAAGAGGTAATTGCGTGGTGGAAAACCGTTTGGTGTCTGATACTCGGAATGTATAGGACAACTCCAAAACGATTTGCCAAAGAGTTCAGGGACACAAAATTCGAAACGTTTGCTTATTCAACAATAAAAAAATCAAACCCAAACGCGTTCAATATGCTCCAGATCGGTCATAATCACTTGTTTCGTGAGTATTTCCGTGTGTGGGTATTCTCTGTAAAACAAAAAGGCGTTCGAATAAATTAATTTTTAAAAACCTACTTTTCCCAGAACTCTTGGAAGCGATCGTCGTTATTCTTGTCGTGCGCATCAGAGCACTCGCCATTTTTGAGCTTGAAATCGAGACATGCTATGCAGAAAGCCTCACGGTGCTTTCGTTTTGATAACGAGTGTTTTGCGCGGAGTATGGGGAGCAGCTTGCGCGCCATTTCTCCAACGCTGAAGATGAATTGTGGCGGCTGGAAAATGGAAAACTGTTCATTTGGGGTAGTTGTCATTTTATTGAATTCATTAAATTGTGGTATCCTCCCCCTGGCTCTGAACGGTACACCACCAGTCGTCCACGTACGCAGAAAACCGTGATCCGCAGTACCGTCGGTACTTGAATCTCAGGTGTTTCATTTTGGGTTTGTTTAGAAAAAAACCGGGTTAAAAAGGAGAAATTTTTAGATTGTAAAGTGACCTCTATAAATGACCAACTTTTCTAATCTAACCCCCTTTTTTCCCAAATCAACCCGAGTTTTCTAAACTAACCCACCTTTTTCCTAAATCAACACGCAAATGTTCTAGTCTAACCCCCTTTTTTTCTAAATCAACCAGGAAATGTTCTAATCTAACCCCCTTTTTTCTGAATGAACCCGGAACTTTTCCAATCGAACCCCCTTTTGTTCTATATAAATCCAAAACCGTTTGAATCAATACGGAATTTTTTTTTATAAATTGAAATGGTTTTTTCAAATTCGGAGGAAAAATGAATTAAAATATTTTTATTCTACGACAAAATTGCGAACATGTACATTTTGAGATAATAATTCTTACAATTAATGAGGCACGGTGTCCAGGATTTGAAATGTGGGCGGAGCCTAATTTGCTGGCGCGTCAGCCAACTCTAATGGCGCACTTTCGGTGCTTGCGCAGTTTGCGACTCTCGAATTTTTTTAAACTGATTTTATTATTTTTCTTTCAGTAAAACCTGTTTTTCTTTGTAAAATGTATGTATTTTATCTTTTAATACCATATAATTGCCCAAACTTCAATTTTCGTGAAGATTTATCCTGCAAAAACACCAAAAAACTCAAAACGAATATTTCGAAATGGTGGCTGAACCAAATTCGACGTTCTTAGGCTTAAAAAATTTCTAAAGACCTCAGCTATAATTCCGTTGGAGCACATGTGGGAAAAAATAAGAATTTATTCTTTTTTTCCCGAAAAACATAAAAAATGCGTCAAAATTTGAATTTCGCGCGAAAAAATCCAGTGGGGCGCGTTTGCTCGGCTCCGCCCACTTTTCAAATCCTGGACACCGTGTGAGGTTAATAACAAAAAAGATAATGACGTATTTAAAAAACATGTGAAAAAATTAAAATATATGAAAACTACATTTAAAATGTACCAGAAGGTTGTTGCCGGCTGTCGCCGTCAAAAACCTTCTGGGTGTGCTTGGGGACGCGCGAGTCTCCCTGAATTTTAAAAAAGGTTTACAGGAAAATTAGCAAACCACCAAAATTGAATTTATTCAAATCTAAATGTTATTTTGTTTCAATCTACCCATTTTTAAACAATTCATTGCGTTAGAATTGTGGTACGAACCTATTCCATGCAGGAAAAAAACAGTTTTCCCTCCCCTGTCGTGTCGGGAAAAATGGTTTTCCCGCTTCCTCTCTCAATCAAAGGTATAATATTAGGTAAAAACTCGGTTTCTAAGAAATCAATAAGATTAACCAATTGTACAGATTTATTGTTGCCTTTTCAGGAAGTATCGTGGTGGTGCGCGTCGGACGCGACTTGTGACGGTTGTTAAAAAACAGGAACATGGATAAAGACGGTTAGGCCGTCTGTGATGGGAATGTGGTTAATATAAAACACAACGAGTGAGAAAGAACGCATAGGGTACATGAGTAAACAAACATTTGCAATTAGTCTAAACTAAAATAACAATATACACAGATTAAAACTCCTTTTCTAGCACCGGCGGTCCCTCATCCACATCCCCTTCTTCGCTCTCCTTGTTCGCCGACGTCCCAATTATTGCCAATTTCGGAATGCCCTGTGCTTCTGGACAATCCACGAGATATCTCGCCACTCCGCCATCCGACCGCCATCTTCCCTTCGCCTTGATCTGGTCTCGTGAAAATCCTTGCGCTTTCATAGCGTTTGCTGCACCTCGACGAATTGAATGGTGCGTTTTGTTGAAAATGCCGACGCTCTCGAAAATCCTCTTGGTGATGGATGAAATAGCGCTGGGACTCAACTTCGATCCGTCGTTGTGGTTTGGGAAAACGTACGATCCTTTGGCTCTGACCTTCCACCTGGCCAGGAGAATATCTAGATCGGATCCCTCTTCGTATGTGACGAAAGTCGATCTCCCGTTGGCTTCTTGATCGTTTTTTGCTCGCCTCACATGAACCTCTAAACAATTTTCGTGTCTTACGAGATCAGTCCATTTCAACTCGGAAACTTCCGACGCTCTCAAAAGCGCTGTCCATGATAGAAGGGTGATCAGTACATCTCGTTCGGTTTTTGGGTCAGCGTTTTTTGCCAGCTCTATCACCTGATTGATCTCTTCCAGCGATGCGACCGCGGGTTGCCTTCTAGTTTCCGACTCCTTCCTCTTTCTGGTGCGTATCAATTCTGTCGCGAATCTTTGGGTATCTGGCGTCAGCGCGTCGTGAGCCAATTGATAAGCTGCCAAAGACTTGGATAAGGAAGAACTACCTTGTGAAATCGATCTTTCCGCCAGGTAGAGTAAAAAGGCTCCATCCTCTTGCGGCAATTCATGACGGCTCATCCACTGAATCCTTTTTGCGTTTTCCGCAGTGTATGCCTTACGCGCTGCGTAGGGGTATATCGTTGTAAGACCCGCCGTTCATTATGTGCTATGCGCCTTTAACTCTGCGTCTGTGCTCTCTCGTTCTGCTCGCGTTTCTCTCGCTCTCGTTCGTCTGCAGGAAAACAAAACAATTCTTGGTAGTTGTTTCCTGATTCATTGCACAAAACCATCGAATAACCACCGTACTTTAAATTTTCGAAGAAAAAAACCGTGCGGAGTACATGAAGTGGCGGGAAGTTCAGACTTCCTTCTCGTTTCCACCATTTTTCCCTGACTCTCTCGCAAATTTTCCTAAATTTTTTTTTCTAAAACCGTAGAAAAACAAAACGTAAACTGACAAAACTTTCTCGGTTTTGAATGCCCCAATTTAGTGCTATCCCTCGGTTTTCAGAAGAGTTTCTCCTAGTATTATTCAACATTTTATTCCGCATCAATTCAACACACCCCTGTTATAGGATAGAAAAGGATGGCTTTCATTTGAAAATTCAAGATTTCCATGCCTCCCAAAAAGTTGGAGCTCTGAAAGATAAGAAAAAAACACGAAATTCCTAAAAAAAAAAACTATAAAGATAAGTAAGGTATTGATCCCCGGCCTACAAAAGAAATCAAGAATCACAGCCAAAGCGCTTATCCACTTGAACACAGGCGCTGTCCAATCAATAGCCCTGGTGGAGTACATGCGGACGCGATTGGTAGACTTAAAAAAAGAAGAAGATTGATACGCCACACGTGTAAACTCGCGAGAAGTGGGGATCGAGAAAATTTTAAGTGCATACAGTATGCTACCATTCAAACTTGTTCGATTCTGAAAAAAACTTCGGCCGCCTCATGCCCCTTGTGTTTCAAAATGCTTAGCCAAGTTTGGTGCAATTCGGTCCGCTAGAAGTAGGAGAAAAAGTTGGTGACATGAAATCTCACACACATACTGACAAACTTCAGTGCTTAATAATAGTAAAGATACTCAAAACAGCGGCGACCACAAGTCCCATATTGATGTTTGCGTGATTGCTCCTTTGAACCAAATTCTACGCTTGACTGTTCGTTCCACATGCACATCTGAAAATATAAATGTATAGGGGAATTGTCAATATAAAAGCAGCTACATTGGCGCGTTCCTACTAACTTTTGATAAGTAAAATCTATGAATTTTTCTAGCTATAATGGATTCGTGGACCTATGCAGATAAATTTTCCAGCCATCTTATTCCTATGAAAACCTACATTATAATGCAGGTTAATGCAGGAGAATTAATTAAAATGAAGGTTTACATTGGAATAAAATGGCAGAAAAACTCATCTGCATAGGTCCATAACATTCTTTGATTAGGTACACCTTATTTACTGAAATAATCTACAAATTCTTAGCTTTTCTTTCGGTTTGTATCGGTAAAATAAATAAGAAAGTACCAGTGGTGCACCGAATTGAAATTTTCAAACGCCGGAATAGCGGAGCGGGATGGGGTACAGCGGTATAGAACTCATACGAAATAGAACCGCAACGGAATAGAACTTCACGTAACAAAGCCCCCCTGAAATGAAGCTGTTCTGACAAAAAACAACTGCGCGAAATAGAACTCAATGATTAACAATTTTCAACGGAATACTTATTTTTCTAGCTTTTTTGTATCAGTACAGCTTCAGTTCAGACAGTTCTATTGTGTTGTGGTTCTATTCCGTGTGAGTTATATACCATTGTACCCCGGACGGAATTCCCGTGCATCACTGGGTAGGCAAACGCCAATTTCACTATTTTAATTTCTCTATGTATAGGGGTTTTATATGTAGAAGATCTCACCGAAAAAGATTCCGTGCTCACAAACTGCCCGCCTTTCCACGAATTGATCGAATGTTCCTTTGTCCTTCCGTTTTCGGCAACTTCCGTTTCGAATATCCATTCAAATCTGAAAATGAGAGAAATTGAACTATGGGCTGAAGAATAATTTCATCGCAATAACTATCACGGTAAACTTTAGGAAAAAAATCTACGGTATTCCATTTATCAAGAAATGTAACTTATTGGGAATGCGTTTTTACTTACGAGGAGCTGACAGATTTTCAGACGAGTCTTCGTGAAATATTCCGAAAATTTCGTACCAGCCGAACATTTTGTGCTAGATTTTATCTGAAAATTTATCGAATTCAGATGATTGTTAACGAAAAATCGATAAATGTACCCACCTAATTGCAAAATTAGTATTTAAAAACATAACAATCAACATAATGTTACATGAAAAGAAAAAAAAACACATAAAAATTAGAAAATAGAATGAGGAATCATCAAATTATGCGCAAAAATGTGAGTATTTGCTGACGCGTTTTGCGATACAGGTAAAAAAAGGGGTCTATATAAACCCGGAAATTTTCTAAATTAACCCGTAAATTCAAAAATCGTTACGGGTTTATATAGACCCCTTTTTAACACCGAAATTTCCCAACCAGATTTGAATTTTCCAATTTAACCAGAATTTTCCAAATTAACCCGGAAATTTTCCAGATAGATTTGAGTTTTCTAAATTAACCCAAAATGAAACACCTGAGAAGAACGGATCGACTTTGTAATCTTGTTGTTGTTGTACTTAAATTGATTTCACCGATTTCATCGATTTTATTTTACGGGGAGCCGTAAATTCATATTCTTGCTCTTTTATTTTACAAAAAAATAAATAAATAATAAAAACTTACCGACCCACGTTTCTCGATATCCAACGAAACTTTTCGCTCCTCTTCTGCCAATTTTTCCGGCTGCTCATTGACCTCAACTTCAACGAAATATTCTTTAAAATCTTCGTCAGTAGCATTTTCATTCACTGGAGCTTCATAAGCTTGTTCTCCAGGATACTCGCCAACCTCCAATTTTATTTCCATCGGCTCTTCGAGATCTTTCTCCGGCTCATTGGCTTCCGGCTCTTCGAGAACTGGTTTACTTTCCACGACAGCTTGTTCTACCGGCTCCGTGGATGAAATAAGTTCCGGTTTCTTTTCGACCGCAGGATTTTCTATGACCGCAGGATTCTCTATGACGGCAGGTTTTTCTTCGATCACTGGTTCTTCTGTGGCCGCAGGTTTTTCTTCGGCCGCAGTTTCGTCTGTGACCGCAGGCTTCTCTTCGGCCACTTTTTTCTCCGCTGGCTCCACCCGTTCGGCGTTTCGTTGGCTTCTCCTTTTAACCATTGTTGGTGTAGTTTCTGCATAAAAATTTATTTAAAAAGTAAAGAGCAAAAGCGAAAATTATAAAAATAAAAGCTGAAAACTTTGAGCGAGAAAACTAATAGGGAACACTCGGGAAAAGAGACACGAGACAGCGAGAGAATGCAAGTGCGCTCTATTCTTCTTTTTTATCGACATTGATAAATATTTAATTTGTTCCTAATTGGCTGAAAAACCCATGTTTAATTTTCCAATTCCAAGCTTAAAATTTGTTTTTATTTATTTAAAAAAAAAGTAAATCCAAGAGTGAGTATTTAATGAGATCGCATAAATAAATAATATCAGTGTTGCAAAAAAAAGTTATCGGAAATCGGGAAGTGGCAGGGGAAGGGAGAGTTTTCAATAAAAATTTGGTTAAAAGGGAACCAGAAAAAAAATCAATAAATTAATAATTAGACCACAAAAAAGTGGAGAGCAATATAAGAATACAAGTGAGTATAAGTGAATGAAAAACACCTAGTGAGCATTTTTTTGTTTCGAGTTCCTAGGAATAGGCACCATGATACAAGAAGAAAAAAGGGGATATTTACATTTTGAATTAGACAAGAACAAAAGAGAATAACCTAATAAAACAAGCATTTCAAGCCGTGAAATTCATCTTGTTATTGTTAATCGGAACCGGCACATATTTCATATTCTCAAATATCGTAAAAAGATCCGGGAACGGGAATTGTTGTAGAGCAATGAATTCGTCTAGTGGTTGTCTGAAAAATCGTTTTTTAAAAGTCTATTTAATTAAAGTTTGTATGTAGAACTCACGTTTTTGCACAATAAACGCAAAATACATTAAACTTTCCAGCCATTTCTTTGACAAACAATATGCTAAACACCTCCGCTTCGCATGTCATGCAAAAGTGAGATTGTTCTCCGCTTGCTCTTGGGTGAAGTTTGATCACCTTTTTCTGGGCGAGCAACCAGTCGTTGACCATTTTGAGGAAAGCAAGGGATCTGAAAAAGGATTTGATGATAATCGCCCACCACCGGGCGTTTCAAAAGTTTTTCTGCATTTTGATTCTGTCGTCGCGGTGTTTGCACACAATAATTTTTTTCAAAGCTTTTAATGCAGAAAAACTTTCGAAACGTCCAAGAGCCAATTCAGCACTCACCGTATCAAAACTCCTTTACACGTATTGTACAACAACTGATTGGTAAACCGAACATTCTTGGCCACCTGCCAACACATCAACTGAATCGGCACCTTCGACTTGAACCTTCTCATCTTATTGTACTCGTAGCTCAATATAGACATGTTCAGCTGTTGATAGTTGAGCGGAGCCACATTCCACGATATATTGTTGCACCAACCGGTCGCTTGTACCCAGTGTATTGCTCCTCCGCTCACGTACACCATATCGCCAGCTTTTTGCGTAAATCGGTGCACTGGAATTCCCGCGTCCAAAAGGTCATCCATGACTGGCCAGTACGAGTCAACGAGAAAGTCAATTCCCTGTTGCTCGCAGAGCTTCTCCATTTTTGACCAATAATCGTATGGAACAGCAAACCACTCGCAGTCTCCGGGGCCAATGTTAATGTTCACAGACGCCATAAAGTTGCTCTCTTGGTGAGCCGTCGTTCGCGAGCCAGGAACTTTCATATCCAACTGAATAGTGTTCATTCCAATAACCTGGTGGCCGAGATGTGAGAGCATGTTGGAGCCAGCAATTAGGCGGCAAAACGCGGGAAGTTTGGAGAGCTCCTGAAATTGGTAAATACATATTTTAAAAAAATTCATACAGTTTATTCCAACGAGTACTCACATTGATCTGCGCTTTCCACTTGGTATCATCAGAGAGGTCAATTTTAGTGCCAAATTTGATATTCTTCAACACTTTTGGTGGAGACGCTGATCTTTTGTAAAACTTCATCCTTTTCGGTGACGGTCCTCGTTGTGCAGTGCTTTTACGCATCTTCTCCACTTCAAGCTTCAGCGTGTGTTTGAAAGACTCCGACTGATATTGTGCGTATCGATCTATCGTGGTAAATGTCTGCTCACTGATGCATTTCCATACTTGTTCACTCGCATGATTGCAGTTCGTCTCTGGAGGTAGATGGTATTGCGTCCGCACCTCGACTTCTTGGTTCCCAGCCGTTTCGACAACTTGCTTGGTTGAAAAAAGCGAGAGATCAAGTCTGAGACACCCAGTGAGGCCACGAATGCAAGATATCGTAGAAGCATCCAGATATCTTTGCAGTTCCACACAATGCGCCTCTTTCCGACTGTCCACAGTGAGAATAGACGTTTTCATAACCAGCGGATGTCTTTCATTCCTCTCAAACGCCACTTTAATCTCCTCCTCCGTGGCGGCCGGCTTTTCCGGACCTGCTGGTGGCTCGGGAAGTTTCGCATACTCCTCAAAGACCGGAATATAGGTTGATCCTTGACACCTCTTGGCTCCCATTTGTATAATCTCCTGTGCGCTAATGTCCAAAGACACGTAGAGCTCTGATAGCAAGCTAAAGTTGTTGGGAAGATCAGTGTAGACGATGCGCGGCAGGAACGGAAAGGTGTAGCATCTCGGCGACTCGAGAAGATGTCCGTGATCGTGCAGTGTCTGGATCATCTCTCCAGTGACACGTGGCATTTCGCGTGCCGCTTCCGGGATGACGACTTCAATGATATTGGCCTGAGATAAACAAACATATTTTGGCTTGACTACATAGAGCATATAATTAGGCTTGTAGTGCTCTTTCTTTCCTTTTCTTTTTTTTTGCATTTTTTCCCTCTGTACACCGTTAGTTTCTCATTCTATTATCTATCGCCTACTCCTAATATTCGTTTTTAGTTTATTTTTCTGCCTTATACGAAAAAAAGAGACAGCAGCCAAGGTAAAGGGGAAGCGCGTCTACCGGCTCCTAACGTAGGCATTAGCCCGCCCCAAGTGCCTACTCACAAAGAAGAATAATCCTCATGCGTTTACTCGAGTAGATGTCATGGTTACACAACTATTTGTGGCGCCACTACTCTTGATTAACTAGAAATACTTTTTTTCTGATGCTATCCACTAGTATGCCGCAAAAATTTTAAAAGGTTTCGAAACGTCCCAGAGACTTTTTCGAAATCTGTTTGAAAAAAAAAAATTTTTTTCGGCATGCCTGGCGTGCACTAGTTAATGTTACATGAGCTGTATAGCCAGATTTAGTTGCAGCTAAATTTATTTTGCACTGTTCTTTTTTTAAGAATTTCGTGAGCTTTGACTCGATATTACTCTCGTCTCAACAGGTGAGAGCTGTGGTCTAGAACTAAAGGTTGGCACGACAAGGCACAGCTAAAATGAGTGTGACAGTAATCTTTTCAGAACATTTAACGAGAGAGTGAGTGAAAAAATATTGTATTGTTTTTGATGATGGCTTTTGATGAACAATTTTTTGCAAAAGAAAATTTTTCTTCGCTGTGAGACCTGTGGAACATAGGAGCGTCGTAACTGAATTTTGCTCGTGAACGCATATTACGTATTCCCGAGTACGTGAGATGTCGTAAAATGAGTCTTGCCACGATCGGTGTATGCATACTTGTAAACAATATATAGTACTTGGGATACTGTAGATTGTTTACATTTTTCGACATGCGTGAATTGGAAAAATCATGTTATTTTTACATGAACGACCCTCTTTTTATAAAATATACGCGAATACATCATCAACCTCGCTCTACTGCAAAATTCCTGTAAAACAGTGTTGCACTTGCAAGATTAACTCGAATTCTACTGTTTATACTTCTTTTAAACGGAAAATGACGTATCCACGACGAGTTGCAGTTAAAATTTGATTTTTCGCTTCAAAAAGGGCGCACTACACTGTTGAAAATTGAAAAGTGCCGTAGAGCGAGGCTGATGATGCATTCGCCGAGTATATAAGTTTTAAAAAACAAAAAAAAGAACAATTTTAATTGAAAAAATTCGAAACCAAAATTCAAATCCATAAGTGTGCAAACACCGATCGTGCCAAGACCCATTTTACGACATCTCACGTACTCGGGAATACGTAATAATAAATACAGTCTTTGAATGGATTACGGTAACACTCATTTCAACTGTGCGCGGTCGTGTTGAATTTACTTATGGAAGAATTTGAATTTTCTAGACCACAGCTTTAATTAACCAAAAGTTCTAAATCATTACATAAAAGCAAGCCTGCTGTGCAGCGGGTGCGTTCAAATTGATCAAAATGCTTGGGGTTGGAATTTAGTGGTTCGGCGTCGGGACCACCAAAGCACTTATTACTCGACCAGTATGAACTCTCCCCCAAACTCCCATCAGCCCAATTCCCACCCACCTTTTGAATCGCATCGTTCGTCTCCAGACACTCCAACACCTCTCGTTCCGCCTTCACCAGTGCACTCTCGTTGGCTTTGAGCAAATTTAGCACCTCCACCTCGAGATTCTCCATTAATCGCGGCGCAGGAACCGACCACTCGACACCTTCCGGCTTGTCGAGTTGCATAGATTTAAACTCCACCCACAGGTCCCACATCGCATTGTCGTATCGTGCCTCTTTCAACGCGTACGCGTCGTCTTGCCGGTTCCGCAGCTCCAGTGGTATCGGTTGCTCGTAGGCGTCTTTGAGAGATGGAACTTCGCGCTCAAAAGTCGAGGTGATAGTGTGGTTTTGTGGACGAGATGGGACACTGCCACCGAGCTCTTTTTCCAAAAATTGTACTCGCGCTTTGATTGGCTCCGGGGCGACTGAAAAATAAGATGCTTTTTCGTAGTTCTGGCGTGCTTACCTGGATCATGTTTGAGTGCATTTTTAAAACACTCGAGTGCATCATGAAACTGCGCGTTTCGCTCGTACAGCTCTCCCAAGTCGGTCCACGCTGCCGAGTGTGCACAGTTGAGCTCAATGGAGCAGATGAATGCCTGTAACTGAACGAGTGAATCACAGTTGACGCCCAACGTGCAAGAAATGAAGAAATGAAAAAAAAATGCACTAGCCAACTAAATTTCCATTATAGAAAACGCGCTCTAATGCACAAAAAAAGCGCGCGCAGTTCAAATTTCATTCCATAACTCACCTGCAACGCATCCATCGGCTGATTTTGTCTCTGATAGAGGGCGCCAATCGAGCACCACGTGTCCGCATTTTGCTCCGCCTTGTCAATCGACTGACGATAGTTGACAAACGCTTCGTGGGCCTTAAACGTCTGAAGTTTAACATTTAATAGTGTCACGAGAACCTTGTAATTTTTGCTCCATGACCATTGCCCACTCCTTCCCCCACCTGCAACCCCTTTTACTCATTTTTTCTTCCAACTCACACTTGCTTCACTCTCCCCATAGACTCGTCCCAAATAATAGTAGCTTTGTCCGTCCTTTGGGTCGTGCTCTTGTGCAATTATCAAATTCTTCGACGCCTTTTGCAGGTGCTCGCTGCGATCCGTCTCACTCTTGTACGACCTTCGGTACGAGATCCAGCCGAGTTGGCGGTATATCGCTCCCTTTACTTTTCGCATCTGTTCGTACGTGTACTCGTCCATTATGCCGGGTTTTAACCAGTTTTCAATCTGAAAAGTTTTAACCGGCTCGCAATCAGAAACGCTTCAATTACCGTAAAACCTGTAATTGAAGTACATGTACTTCTATTTTTCAAACCCCCTAAATGGGTGTACTTCTAATACAGGTGTACTTCAATTACAGGTTTTACGGTATGTATTTAACAACTCACATCGGCGAGCAGCTTTTGATATTCTGACTCTGCTCGTTCAATCTCATCTGAATTTTCGTGGCTTAGTGCAATGTTGTACCTAATTATGAACTTTGGCATAAATCTGGAATCTTCAAAGTCGGTGACTGCCGTGGTGAAGAGCTGAAAATGAAGAAACTTTGGGAAATGAAGGGAAAAATACTCGAGGGCACGATCAGAAAATTTCAGACCATACAATGTACAATCATTATCGATTTTTTTTAAAAAAATTTTGAAAATCAATATTTTGGTCGGAATTTTTTTGCTGGTTTTCGACATTTTTTGCTATTTCGTGAATAACCCCATAAGAATCATGTGCTTCAGTTATTTTTTTTTCTGAATGTGTTCGCTTCATTCGCTGGTGTGCGATAATTGGTAGAAGCAAGTTAAATTTCCCAATTTAATTTTTTCTCGATTTTTCGAGTGGACCCTCCCTGGATTATATTTTCGTGTCTTGAATTTTTTGAAGACAGTCATTTTTAACTAAATTAGAGAAAAATGTTATCTAACGTTCAAAATACGCACAAAAAACTCCGCTAGAACAGTCTAGTCTATTCAGAAACTTCCCGAGTCTAATTAAGCCGTATTAAAAACAACAACTTTTTTTTTCGAGATCTGCCTGATTTTTTGAAAAAGTTTCAAATGATTTTTAAGCAAAAAATATATTTTTTACAGAAAGTGTGCGAAAGTTTCTTTCAGGTTTAGAATTTTTTGTCTAGCTGAACTTTTCTTATTTTCAGGGCGCAGAAATCTATTCTGCGCTGACAAATTCAGAGAAAGTTTCGAAAAATTGGGAAATATTGACAAAAATTCTTCTTGATATGCTCAAAAAATTTTGGAGCGAAATATCGATTTTTAAAATTTTCAGGAAAAAATCAATATTTGAAAAATCGATATTTTCGTCTGAAATTTTCTGGGAAAGTCCGGGAGTTTTTTTTCAAAAATTATTTGCCAAACTTAAGGCCAATCGGAGCATTATCCATAATAGATTTTTGCGGCCGACAATAAGTAAGTTTAAGAAAACGAAAAAAACTCACATTCAAACACCTCGGATAATCCTCAACCTCCATGTAGCAAACACCTAACCGTACTTTTGCTTCCAGTGCAATTTTCCCCGTTGGAAAGCTGTACAATAGCCTTTGAAACGCTTCTATTGCCAATTTCCACTGTTTAAAATGCAAATAGACGAGTCCAAGACCATAATACATGTTCGGATCCCTGGCGAACAGATCGGGATCATACGCAAGAACATTCTGATAAATTTCCAGCGCTCCCGTCCAATCATTGGCCATCAGCACTACGGTACACTGTTTGGCAAGCCCGTAGAATATCCGCCTTTCGATGGTTTTGAACTTGTGCTGCTTGTAAATATCCTTCATTTCGTTCACGTACCGATCGAGATATTGACGCATTTTTGCCAGAAATCGTTGAGTTTCATAGTTAATTTCAGCTGGATTTGGGGCAAAATACTCGTCAAAGGAGAGGGCGCTGATGTGTCGTATCCGCTCTTGCTCAGCAATCGTTAGTGGTGGAAGTTCCTGCCATTGTTTGAAGTACCCGGGCTGAACAAATGATTAAATTTTAATTATAATTTATTTTGTTATTGTTGTTTGATTCTCTATTTACTAACCTTTCTCTCTTCAGGAACTGGTGGCGTTTCGTCCATCGGTGGCGTTAAGAGCGTGATACTGTTCATACACGCAGCCCTCAAAATAAAATAATAAAATAAATTCTGTAGATCAAATAGGGCACGACGGGTCAAGGCGCATGATAAAAACAAAAAAAAGGAACAAAAAAATAGAAAAGATCGATGAAAAGGGACCATAAGAGAGGCGTTAACGCGCTGTATTCAAATGAAAAGAAAGGGGTAAACAAGGCGCAGCAGCGTAAGTACGGAGTGTCGTTTGCGTTGGAGCTCGCTTTTGTGCACAAATGTGAACGCTCGAGCTGCGCAGGAGAGCAGTCGAAGGGAGAAAATTGCAAATTTACTAGAATTTCAGACGGTATTTCGCAATATCACATACGTACATATCTAAAATTTTCTTTCAAAGGATCTTTACAACTTTCATACAAAATTAAAACATTTTATTCACATCTAAAAGTAATGGTCAAAGCGATCGAGATCATACATGAAAAGTTGGAGAGAAACAAAAAAAGTTGTATGGAAAAATGAATTTTAAACCGGAAAGTCACGCTTTGAATAAAGCAAGTTTAAGAAAAGAAAAGGAAAAAAGAATCACAACCAGGTTGATTTTACAATAAACAAGTTTTGGATGAGCAAGCTACACAATTTTGATGGAAATAAGTGAGATGGGTTGGGGCAAAACAAGACAAAAAAAAGGCAAGTTGTGGTTTTGGGTGTGTTGCAAACAAAGTGAAATTATTTTGAGAGTTCAATCAAGTTCAATCAATCACCAGTTCGAATCACCATTCGAGGAGAAAAACTCGAGAAGATTATGACAACGTGTAGAGTAGCTTGGCTTGTGATGGATCACATTGTAATCAGAAGAATGCGAGTGACCGGCTCGGCGAGCTTTGATTCGCTCGTTTGTGGTTACTCCTTGTGAAATCTGAAAATGGAGAAGATTGTGGCTTTTCAAATAGTTTGATGGGGTGCGGCTTGAAAAAACCACAAAAATTATCATGTGCTTACGAGCGAAATTCAAGTACGATGCTCCGCTGCTATAGACCAGCCGAAAATCGGAGCATCGTAACTGTATTTCGAAGGTAAGTGCATTAGAGCGCACGCTTCTCTTTTCGCCAAAAACTGTGTGAAGGCTATTCCACTTTTCGGTTCAACTTCCTGTAGACTGTTGTTAGAACACCAGTATACAGTGAAACTTCATTTTAACTGCGTGTAGACTTTCTACTACCTCATTTTTTGCAAATTTACCATAAACCAACTCACTTGATTCATCTGAACGCAGAATAGACCACACAGCATGAAGGCGTGCATTCCGGACAGGATGATGGTAATCATTAGGAAGGCGTCCTTTTCCAGAAATTTTTCTGCAAAAAAATCCGTTTTGCTATTATTGAGGCGTAAAATCTATCTGACTTTTTCTGACATTAAACCCCACGGGGTGCTGTTGAGTGTTTTTTTTTCAAACGCTTATTTTTGGCGCCGCCGCCACGCGCTGCGTATGCGTCGCGTGAAAACTCTGCGTCTCACCGATTACACGCTCTCTGTCTGAAAATTTTATTTTTTTAAAAATGTGAATTCGCATTGCATTATTTGGCACACTGCCAAGATTTTTCCAATAGGCCAAACTTTCGCGCAGGCAGTCGCCAGCACTCTTTTCACTATGGAGATGCAGAGAATGCAATAGGGCGCGTTAGCCTCACTCCCAGGCTTTCTCGGAAATTTCCGAAAAGTCGGAATTCCGTCGGAATTCCGATGTCGGAAATTTCCGATTCCGGTTCCGAGGCAGTTTCACTTCCGAAAAAATTTCCGATTCCGTTCCGAGACAAAATGATTTCCGAAGATATTTCCGTTTCCGTCGGAAATAATATTTTTCCGACGTCGGAAAAAAAATGTTTTTATGTCGAAATTTGGTACGAAAAATCGTTTTTTTTTTTGGAAAAAATTCGACCATGTCCGTGACACAAATTTCCTATTTAAAACGGCTCCGCGACATCTCGAAACCGCGACATCTAAACCGGACGTCTCGAAACCAGACATCTCGAAACCGGACATCTGGTAACCGCCTCGGCAGAAACACTGAACAGTCTAACGAGAGTTGTCAGACTGTTTGGCGTAAGGCAGACAAAAGTCTATTCGATTATCAAACTCTTTTGCAACATCTGTCTTTAGAATGTTGTTTTAGGAACAGCTGCTTTCAGACTGTTTAGTGGAATACAACTGTTATTGTAAAAAGAGTTTGCAAAAGCAAAAAAGCAGAGATTGCGCCGAAAAAAGCAAAAAAGCAGAGATTGCGCCAAACAGTCTAACAACTCTCGTTAGACTGTTTGGTGTTTTTGCCGAGGCGTTAGCAGTGGGGAGGGAGGTTGAAAGAAAGGTAGGAAGTAAACAATTTTTTTTCATAATTTAATGACTATTCAACAAATAATCAAAAAGTGCAAGATTTAAGCGTCATTTCTTTGGAGGCCACCAAAAAATGTTTTTTTTAAGCCTCGGAGGCGCAAAAAATGCCTCTATTTGAACAAAACCGGGATATGCTCTGAATTGACCAAAAATCTCAAATTTTCAACAAAAACGTTGGAAAATTATTGTCGGCCCGGCAAAACGGTCAAACGCGCTCCACTGAACTCGACGCCATGCGATTTTCATGTTGGTTTCCAAATTATTTCATTTCACGTTAAATTTATACGTGAAATGAAATAATTTGGTGACGAAAATGAAAATCGCATAGCGTTGAGTTCAGCGGAGCGCGTTTGATCATTTTGGCGGATCGACTATACCATTTTTTTTTTTAATTTTCAAATGTTTCAAGGACAAATACAATTTTTTTTCTCAAAAAAAATTTTGTTCAAGAAAATAATACCAAAAAAAATGTGTATTTCTGCGAGTTAAATGGAAATTTCTCAAAATTTCGTTGAAAATTAAAGATTTTTTGTCAATTCAGAGCATATCCCGGCTAAGTTTTTGTTCAAGCACAGGCATTTTTTTGCGCATCAGCGGCTTAAAAAAACGTTTTTTCACGTGCATGAACAAAACAAAATGTTCTTTGGGGATAATTACAGAATAGCCACCCATATATTTCAAAATAGGTACCCATTTGACTCGCTATAGTATAGCCACCCACAGTCGGCGCCGCGTGGGTGGCTATTCTATAGCCCGTTGGTGTGGGTACTTATATTGAAGTGCAAGGGTGGCTATTCTGAAAGATTCCCTAGGAAACCAGTATAGCCACCCATTACCACTGAGTGGTTGGCTTAACTGTAATAATATATTCCAGTAAAACCACCCATATATGTGAAAATAGCCACCCACAGAAAATCGCAAAAATCCCATTTTTCAGTTATGTGGGTGGCTATACTATAGCGTGGGTACCTATATTGTAGTGGGTGGCTATACTGGAATTTTCCCGTTTTTTGTTTCATCCAAAAAAATAAAACAAACGACCGAAGAATCATTTTTTTGGTCCCACCTCTGCTCCCGATGCAAGGTGCAGTTTGCGTACTGTAAACTACTTTTGGTGGCCGCCAAAGAATTGACGCTCAAATCTTGCACTTTTTGATTTTTTGTTGAATAGTCATTAAATTATGAAAAAAAAATTTTTACTTCCTACGTAACTCTCTTTCAATCCCCCTCCCCACTGCTAACGCGGTTTCGAGATGTCGCGGAGCCTTTAAAATACGAGTCTACGTATCTTTCCTCAATTTTTTTTAACTTTTTGTGGATAATTTAAGATTTTATAGGTCTATTCAGGTTCATTTCCGATTTTTCCGACGGAAATCGGAACGAGAATTTGAAATTTCGGAATTCCGACGGAAATTCGGAAATGAAAATGAAAAATTCGGAATTCCGTCGGAACATCGGAAGAGAAAATTACAAAATCGGAAATTTCCGACGGAACTCGGAAGAGGAATTTTCATTTCCGAGAAAGCCTGCTCACTCCATAAACTCTCGCTAGACTGTCCCGTATCGCGGGTATCTAGTTTCACGTAAAATTGGCATATTTTGCCCGATTTCTGAATTAAAAAACTCGGCCACCCAACATTATCAACAACTTTTATTACCTAATCCCTTATCCTCCACTTGCACAATAGCATAGTGGCTCGTGGCGAGACAATAAATCGAAGATGACATGAAAACAGAAACCACAAACATGACAAACTCCCTCATGTTCCGCCGAGTTATACAGCTATTGAGCCAGGGGCAGTGGTGGTCAAAGTTGTTGACACAGCTAAAAAAAAAAGAGGAGATCAACGGTTCAAAATTCATTTCGACTCGACTCACTATCCACAAACAGCACAATGCTTAGTGTGCTCCATTTTTCGAATAAAACACGTAAAGCAATATTTTTGCTGGTGCTGGATTCCTGCTTCCGCCTCGTTCACATACAATTGATGACAGTTTTTGGCGGCTTTCACTACCCCTGGATCCAGAGTTCCGATACTGAAAATTTGAAGGAGTTTTTGCGAGCCAAATATTCTAAATTGCGACGTTTCGAGAATTTTTCTGCATTTTGTGGTCGTGGTGTTTGCACACAATCGTTTTATTTTTAAGCTTTTAAAAATGATAGTGTGCAAACACCGCGACGACAAAATGCAGAAAAATTTTCGAAACGTCCTAGAGCCAGAAAAACATACCGGAAAAGTGTTAAGATGAGAGCAAGAACGGAGAGGACAAAGAGCATTTGTGCCCACCATGGCACGTACCAGTGTGCATACGCCGACCTGGAAAAATTTATGGTCCCTGTGTGAAGCTAACGATAAAAATCTACAGATCTATATTCATACATCATATGGCACCATCTTACGCGCGTACAAACCCGTCTAGTTTACTCAAAAAGATATTCATCTAACCTTAAACGGCACCTGTTCTCATCTAATTCTTACATTGAGACTCGCTTAAAACCAAAAAAAGATAAAATCTTCTAGATTCACTTACCAAGAAAACGTCATGAGGATAACCTCGACAATAGTCACACCATATGGAAGAAGCTTGTAAGTCGGGTCATGATAGTCGAATCGAATGAGTACCATAAGGAAAATACACGAGATCAGAGTGGAGAATGTGGCAACAATCAGTGGCAAGTATTTGAAGAGTAGGTAGGTGATGAAGAATCCAATCATGGGCACCAGGAAGAAAAAGTATGTGCTGACAGGTGGAACGAATGAGTTTCGGAAGCAGTTCGATCGGCTGATTCTTTGACGGCGGGCAGCTTCTTCCATCATGTCCAAAATTTGGGGGCTTTTGATGGTTCGAGCCACGTCCAGAGGTGTTTCTGATTGCTTGTTTCGGATGTTCACATCGGCGTTTCCGTCTAGGAGTTCGCTGGAATGAAGATTATTGATTTTTGAGGAACAAATGTTTCTAGCATGAATTTTAATCAATGGTAATCCAGGAAAGTTGACTGACTTCTAATTTCAGCACCGAATTCCTTTGAATTTAAATTCAGTTTTTGAGGTATTTAGTAATTTATCGCAGACCAAAAATTTTGCCAAATAAGATTGATTTAGGTTATTTACGTTACAAAAACACAAATTAACCTAAATATTTCTGAAGAAAAAAAATTGTTTGGCTGAATTTTTGGCTCTGGGACGTTTCGAAACTTTTTTGCATTTTTGCGTCTCGATTTTTGTCAATTGACACCAAAACGCACGCACATTTGGTTTTTATTTTTTTCTTTTATCAATTATTTTGATTTTTATGGAAATTTAAATACACTATAGTCGGCGATTTTTCGCTTCAAAAAAGGCGCACCACACTGTTGAAAATAGAAAAGTGCCGTAGAGCGAGGCTGATGATGCATTCGCCGACTATATAGTACGCCGCAAAAATGCGCAAAAGTTTCGAAACGTCCCAGTTTCGAAATGGCAGCGTTCGAAACGTACCAGAACCGAATTTTTATGGGGTTATTCATGAAATAGCAAAAAAAAAGCTAAAACCAGAAAAATTCAGCAAAAATTCAGAGAATGCTCCGATTGGCCTGAAAATTCAAGAAATAAAGGCAAAAATACTCCCTGGCATTCACAGAAAATTTCAAGCCAAAATGACGATTTTAAAAATTATCGATTTTTTTTCTGAAAATTTTTAAAATCGATATTTTGGTCTGAAGTTTTCTGGGAATGTCCAGGAGTATTTTTGCCATTATTTGCCAAGGTCGGAGGATTCTCCGAATTTTTTGCTATTTCGTGAATATAGATTTTTCCGAAATTCCAGGTCAAAGGGTCCGAATTTTGCTTTTTTTTTTTTAATAAATAGTTTTGTAAACATGATTAAAATAAATATTTTAAGCGCCGGACCGCCCGGAAAAGGGGAAAAATTCTTGCCAAATAGTTTCTGCGCCCCGAAAATAAAAATACCCACATCACAGCCGACAAATTTCGATCTTGAGCCGCCAAATGCAACGCAGTGTTTCCGCTGAAATGCTCTTTCAGTCCCAAATCTGCTCCAGCTCGCACAATCAGCCGTAGTGGGAACATTGTGTAGCTTCGCTTTGCGCACATCATTGCTGGTGTTAATCCTGCAATTACTTTATTTTATTTCAACTGTATTTCAAAGCTCTTACCGCTATTATCGCTGATATCCTTGGCATAATCAAACTTGAGCAAGAAATAGGCGACCAACGGGACATGATTACCCTGGATTGCCAAGTGAATCGGTGTGTAGCCTTGAACGTCGCGGACATTACAAACTCCTCCTGCCTGAATTATTGACTTTTTGACAAAAATATGTATCGATCTCACCTTAACAAGATAAGCACACATTGCTACCAGTCCAGTTCTAGCCGCCCAGTGAACGGGGGAAGATTGCAAAACTCCGCCGACCAGATTTGGGTCCGCGTTGTATGAAATTAGTCTGAAAATGCGTTATTATGGCAATTAAAAATTATAAAAATAAAAATAAAAACTCACAATCGTGCAACCTCCAATCTATTATTGATTGCTGCCCAGTGAAGCAGGGAGCAGCCATCCTGAATCAAAAATTTATTTTTTTGAAAAACCATTTTTTTTTCCGTTTTATTTTGTTTGTTGTTGTTGTATTTATTTAAAAAAAAACACGAGAAAATTAGGGCAAAAAATTAGGAGAGTCGCTGTAAAATTGAAAAAAAAAAGAAGATTTCACGTCTAATAGGGCCCAATTAGACTTCGAACTGTTTCGAAACGGTGCTTTTTAAGGAATTAAACGAAAATTCCACCTAATTAGACTGAAAATGTTTCCAATAAAACCAAACCAAAAACCCACGTCATCAGTAGCATTTGGCGATAATCCCTGCTTGAGTGCAATCTCCACTTGCTCTAAATAGCCATGTTGTGTGGCGCTGATCACTGCGTGCAGATTAAAACTGTCGACGACGACGGCGGCAGGAGCAGGCGCCGGCGGCTTCATGATCGAATGTGTCAGCACTTCAGTCGTGTCACCATCCATTCGTAACTAACCAAGTCTAAACTAGCCAAGATTACCACACTTATTTACTACGTCAAAAATTGCGTATGAAGGAAGAAAAGACGCAAAAAAAAGGAAGAAAGAAAAGTGACGAGCCTAAAGTCAATATTGCAAAAAATCAAGTTTTTTTTCCTTTCGTTCGTCTGTTGGAGTGAGTTAGATGTTTGGGTTGATTTGGAGAAAGAGCACAAAAATGAGAAAAAGAAGGTGGGCAAAGAGGAGAGGAGGAGCAAATAAGAGGGGATAGGGTGCGGGAAGTGCGACGAGCGCGGCTAAAAGTGTGCAAGTGCGCTCCACTGGACACTGCTTACTAAGCGACGAATCGTCTGTTGACGGAGCATACGCATCGCTCATTCTCATTCTCAATCTCATTTTCATCCTCATCTTCCTCTTCCTCTTCCTCTTTATTCCAATTCACATTCTCACATTCGATGTAAAATTGCCAAAGCTATTGTAAATTTTAAATTCTCTAGCCGTCAAAATGAGTTGAGTTGAGATGAAATGAAGAATCAACGGGAAAGCAACAAAATGAAAAGAGAGAAGTTAGACAGTTAGACAGTTGAAAAAAGTCATCGTTAGAGCGCGAAGTCAGTTTCTACGCCACTATTGTGAAAACAAAAAAATAGCAACGCGGTGTTTGCGTACTTTTGAAATTCAAACGGCAATGAAAGAAATAGCATAGGAAATGAAGAGATTTGTTCCCATTTTCGTTTGAATTTCAAAAGTACGCAAATACTGCGTTGCAATTTTTTGTTTTCACAATAAATTGCACAAAAACTGAAAACAACATTTTTGCAGCTGCCTGCCTACTCTTCCCTGGTCTTTGAATAATTATGTTAAAAGCCTGAACATTTTGGACAGATGGTCCTTGCATGGCCAAAGACACAAAATAAGGAACAGAAGGCTGCGCTCATGTGGTCAGGTAAACAAATCAGGCTCATTGGTTTCGGTTACTGAATTTTAATAGTTTAAATTAAATACATGTTGGAAAGAATGTGGGGAAATGGGAAAAAATTGGCCAAAAATTAAAAAAAAAACTTAGCGCGCGAAAATAAAAATTTTGAAAAGGAAACAATTATTTTTAAAAATTGAGATAGAGAAGTTAGGCAGTTAGACAAGACGAGGCATTTGAAAACGGGAAGATACGCAGACGATAAAACACATCGCGCATGCCTCGCGTCATCGATAAAGCGCGAAAACAACAATAAAGCATTTTTCTATCAAATAAAATTTTATTTGAGCTCAGAAACCTAGATTTTCAGAACATGTTTTTCAAACCAAACTTAACTGACTAATGTCAGAATAAAGCAAAAGGAAAAAAAAACTCCGCAGTTTTTTGTTGTTTTGCTTGTTTTCCGGCCGTTTCTTCCCACTCGACTATTTTTGACGCTCTACTATGCACATTTTTTGTTTTTAGTAAGAAAAAAGACTGAAAATCAAGGCAGGGAAAAGTTGCGAAATTTTATGCAACACTGTTTTTATTTGCTGACACTATTAAGGGTAATCGGAAACATTTTTTTTGGTCAAGTACAGAACATTGTAAAAGAGAAAAAAGTGTGCAACAAAGTGGTCACATTTCGGAAAGAATGAGTGGAAAAGAATGGGTTCAGTAGATAGATGAAAGAGGAAAAAAGCAAATTGCATGCACGCTTTTTCGCCGATTCTTATGTTAGCGTTCCGGACAGAGAAGAGAAGAAAAGAGCAGAATTGGACTGAACTGAACTGGACTGAATGGCTGAAAATAAATAAAACAGAAAGTGAAAGAAAGACACCTTGCCATGTTTCTCTCTCTCTCTCTCTCTTGGTTGCCCAACCTGCCGAAATGGTAGGAAAGATGAAAACGAAATCGAAAATCGAAAAAAAAGTTGAATCGGTTGGGTGGTTGGCAGGACGGGAAAGAGAGAAAAGGAGAATGGAAGTGGCAGAAAGTGTGTTACTGCGCACTTTTCCTTGTTTTCTGACACTGATTCTTATCTCACTATTAACAACACACACTGTTTTCGGTTTTGGTTTCGTTTTTTTTTCCTTCTTTTTCTATGTCATGGCTTCGAGAAATGCGGGGTGCTAGCCACTAACCCTCATATCTCTCTGGTGTACCAATTTATGCGAATTCACGTATTTCGTAACGAATTTTTCAGGTGTCACGCGACGCGACGCGACCGCAGCGCGTCGGCGTCGGCGGCAAAAATAAGTATTTCAAAGAAAGGCACCTCTTGCGAGCGTCCTACCTGTAATTTGCTCGTAAATGACACGTCGAAACCTAGCAGTGGCTAAACTGTAAGGATAAGCTGTTTCAACAAAAAGCCAATGGTGCATTGGGGCGCGTTTGTGCACACGTAGTGCGTCTCGCTGTACAGACCGTGGGGAAAGTGTGAAAATTTGAGAAAAGGAAAGAAGTGAAAGTTTAACCAAGTTGCAAAGTGAAAGAAACTGAAATAGACTGCTAATTGTTGCAAACCGAAAAAAAAAGTTAAACATGAAGGTTTAGATTTTGCCAGGCTTATTAAATGGTTGCTTCAAATGGTTTTCGAATGAGGAACCCAAATAAATACGATTTCAGGAACAATTTCAACATGTTTTTCTGATTTGTTATTATTTCCCATTTAGGTACGTTCTGTTCTAGCCGCTTTCCGCTACAAAGATCCAGGAACTCGAGAGACGAAACAATTACAGTGGAGTACAGTGTAGCCGAATTAAAACGCTCACACATACAGACGTTGGTTCATTAGTACCACAGCCACACGCATTATCACTTTCTTGTCTGCAGTATTTCATTTTTTATCAAAAGTTTTTTCTTCCTCTATTTGAAATTCTTTAAAGTTTAACTTTTTTAAAGTCAATAAACGTTATTCATGTCATTCCAGAATATGGGTTTATCACGAACGGAAGTCATCTCGGCGATGTTATCCATTGATAACACTGAGGAAAATAATTACAAGTAATTACATATAATTATATATTAATTGTTTAAATTTATCTCCCAATTTTCCCATTTTTCCAAGTTTGCAGATCAGAAGGACCACATGTTAAAAACGTGTCAGGCCCGAAACGAGTTTATGGAGGGTACGTCGTTGCTCAAGCTTATAAAGCTGTGAAGGAGTACGCGAGGAAAATTAAAGATGAGAATCCAATTTTTAGTATGCACTATAACTTCCTCTCATCAGGTATGTATGTGGAATGAAGATTTTTTTAATTCGATTTTTTTTTTTATTTAAGGAGATGTTGACAAATTCATAAATGTAAAAGTGAATAAAATGGGAAATATTTATGCAGTGGATCTCATCCAGGATGGCAAGACTATAGGACTGGCTCATGTTAAAGTAAGTTTTGAAACTTTTTGTCAGAGGAATTGAGGATTATTGAAGTTTATTTTCTCTTTTTAAAGAGTTTCCCGGTAGTCACAACTAGGGCTTGATTCCAGGATAAAACTTTATGAACGAATCTCCAAACAATGACCTAATACGGTGGTATATGTACTCCCCATACTGTCCACCTCCATACTCTAGTCCATACCGTCCACATCCATACTGCACCTTCCCAACCGCACCAAACCTCACAACTTCAGACAGACCACAAGCTGATGGAATCTCCATCCTACCCATCAGACGTTCCTCCCCTCCTATCAATTCCAGACTTGTCAACATATATTTCCCTTATCCCAGCGGAAAAAGAAAGAAATCATTTGCAACTCATAAAAGATCGTCTGATTTATGAATTACGACCGGTGAATATGACATCCAATGCTCCTGGAGAGCATCGAATTGATTACTATGCCAGATTGGCTCCAGAAAGTATTGGTTAGTAAAGACCACCCTGACTTTAACCAACTTTTCGTTTTCAGCTCATTTGAAAGAAGACAGTGGCCTGGGTGCAGTAGTCGGTCTTTCTGATTTTTTCGTGATGCAGTCAGCTACTAATGTTCATAAAGAATCGGGGTATCGAATAGCTCTGGCAAGTTCGATGCATCATAGAATACAGTTTCATCAGGAGCATGTCGAGGTTACTGGTCATTTTAAAATAAATAAATAATAAAAAATAACCAAATAAAACAATTTTCAGGCATCTCAATGGTTTTTAGTTGAATCTCGAACGGAAATCGCCAACTTGAACAAGTCGAAAATCCACGGAGCAATTTTTGATAGCAATAAGAATTGCATAGTTTCATTCGTTCAAGAAGCGTATATGGTTTCTGAAAAATTGGATTCAAAAATTTAATTGTACAATCTTAAAAAGGCCGTTTATTATAAATCTAAATTCATTGATTCGGATATTTTGGAACTTCTTGTTTTTTTTGAGTGCAAAGTTAGTACAAAGTTTTGCAATAGTTTGTATAGCTTGTAGTCAACTGTGTTTACCGCAATTTCTACATCAAAACAAAGCGTAATTAATTACTTTGTAGCCCTGGAACGTCTGTGACGACTGATGAAATAATGCAGATAATTTTAGTCATTTTCTTTTTTTGCATATCGGCGTTTTTTCATTGTGTTTATTTTTTTTTCAATGTTTTTTTAAACATATTTCTCTTGTCGCAAGCGACAGCTGTGGTCTAGAAAATGAACGTGAGTAAATTCTGCACGAACGGACACAGCTGAAATAAGTGAAACCGTAATCCAGTAAAAAAAATTTACGATAATTATTTTATTTCTGTTTTTGGGGTTCTGGTTACAAATGTTTTTCTTTTTCTCGTTAAATGTTTTAAATTGATTACGGCCACTCTCATTTCAGCTGTGTCTGTCCGATCGTGGTGAATTTGGCGGTTTCTAGGCCACAGTTCTCACCAGATCAATATTCCCGAGTTAATGAACCTGTGGTTAAATACAGACAGTAAATAAAAAATTGAAAACGGAAACATGGGAAAAACAACTAAATAATCTTTAGCCTGCACAAATTAGTGCCGCCTGGTTAAAAAAAGTAGAGTTAATGAGTGAATTTGATTAGAAATATGTAATCATTGCGATTTGAAAAAGTTGATCGGTAATTTGATTCTGATCTTTGCTTGTTTTGTGATTGTTGGTAAAAAAAATGCACAATAAACAATTTTCATAAAAACTCATTTTTCATAAAAGTCATCCCTCATCAGTGAAGCTATTTTCCCTAAATTCTTGACTTTTTGTTCGAAAACTTCAAAAAAAATAAACCAAAATCAGTGCAAAATTCAGCTAGATGTGTCAAAAAGATGTTCTCCAAATTTTAGGTAAAAAATTTTATTTCGAACTTGAGAAGCTTATTGAGCTTTTTTCTTTATTTCTTTGTTTTTTCTCTAATTTCTTTATTTTCTAAAAATGTTATTCTAAAAGCCGAGAAAATAGGTTCGAAACGACTACAATGAAGTACAATGTAGCCAAGTACACACACTCACACACACACAGCCGTAGGTTAGTTAGTTCTCTAGCCACAAATATTATCATATGATTGATTGTTACAAACATTTCCATTATGTTTTTTTATTTTTATTTTTATCATTATGCACTTTCCCCGAAAAATTAGTGAATTGACAATAAAACAAAGAATTTTAATCTGAACCTGAACAAATCAATAAATGTTATCACTGACCATCAATTCATAGAATTTCATTTCTTCTTTCAGAAAATGGTTTCATCTCGAACCAAAGTCATATATTCGATGTTATCAATTGATAACATTGAGAAAAATATTTACAGGTAATTTTTAAAAAGTAAAAAAAATACATTTTTATTTAAGGGGGGTTTCACGGGTAGGAGAAAATGAAAAAAAAAATGCATTTTTCTTCTTTTTTTTTTGCTAATTGACCCCATAACAAAGTTTGTAAGTTTTCAGATCAGAAGGACCACATGTTGGAAACATTCCAGGCCCAAAGCGAGTTTTTGGAGGATACGTCGTTGCTCAAGCGTATAAAGCTGTAAAGGAGTACACGAAAAAGATTCAAGATGAAAATCCAATTTTCAGTATGCATTATAATTTTCTTTCATCAGGTAATAAGTCAAAATCAGTTTTTTCACCCATTGTCGGCCCGACAATATGGTCAAACGCGCTCCGCTGAACTCAACGCTATGCGATTTTCATTTTTTCAACGTGAAATGAAATAATTTGGAGACCAAAATGAAAATCGCATAGCGTTGAGTTCAGCGGAGCGCGTTTGACCATTTTGGCGGGCCGACGATAAACACCTATCCCAAATTTTTAAAAATGTATTTAAGGAGAGATGGACAAATCGGTAAATTCAAAAGTCAACAAACTGGGTAATATCTACGCAGTGGACGTTTTCCAGGATAAGAAAAGTATTGGACTGGCTCATGTTAAAGTAAGATTTGTCAAGCGCTCAACATCCGCAATGTATATCTTAATTTCAGACCAACCCAAAGTTACTGGAACCTCCCCTTTACCCTACAGACCTCCCTGCTCTTCTATCTCTTCCAGACTTGTCAACACTCATTTCCCTCATCCCCACAGAATCAGAAAAAAACCGTATGATCCATCTGCGGGATCATCTTATTTACGAGTTAAGACCCGTGCATATGAAACAAAATGCTCCTGGAGAGCACCGAGCGGCATTCTATGCTAGGTTGTCGCCTGAAAGTGTTGGTTAGTGATTCCAAAACGTCGTCTTTATCCAATTACTTTTTCCAGCTCATCTGGTAGAGAACAGTGGTATGGCTGCCGTTGTTGCACTTTCCGATTTTTTTGTAATGCTTTCTGCAATGAATATTCTAGAAGGAACCGGACATAAAGTGACTACGGCAAGCTCAATGCATCATAAAATAAACTTTCATCAAGAAAATGTTGAGGTTACTGTACTGCAACACGGGCGCGGCAATTAAAAAAAAGTAATTCAGGTGGCTCAATGGTTTCTTGTGGAATCTCGCACGGAAGTCATAAATTTGAACAAGTCAAAAATCCACGGAGCAATTTTTGATAGCAATAAGAATTGCGTTATTTCATTCATTCAAGAGGCTTACATGGTTCCGAAAAAATTAGAATCCAAAATTTAATTTAATATTTAAATTTTAATTAATTTCCATGTGTATCGTGTCGGTTAAATAAAACGGATATATATATGTTTTACTTCCAATTTATATTGTGCACAAGCATATCCTATGTATAACTTTCCCCAGAGTTTGAAAAAGCCATCTGATAAATAATATTAGTGAGAAATTCAGCGTTGAAAATAAGATTTTGTGAAAAATTATTTGCATAACTTTTGTCGGTTTATACAGGGTGGCCGATAAGTATAGGACGCTCGCTTTCAGCGTTCCCTGGCACGGTGCCAAGGGATATTTTCGAAAAATTTCGAAACTTTTCGAAAGTCCAGAGACTATATAAGTAAGCTTCTCAGTCATTTGTTCTCACTTCTCCATATCGCCGAGCTATGAAAAGTTCTCCTCATCGTCCTTCCATTGAACTCTTGTTCAAGAGAGGCCTCGGAAGTGCTGAGATCGCTCGACGCCTTCAAATTTCGTCTTCGACGGTTCGAATTCTTCGACGGCACTTTGCTGGTGGTCCATTTATCCTTCAACAAGACTGGGCACCGTCCCATGGCTCGAGATCGACATTGGCCGTCTTGGAGGCGCATTTCCCTGGATTCCTGGACAAGAACTTGTGGCCTGCTTCCAGCCCGGATCTCAATCCGATGGATTTCAGCGTTTGGGGCATGTTGGAAGGGAAGATCGCGGGAAAAGTTTTTGCTACTGTCGATGACTTGAAGGCCGCTCTCGAGGTAGCATGGGCTTCGATCGACGACGGATACCTGCGGCGCACTGTCAATTCGGTGAAGAAACGTTTGAGAGCCTGTGTCAAAGCTCGTGGATCCAACTTCGAAATTCTCTTGTAAAATCAAATTTTCTGCTTATTTTTTGTTGTTTAATAAAGGTTGTTCTCGAAAAATCCTCAAATTGAAAAAATGGGAGCACTTTCAAAACGTCCTATACTTATCGGCCACCCTGTATATAGGGACCGCAAAGAATTTGAAAAACCTCAAAATCTCTGGAAACCGTTGGTTTTATCGTGTTCTACGCCTCAAAATTAGTACATTCCCAAATTTTCTCGTCTAAATTCCCGCTAGTTCTCGAGTTTCAGACGTTTAAACTCGCGATTTCGAAGTACTGATTTTCTCTTGGCTGTGGGGGTGGAGCTTGTTTGCGGCCGCGCGGCGCGCTAATGTAATGGGGTTATTCAGGGTCGGAAAAAATAGTTTTTTTCCTTTTTTTTCCTTATTCAAATGACGGAAAAAAAAAGAAAAAAATCCGTGGCCGCGAGAGTTTTTTTCCGTTGCTTTTCTAGGCCATCGCAAGAGTTTTTTAGGCCCTCCGCTGTGAGAAAAAAATTTTTCAAAAATTATTCGCCCGTAAATCGATATTTCGCAGGTCTCACAGCGGAGGGCCTAAAAAACTTTTGCGATGGCCTAGAAAAGCAACGGAAAAAAACTCTCGCGGCCACGGATTTTTTCTTTTTTTTTCCGTCATTTGAATAAGGAAAAAAACTATTTTTTTCCGACCCTGAATAACCCCATAAGCAAGAGGTGAGTAAATGCGCTCCATTGAATGGCGCGAATTTGAAATCTCCCACTGTCGTGCACCGTTATTTTTCTCTCTGCGCATCGATTTCTTTCCATTCCCCCTCGTACATGAATTATTTATTTTTTTATTCAATTAATTTTTTTTGTCGTACACGCTTTGAATATGCGTTTCAAAAATGTGTAAGTTGTTGTTGTTGTAAGAATTTATCGATGCACGTAAAGTTCAGCGGCAAAGCAGCGCTCCGGAAGCATGTGTCACACTTCAAATTGGCGACCAGAGGGAGCTGGGTGGCACGGTGTCCAGGATTTGAAATGTGGGCGGAGCCGAGCATACGCGCCCCACTGGATTTTTTCGCGCGAAATTCAAATTTTGAGGCATTTTTTATGTTTTTCGGGAAAAAAAGCATAAATTCTTAATTTTTTCCCACATGTGCTCCAACGGAATTATAGCTGAGGTCTTTAGAAATTTTTTAAGCCTAAGAACGTCGAATTTGGTTCAGCCACCATTTCGAAATATTCGTTTTGAGTTTTTTGGTGTTTTTGCAGGATAAATCTTTACGAAAAGCGAAGTTTGGGCAATTTTATGGTATTAAAAGATACAATACATACGTTTTACAAAGAAAAACAGGTTTTACTGAAAGAAAAACAATAAAATCAATAAAAAAAATTCGAGAGTCGAAAAATGCGCAAGCACCGAAAGTGCGCCATGGAAGTTTGCTGACGCGCCAGCAAATTAGGCTCCGCCCACATTTCAAATCCTGGACACCGTGGGTGGGGGGATTTTTTGTGATTAAAAGTCTAAAAAGATAAGAAAAGGTTACCGGGAGCGAAGTAAACACTCAATAGGAGCAAAGCAAGCTTCCGCCAGGTCAGAAATTAAAATTGTTTATTGTCGGCCCACGGCGTGTTGGACGGAATGTTGGAAAACAAAATTTAAACTGCGCGGGCTTTTTTCTCGAAAAAAATTATCCCCTAAGCGTGGTCGCATTTAGCTGCGCAGCGTTTTTCTGCGTTAAACTGATACGAAGAGGAACGAAAACTGATACGCAGACAAGCAGAGCGCGAGGATACTGTTGTTTTTGTAGCAAACTCTCGCCGGAGACACACAGACACTCAGCGGAGCGCGTTGCCAATAACGTTCCGGGCAATATATAAATAACAAACTATTATACACGTAGAAGAAACGATATGATGGAAGATTTAGAAAAACAAACGAAAGAAGTTAGAAAGAGATGTTAAGAAAATCTATGTAGAAAAAATTAGAAGTTATGAAAATGGAGTAGAAGAAAATTATCTAGGCTGAGATTCTGTAGCCTGTTCTTAAAATCAGTAGAAGAAAATTTGACCGGGAACGTTTTCATAGTTTCCCGTGGTTTTTTCTCTCAAATATGCAAAATTGAGGAAAAAAGACAAAAAACTACAATAGTCGGAGGTTTTTTGACGAAAACAACTAGTCGTGTCGAGACCGGCCGATGAAATAATTCGATGCGCCGTTAAATTTCAACCAAATTCCCATTGAAACTCAAAGGCACATTGCATTTTTTTACTGCCGCGTCTCGACGCGATGGGTTTTTTCATGGAAAACTACTTTCATAGGGAAAAAACCACGAAAACCGACTCCTTTCCTGCGCTGAATAGGTCCATTAAAGTTTTCAAAATTTAAATGTATTATCTGTTCACGAATTGAATCCACTTAAGACGCTCCGATGTTTCGCAGCTTTTCACTGCCGTCTCGCAGCGAATACTGCAGAAAAGTTAAAAAATGCGGAACATCGGAGCGTCGTAAATAAATTTTTATCGTGAACAGAATGAAATAGGAAAAAAACATTGTTTTTCCATGTGATTAAACACACAATGTGTTAAGAAACAATATGGACAATGATACCGTTGATATGCATGTTTTATCACCTTGTTATTTAAATCATAAATATTTATATGGAATGGATTCAAAACTCTGCAGTGCCCGTTCTCTGAGCCCCTCACTTGCTCCCGCTCAATAATGCGACCGACCGACCCGCTCGTGGTCTATGTATTCAACCGAGTGGTTCTTCCTCCCTTTTCCCCTCCCGTCGCTGAAAAGACGCCAGCAGCAATACTGACGCGTTTCTCTCAACGAGCGGTTCATTTGCTGTGCCGCGGGCCGTTTCAAAGTTGCAATCCGCACGTTCGACGATGTTTATCAAGTTTTTCGTACCTCAATTTTTAGGCGTTTATTTATCACACCGTTTTGTGTTCTTAATCGTAACGTTCCGGATGTATGTATGCATGCACATATTTTGTGTGGAGAAAAAGAAAACATATCAAATGCTCAAAGAGACTAAATTTCAGCCAAAATGCTTCGAGCTGCCAGCACCGGCGTCCGAAATGCGGTCGCCACCCGATCGGTCTCCCTCTCCGCTGTTAATCATAGGTGAGATTATATTTTTAAGGCTAATTTCGATTCCATACTTTGTCAGTGACGCCAAGCGATCGGATATTGCGCAGTACAAAGTGGTCGACCATGCCTACGATGCCGTCGTCGTTGGAGCTGGAGGCGCTGGGCTCCGCGCTGCTATGGGTCTTTCGGAGGGAGGTCTGAAGACCGCTGTCATCACCAAGCTCTTCCCAACCCGTTCCCACACCGTCGCTGCTCAGGGAGGTAAGAAAAAAAAACAAAAAAAAACAATCTTTTTTTTTTAAAGTTTTATTTATTTTTTTTAATAAATCTATGTACAGGCATCAACGCCGCGCTCGGCAACATGAACCCCGACAACTGGCGTTGGCATTTCTACGACACCGTCAAGGGATCCGATTGGCTCGGCGACCAAGACGCCATTCATTATATGACCCGTGAGGCGGAACGCGCGGTCATCGAGCTGGAAAACTACGGAATGCCGTTCTCCAGAACCACTGACGGCAAAATCTACCAGCGCGCTTTCGGAGGACAGTCCAACGATTTTGGTCGCGGAGGACAGGCTCACAGGTTGGATGAATAGTGGCGTTTGAATATTTTAAACACCGATAATTTTCAGAACTTGTTGCGTCGCCGATCGTACCGGTCATTCTCTTCTCCACACCCTCTACGGAGCATCTTTGCAATACAACTGCAACTACTTTGTCGAGTACTTTGCTCTCGATCTCATCATGGAGAACGGCACTTGTGTCGGTGTGATCGCCATGGATCTTGAGGACGGAACTATCCACAGATTCCGCTCAAAGAACACCGTCTTGGCCACCGGAGGATATGGGCGTGCTTTCTTCTCGTGCACTTCTGCTCACACTTGCACTGGAGACGGTAAATAAAAAAAGCTTCTTAACGCTAATTTCAACAATTTTGACATATAGGTACCGCTCTGACCGCTCGCGCTGGAATCAACAACAGTGACATGGAGTTTGTGCAATTCCACCCAACCGGAATCTATGGCGCTGGTTGTCTGATCACCGAGGGATCCCGTGGAGAGGGAGGATTCCTGGTCAACTCTGCCGGAGAACGTTTCATGGAGAGATATGCGCCAGTCGCTAAAGATTTGGCTTCTCGTGACGTTGTCTCCCGCTCGATGACTGTTGAGATTATGGAAGGACGTGGTGTCGGACCGGAAAAGGATCACATCTACCTTCAACTTCACCATCTGCCATCCGAGCAGCTCCAGCAGAGACTTCCAGGAATTTCCGAGACCGCTATGATTTTCTCTGGCGTCGATGTGACAAAGGAGCCAATCCCAGTCATCCCGACGGTTCATTACAATATGGGAGGAGTGCCAACCAACTACAAGGGACAAGTGCTCAATTATTCGTCGGAGAAGGGAGATCAAGTGGTTCCAGGACTTTACGCCGCTGGAGAATGTGGAGCTCACTCTGTGCACGGAGCTAACCGCCTTGGAGCCAACTCTCTTTTGGATTTGGTTATCTTTGGAAGAGCCTGCGCTATTGAGTAAGTTTTTCATGTTCATAATGGAAATAATAATGAATTCCTTCTTGCAGCATCCTCAAAAACACCACTCCAGGAGTTGGAGTCCCAGAGCTTCCAAAGAACGCCGGAGAAGCCTCCGTGGCCAATGTAGACAAGCTCCGCTACAACAAGGGAGACATTAGCACCGCCGAGCTTCGTCTCAACATGCAAAAGAGCATGCAGAAGCACGCGGCAGTGTTCCGTCGTGGAGATATCCTTCAGGAGGGTGTCAAGGTTCTGTCGAAGCTTTACAAAGAACAGGCCAATCTCAAGGTTGCCGATAAGGGACTCGTCTGGAATTCCGATCTTGTTGAGACTCTTGAGCTCCAGAACTTGCTCATCAACGCTACCCAAACCATTGTGGCCGCTGAGAACAGAAAGGTAGATAGATTTCTGTGGCCATGGCATAATTTGAGAGCCAATCACAATTTTTTGTAGGAATCCCGCGGAGCCCACGCTCGTGACGACTTCCCGGACAGACTCGATGAGCTCGACTACAGCAAGCCGCTCGAGGGACAGACGAAGAAGGAGTTTAAGGACCACTGGCGCAAGCACTCGATTATCCGATCGAACATTGAGACTGGAGAAGTGTCGCTTGATTACCGTCCAGTCATTGACACCACTTTGGACAAGAGCGAGACCGACTGGGTGCCACCAAAGGTCCGTTCTTACTAAATGATTGCGGTTTCTCTCTCTCTCGTGATGAATTATATGTATGTACGTATAATTTCATCCTGTATAGTAAAAAAGAAAAAAAAACATCCAATACGAACTCTTCTCATCTTTTCTCTATCCTCTGAACCCAGTAATATTCGTTCCCCTCGCCTCACCCTTCGTTGTTTTTATTTTTTTAATGTTCTTAACATTATTTCTTCCACCGAAAAGTGTATGCATTGAAATGGTAGACTTGAGCATCTTGTAGCAAAATAGAATTGCTAAAAAGTTTTGAATAAATAAAGAAAGTATTTTTAACAATGAAACATGAATTATAATAAAAACAGCGTTGATAAGCCTATCTGGCAATAATCGCACGCGATGGAGCTGAATATAGTAGCTAAATAAAAAAAGAATACTTTATTGATTAGCATAAACAAGTTTTAAACGTATGTAGGTTCTAGCGACGAAATCGTAATACCAAAGGGAGCCATTCTCAAATCACAGAACACCGTCATCCTCTATGAAATGATGTAATCCGGCAAACAAACGTGGGTACCCGGACAGAGCAATAACCATGTGACTGAGAAACTGTATGAGGATGATTCTGAAGTATTGATTGATCGATATGCAACATAAGCTTCCGCTCACTGCACAAAGCAAAGTCGATTCGATTCTCAATGAGAATCTCTTCAAGCTTTGCCCG
The DNA here is from genome assembly GCA_963572235.1 of Caenorhabditis japonica. Lineage (NCBI taxonomy): Eukaryota > Metazoa > Nematoda > Chromadorea > Rhabditida > Rhabditidae > Caenorhabditis > Caenorhabditis japonica. Next base: position 12,800,781 of record OY754347.1, on the reverse strand, counting down.
TTCAAGCCGACGGCGAAGAATTTGGTCGCGGAACACATTCGAGAGTTGGTAGTCGTGCAGAAAATGCAGTGACTTTCACTTGTAAATATTTACAAAAAAAAAATGATTTCAGAACCGCTATAATGGGGTTATTCGTCTTGTGCATCTTGCAGTCTTTGTCTTATTCGTTTCATGCATTTTTTCTGCAAAAAATGAATAATGGACCTATTCATAGGAGAAAAAAGACAAAAAAAAACGTTTTTTTTCCTATTCATAGATGTAAAAAAACGACAAACAATGTCGAAAAACGAATGGTAAACAAGTGTTTATTGACCATGATAGACCATTGATAGTGAGGAGGCACAGAGATGTTTACAACTCCGTGGGAACGGACTTGTTTACTAGTTCATGCAAACTCCGCCCCTTTTCTGCGCCTCCTCTCTATCAATGGTCTATAATGGTCAATAAACACTTGTTTACCATTCGTTTTTCGACATTGTTTGTCGTTTTTTTACATCTATGAATAGGAAAAAAACGTTTTTTTTTGTTTTTTTTCTCCTATGAATAGGTCCATTAAATATACTTAAAAATTGAAAAATCAGATTCACTTACTTTTTCAGATTCTCCATCTTCGCTTCAAACTGCAAGCTGGCCTCCGACTTTTGCTTATTGCTCGCCCGTACAGTCTTCTCCAATTCATTTTGCAGTAAATCCAAAGATTTTTGCCGTTCGGCGAGCTCTTTCTCCATGTTCGCCTTCACCCGCCTGATTTCCTCCCGATACTCACGATGGTCGTCCTCGTGTTGCTTTCGGAAGTTTTCAATCATCTTCCCCAGCTCCTTCTCTTTGTTCTGCGACTCTTCCAGACGAAGTCGGAGCAATCGGGCCTCTTCAATTTCTTGATCGTAAGCGTCGAGGCGTGATTTGAGGTCGGAGATCTGCTCAGCCGAGTTCTTGATTTGAAAGCTGTAGTGCTTCTCCATTTCTGAAAAGGAAATAATATATTGTCGAACCGCCAAAATGGTCAAACGCGCTCCGCTGAACTCAACACTATGCGATTTTCATTTTGGCATCCAAATTATTTCATTTCACGTATAAGTTCAACGTAAAATGAAATAATTTCAAGACCAAAACGAAAATTGGATAGCGTTGAGTTCAGCGCAGCGCGTTTGACCATTTTGGCGGGGCGACAATATTAAATTAATGTTCTAACATTAAAATACTAGAAACAATAAACATATTATCGGCCCGCCAAAACGGTCAAACGCGCTCCGCTGAACTCAACGCTATGCGATTTTCATTTTGGTTTCCAAATAAATTCATTTTCACGTATAAATTCATCGTGAAATTAAATAATTTGGTGACGAAAATGAAAATCGCATAGCGTTGAGTTCAGCGGCGCGCGTTTGACCATTTTGGCGGGCCGACAATACCATTCATCTGCTCGACGAGCTGACTTTCTACCTCTTGTCGATCCTTCTTCAACGAGTTGATACTCCGCTCGTTCTCCTTGATTATCGTGAGCAGTTGATCGAGAGTGCTCTTCGATCCCTGAACCTTCGAGACCAGTTCATCGGTGTCAGCCTCGCTGTTGATCAGTTGGTCGGTAACGTCCGCTAGCTTCTTCTCCAGAAATCACATCCGCGTGCACCTCCTCTGCCTTGAACTTCTCTTCGGTCACCTTCTCGAGTTTTGCGCGAACCACTTGAATTTCGTTCTCCAGTGTGGCGACGCGAAGTTCCGTTTCATGCAGCTGATCGTCCTGGCCGGCGAGCTCGGCAAGTCGAGACGGAGAATGCTTGTATACAGTTTCTCGACGCTGTGGTCTCGAGCTCTGTCGCCGTTGTTTTCCACATGGAGTTTGCATTGGAATTGTCGAATTTAGTGACTGCTGAAGTCGTTCTCGAAGCTCGTCGCGTTGCTCTTGAAGAAGTTGGCACCGCTTGTTGGTCGCATCGAGTTCCAGAGCAATCGTCTTTCTGACAATCTCCTTTTCAGAGCCACTAGCCATCATGTACTCTTTTATGGACATCGGCAGATCCTGTGTGCTTCCATCGCATACCTCACAAGTCCAACGTTGTATTTGAAGCGAAGTTCGGTGTGCTCCGACTTCAACGCAGTCGACTCGGCGAGAAGCTGTTGGTAGTTTTTCTCAGACTCCTCCAACCGTCTCGCAAACTCTTCTCTTGCTTTCGCACGCGTCTCGTCAATCTCCTGTCTCAACTCGTGAATCGCTTTCTTATAGCTGTTCTCCTGGTCGCCGCTCATCACCTCGTTGCGCAGCACTCTGTTCTTGATCATTGTGCACGCCTCGGCAAACTGAAGTGTCGACGAGCTCTCGGCGACGAACGAACGATCTGGGTGCATATTGACGATGACGGCAGTCTTCGAGATTCCACCAAGCGAATTTTTGAGGATGTGCGTCAGGTGAGAGTCACGGTATGGAATGAACGAATGTGATGTTGAGGGTTTGGAGAGAAGGCGAATGCAACGACCGAGAACTGTCAGCGACTGAAAATATCGATTTTTAACGTTAAAAACAAAGGTATTTTTTATTTGTCCACTAAACAGTGGTGCGATAAAGGGTGGCCATAAACGCAGAAATTTCCCTCTTTTTTCTAAATCGCACAGTTGAATTTAGAAAAACCGTGGGAAATTTCTGCATTTACGGCCACCCACCTTTTTTTAATTTCTGGCCGCGCCATAACGAAAAAAATAGATAAAATGTATGAAAACCCTAACTTGAAGGCTCTCGGACGTTTCGAAAGTGGACTTTTCGAAGGTTTTTCTGGATTTTGTCGACGCAGTGTTTCACACAATTATTTAAAAAATATTTAAGAAAAATTGCTAAAACACCGCGACGACAAAATCCAGAAAGACATTCGAAAAGTCCACTTTCGAAACGTCCGAGAACCAACTTGAAATTTGAGCCAAGGGTCGGTGTCTAAAAAATTATAAATACGTACCGAGTTTATGTTGGTTTCCTCCTTCAGCCGCTCTCCAGAAGCTTTAGTGTGCGATTGACGTTCAGAACCAGCCAGATCCACTAGATTCAAAATCGAGCTTCTATTAGTCTTCAGCGAACCAGTAACCTCTTCTGTGCAGACTTTGATGATCAAAAGTGCGTGTGATCTCGACGAATCTCGATTCATAGCTGTGGCCGCTGTTCTTCTTGACTTCCAGCCCCTCTTGACGACGTGCATCAGATCCAACGAGTTATCAACGCTCTCCGATTTTGCGCCCACGAGCGTGATGTCATTTCCAGTATCTCTGAGTGTGATCTTGTTGGAATCGCTTCTAAGAAGATCAAAAATGTCGTCGTTGTAGAGCTCGACGAATTCGACATTGATTTTAAACGAGAACTTTTGACATTCCTGAGCTTTCAACTCGAGTTGGGCGAACAAATGTTCAACGGACCGCGGTATAAGGCCTTTGGCGACCGGATCAGACCACGAGTCAGCCGGTCCAAGCATTGTGTGCGTTTTTCCGGATCCAGTTTGCCCATAAGCGAAAATGGTGCCGTTAATACCTTCTGTGCATTCTTCGACCATTTTCTTGGCCGCCGTCGTGAACACATCTTCCTGGGCGATATCTTCAGCGAAAATCCGATGCAGTTCGTAAAGCTTCTCGCATCTTCCGTCCGCTTCCACTTTCACCCTCAATTTATCGACCACTGTCAGTGCATTTTGTTGATTCCTACTGGTGGAAGGTCGAACACGGCCGTAGACTTTTATGTAGCAGCTCATTGTGTCCTGAAATGAATAAAAAATTTTATGGGAAAGTCAAGTATAGTAGGAAAGAAAAAAACGCAGCGAAGTTATGTTTATTCAAACGGGACGGAAAAACAATAAAGATTAATCAATCTTATTATCAATTCAATATTCTTGCCGGTTACAATAGGGTTTCACGTGAAAATACTGCAAACACCAGTTATTTTGAGAAATGAGAACGCCAAGTGTCGCCACACTTACTCAACTTTTTTTTCATTGCATTCAGTTGAAACTTGAAAAAAAAGCTGAGTGGGTGTGGCCTTATTTAGATTTTCCGCGTGAACTCTTGTGGTAGCTGGCAAGAAGATTGAATTGGTAATGGACCTATTCATGGGATTCATTTTTTGACATTTTTTAACATTTTTTAACGATTTTTAACATTGTTTGACATTTTTTGACATCTAGGAGTAGGAAAAAAAAACATTTTTTTCGTTTTTTTTCCTCCTATGAATAGGTCCATAAACAAATAATTCCTTAAAACTAGAAAAACAACTAGTATTTTTTAAACTAATGGGGTTATTCTCGAAACCAGCAAAAAAAGCAACAAAAAAAAGAAAACCAGCAAAAAATTCAGCGAAAATTCGGAGAATGCTCCGATCGGCCGGAAACTTTGAGAGATCATTTAAAAATACTCTCGGGAATTTCCTGAAAGTTTCAGAATGAAATATTGATTTTAAAAAATATCGATTTTTATTTCTGAAAATTTTCAAAATCGATATTTTGGTCTGAAATTTTCAGGGAATGACCGGAAGTATTTTTTAAATGATTTCCCAAAGTATCAGATCAATCGAAGCATTCTCCTAATTTTCGCTGAATTTTTTTGCTGGTTTTTTCAATATTTTGCTTTTTTTGCTGGTTTCAAGAATAACCCCATAACAAACAAAACCAAGAGAGCAGAAAAAATAACTCTTCAGCCAAAAAGAAAAAGAAAAAACACCCGAATAATCCAAAAACAAACGGATATTATCGGCCCGCCACGTCGGTCAAACGCACTCCGCTGAACTCAACGCTACGCGATTTTAATTTTGGTCTCCAAATTATTTAATTTCACGTATATATTCAACGTTAAATGAAATTATTATATTTGCGGGCCGACAAAAAATAGTTGTTTTTCTAGTTTTAAAAAATTATTATTTTAAAAAAGTTGTCACCTGGCGAGGAGGCTTCCCCGAATCAGAACTGTCCCGAATCAGAACCGTGTCCTGCATCAGAACTGTCCGGAATCAGAACTGTGCATCAGAACTGTCCGGAATCAGAAAAGTCAATGTCGAATTCGTCGAGCTCTACAACGACGACATTTTTGATCTTCTTAGAAGCGATTCCAACAAGATCACACTCAGGGATACTGGAAATGACATCACGCTCGTGGACGCAAAATCGGAGAGCGTTGACAACTCGTTGGATCTGATGCACGTCGTCAAGAGGGGCTGGCAGTCAAGAAGAACAGCGGCCACAGCTATGAATCGAGATTCGTCGAGATCACACGCATTGTTAATCATCCAAGTCTGCACAGAAGAGGTGACTGGTTCGCTGAAGTGTTTCACAATTTGCTTGGGGCGTAGCGGAGCAGAGAAGGAAAAGTCGTTTGTAGCCACTTAAAAGCTGTTCGTATTCATGGTGAAACTCCATGTGATTAACTTGTTTATTAAGGTGTACTCCAACTCCAATTCCAATTGATATGAATCATTTTCCCATGCCTTTTATGGATAATGAAAAAGTGAATGTGCAGATTATCACCCCCAGACGTGTTAATCGACTCCCACCAAACCTCGATCGCCACATACACTTGGGTCTTAAAAACTCTCCGCCAAGTTTGATGCAAATTGGAACAGTAAGAGCAGAAAAAAAACGCTACAAACGCAAAATCTCAAACGGATACAAACAGGCATACTTTAACGCTTATTACCAATAAAAATTAACAATCACAATGGAATTCCGATAAGCAATATACATAAATACGAAATATTTACATTATAACACATCTGCCCAGCTTTTTCTTCTTTTGTACCACTACCAGCTCCTTTTCTTGCTCAAATGCACGAATGATATCAAAGGATGCAATCGTTCTAATCTCCTTCCACTCCCAATCTTCGTCGTCGTCAGAATTGTAACCGTATATTTTCTGAAATTATTTTATTTTGATACTGTCGGCTTATGGAATGGCATGATACAAACAAAAATAAATATAAACTTTCTTATAGCAAATCTCCTTTTCCATGATAGTTTGCTTGTTGAATACAGGTATTCGAGGCTGTTGATGAAGGGGCATTTCTGTAACTTATGAACTTTTCTTGAACACGAAGGCACACTATAGGCAAAAAGCAATAAGAATGTGGGCGACTCTTTCATGTGATAAAGATGTTAGTCATGCTATTTGGTGTGGGTCCGCACGACAAAGGTTATTGATAAGGCAGGGCAATAAGTACCTAGACCTGATAATGCAAAACGATTGGGTAAAGACAATTAAAAGAAAAATAGAAAAAATAGGTGCCAGCTGAGGTTTTTATAAAAAGCGCACAATGAAAACGGTATCTATGAAACATCTCCATTTTTCATTTCAATTTCAGATTTCAATTGAACATTTTACTAAATCTTTTCGTAAATCTTGCTTGATCACATTGTTTTCCAGAAGTTTTTCGTTCTTGTACAACTCTCACGGCAATCAATAGATTTGCTAAACCCATCTACCATCCGGGAAAAAGTGGGCGTGGCAGATAGAACTGATTGGGTTTGAACCCTGATAACTCCCCATAAACTCACTCGATTTTTCAGATTTTTGTAGTTTTGAATAGCTGAAGAAGAAAGCTTTTTATTGATGTAAAAATGTCTAAATTTGATCGCCAAATAAGAAAAATATTTAGGTTCAAAGTCAGGAATCAGTTTCCAAGTTTCAAACAAACGTTGATTTCTCACAAACTTTATCAGTAACAGTATGCGGAATGTGTTATGGTATGATAGAGAAAGTCTTTGGCTATCAAAATCTACTAAGAATGTGAAGAATAAGCACTTTGATAAACTGATATCGCTCATTGAACCAAGTGAGATCACGCTCCAAACCAACGGTTCAGTTCAAGTGCAATTATCTATCCACTGGGTTGATCAATCTTTCTCAGATTTTCACAAGTTGAAGTTCAAATGTGTGGTAATGTGAAAAACCTTTTAAAATTGAATTCGCAGTTTTTAAAAGCTTGTTATAGGCATTCTAGCAAACCCTACTCTATCATAAGTCACCAGTCTATTCGGGTACCGTACCCCACAAGCAACGGGTGTCCCGACAGGGTGGCCGTGGTCGCGTACATAAGCAGTCGCATACACCCACCCTATAGTCACTTGTCAAGTCACACCAACTACCCAACCAACCACCAACCATGTCCGACGTCGCTGTTGTCGCTGTTTCCGCTGAAGCCCCAAAGGTCGCCACTCCGAAGAAGACGACCAAGACCGCTAAGGTCGCCAAGTCGCCAAAGACCAAGGTCCCAAAGGCTAAGGTCCCGGCCGCTCACCCACCATACATTAAGATGATTGTGGAGGCCATCAAGACTCTTAAGGATCGCAAGGGAGCTTCCAAGCAGGCTATCCTCAAGCACATCAGTGCCAACTTCAAGCTCGGAGATAATGTTGTCCAGGTAAGACCAAATCCTAGTTAGAACCCTCGTTCTCCTATACCCCCTTATACCATCCATACTAATTTTATTTTTCTTTCAGATCAATGCCCGGCTTCGCCAAGCTCTCAAGCGCGGTGTCTCCTCCAAGGCTCTTGTTCAGGCCGTTGGATCCGGAGCCAACGGACGTTTCCGTGTTGCCGAGAAGGCTGCCGCTAAGCCAGCTGCCAAGCCTGCTGCCAAGAAAGCCGCTGCACCAAAGAAGGCTGCTACTGGAGAAAAGAAGGCCGCCACCAAGAAGACCACTGCTGCCAAGCCAAAGAAAGCCACCACCACCAAGAAGGCGGCTGCTGGTGTCAAGAAGGCAGCACCAAAGAAGGTCGCTAAGCCAGCCGCGAAGAAGGCCGCTAAGCCTGCTGCCAAGAAAGCCGCACCAAAGAAGGCTGCCGCTGCTAAACCAGCGAAGAAAGCTGCTGCCGCCAAGGCCTAATTTCTAATTCGATTGCCCTGATTTATTACCCCCCCACCCAACTACCTCAATTTCCCCAAGAGATCTCACAGAGGCTTGTATTATTTTCTGTATGTGTCGTGTTCCATTCAGCCCCTACATTTCCCTGACGTGTAAGAGTTTTCAACTCTCTATTTCATTTTTGAATTTTAATTTAATAAATCGGAATAACAAATTATAAAACTGTGTTTAAATACTATTTACTATTTTTCGATAGGTACACTTGGCGGGGGAGGCTGCCCCTTAAATAGAGGTTAACGCCTTCGAAATGCGCACTATTTGGCATACGCTATGCTACTTTTCAAAATCTAAGATATTCAGAGATCATTCATTACTGTCTGGGGAATTTTGCTGAGAAAATTGGAGAATGTACTTAGGGCGTGGAATAGAATTCAATCAGTAGTTTTTCGCAATTCGCACTTTTTTCAAACTTGAAAATTTCGAATATTCAGGAATCATTACTGTTTCAGAAAAAAATTCTCTCCCACAACTATACAAATTTTAAAACGTTCACCTCACTCAAACCTTGAACTTTTTCTCCAACTCTCTGTAATTATATCGACCTTCCTCCCATTTGTTCCTTCCTCTTTTCACAGACTGTCCATCTCTTCTTCTGTCATCCATAAATTGTGTATCCGTCAGTATAAACACCTGCTGCCTCCCTCCTCCTCCATCACCGCCTGCGCTGACCTTTTTGAATTCTTGGCAACGTGCCAAGAAAATGGTCCGTCCATCATCCCATCTGTGTGGTCAGTGTACACTCGGCGGGAGGAATGAGTACACCTGTTGTTGCGTGGGGGATTGGCTATTGCGCTCACCCTCGAGCACACACTTATAGTGGTATGGGTTGCGTTGGTGCGTGTTGTGCTATGCTTTGCAGTGCTGAGCTGTATTGTGTTTGTATGTATGTATATTTATCGGCAGTAAGAAATAGGTAGATGGGTAGGGAGACAAAGAAAGGGAACAGGTGGTCGGGATGGAATGGTCTGAATATCCAGAGATATTGTTTGGCAGAAGGGGAATGAGCGATAGGGACCAATAACAAGGAAGGAATGGAAAAATTAGGAAACCAGAAAATTAGAAAACACTACATCCTAATCAGAAGCATTTCGAGTCTTATCTGAAAATTTACGATTTTTATTAAATCCCATTTGCTCGGTATAAAGCTCTGCAATTTTGCTCCAATCGCACAGTGAAATGCGCATGCATTTGGATGGAGATTTAGAGAAATCAGAGCAAAACATCGGCCTCGCTTTCTCTCTCAATTTTCTGCACTATCTCGTCGCCAACTTGTCCATATTGCGAAGGGAGCGAAATTGCAGCGCTCCGTACCGAGAATATTGAGAAAAGGCATGTCTGAACAAAGTTCTAAAATGTTTTCTGGCACTCAGAAAAGCTGAAGTTAAAATGTTTAATAAACTGGAAACCAGAAAAACAAAATTTAATTAATTTGCATAAAGTTTTTCACTTTCTCACGAATAATTGAATGTCGATTCAATTGAAAAGGTCCGCTAGTCCCTTTTATACTTCGTTTTTATTTTTTATTTTGAACTTTTTGAACCCTATATGCACTACAGTAACTAATTATGTCTTTTCTCTGGAACTCAAACATTACTTTCAATTAAAAAATGCGTGCTCTTAATTTTGCAAAATAAAAACTGCATTAGTATCCGTTTGTCATTTTAAATACCACCCTAACTATTATTTTCAATGTATGTGGAAGGGAAAAGTCATCTTCGGTGTATTCTGAGTTCAATTAGAGTGTGGAAGTGAGGCTTTTGATCAAAGTGGTGTACACTACGACACAGTGCATTCTGATCAGAGAGACGGTTCACACCATGCCCTGTGAAAATTTGCCACAGCCTCTCCCCTAATTTCAAAAAATGTATTATATTTAGCAACGTTGAAAAGCATGTTAATTTTTCTTGGACCACCCTCTTCGTTTCAAATTTTGTTTCTTCCCAGCTCTTCTATATTCGAAAAGTGAAAAGCACTTTAGTTGTAAAAAGTGTATCCACCTCCATATGTATCATTTTATGGCATTTCGGGAAGAAAAAAAAAAGAAAAAAAAAACGGAGAAACTTATTTTGAAATGGGGGGAAAAATAGATAAAATGGAAATGGAATATCCACTCTTTTTGCAAAATGTCAACCGCATTGCAATTGGCAATTTTGTAGGAAATTTTGATAAAATAGCAATTATTAATTTAAAATTTTTGAAACAAGTTACCGATAAGGAAAAGTAAAGATTCTAGAGATTTCTCGAAAAATATTTTTTCCATTTTTGTGGTGCCTAAAATGTTGAAAATTTCATGAAAAACAAAGTTCGTGGAATAGAACTCAATAATACGTCTTAAAGTAGTACGGGGTGTTGGCGCTGCGTTGGCGCTGCGGTTGCGTGGCATGACTAGCTGTCTCTTGTCTGGGTCTCATCAGTCGTCAGTACTTGCTGGGAATATGCTGCAACGCATTGAAAGCTAGTTAACAGAATAAAACTCATATTTTTATATGTAAATTTACCCTCTACTCACTTCATTTTACACCTCCATATCATACCGGAATTCAGAAATCACAAAAAAAAAGTATACTTTAGCCACGCTATGAAATCATTGTGAATTCATCCCATCAAACTCAAAATCTTCCGCATTTTCGTTACGTATTAAATCTGATGATTTCCCCAAATAAACACACACTTCACTGCGTTCATTACAACACCTACACACAAATTTCGGCTTGTACTTTCAATATGGTCCCCCTCCCACTTAAAAAAAATTTCTTTTTTTTTCCAACTTTTTTGACACAAATCATGGGTGTTTAGTAGTTAGTCACAAGCTTATTGGTTTGGTTTTTGGGTTGGTTCCAAGTTTTGAAATTGAAAATTCATTGAAAATGAAACGGCAATGAGAAAAAGTGTAGTGCGTGTCAGTCATTCATCCATTTACATCATTGTTTGTTTGTAAAAAAAAAGTGTGCAATCGGGAAAACGTGCCTGTCTACCTGTGAAAACAAAAAAACTTTCAGACGTCGTTTTAAATTCATTTATTATTGGTATTATTATTATAATAATCATATGTATATTTTATTATTGTTTTTCATTCTGAAAAATTAAAAAAAAAAACTTTCTGAAAAGGTAAACCCCAGTGAATAACAATTTTTTGTTGTATTTTGACCAACCGTATAAAATGTATCATATAATTTTTTGGCTAATAGCCTTCGAATTCGATTCGGGGTGAGTGCATTTTCGACGCCAATTCTCGCTTAGGCGCCAACTGTGCGCCAGAAATGCCTATCTACCATTTTCAACAAATAACAGCCATATAGAATGCTAAAAAGTCGTTTTCAAGAATGTAAATCACAAGTTCAATAATTCTTCCATTTTTACAGTAACAGGTCGATTAGGTGCCCTTTTCCAGTGTTCCAAAGAATTTGCCTGAATTTCGACGAATTCCACATTTCACTGGAATTTTTGATTTTGTTTTCCAGGTGTTACAAATTTTTGCGCAGAATTCTGGAATGCCCTAAGCTTGAATAACGAACACATTTGTTGGTTCCAATTTTTTAGTATAGACTCTGTTATTTTCCAACAATTGTTTTTCCTCCCTGTGCTCATCTTAGTCCCTCCGCTCCGCTGAACCGTTCTGTCAAAGTACTAGAGTACGTAACGCAACAGTTTTCATTCAGAAGGAAGGCGTCGAAATGGAAGAAAAAACACAAAGAGTATGGATATCAGTTCGGTTTGCACACAACAAAAAAAAGTTTGGTATTTATTTGAGATACGTGATGGAGAAGGTTGAGGGGTTGAGGGAAACACTTTAGTTATGGAAAACTATAAAGTTAGGTGGACAACGTAGGAGCAGTTGGCTGGTCGACGCGAAGGAGCTCAGTTCAGTGCGAGTTTAGCCGAATCGGATGAATTTGGCTCCACGCTTGACGTAAAGGTCATTGGCCGACGGGACTTGGAATCCATCTTCCTGAAAAAAAAGACTTGTTCAATTTTTGACATGTTTTCAGCTTTTTAATGGTCATTCGCAGTTGAAAATGGCTGTCAACTAAAAAATATGACAGATTGTTATTATTGGCGCGTAAATGGCTTGGGAATTAGCCGCCGAAAACGGCTAATAGCCAAAAATTCCCTGCTCGTCATCGTCATCCTTTCTACTTTCTATTTTTCTTTACTTCCAAGTTTCAATGAAATGATGAATGCGTCATGTTTCGTGTATGACTTGCATTCATTTTGCTCTCAGTATGTCTATATGAATATTTCAACTAGCTAATAGAGGATAATGCACTTCTCGTCAAATTCTGACGTTTCAACAAGGATAACTAAACTAACTAAACGTTTCTCTAGACCAATAAATCTTGACGAATTTGCATACGCTAAGGGAAAAAAACAATGATCTTTTATATTGCTAGCCCATCCAATGTCGATTTATTTGTTTCAGCCAGATTTATTCTCTTCAAACCTACCCAAGTGCTCGGTCCAGCCCGTCCGAATCGGATGAATTTCGCGCCTGCTCGACCGAATCGAATAAACTTTGGCTTTGGAGCACGTGCGATTCTTTCGTACTTGTCCGCCATATAGTCCGCCTCTTCGGCGCTGAAAAAATGGGATTGAGGGACTGGAAAATAAAAATATTTTGCCGATTTCACTTTGTCTCCCTATGGTTTTTGTTTTGGCTTTGACTTCAACCACGTGACCTTTTTCAGTGAATGTCAAAAATTCAGATTAGGTCAGGGACAGTTAGGGCAGGTGCTTTTTGATTATTACGTTGCTATTTACTCTTCTATTTATTTTTTAGTTCAATCCAATTCCAGATGGATCTATATATACTATGTAGTTTCTGTTTCGCACTTTTCCATCACTTGACCTACCCTAAACTTTATAATTGGCTCCCTTGGGATGCTATTAAAATGAGAAGAAGCCACCTTCCTCTTTATCTCAAAACTTGACATTTTCGTTTAAAAAAAACGAACCGAGGTGCAACAAATAAAGTTTCCGCTTCATTTGTGCAAAAATTTAGACTGGAAAAAAGGAGCAAAAAAAAAGAGCACTTTTATGATACCGCCCCCTCTTCCCTTTCCTGTCTCAAGAGAAAACAGGGGTCAGAGACTAAGCTCAAATAGTTCATACGCGGAAGTGTCCATTTACCTGAAAGTGGTTTCTTCCCGCTAATATTAGTCAAGAGATTGAATAATTAATGAATACTAATTTTGGAATAAGGGAGGTCAAAGATAATAATAATAAAAAAGAAGATCTAGACTTCAGTGACCACCAGGAATCATAGATTATGTACACCTATACTTGACTGCTCCAAAAATTGTGTTTAATAATTTTTTCTTGCAATTTTCCATGTATAAAATGGTAACCTGTTGAGATGGGTGTGGGTGCCCCGCTCCGGAAAGCTTCAAACATTTCATTTTCACTTTCCTTGCACAATTGAATTGTTTGAATGACTGATGGATATGTATGCACATTTTTTGGTTCCAATTCTTTACCAATCACATGCACCCACCATGCGCAACAAAATGTCAGTGGCACACAGAAATAAATAAAAGAGTTCCAGAGTCAACAGAAGGAGGGGGAGTCGTACTAAGCGTGTTAAAGTGAAAAGGGAATGCGAATAAAGAATGAGAATTATGTACAATGTGGCTAGAAACCCATTGAATCGTATTAATTAGACCGATGCGATGATGAGAAAAAAGTAAAGTAAAGTCAAGTAAAATAAAAACACACTTCTTTCTCTTTTTTTTTAGCATAGTTTCAATTTCAGTTCTCTGGAATATAGAATGAAGGACCGCAGCATTAATGGCGGTCCCGACAGCAATATATGTACATCAAAAGTGCATGAGAATTAGGGCCTAGATGAGTTCTATGAGCCCATTTGTTCCCTGAAGAGTTGTGAGTAAGCTGGCTGTCTAGGAGTTCGGACTTTGATTTTATTTTTTGATCGACACTATTCAGATTTGAATTCTAGTCATTCTTGGCACTTTTCGATTAGGTAACGATATCTCTACAATAGGCTCTTTTCTAAAGACTGTAAGCTCAGAACTTCGAATGGCCTACAGTAACCACAACAACCTTGCCTTACCTCTGAGCTGAGACGCACTGGAAGACGAGTAGGGTGGCGATGAAGAGGAAAGCAATCGTGGTGCTTCGGCTGCTCATAGTTGCGAGGAATGACCGGTTCGTGAGGCGGGGGCTGCACGCGGAGCTCTGAAAGGCGGGCAAAGCTGCGCATGGCTGGCTCCCAGGCTCCGCCCAGTCCGTCCCCACACGATTACGTAAGGAGCGAAATGGGGAGAGGAAGAGGGCGAAAGGAAAAATAAATGTTTGTAAAATTGAAAAAAATGAAAAAGCCATGCATGAATTTGAATGATGAAAAATAAAAAAGTTAGAGCAAGCCGGCGGGCAGCAGTTGTCAAAAACTAATAAACGACAGACGGCTGATACATGAGTTATATAATTTATATTACTCACTTATTTTGAAAAATGAAACAGGAGAAAGCAGACGAAAGATAGAGGAAAAACAGGACGCAAAAACCAAAAACGGCAGGCAAAACTTCAATAAATTGCGTCAAGTCGTGACATAAACTTGATGAATTGGTTTGGTCTGGTTGGTTGGCTTTTTGCTGAATTTGAATGAAGCTCTCGTTTAAACCTGGTTCCAACCCATTTTTCTCAAACAAATACGATTTTATCCAATAAGACAACTTTTGGGAGAAAAAAAAAGAATATTGAGGAAGTGTAAAATTGAGTTTTATGAGGTGCTCTGCGAGAAAATTGTGTCTTTTACATCTGTTCAAAGTTGCGGATATTGAAAAACAAAATAACGCGAACGGCAAAAAATCTGAAAATTTCATATTTTTCAGGAACCTCAGTGAGGTGAGCGCCTCTGACTGAGCACCTGAAAAGAGGAGGGACGTCATTCCCTTTTTTGTTTTTTAGCGTGATGTATAATTTCCCAGGTTTAGGCTTTCAAAATATATGTACAAACTAGCAAACTCCAAAGTAAAATTCAAAATTGACAAATTCGAATTACGAACAAGAGTTATCGATGTGAGAACCATCACGTCATGAAAACGAGTGGCCTTTCCTTTCAAACTTTTTTAATTTTGACGTGCATGGAAAGGGTAATCTCTCATTAAGTCGGATGGGTAATGCAAACAAAAAGAGATGAAAATTGGGGTTGACACAAAAAAATAAAATACAATCATCTTTTTAACCTATCGGCTCAAAGTCCGTGGTCTTTCAATTATGACAACCTAAACTATGATCATCCTTGGAACCAATGGTGTCAAAGTTCGATATAATTTATAGCGGATCAAAAATTGCTTTGTGGATAGATGTGCATGTGCAGGTCAAAGGATAATTACGATAATTGAATTTACAAGGTTGATTTTTAATTTCTTAAACAATTACTTCTCCAAACTCTTAGTGAAACTGAAGTTATTAAAAATGGATAATGGATCTCAAATTTCAATATTTTCTCCCACGCAAAATCAAGCTATGAATTTAAATTTCCAACACCCACTTTTCAAATCTAGATTATTCAGAAATTTTCTGGCTAACTCCCGCCTACGCGCCGAACCAGTACCAAACTAGGCTAGGCTATCTGCAATTTTCAACGGCTGACGGACCAAACCAAAAATTTTCTGAATATGTATGTTTTTTAAAATTAAAATAAAACAAAATAAAATAAAAAAAACAATTTCCGGAACATCACTAGAACTTCCGGCTTTCCAGTCCATTGTTCTTCCACAAACTTTTTCGCCGTTTGTTGCTCTTTCTTTCTTCTAATTTTTAATGGCCAGACGCAGAACACCAAGAATAAAAAGAATAAAAATTAACCAATTTTTTGCTGGAAAAATCACTATTTATTCAGAGTAACTTATTTGCTCTAATTTTTTGAACAGGAAAAGAATTGAATTGAAATTTGACCTAATGAAACATTATCTTCATGGTGGGGTTTTTCCATTTTCCGGAAGAGAGAGAGAAACCTCAGAAAAGTCACAAAACTGCAAAGTTCATTTGCAAACTCTTGGCTTTCGTCCAAAAAACCTATTACATTTGGTCCACATGGTGATAGGTCATGTTGTAGTAAATGCAATGTGGAATCAGAATTCTTGATACAATTTCGTGCTATTTTCAATCTTTATAATCTTTTCCTAAATTCTGACCCATCTGAAAACAACACGGGCAAGAAAAGGGTAGAAAAAAGCGGAGGATGGAACATGCGAAATTTGCATTTCGATGTTTATTATCGCTACTTTTTGTGACGTTGAGAACCCCAATCTTTAATGTGTTGGGGCCATCTGGCCTAATATTTTCAAGTTTATTTGCATGGAAAATATTATGAAGACATCTAAAAATCAGTAGCACTTTAAGTTTGGCAGTTAAAAAAAATAAAAAGAGCGCAGGAACATGTTGAATTACGTTAGAAACAAAAAATATTAAATTATGTATGTATGTATGCATAATATTTTGCAATCACATCAATAAAATTTAGTTGAAACGTTGTTTTTGTTAATGTGACTCATAAAAACCAACTGAAAGCTGATAGTCATAACATGTCCATATGATTGGTTGAAAGTATATGTAAACAGAAGAAAAGGGCAAGAGTTTTTTGAAATTTAATTTTTGGATTCTCTAGAACGGCTATTTCCACCAACTTTAATTTTTAAAAGTTTATTAAAAGTCAATTGTAAATATTACTTGCATCTCATGAGGTTTGTGAAAGCTGTGGCCTAGAAAACGTTAACTCTTTAACGAGTACACGCTGCACGACCGGACACAGCTGATATGAGTGTGACCGTAATCCATCCAAAACATTTGGAGAAGAATTTAAGGAATTCTTTTTCTATTTTCCTTTAGCGCTGCTTAAAATCGTGTAGCAATGCGATTTTTATTATTTTTAGCGATATAAAATATTTCTTATTGGTCAAATTCCAACCCATGTCATTTTACACGCTATTCCTAGTAACACTGCCTAGACTGCTTATCAACTTTCCTTCTGATTTATCTTGTCATACTTCCATAATTTAATTTATCAAAATTCATTCAAAATCTTTGATGCCGTAGAAGTACTTCCAGCATTCAATAAAGAGGGAGAATGATTTTGGAAAAATTAAATTAGACTTGCTCATTATTTATCTACATTTTTCCATGTTTTATCATCATGCTGATTTATGATCGTTATTTTTCAATTTTTCACAGGGTCACAATAAATTTTGTTTCATGTCACTTTATCATGACAGGTAAAACTCGTAAATCATATTGAGCAGAGGGAAATATGAAAAGCAAATTTATCAATTCTATAAGTTTCTGATCAAAAACGTCACGTTTTGTAAAAGTGAAAAAACTATTTTAAATCTATTATGGGGTTATTCTCGAAACCAGCAAAAAAAGCAAAAAATAGAAAAAACCAGCAAAAAATTCAGCGAAAATTCGGATAATGCTCCGATTGATCTGAAACTTTGGGAAATTATTTAAAAAATTCTTCCGGTCATTCCCTGAGAATTTCAGACCAAAATATCGATTTTGAAAATTTTCAGAAATAAAAATCGATAATTTTTAAAATCAATATTTTGGTCTGAAATTTTCAGGGAATGTCCGAGAGTGTTTTTTAAATGATCTCTCAAAGTTTCAGACCGATCGGAGCATTCTTCGAATTTTCGCTGAATTTTTTGCTGCTTTTTTCTATTTTTTGCTTATTTTGCTGGTTTCGGGAATAACCCCATTAGAAATGCATCTCAATGAGATTTATTACTATAAATTCTAGATATATTCTGTTGAACACGTTCGAATGCGAAGTTTCATGTATCAATTAGTTGTACTTCGTTTTTAAGGCTGTTCGCTTTTTTTAGCTTTCAAAGAGAGTTTGCACAAGATTAAGGCTCGTTTACAGATAAAACATATTTTAATAGGGGAGACATGGCTATCAAGTTTTTCTTGTCTAATCGAGTTTTATCATCAACCGTAATCATCAAATAATGTATCAAATACCGTGCAATCATTGAATTTAAAATTATTAGGGATTCCATGGAGTAGAGATGTGTCGAGCAAGACGTATTCTGTGCAGAAGTTTTTTTTTCCAGGTGATAATAGAAATTTTATCATTATCACTTAACAGCACGTCGCCATCACCTCATCTTCTTCGTCGGAGCACCCCTTTCGGTAAACGATTGGTTGGCCTTCTTCCTGCAACTAAAACGGTTCAAAACAAGCATTTTTCGGTAATTTACCATAATCGCCCTCCGCCCCACTATTTCCCCCACCCCGAATGGAGGGAATCGCCTCCCGCCCAGTACATTCTATTCATTGAATGAGGGTCCCTAGTGGAGCGCATTTGCAATTACAAGAAGAATCATAATGGTTGACGCTAACGCACCGTTTCACCAATTTCCCAAAATCCTTTTTTTCGTACATTTTTGAAAAAATGATATGTATTTTATTCAATATTAGCACGATATTCAGCATTTTTTTGGAAAATGGGATTTTTGCGCTAGAGTCGGTATCATGATTTTGAGGGGTATGCATATACGAGTCATATTTTGCGTTATACTATCCATGAAAATAATAATACAAAAAAAAAATGTAATATACCGTAAAAACTGTAATATAGCGCCATAGCGGTCTATTTTTCGAAGTGGGTCTAGGGATGGCGTTGTATTAGAGGTGGTGTTGTATTAGAGCGTGGCGGTGCATTTTTCGGAGCTGAATTTTTGGAAAACCAATCAAATTTCATCTTTCAACCACCAAAAATAATAAAAATCACCAGAAAAAAAACAACGGTAAATATTTTTGTTATTCGAATTCAAGTGGAAATTTCTAAAACGGAAATCGGAAGTCGGAAGTGAAAAAAATGCCGGAAATCAGAAGTCGGAAGTCGGAAGATGGAAGTCAGCAATTAAAAATTGGGAAAAAACGAGAGTATGTACCAGAAAATGCTTCAAAAACAGTGTATTACAACAAAACAACGCTTTGAGCCTGCAAAAAGCACATCTCAAGCCAAGAACGTCCTCTCAAATCGTACTTTTCACAGAAGTTTTATTGTGTAAAAATCTCAATTTTTCTAGTTACATGGAAGTGAAGTTTTCTAAAACTGAAGTCTGAAGGGAAATTTTTAAAACGGAAGTCGGAAGGGAAAAAATGAGCGGATGTCGGAATTCCATGCAACTCTGGTACTACGGGGTAGGACTCGCATGGAATAGAACCGGCTGAAATAGAGATGTACTGAAAAAACCACTGCAAGAAATAGAGCTCACGGCCTTACAATCAACAACGAAATACTTATTCGAGTTGTTCGAGCGGTTCTGTGTCTGTACATCTCGATTTCATGCCGTTTCATGTTTATAGTCCGCAGTTTTTCAGAGTGGCGGTGTATGACAGGGTGGCGTTCTATTTTTCGAAGTGACATTGGGGTGGCGTTGTATTACAAGTGGTGTTCTACTACAGTTTTTACGGTAAAAAAACTTACCCTATATAATGGAATGTTCATTTTATTAATGACAAAGCAGGCGGTCATTTCGAAGAAAAGAGTGAGCAGATAGTAGAGGGAGGTCGATAAAGCTTCCGGCTTGATGATTCCGTGAAAATCTAAAATTTTTATAATAGCGACCTGCACTTCTAACATACTTGTCCGAGATCCACAAATATTGTGTTTTCAATCGAGTTGCATCATGAAAAAATAAGTCTGCAAACACTTTTCTGCCTGTGCCTTCTCAAAAAGCACTGTGATTGCGTGGTTTCATTTTTTGATGAAGCAACTCGATTGAAAACACAAGAGATCGGAATCGCACCGTAATCTAACCCGGGTAAATAACGCAGTGAAGTGTCCATAAGAACGTCAACAGCTTCAAAATTCCATGAAGGACCAACGCCAACTTGACGCTGCTGTACGCCACAATATATACCGAAAAAACCGTGAAAATGACAGCTGCCGAGTTTAACGCCGGGTAATATGAGTTGGACCACACTCCTTTTATCTGGAAATATTGTATTTTTAATTTCGTTAGCACTCGGTGTTTGGAGACGTGCATCTGGGAATTTTTGTGCGGGATTTATGGATACAGTCATCTATTAGGTCGTGTCAAAAATAATTCACTTTTTTCTCTCAACTTTTAGAAAAGATTTTATTGAAAACAAGAATATGTCAATAAATAATATGTTCACCATTGTGGTCCATCATATACTGCCAACGTGTGGACAACTGCTCGAAGCCTCTCGCGTAGAACTCTGCGGGCTGGATATTGAAGAAGTGATCTAGCTAGGTTTTGAGGTGTTTTTTGTCGTCGAACATCTTTCCACAAAAATGGTATTGAACAGAATGGAAAAAGTGGTAGTCCGTAGGTGCCAAGTCTGGGCTATAAGGCGGATGTGGTTGAACTTCGATATCTAGTTCACAAATTGTTTTTTGTCTTCAACGCCAAATGTGGACGAGCGTTGTCATGGATCAAGAGGATTCGGTCGAATTCCGGGCGAACGAGATGGTACTGGCTGACCATGTTTTCTATTTGAGAACAGTATACATCGGCATTAATGGTGGTATTGTCCGGAACTAGTTGTCGTCAGATGATGATGCTGTTTTGCTGATCAGTAAAATCGTGGGGTACAAGTTGTCCGAACTTGGGAGCCCTTCCCACGCCTCCCCCGTCTTCCAATGCGCCACCAAGTTATTCGGATAATGAAATTTTTTTTTCGCTCCAAAATTTACTTTTTTGAGAAATTCGAATCATTATCTGATTATTCAGAATGACACCATAATTTTAATCCAAAACGAGGCCTTTTTATCAGAAAATGACCGAGCCTTAGGGTTTTAAAAATGCGCCAGGTAGAAACAATTTTGGAAGGCTGGGGTGCCGTGCTTCCCCTTTGACGAAGACGGCTATTTACCGTATCTTTGCGAAGTCCAAGACAACTTCAGGAACTCTGGATTTTCGTCTCAAGCTCCTCTTATATTTTGTCTTCGACTTCCAGGAATGGTCGTACAGATTTCGCCTTTTTTTCGAGATCAAAGTCTCCATATTTGAATCGTTTGAACCAGAACTTGACTGTACCGTAATGGACGGTGTCACCGCCTATCACATATTTAATTGTTCGATGAGTGTCGGCAGCAGAGTTTCCTTGCAGGAAATTGTAAAGAAAACAGCCTCGAAGAGCATGCTTATCTTTCTTGGCTCCGGGACATTTCGTAGCCGACCTCCTTATATACACACTCTCTCGTTTCTCTGACCATGCTTGTTTATCTCAGGAAATTTTTGGCGCGTTATGGCGAGAGTCGGCATCTAGGTGGCTAATAGCCACTGAAAATGGTTAATAGCCGCCGAAAAGGCTAATAGCGGGCGATAATGGCAACTAACCGACGAATTTGGCTATTAGCGGTCGAATATGGATATTAGCCGCCGAAAATAGCTATTAGCCTTCATGGGGTAATACCACCGCCTATAAATAATTAGTCTGTTGGCAACGCAACTATAGCATGTTTACATGCAACAATTGAGGGAGACAATATTCGCGCTTACTCAGCGATTTTGCGACTTTTTCCAGACACAAAATTTCCGAAACTTGAAATGGAAAAATTTGAAAACTATAGCCGACGAAAACGGCTAATAGCCATTGAAAACGGCTAATAGCCATCGAATATGGGGTGTGTGCCAATTACATATGGCACACGCCCCGAATAGGTGGCTATTAGCCGTTTTCAATGGCTATCAGCCAAATATTTCCTGAGATCAATAACATGTTTACCAATTGTGTAGTCGACCGCTGAGAAATGTCTCGGCTGCGAAACGTCCCGGAGCCATACAAATAAAAAATAAAAACCGGAAGAAAACGGCTCAGAAAAAATGTATGTGAAACAGAAAAAAAGTCAATTACTTTTGCGGGTATTAATAATTGAAAATGACTATCAGCTTTCGAAAAGGGCTGATCGGCGCACAAGCGGGTGTTAGCAATCGAAAACGGCTAATAGCCGTCGAATTCAGAGCCTGAATTGCTCTTAAACTACTTCAATTTATAGCTTCTTGTCAAGAACTGTACATATTTTAAAAACGCTAATAGAACGGCATGCCGTGCCGTTTTATGAAAGAAAAACGATAAAAAGATGAACGAATTCGGTGGAAATGGAAAAGAATTTTCCGCAGCAGTGTGCACCTTTGGATAAGGTACTTTTGTACCTTTATAAGGTGCCGTTCAGTTAAAAGGTCCTTCTTTAACCATTCGAAAACTATAAAATATATTTTTCACATACATGATATGCCGAAAATCCCAAAGCAAAGGCAAAGGCAAGATCGACCAGTACGTAAATGAGCAGGGTCAATACTAACGGATGAAAGTAATGCAACTCCGGCATTCTCTGAAAATTTGGATTAAAAAAAAAGAAAAACTTAGTTAACAATAAAAACAAAACAAAAATAAAAACAATATGGTGATTCAGTTCAAATTCAGGAACAGAACAATAACAGTCACCGTATGATACATTTATTTTCCATATTTTTTTGTTATTGTCGTTCGAAACAGTGGCAGAATACACTAAAAACCTACCAATTTTTCTTCACACGGTTCGGACAAATCTAAAAATTGCATTGCCGGATGATAACGGGATTATGATGACTGAATTGTGTATCGAGTTGGAAGAAGAGCTTGAAAACACAAAAATAACAAAACAAAAAGATTTGAGCAAAAAAACGAAATACCGAGTACTGTGACTAAAAAAAGGTGCATCTTATTTCGTAGAAGTCGACTATTTTTAGAAACGAAAATTTCGTAGATCCAAACTTCAAATGTTGGTTTTTTAATCCGTCTGGATAATTTTTTACAGTCGAAATCGCGCTGATAGCCGATTAGCCAACAGTAATGGCCATTTAAATTAAATCGAAAAATCTAAAGTTTTAAAGGGGGTGTGACAAACCAAACTTTTGACTAGAAAGAAAAAAAAACCTCTTTTATTTAGTTTCCAATTTCCTTTCAACCCTTTTTTTCATTTCAATTTTTTTTAAATTTTTTCAAAATTCTGGAAAAACAGAGATAATAGACCACCCCTTTTCCCTGCAAACTAGCTGATGAGCTGAAACTTGTATAGGAAAAAAAAAACTGGAAAATAGGTTGGAAAATTCAAAACAAAACCGAAAAAACAGCGAAGAGAAATGCTTTTTTCCAAAATCCAATCTTGACGTTTCATCTCCTTCTCATAGGAGGTTTAGGATTTGATGAGGAAATTGAAAAGTGGAAAAGTGGAAAGTGGAAAAAATAGGGTTTTGAGTTTCAAGGAGTTTGAAATATCAAAGTTTCGAGGAATAAATTAACATTGTTTTGCTCTTTGAGGCTTGTTTTCAGGGACAGCGATGCCAATGCGCTCCATTGAGCACGCGATAGAAATTTGTCTATTTGTCTGGCACTCTCGCAGCTTTGCAGGTAGCCGTCACAGTTGTCTTTCTGAATAGAGCGCGTTTGCTTTTGCATAAATTGTTTTGTACAAGCGGGTCAAATGGTGCGATTTATCGAAAGTGTTTCTTGACATTACCAAATATTAATTTTTTTTATTTCAAGCCCCTTCAAATTTTTTTTATTTTCCTCACTAAAACACGTTCCGAATTCCTGAAATTTGATACTGATGTTTACAAAATTGCAAAATCTTCTATCTTAAAGCTCTTTTCTTCAAGAACACTCTTTTTTAATTTCTGTGAAATTCTAGAACCTTTTTGTTGATATCTATGTTTTATTCTAGTCTATCCAAAACACTAAACAAAAGAAAAACAAAATTGAAAACGAATCCGCTCAAACATGGCAATTTGGAGCTGACACAAACAGTGTTCATGCGCCACCAGACACGAGTAATTTTTTGTTGGTTCTTGTTTTTAAAGTATGTATTTTCGGCTCCCGTTGAAGTGCCAATATATTGCTTTTTGGGGTTTTTTGAGAAAATCAATGCAATTGAAATTTGTGAACCAAAAGTCTGTCCGAATGTGTACGTACCACCAGACAATTTGATTAATAGCCATCAGCATCTGGGTCTTTGCGAATATTTTCCCAGTTTGGATGTTTTTACTAAACAAAAAGAGCTTTCGAAAATAGACGAAACATGCGTTAGTGTGGACGATTTCTCATATTCAACGGCTAATAGCCCTTTCGCTACCTAATACTAATTTTCAAGCAATCCATTTTCAGAAAACCTCACCTTAACTTTCTAATTTTGTTATTCCAGGTGAAAAGTGGCTTTCTTCTTAGCTAATTGATACGCGACTTCACTTATTTTTTTCTTTTTCACTAAAATTTTGAACTTTGAAGTGGGCTTCCTCACTTGTAAACGATGTGTACCTCCCCTCCACCACCACCATTATTAACGACCTAAAGTTTTATATAATTGCAGTCTCAAACGACATGAGCAAAATACGTTCAAAATGCTCCAAATCCAGCATCCACACATCAGAAGTGTCATCCAATAAGGTACGTGATCCTTCCCATGATTTTTATTGCCTAGTCATGCTCAGAAGAACATCCCACGTCCTTTTCGCCCCTCCGCTTCCTTTTACTCGTGTTTTTCCAAACCGATCAGATTTCCCTGTCTCCCTGAGCCATCGCACCCACTCGTTTACTACGTAATGAGCTGTTTGGCACGGAACTTTTCTGCTTTTTTTCTGCCTAATTTTTCACGACTACTTATCTTCTTCTCGTCTTGCTTTTTCTCCTTTCCATTTATTATTAATGAAAATCTTCTTGTTAATGCTTTTTTCCTTTCGCTTCCCACTGACAAGAGAATCCTTTGGGATTGACTGAGTGGGAAAAAAGGACGAAAGTGTTTTGCATTTGTTCTTTTGGAAAACGTGCCAGCTGTAATTCATATTCTCTGTTCTGTACAATTCATAATGAGAAAACACCCTCCGGTATGTCTTTTTTATTTTTTTTATATAGTAACTAGAATCTGGTAACTGGAAAAAGGTGACAAATGTACCAGTGGAACGAAGAAATTAAATAATACGACTGAAATCTTTAATTTTGAAAAAAAAAACAAGATTAATTATTCTCAGAGTGTACAATCAGAGCATGATAAGCATTTATTCATTTTTGAGTATGTTTTTCTAAATATGAAAAGTACGGTAAAACAGATAAAACAAAAAATTAGAAGTATCGAAATGGGAACGCGGGTGCTTAGTCTTCTGGTAAGTGGTCTGGAAGAAGAGAAATATCGTAGGGAGGCGAGCTGTTTGCTCCGGACTGTCTTATAAAAAAGATCGCGGTGCGCGCGATTTTATGCGTTGAATTTTTGTCCAGTGCTTCTCAATTTCTCCCGGAAACCTTTATAAAAATTGTTATTTTGAAGCAAATTTTGTCAACTGTTGATTTAACGTAAGTTTTTAATTTTTTAAAGTGGACATTTTTTATAAAATAACGAAAATTCAACGCATAAAATCGCGCGCACCGCGATTGCAAATTGGCGCGCGCAGAATTGCAGAAAATGTCGGCGAGGAGGCGGAGCCTATTTTTTGAATTCGCGCCTCTCGGCAGGTGACAATAAAAAAAACAATAATACGGTGTTTTCAATCGACTTGCGGCATTAAAACGCAAGTCTGCATTCACCGTTCTGTCTGCGTCTCTTCGAATATCACTGTGTTCGCGTGGTCGCGCACAAAAAGTGGGCGGAGTCTCGCGTTCTCATGTCGCAAGTCGATTGAAAACACAATAGCAACGTTTAATTGCACGCCCGTGGTATTTTTTGATATTAGATAATTAATTTCTAATTTTTCCTCTAAATTTTTATGTTCAAAGCTCCAAAAAATAACAAAAATCCATAATATTTGTTTTTTTTGTTGGAAAATTTCCATATGATATTCATAAATCTTCCACCAAATAGAATATTTTATTCACTGCTTTGCGATCAAAAAAAAAAACAAGTTAACATGCTCGGTTACAGTGGCCATCCACAATTTTATAATAAGATCATGTTCTGCAAAAAAATTTTTAATTTTCTTTCTTTTTTTCTTCCACCAGAAATTAATAATGTGAAATGTGAGAAACCAGATGTAAAAATAAATATGCATGTATGTATTCCATACGGACTGCTCGAACCATTGCATTACATTCATTCTTTTGAATTTTTCATTAGAAAACTGAAAGAAAACGTATGAATAGGAGCAGGAAAGAGGCGTGTGGTTTTCTAGTTTTTTGAAATCTTGGGCTCCGAGCTCCATGCATGTTTGAAAAATAAAAAGAAAAGTTAAGTTTTTTAAATTTCGTATTTAACTAAATGCTTTTTTGAGTTCAACTTCAATTTCTTCGCATTTTCTATTTATTGTTCATTTTCTATTACAAAAGAAAAAACGTTCAATTTTTATTTTATTTCTTCCGGCTCAGACCATATGACCTAAAATTAAATTTATTTTCTTTCTTCCTTCATTTTTTTTCTCCTTATCCTCCCCAGTGGCTTTGGTCTAGATTTTTTTTTCTGTTTACATCTAGCCCTGTTTACGACGACTAAATTTCTCATTTTTTGCTTATTTTCGCTCTTCATCACTCTTCTAAAAGTCATAATACCCCCACACCCCAGTGCTTTTTTTGATTCACTTTAAATGTAAAAAAAATTAAAATAAAATTTAAAATAAAAATTGAAATAGGGCCATAGATTTATGGTCCAGAGTTTTCACAAATCAAATAAAATGTTGGAAAATTGTGAGAAATTGATGAAGATCCTTTTTTCTGAACTTCTTTATGCCAACTTTGCGTTTTTTTTTCTTGGAAAGTGAAGAAGACGAGAATAAAAAGGGGAAAATTAATAACTATTTTTTTTCGAATAGACGATGGAAAAGTAATTTTCATTAATGGTACTGGAAAACTGAAATAAGGAAAAAAAGAAAAAAGTAATATCGTCAAATTGCAGTTTCATTGTTTCCGGGTTTGTTTTCCTTTTCTTTTTTTCTTTTTTCTTCCACTTTTTTTGTAAATTTGCTTTTGAATTTAAAATTAAAAAGTAAAAATTGAACACGAAAAAAAAGTTAAAATTTAAGTTTAAATTTTTTTCCCTCTGTTTCAGTTTCCTTTGTTGTTTTGTTATAGTGTTCCATTCAATATTTTTTTTCAATCGAGTTGCAACAGGACCACATGAAACCCCGCCCACTAATCTGTGCGCGACCACGCAAACACAGTGCTATTTGAAGAGACGCAGACAAAAAAGGGATAGCAGACTCATGTTTTCATGCTGCAACTCTTTTGAAAATACAATCAAACATTAGAAAAAAAAACACACACACACACAATCGATTAAAATTTTCAAAGAAAAAATGTTTTTTCAAAAAGTTTTCAATTAAAAAAAAAGAAAATATTACCATAAACGTTGAGCACGTTCATTTGCAACACAAAAATCCATTATGTTTGTTGCCTGCACCCGAACAAATGTTTCCTTGCTCTTTTTCTCCTCCATTTTCCATTTGTCTACTAAAGTTTTGCAAAATAAACATTTTTCTTTGATTCCTTTTTTTTCTGCTTCTTCTTCCTCTTTCTTTTCATTGCCCAGCCTATGTCTAATTAGATTCGATGAGGGGCGTCTCTCAATTAATTTAATTTTTAGATTCTAGAAACTAATAGTAAAAATAACAAATCTTGTCAATAAAAATTTCACTTTTTTAAAATGTCAACTATGAGTAATATTTGGCTATTAGCCATATATCTGCCTCAAAATTTCCAAATTCTTTCAGATGTCGCGTCTGCGGTCAGACACATATATCAAGCCGGGCTCCGAGAGCAGTTTTGACAGTGAGGACCTGAACTCGAGGAGGTACGCAAAACAATTGGATAATTATTGTTGTCTGCCGAGTGTTACTGCAAAAGTGAGTTTTTTACACTACGTTGTTTCGCGCCAAAGACCACGCGCTGCGGTTGGGTCGCGTGGCAACGCTGTCTCTCGACTGCGGCTCGTCTGCGTCTCGTCGCTTACACGCAGTCGCCAGCACCCATTATTTAAAAATCCTAGAAATTCCTTCCAGAACGCAGTAATCCTCTCCAGTATCATCACCGGTGTACAGGCAATTGGCAATTTTGGATTTTTGTTGCATGGTGAACAAGATCTGATCAGAAAAACTGTAAATTTATAATTTTTTCTTGAAGGTTGCGGAATAACAATGCTAGACATTGGCCTGGCTGCCCTGCCAATGGTTTTCGGCACTGCTGCAGTGCTCTTTATCACGTTTGCTTTTTTGCATCACAGTTCGTGCTCTTTGAAACCGTATATCGCTCATCATGTGAGTTTTGAAGCGCGAACCTATAAAAAAAAAGAAGAAAAATGTTTTCAGATCTATCTTGCAATTCTCTATTTTTTATGTCTAGCGTTATTGGCTATGGTGATTTGCAAGCAGAAATTTTCAGTTGATTTGCTGAATTTTCTATCGGACCACTCTAGCAATTTTAATCACTTACAGGCAGCAGGTAATTTTTTAGGGAGTTTCAGCTCATTGCCGCGGTTCTTTCAGTTTCAAACAACTACCAAAAATTGGCGGTGGGCGGATACTTGGTGTCTCAGTTGCTCACAAGTTTTTTCTGCTTGCATCTTGCCGGATCGTTGTACTCTTGGCTAGATGCAGAAAAACGGTATTTGAGCTCGGAAGGTACAGAAGTGATTTAAAATTTTTTGTTGTTAAAAATCATATCCTAAACCCCCCCCCCCCCCCCCAAAATCCCAAACATATGTATTGCCAATTCCTGTGATCTCACTATCATATTTATTTATTTATGTATTTCTATTTATTAAATTTGATTGTTGAATAAACTGAAACTGAAGAAGTTTGAATTATTACAACTCAGGAAACCAAAAAATAATAATAATAAATTTAAAAAAAAAATTGATTGATTGAAACTTTCAAGTGATACTGGCATGAACAGGACCCGCGAAGAAAAGAAAATAGAAGAATAAATAAATAAATGATTGGGAAGTTTGTTATGGATGCTGGCGGGGAGGGGGGAGGCTTAATTATTTCCATCGCAGTTGATGCCATCAAAATACACGGTCGCTGCATCATAGCCAATCATATCAGGTCTACGGTAGTCGATGAGAGAGTCACGGTAAAGTTCGCAGTTGTGTAGGTCACCTGGAAGAGTTGGAGTTCAACGTTTTAATATTTGTATGTACATACCTTGAGCAATTAGATTTGCAGATCTACATCTCAACGCGTAACAAGCTGCAAAACAGTCTGCAGGGCTCTTCACTCTGACAGCCTTCAAAAGACGTCTTCCTAAGAAAGACGTTTGATAGAGAGCAGAGTAAGAGCATCTTCCAGCCGGTGGATAGCCAGCAGTGGTTGTAGTTGGCTCGGTGGTAGTTGCTATTCTGGGCAGTGGCATTCCACTCTTATCGACTTTGTCGTCAAATTTGTGGGTCTTTACTCCGCTGGCTTTTGGTCTGTAATTAAAATAAAAATTATTATTTTTTATCTTTTATCTTTTGATTGTTCAAAATATTCAATTCATACTTGGTGGTCGTTGTCACTTCCTCGGCTGGTGTTGTCTCGGGGGCAATAGTTTCGCTCTCTACTTGTGGCTCTGCGGCTCTAGTGGTCGCATCTTCAAGCCCCGTGGAGAGCTCATCTCCAACTTCTTCTTCGACGTCGTCATCTTCAAGACCTTCGGCTTCCGGAATGCTGTACTTTTTAGGTTTTTGAAGTTTTTCGGCTGGAGCTTCTGGAGCTTCTTCCGTGACAATTTCTTCTTCAAGCATTCCAGGAGTCACTTCCATATTAGCAATCTTCTCCAAAACCTCAGCTTTCACCTTCTTCATCTGAACCTTTGCAGGATCATTTTTCACTTCTTCTATTTCCAAGGATTCGGTTGTTGCCTCCGGAGCAACTTGTTTCTTGATCAAACTTTCTAGAGACTTCTCATTAACTTTTCTCATGATTACAGTAGCATTTCTTCCATGGTCAGGATCCAAATCGCCTGGCTTTTTGGTCTCTTTTAAGGTGTTCTCTGAAATAAAAAGATACATTTCAAAAATTATGAAAACCAAAGTCTTACTTTTCTTGTTTAAAACCAGTTTCGCTGTAGTGGTGGTAGATTGCTCCGTACTGGAAATTAACTCTTCTGATGTCGTCGACTCAAACTTTTCCAAGCTCTCCACAGCCTCATTGATTTTCTCCATGAGAACTTTCTCATCAACTTTTTTCATTTCAACTTCTTCTTTTTTGGTAGTAGTGGAGACCTCTTCAGTTGTAGTTGTGACTTCTTCAGTGATGGTGGTCGGCTCCTCAGTGGTAGTCGTCACCTTCTCGGTACTCGCTTCCACTTCTTCAATCTTCTTTAAAACCTCTTCTTTGTCTAGAATATGCTCGGATTTATTGTTCACCGTTTGTTCTGTCTTCTCATTCTTTTCATTATTCTCATTATTCTCCACAACCTTCTCAATCTTATCCAAGAACTCCTTCTCATCCAATCTCTTCATTCTTCCAGTGTCATTGTCATCTTCTTGTTTCTTTTCCATATTCTCGTCCTTTTTCACCTCGACCGGTTCGCTTTCATGGTTTAGCAGGTTTCCTTCGACTTTTTCTGACTCTACTTTGCAAGTGTCGGACAGATATTTGATTCTAGCGTCGTCTTTATTGGCGCAAACCCATTCAAAGTAACTTCTGGATTGGTTGACGGACGGGACAAAGTTGAATTTTTCGGGGTTGGAGAATCTATAATTATTTTTGTTGTTTTATGGAAATTGGAGATGAAAACAACTAATCACTAACCTGTTCTGCTTGTTAATCAGACACGTTTTACTGTCATAGTAATACAAAAATGATGCGCAGTCCTCTCCGTACAACTTTTGACCCTCGGCACATTTGCATTTACATTCCTAAATGTATTCAATTCACATTTTAATTTTCCTTCATGGCAAACCTCAGCCGTAACCGAAGTCTCGACAGCAATCGCAGTACCCTCCAATACAAAATCATTCAACTCTACGTAGCACTCGTCGGATTTCAACCCGTTCTTTTTAGCCTCCAATGTCTTTTTTGGAAGCACAGTGGTGGATTCAATAGGAGTTTTGCATTGTGCTTCTGCCAATGATTCAATGCTTTTCAAAGATTCATCAATATCACAAGTCATTCCAATGTACGAAACATTGAGACTAGTGAACTGTCGCTCAAAGAATTTGCTCTTCATAACTCTATCCTCTAGGTTTAGAATGCAGTCCTTTTCAGTGTGATAGTAAGTGGCAGATCTACATTGGAACTCGTAGCGTCCAGATTTCTTGCTGTTAGCGCACAGACATTGGCATTCTTCAACGCTGACATCGTGCTCAAGTCCTCCCGCAACGCTGACCATCAAATGATCGTCAATGACTTCGAAGCAACCGTTCTTTTCTAAAAAAAAAGATTTGTTTTTGTAAAAGCAATAAATAACTAACTAATAATCATCTCAGATGGAGTGTTATCCGATTCTTCCACATCATTTCCTGTTGGTAGCTCAGATTTTTCTGGTTTTTCTGTAGTTGGTTGCTCCGTGGTGGTTGTAACCTTTTTGGTATTTTTAGTAGTTGGTTTTACAGTAGTCGTCTTGTTCTTGTTCTTGTTTTTCTTTTCCTTTTCTTTTTCTTTTTCTTTTTCCACGGTTGCAGCAGTTATCAACTCTACTTTTGGTTTTTTGGTAGTAGTCGTTTCCACCTCAGGCACTTGTCTACTAGCCTTGAAGTTTGGACATTTTGAGGCAGCGGTTTCCACCAAAACTGTAAATTAAAAAAAAAAAAACATCATAAGTGAAATAACAATTATTTTTCATGAGAATGGGCAAGCTTACTCTCTGGATCGCATCCGACGTATTGGTATAGAGTCTTACGCTGCTCGATAAGGTCATACTGGCCTCTGAAATTAAATTTTCTCTTTTGACGGAATGCAGTCCTATCCTATCTTCTTACAAATGATTTCCTCTATTCAAAGTGCAAGTTTTGTTTCTAAACTGGAAAGATTGACACTTGTACTTTTCGTCATTAGTCGCATGAGTAGCGGCGCACAAACATCTACAATCATTCACCGAGTCAACGTCATGCTCCGCAAAACTGGCTCCAAGCAGATAGCGGTGACGGATCGTGCGATAGCACACTGGTCCTTTTTCTGTAATTAGATAACAATTTACCAAGTTATTCATCGAAGCATGAACCCACCTTTATTCCCACCACTTCCTTTGCCGTGTTTTGCGACACTTGCGTCATTTTGCTGCAGAGTGAGTGGTTCGACCGATCCGGTTCGGCCCTCTTGCAGACCAGTAATATTGGCGAGAATGAGACGGGTTACGTATCCCTCTGCGCGTGGTCGGTCAGCATTTGACTTGGTGGAAGATGCTAATGAAGACGAAGAGGTTTCGGAAATTTTGGAAGAAACCGAAGAAGTGGTCAACGGGTCGGTGATCACGTTGGATTCTCGGCGTTCGCCATTGTTTGGCTCACCGGTAATGATTCCAACCTTAAATTGAAAAAAAGTATTTTATTTTTTGTTTCTTTCTCTGACCACACTTACCGGAACCTTTCTCTTATTGTTATCCCTACAAGCATCCACACAAGCAATTTGCACCAAATCACTGCCCTCATCCGAGTTGAGCTCAAACTCTTTGAATCTTTGAGTCCGCGAGGCACATGCCACAGTGTACTCGTATGAAATTCCGCAAGTTTTGGTTCTCGTGTTATACACAGCACTTCGACAAAATTCACGTTGTGAACAGAACGTGGCGCATTCTTTCACCGTAGCCAGGTTGATCCTGGAATGAAGATAAGGAATCAAGTTTTGTTGTTGATTTCTTTCTCATTTTCTCATTTTCTCACTTTGAAAGTGACAAATTTCACGTACGTACTCACCCCGTGTAATAAAAATCAATCTCCACCGCTTGGTCATACCGGATGCTTCTGGCGAAAAATTCTGGGCTACAATCTCCTGAATTTTTAATTGTTGATGAATATAATCACATGTAAAGCTTGAACAACCTTTAGCTTGTGCGAAAAGTCCCAACAGGAGGCACAATAAGCCTATAGTCTTCATTTGCCTGGAGGATGGGATCCCTTAAAAGGATGATCTTTTTTGGGCTTACTGTAAGTAGAGATATGTGTGTATTAGTTAAATGATGAACTCTATCAAGACGGTTTACGGCAGAATGAATTGAATTGAAATGCAGTAATCGAAGAGAGACAGAAACATAAACAGAACGAGAACAGAACAAAAGTCAATGAGATGAAGTGGGATGGAAAATATGCGCAACAATTTTCGTCAACTTTTTTTTCCTTCCCGAAAGACGTCTTCAACAACGCCTTCCGACTCACTCAGTCAGTCAGTCAGTCCGCCGGTCAGTCAGTCACACGATGGACGTAAGACGAGGAGGAGGAGGAGGAGGGTGGTGGAGAACCGCAAGACCGACAAAAAGTGAAATGGTGTCTCGGATTGGAAGTGAGCGCAAGTGTGCGTGTGATATGTGGTCGCGAGAAACTGAAAAGTTCTTTTTATTCCTTCTACGACCGAGAGGGCTAAGGATAAGCCACTTATGTTCCGAAAAAGACCTCATTCGAGTGAGAGAGGCGGAGGAAAGGAAGAAGGAAGGTGTCGCAAAATTCGCAAAATATGTGATGTGATGTGATGAGATGGGATTTGAATTTGAATTTGAATAGCAATATTGGAAATAAATGTGATGTATTAATTAGAAATTCTAGGCATTAAATATAAAGTTGTTTCAATGATCAAGCTTCTTAAAGAGCTCTCGGACGTTTCGAAAGTAGACATTTCGAAAGTGTGACGTTTCGAAAGTGGACTTTTTGAAGGTTTTTCTGGGTTTTGTCGACGTGGTGTTTCACACAATCATTTTAAAAAGCATTTTAAGGAAAATCCCTCAAACACCGCGACGGCACAATCCAGAAAAACCTTTGAAAAGTTTACTTTCGAAACGTCACACTTTCGAAACGTCCGAGAGCCTCTTAAAGGAAGAAAAAAACAGTTGAAAAAATTGTAAAATACTGCCCGCTATATGGCTAGTAGCCATTGAAATTGGCAGATAGCCCTTACTAGAGCACACATCCCACCTCGAGATTGGTAATAATTGGCGCACAAGCGGGAGTTAACGGCTATTAGCCATCAAATTCCGCGGCTAATAGCCAAAAATCCCTCAAAACTGTACATGTACTTTCACTACAAGAGTTAAAAATTTAAAACTTACAAGCGAGAAAAAAAAAGATTATCTCAAGCTGAGAAGCCACTGAAAATTTCCTGTACTTTTATAGATCCATACCCACTTTTGCAGCTATTATGCAAACAGCAACATCATCCTATAAGCTTCAACATTTGGCGATTACCGTTGCATAAGTGCAAAGAACAACAACAGCAACAACAGGAAAAGCTACCGAATCTCGTTCTCGAATTGTTTTTTTTGTTTTGACTATGCCTATTAGGCTTTCCACTATTCAATTCTATTCCATCCTATTCCATCCAATTCTTGACTCGAATCAAGTTGAATACAAGCGAATTCGAACACCGAACACCCCAAATTAGTGGGCAAGAACAAGAAGGAAAGAGTTGTCGAAATGACTATAGGATGATGACCGGGAATTAAGGAGTGAATCGAATCGCACGAGTTAATAGAGAAGAAAAAGGAGGAGGAGGAGGAGGAGGTAAGAAGCATGATGAAATGAAGACAGGCCTAAAAAGGAGGGGGGAGGAAAAACAGAAATGATGAAGATGAAGATACACGAGAACGGACTGGATTG
Source organism: Caenorhabditis japonica (assembly GCA_963572235.1). NCBI lineage: Eukaryota > Metazoa > Nematoda > Chromadorea > Rhabditida > Rhabditidae > Caenorhabditis > Caenorhabditis japonica. The sequence continues at coordinate 12,766,221 of OY754347.1, read as the reverse complement.
CGACGTCTCCTCCTTCGACACCACCACCACCACTGCCCCCGCCTTAAAGAAGAAAAAGAAGAAGAAGCGACAATTGGATTTCTTTTTCTCTCCTACCTTTCCGATCCAGGCAAGGCAAGGCAACGCAATCCGAAGCTTTCGATTCGAGAAAGACACGGTTTTGTTATGAAGAAGCTGGACGTACTGGTATGACTGACTAGCTAACCTCATTTGCGACACGTCGGTGTCGGTGTCGTGGCGAGGGGAGGGGACGACAATGAAATGAAATGAAATGAAATGAATAGCGAATATAAAAACTTGGAGAACAAGTGAAAGAGATCCAGGCTTGATAAGGGAAAGTGAGTCAGATATCAAGATCGGGGAGGAGATAATTGGGAATTTTGTGGAAAATTTGATAGGAAAATTGGGCAATTCTCGGCTTTCACTGTTAAAGGAACAGAGGTGTCAATGTATTGCCGCCGAAATTGTTTAAAATAATGGAGTACACGACGTGGGGCCTAACTTCTGCCTGCTGACCTAAAAACTGACGTTAGGAGTTTCACCGATTTTTTAGATTTTTCGTCAATTTTTTGACATTTTTTTGTTGTTGATAAATCATCTTTTGCATTCGTTTTGTATACCCTTTTGCGTAGTTTTTCAAAACTCTAGTCCTCTGAAAATGAAAATTGAATTATTATTTAAACTGACGATATTCGTTTTTGTATGTATAAATTTTTGATTAGCTCAACTAGAACCAGCAAATCCAGAATCTAAATATGAAATTATCGAAATCATATGCAAAAAAAATCAGGACACTGCAAGAAAAGCGTGAACTGAGTTGGTGTACTCCTTCTGGACGACTTCTTATTTTTTGTTGTCATAAACAACAACGGTAACTTTTTCGCTCAATTTTTTACGAATCAGCTTTGGCTAAACTCTGAAAAATAAACAAATCGCCACACTTGTCTAAATCCTAGAAATCCAGCTAATTTGAAAAAGTCTAACAACGGAACAAAACGGCATCAATCTTCTCATCTTCCATTTCGATTTGGGCAATCGAAATCAAAACAAAAACCACACCGCGCTGAGATTAGCATAGAAAAGACAATAGGACACGTTTTCGTGTAGATCTAAGAAGGAAAGAAGCGGCTGGGTTGATATAACGGATGAAAATGGAAAAGTGGAGAAGAGGAGGAGTGTATTTTTTGTTCCCTCTCTCTCTCCTTAATTTTCTAGGGATTGATCGTCCATTTGACATGTGGGACTGGATCTTTTCCACCGATCCACAACTCGTCTATTTTGTTTTTTGCTTCCATCGCCTTTCCCCACTTCTTTGATTCTCATATCCGCCCCACCCTATGGATTCGAGAGTGATAAGAAGTGACTGAGAATGTTGTGAATGATGGGGGTCTAAGTAGGTTTCGAACCGTTTATGCTTCTTGATTGATAGCTGGGGGTCACACGTTGGGCGATGGTCAGTGGAAGTGAAAATAGGAGAAAGTTGAGGGAAAAAAAAGAAACTTGAACGCTCCTTGTCTCCGGGTACTTGCTACAATTCTTTGAACGCTAACGGAAAATTAAAGGTCAAGCAGACCGTAAAAGACACGGATTTGGGACTAATCAATGCTTGATAAAAACAGTTATAAAAACAACAAAAAAAAAATCTGTTCCCGATTGTTTCAAACCCTGTGAAACCATGCGAATTAAGAGGTCAAGAAAGTGTAAAAAAATTTTGATGTTTTGGTTTGCAAAAAAGAGGATAAAATGAAACGAAGTGTAAGCTATAGCTTACGATTCGACTAGGCCAATGATTTGCAACCGTCTTTAAACTTACGGCTCATTGAATTAGCCCTTTTAAAAGTGGGTTTTTATCGAATTCGGCATTGGCCAACTCCGGGTACCGTATTTGTTTAGCAACATCATTACCTTATATGTATGCTAAACATGTTTTCGACGTAGGAAGATAAAGTTTGTATGTTTATACAGTAAATGGATGGTTAGGGGAAGCGGATTTGGAAGATTTAAAAGTTCAAAAAAAAAAGTAAAAATAAAATTTTTTTATGCGCTGAATTTTTTGTTGATATTTCAATTTAAAGTTTGTTAAAAATATTATGATCAGTGAATTTTTGGAGTTTAAATGGCCGATATATGGCGGATAGCCATTGAAATTGGTCATACGCCTCAAATTCGACAATTTCAAAGTTTAAATATAGTCGGTGAATGCATGATCAGCCGCGCTCTATTGACAAAATTATGCGAAACCGTGCCGCACTTGAAAAATTGGCGCAAATTCAAATTTTTTTTATTTCATTGTTTACTATTAAATTAAGTAATTCACACAATTTGTCATATTTATTAACAAAAAAAACTTAAATTACAATGTGTTGCAAAATACTCACCAGCACGTCGCAGTTGCGCCTCCTCAACAACAGTATTCCTTGTTCGCGCGTTTGCTGAAATCAATAAATAATTTACAATAAAATAGCATCATTTTTTAAATAAAAAAAAGAAAGAAATATACAGTCGCAACATGCAGCGAATAAATATTAAAAAAAAAAAAAAAACAAAACGACTGATGGCAGCTCAAATTTGAATGTTCCCGCCGAAAAGGCGCGCCGCACATTTGCAAATTCAAAAGTCTAGTGGAGCGCTGCTGATCATGCATTCACCGACAATAAATACTCTATTAAAAACAATGTTTTGGGTGTTTTAACACTTTTTTAAAACAGTTTTTCTTTTTTTTTTTCTAGTTTCTATTATGAATAAAATAGCCTGTAAATCCAGGAAGTTTTTGGCGCGGATTTGGTTACTGTATGTATATGACTATTAACCGTTGCAAATGGCTTTTATGTGAAGTATCAGTTTTTCATTCAAAATTGGGCATTAAAAAATGTTTAAAAAAAAACGTCGCGACTTATAGTTTGTTGGCATCAAAAATTAATACATGGAGTGAAGCTCATAAAAAAAACCATACTATTTAACAAAAAAAATTCAAAAAAAAAAAACATTAATTTTCAATTTTCCAACTATGAGCTCCAGAACTTTTCTCATTTATTTTCTGTTCATAAAATAGCTCAATAAATAGAGAAATGTGCACCATAAACCAAAAAAAAAAACGACAGAAAAACAGTTCCTTGTTTATATAGGCATGTAGGTAGGCACAAAATGAGTTTAAACCAAAACTGACCATCTTTGTCCTCCTCTCGCCCCCACTCCCACTTCCCACGGAGACGGATAAATGACACTTGAGGATGTTGCTTTGGCCCGTTCCTTGCTTGCCCTATTATGTTTATTCACTTCTTTATGGTCTGGTACGTGCGTCTCGTCTCGGCTACCAGTTAATATATTTGTATAGAATCGAAAAATGTTGCATTAAAGAAGCAAGGGAACATTTGCAATTTTTTTCTTCTCTCTCTCTCTCTCTTTATCGTGACTTCATCTTGTGGAATATTAGCGGCTTTATTTTATTAACAGATAGCTAAAATTAGCAAAAAATAAACGGTACACAAGTTTCAGTTAATAAAAACATTGACGACGATCCCCGTAGCGTTTCAGGTTAAATTTCAAGCAAACAATTTCAACTCGGCACATTACTATATACACATGTATAAAAAACGTATTTTATTTGCGACCCAGAAAGCCTCCAAGGTTGTTTTGAATGCTTCCAGCTCCTGCTCCTTCTCTGACGAGATTGGCAGCGTTGTGAAGTCTCTGGGAGATGTGTTTGGCGACGTCCGGAAGGCGGAGCTTATCGTTGGCGGCAAAGTTGTAAAAGTAGGTCTCCTCGGGGCTGTTAATGTCGTACTGAAATTGAAAAAAATAGTTTAAAAACGCCAATATTAACCAACATCTCCCGGAGTCTCATAAACCGCCAGCATGTAGTTGTTCGATTCGAACTTGCACAATTTGGTTCCATTGTAGTTTGTATTCAGTTGAAAGTCTTTTGGTGCCATGATAACCTCATAGGCCACTTGGAAGTGACGTTGCACAAATTGGGAAAGCGCCTGAACAATGGGTCCGAGAGTTTTCGGTCCACCAACTCCGAACAGGTCCAGGGTTTTCATACCGGTCTCGACGACGGTTTTGATTTTTGAATCACAGCAGAAATGTTTTCCAGGCTTTGACCGGAGACGCTCTCTCAGAGATGGGCATGTATCTTCTTGGCCTAATAGTAAGGTAGAATATTAGAAAATTAATATTGTGAAAAAGACAAAACAGCGACCTATCGTAACCCAGAATAAGGAAGAGCAAGACTTTTTGTATGCTTATTGTTATTAGTTTGTAGGAATTTAAAAAAAGAAGCTAAATTGTGGAAAAATGGGGAATTTTTTTTTGAAGGCTTAGCGCTTGTTCGAAGTAATTTGTCTCATTTTGTCATGTTTTTCAAATTTGAAAATAAATTAAAAATTTTACACAAAGTATCTGGAAAATGACAATTTTGCCATTTGATAAGGAAAAATCAATAATTTTGTTGAAAAATTATGGGTTTTCAAGGGGGTACGACAGAATAGAAATAGGCGAAATAGAAATGCTACAAAATAGAAATGCTACAAAAAAGAACTGGAAAAAATAGAACTGAGCGAAATAGAAATGCTACGAAATAGAACGACTACAAAATAGAAATGAGCGAAATAGAAATGCTACAAAATAGAAATGCTACAAAAAAGAACTGGAAAAAATAGAACTGAGCGAAATAGAAATGCTACGAAATAGAACGGCTACAAAATAGAAATGAGCGAAATAGAAATGCTACAAAATAGAACAAATTTTGGCGATGGAGCGCGTTTGCATTATTTTTTCAATTGCTCAGTTTTTCGCCGATTTTCCATTTTTTTTTCTGAAACTTCATTGATTTTATACCTTTCTTCATTTTCGATGTTGTTAAGTGCGTAAAATATCTAAAAATTACTGAAAAATCCTATAATAATCGGAAAATTCGAAGAATAATGCAAACGCGCTCCATCGCACCGATTTCTATTTCGCCCATTTCTATTTTGTCACATTTCTATTTCGCGCTGTTCTATTCCGCTCATTTCTATTTTGTAGCCGTTCTATTTTTTCCAGTTCTTTTTTGTAGCAATTCTATTTTGTAGCATTTCTATTTCGCCTATTTCTATTCTGTCGTACCCCCGTTTTCAAGCTCCAACTAATCAGGGAATATTTTACCCGTTGAAAAATGGCTGTTTGTCTTTTAAAACGGTTATTAGCTTTCGAAAAATTTATTTGCCTTTAACCGGCGATAGGTTCCAGTTTCGGCAGTATTCGGTTTCGGCAGTAGTTCGGTGCGGGTTTGGTGCGTTTTTGGGAGTTATTTGAAAACGGGAGGTTAGCCCTTCAAAACGAGAGTTCGCCGCTCATAATGCACCTTGCATACGCCTCAAATTTTATGGCTATTAGCCAAACAATCTCTAATTGTTCATAAGAAAATGAAATACGTTTTTCAGGATGTGGCCTAAATCCCTTTGTAAATCGGGGTTTACTGTAGGTAGCTGTTTTTTTTTAATTTTTGGTTTCGAGCAATAAAAATACATATACTTTGATTAAAAATTAAAACTACCTAACAGTTCCATTAGTAACGTTCTCACCGGAATTTCTACTATTTTCTATACGACTGGCTATCCGATTCATTAACCGTTCCTTGACATGCGAACCTAAAAGAGGTGGGTGCAACGGAGCAAAACCTATAAAACATGCACAACTATTAGCGAATACTTGTTTTTTTTGCAAACAAGTGTTATCGTACCTTGAACTTGAAAGTTGACCAAGGTGAGTCCAAGTAGAAAAATAAGCAACTTCATCGCTGAATAATCTTTTGTCGGGTCTCCAGACACCTTTTATACATATGCAAAAGTTTACTCCTTGACCCCTCCCCTTCCCAAAAAGATCGGGAGAACCTGATAAGTCGAGAATTTGTGTTTTCATCTCACATTAGAAAACTCGAAAACAGAATTGTTTAGTATTTGATGTTTTCACAACCTCTTTTTTTGTTGGAAACTTGTGACTGACTCCACCCTTCAACTACCTGAGACGAAGAGATGTCTTTTATCTGATAAGCTTTTGACCCGACGTCATCCGTCTGTCCGCGTCTCAGACATAAAACAAGCAAGAAGAAAGAACGACCTTCACTTCTAAATATGTACCTTTTGTCTAAACGCTTTTGATAGAAGCAAGCTTTATTTACAGAGATACATAAAAGTTCAAACAAATGAAAGAACCTAGATGGATCTCGGATCTTTTGGAAGATCGGCAATGTTTGCATTCCTGCCGAGAGCGGCAAACTCGGCAAACTTTTCAAAGTACTCTTCGACAGCTGGGTTGGACAAGTCGTACTGAAAATTATGATACAACTGTTGTTATTGGCAGCCTCTCCCTTCACGAACCTTTCCTGGCGATGGATAAACAACATAGTGGAATCCATCATCTCCAGACTGACGGCAGATAGTTCCATTGAAATTGGTCTTGAGAATCGGAGCACTTGAGCCCATCATAATCTCATGAGCGGTTCCGAACGCTTTTTGGATGCGGGACCCGAGTTGATTGGTGAATTTGATGCTGGACACGTCCTTGCCGAGGTCAGTGCGCAGCTGCTTGATAATGTTTGCGTAGGAATCGGGGCAATCCTGGAGAAATAATTTCATGATAATTTTTTTTGACAGCATAACAGCTTCTTACCTTTGGCACCTCTGGCTCATACCCTGGTGGCTGATATGGATCGGCTGGCTTTGGCAAGTCGTCATATGCCGCAAAAACGCCGGCACACAAAACAGCAACCGTCACCGCAACAAACTTCATCTGTGAAATGACTGAAACTTTTGTCGTGAAACTATTTAAAGGGTGTGGGCGTAATATTGTAAAAACGGGGAAGTGAAATGTCTAGCGAAAAGGTAAAGGTCGTAACAGACAAAAAAAGGGGCGAAAAGCTTAATTGGATTCACTTTGACAAACTGGCTTTTTTTCTATCTTTATCGGTGCCCTGGCTTGGGCAGACAATTTTTTCGGGTGTTCGGGTTTGCCGCGAAAGACATACATAGAGGTGTCGGTTGGCTTTTAAAGGGATGGGATGCCTAGAATGAAAACGTGATAGGAATCTAGTTTGCAGCCATGCCGACAAGGGCGCACCGATATTTTGAGGTTAAAACACAGAAAAGAAATAAAGTTTGGTTTTCTCAAGAATTTTCGGCAGGTTGTTGAGTGTGGAGATTACTGGCGTCAGGAAGCTGCCAGGTAGGAGACGGCTAGCATCCGACTAGCTGCCAAGTAGCAGCCAATTCTTTTGCGTCTGTAAGGTTTCGAATTACCGCACAAATTGTTGACGACGACGCTCCGAAATTACGCGTTGCCCGTATTTTATCGTAAATTTAAAAAATTGCGTTTTCCACCGAAAATTAGGTTTTTTTGTTTGCAATTTTTTTTACAATGATGGTTGAGCGGAATTCCGTTTTTACCGATTCTGCTTATCGGCAAATGTTTATATTTGGCTTACCATCTTCCGCCTTCCACCAAAAACGTTGTCTTCCGCTTTCCGCCTTCCGCCAGTAATGGACCTATTCACAAAATCGGAAAAAAAAAGAAAAAAAAACGGAAAAAAATTGCGGGAAAAAATCGGAGAATGCTCCGATTGACTTGAAATTTTGGGAAATGTTGGAAAAAATTATCCTGTACACGCTCAAAAAATTTTGGGCCAAAATATCGATTTTAAAAATTTTCAGACAAAAAATCGATATTTTGGTCCAAAATTTTTTGAGAATCTACAGGATAATTATTTCCAATATTTCCCAAAATTTCAGGTCAATCGGACCATTCTCCAATTTTTCCCGCAATTTTTTTCCGTTTTTTTTTCGGGTTTGTGAATAGGTCCATAAATGATTTTCTGAAAAACCAATAAACACAGCCTTATTTTAGAAAAAAAAAATCAACAGAAACCATAACAATTTAACCAAAAAATCAATGCGTTTATTATCATTTTACCCTCAATATTAAAGCAATTCGAAATTAATTTCCTTTTCTTTCATGGTCCTTGAAAATCGACAGTCAGACAATGAAAAAACGGACGGAAGGTGAAAAGTTTGTTAAATTAAACGAAGCATAGAAGAAACCAGTTTAAAGAGCGGTGCCGGGCAAGAGATCTTCTTTTTCTTTTTTTCTTTTCAATATTCCACGTCATCTTCGCGGCGGAGCCACGTACAACTCGTCGTTCATTGACATGGTGGAACGGCGGCTAAAAGTTATGGATATTTCGTCAGGATCTTTGATTCGGGCGGGTGGGTCGGCTGGAACAGCTTCCGGGTCGTCTGGAGACTTTTCCACAGAGTTTTGGACTACCTGGAAATGGGAAAGTTAACAGAAAAACCTTTTGCAACATAATACATACCTTCTTCTTTTTCATCATCTTCCTCAACGTGGAAAATCTGGCAATTGCGAATAAAATCATAGAGATAACAAACAATGAGAGTACGCAAGCGAATCCCAAAAACAGACCGTTGACGTCAAAATTGTGGGTGATGACATGGTCAACTGCAAGATATAGATAATTGCTAGATCAATTTATTGATAAAGTTAGCAAGGTGTAAATAACGGGCAGAAAGTTATTTTGGAGCGTTGCTGTAAATATTTACAGAGTTGAAATTTAAATTGCATCATTACTGATTCATGAGGTGTGATCAGTAGCAAAATAAATCGATAAAACTGTTTTTTCTATGTCTCCTCGGTATTATTTTTTTAAAAAAGTTGTCACCTGGTGAGAGACGCGAATTCAAAAAACAGGCTCCGCCTCCTCGCCGAAATATTTCTGCAACTCTGCGCACGCCAATTTGCAATCACGGTGCGCTCGATTTTATTCGTTGAATTTCCGTTAATTTATTAACAAATATCGATCGAACAAAATTAAAAACACACTTTAAATCAACAGTTCGCAGGCAACTCATTTCTTACTATAATAGTAAATCCAAACCTGTATAGGAAATTTTGGAGCTTGTCCAGAAAATTCAGATCTTGTTAGGAAATACAAATCTTATTTAGAAATTTAAAACTATAAAGGGATCTTGACAGATACGAAAAATTCTTGGAATCTGTACAACGGTGCGTATCTTGGCAGAAGTTTTTGGAATTTGAAGAGATCGCCAAATATCTATAACTTACTAGTTTATAGTTAAGGACCGCAACGTGTTTTTAAAAACTGATGTTTTCCGAAATATTTATGTACCATTACACCTCACGAAACCAAAATCACAGAAATAGATTGCCAGGCGAGGCGTTCACCACGCGCACAGGTGAAATGCGGTGGATGCATATAGTGTTCGTATTTTAATCATGTCGTCCTTTTGACCCATTGGACGGTATATAATAATGTTTTATTTATTTTTTGCATTAAAATAAATAAATTTGATGTATATACACAAGCCTGCGCCATTTGGCGATTTTGCCCCTGCTTTTTTTTCACTTTTCTTACAATTTTTTTTTCTTGTAAGGGCACTGATTTTTGTACTTCAGCTCTTCCAAATTTCGTTATTTTTGTGGCTGAATTAGTAAAATGTGTAACCGTTAATCAAACGATGGGGATTTATTAAATATCTAGAGCCTAATTTACATAAATGCAAGATATGATTCAAATACGGACACTATATGCATTCGCCGCATTTCACCTGTGCGGCCACACCGCCACGAAAGTTGCCTCCTCCTTTTCTGCTTATAAGGTCGCCCTTCCTGCGCCTCCTTACGCTCGCTGCCAGTCAAAAAATGAGCAATTTTTTTCAGAAAACGGAGAGAAAACCTCAAAGGGGGGAATGTAGAGGTTTTATTTTTTTACCGAATTAGATCAAAAAAAGGCTGCTGAATCCGAATCCGTCATAAAAACATGTGAACTCGATCTGCATCACCTCGAAAGTTGCGAAAAACCTGATGATAAAAAATCACCGTATTGTTTGAGAAGGTAGAAAAGTACTTTAAACTTCCTCAAATGTTCTAAAATTTTAACCTGGACTTGTTGGGGAGTGGATCTATTGATTTGTTAAATAAAAAATATAGGTCATCACTGAAAATTTTGAGATAAAGTTCTTCCAACTTTGACTGAAAAAAAACCTAAAAGGGGGAATGTAAACATATTATTTTTATTTCCTATACAAATTCAGAATATCAAAAACTATCGGAATCAATCATAAAAAAAATGTGAACTCGATCTGGAAAGACGTTTTCCTAAACGTTTCACCGCAAAATATTGATTTTTAGCTAAATCTGATATTACTAATCGATTCCTCGTGGTCGATTACATACGGGAGCAACTTAACATTTATGGTTTTCGATGTAGTACTCCGGCAATAAATCAATAAAGAGCAAAAAACGAATTGGGCAGAAAAATCGGCATGCCCCGCCCCCCTCACTTTGCGGTCCCTATTATCAATTCAATAGTCTTGCCGGCTACAGTAAGCAGTGGCGCGAAACATCGAGGCTCCGCCCCATCAGGTCTTTTCAACTGAATTCAACTGAATTCAACTGAACGTAGATCAAAAAATGTGAGCGGGTGTGTCGTCGCAGACATGTGTCGCTATGTCTGCGTCTATTATAAAACTTTCGCGGGCGCATGTGGTAGCCGGCAAGAATATTGAATTGATAATATTTATAGTTCCAAATGTTCCCATTATAGTAAGAAATGAGTTGCCTGAGTTGCCAAATTCGCTTCAAAATAACAATTTTTATAAGGGTTTCCGGGAGAAATTGAAAGACACTGAACAAAAATTCGACGCAGAAAATCGCGCGCACCGCGATTGCAAATTGGCGCCCGCACAATTGCAGAAATATTTCGGCGAGGAGGCGGAACCTATTTTTTGAGTTCGCGCCTCTCGCCAGGTGACAACTTTTTTAAAACAATAATATCTCTTCTATTGCAGCGAGACCACTTACATTAGTTGCGGTCGTGACCGCGGCCGACGAAAAGCGCGTGGCCGACTGACTGCAAAACGCTGGCAACGCTCCAAGATTACGAACTGCGCGTTGTTTACGCATAAGCAGAACGGCATGTTTGGGACTACGTTTTTCAAAATTATGAAAATTTTTAAGCTCCATTCCTCGTGTCTCTGCGTCTCCATTGTTCCACACGTTTAGCTAAACTTGGCAGAACGCTGTGGGGACGCAGAGCGCTTTTGCTGGGTCTAACACGCCGTGACGAGCAAAATTCAGTTACGATCAGGCTTGTTCGGAAAATAATTTTTTTTTCCGAAATAATTTTTCGGAAAATCGGATACCCGACATTTTTTCCGATTTTCGAAACTGAAACTGCATTTTTTTAAGTTTTGTATTTTCCGAAAAAGATTCTTAACAATTGGCTCATCTTATTTGTTTGAAAAAATACGAAAATCAACAAATTAACCAAAATTTCAATAAAAAATTCAGTTTTGAGACGTTCTTGGTACTTAAATCTTAATACGGAAAATTTTTCCGAAAAGAGTCGGAAAATTCGGAAAATCGGAATTTCCGTTTTCCGACTCCGACCAAGCCTGGTTACGATGCTCCGATGTTCCGCGAGTCGCTGCTAGGTTTTTGAAAAAAAAAGTTGAACAAACCTGATGGCACTAGGATTACAATGCTCGCAATGAGCCCGAAAAATGAAATCAGTACAGTGAGGAAGAAAATGTACGGTGTGGTAGTGTGAACTGCAACGGCCGAGACAACATTGGCAATTAGCCAAATGACCTTAAATTTGTTTATTTGGAATTTTCGAGAGATTGGCGTGGGGCAACTGGTCAAATTGCTGCCATTCCCTAGTTGTCCAGTAGCTGTTGAGTTGCTGTTTACTAGCCGCTGCCGCGCGGCCCATTACTTGCTGCCTCTCTGCCCATTACTTACTGCCTCGCTGCTCACCAGCTACACACGAGCTGCCCCCTAGGTGCCCATTAGCTGCCCACTAGCTGCCCACTAGCTACCAACAGCCTGCTATCAGTTTTCCCGGCAAACAGTTTAAATTCCCCTTAACTGTTTTGTTTATTTTTTTTTGGGTGGGATCCTTGGCGTCAAAAAGATGCTTGACACAACAAATGGCTCGCCGGGAAAAAAGTAGTGACGCTACCGGAAATCTCCAATTTCTCAGTGTCCAATTTCAAAGTATCGCGGTCTAGACTTGATTTGCAGACATAGAGGACACCGAGGATTGAAATTATACGAAAGTGGGTGGGTGGAAGGGCGACAAAAAATTATTTTTTTTTGTTTTGAACTATAAATGTGGGGTTGCGCTAATTGCTGAGATTCGAGTTTTGACTGTGGTCAATTTTGAATTATTTTTATCCCTGCCCAACCTAGCGAATTATGTTTCCCAAGAATTTTTGGCGGGCCATCAGACCACATTGCGACAGATGAGAAACACTTTTGAAGGTTAAAATAGCAGTTCTTATGTTTTATACGCCGACTTTTCCCGCGACGACATCTGCAAGAACTAAACTCACTTGATATACAAAAATTGGAAGTAAAAAGTGGAATCCGACGATTCCCGACAATTCTGGGTGATATGTCCTATAGTGGCTGGCATTGGAGGCAAAGATGGCGAAAAAAGTGAAAACTGTGGAGAGAACTATTACCAGCGTTTCGGCAACCTGAAAGTCACAGACTAAGCTATTTTTCATCGTTGATCTTTTATTTTGTACTCCAGTACAATATTCAAAATTCATAGCTCTTTAACTTTCTTTAAACCCACCAAAATCAAGAAGAACGCCTTGTTCTGCGCGACCGTTGTGGAAATCTTGACGCCATTTTCTGACATAGACCCGGTTGAACCCTTTAAAAAATTGAGCATTAAAGTTTTTTATCAAAACGATTTTTAAAAACAAAAAAAGATATAGATAAAGATAACCGCCATCCGGACAAGACCGGAAAAACGTAAATGTCTAATGCGATTTGATAAATGAAGGAATTGCCAAAAATGAATGCGGGATATCCCAACTTGTAAAGTCTAAAATTCCTCTCTTTCAGATGGCGAAAAAAATCACAAGAAAATGAGAAGAGTGGGAGGAGCTGCGGGGCGAATTGCGGAGGAAAGTGTGACGCCATATTGAGGAAAAATGAAAAAAAAGGAAAAGAAAAAGAAGAAGGAGAACTAATAATTATATGCTACAAGAAAATTTGATTCACTTTCAAGACACAAGATGTCCTAGCGAGCAACAAAAAATGGGGACAAAGAGCAGAAAGGCGTGAGGAAAGGAAATAGAGCACATTTTTTTCTTTATTTTTCTGAAAAAAAAACAGGTGCAAATATGTTTATTTTTGTTCTTAATTTCTCAGTTAAATTTTTAAATTTTTAAACGTATTATTGGCTTCGAGTGTATGCCGCATAAACTAGGTATATACGTCAAATTTGACGGCTAAGAGCCATATAGCTGCCTGTATCTAAATAATGAACATTTGAATTACCTTAAAATAATCGGAAAATATTCAAAAAGGACCAACTGAAAAAACAAATGTAAGCGACAAAGCAACAAAAAAATCTCGAGCTATGCGTTGTGAGCCGTGAAATTTCATTAGGTTCTGGTATCAATTTTTGTTTTCTTTTTTTTTGTTTTCCTTTCTTTTTCTTTATTTTTCGTTTAGTATAGTTTTCAATAAACAAAACCAAAAATGTGAGCTTTGAAACGATTTTTCATTAACTTAAAAAGGGAGGGAATACTGTATTCAAAAAAAAATCGTCAAATTGCAAAAAAAAAAACTGTTTGGAAACTAAGAAAAAAGTATTTCCATTCTACAGTAAGGGGGCACTGTTAAAAAATAGAAACCACTGAATCTCTGCACCGTGCAGCAGTTATAGCCTCATAAACCTATTATTGACCACCACCACCATCAGAATGAGCGAACAAATGTGTGTGTGTGTGTGTTTGCGGGTAGGAAGCATCAAGCCAGTAAAAACATGTGATAGTACCCATACACGGAGCTCTGGTAACACAAAAATTATTGATAACAACACATGAGAAGAAGAGGAAAAGAGGAAGAAGAAGGAAGAGACGATGACGGTTCGGTTTTGATTGATAATGGGGAGGGGACAAATAAACAGATTTCGTGTTGACACATGTGTCAGCCCAGCTTCCTCCTCTTCTTCCCGTTGCCCCTTTGGCAAATCAAATCAAATCACACATTTTTATGGCAAGAGTTTCGAGAGAGGGGCATTTTTTTTTAATGTTTAAATTATAACCATGGATTTTCTAACTTTTTTCTTGAATTTCTGCTGTGCTCAATGTGCTAGAAAAAATTAACTGTCATATTGATGGCTAACAATCATTTGCAACGGCTAATAGCCATTAACGCGCCAAAAATTTTTTGAGTAAAACAAATTTTTTTTTTCATTTTTCTATCAAAAATTAATTTTTTTATTTTATTTTTAAAACGCTTTCTTTTCTTTTTTTTTCTATCTTTTTAATTATTTGTTAGTTTATTCACGTCACAACTGACTCGCAAAAAAAAAATAAAATAACAATAATAATAATAATAATGAGAACATTAATAAGGAAAATTCAAAATGACAAAAAAAGCAAGTCCATTTTTTCCTCAATTTTTTTTCTTTTCAAAATGTACCCGTACTTGCTCCAAACGCATTTATATTCTTCTCCCTGACGTGCTCTGCAACACGTGAAAAGAATACAAATGGCAACGACTCTTTTCAGCAAGAATAATATGAAAAGAGCTGGAAAAATGTGAGGTCAAAAACGCTATTTTTGACCAACTTTTAAATGGAAATGAAAATCGAAACACTGAGAGAGCCCTAAAGAAAGTGTGAAATTGAAATGGAAATTGAAATTGAGAAGTGGAGAAAAAACACAAAAAAAACAAATGAACAGCACAAAAGAGCATGTATTAGTTTGCTCGGTGAGCCGCCGACAAAAGCAAGGAAAAGGAGGGGGAGGGAGCCGGTTTTTAGGCGAGTATCCAGTGTTTTTTTTTTTTGCACTGAGCACTTCCACTGTATACATTATAATTCTGTTTGCCCATGGGCTTGTATTCACGTGTAATGAATGCGGAGATCATTCAATTTTAGTTGAAGCAAGGGGAATTTTTTTCAATAAAACAACGGTTTTCTAGACCCTACGTGAAGGCAAATGCGCTCCATCGCATGTCTGCGTCTCCACAATAGCGTTCTGTCAAGTTTAGCTGAGCGCGTGCAAAAATAGAGACGCAGAAAGGCGAAAAATCGCTTTTAATATTGTCGGCCCGCCTCGTCGGTCAAACGCGCTCCGCTGAACTCAATACTACGTGGATTTCATTTTGGTTTCCAAATTTTTTCATTTCACGTGTAAATTCAACGTGAAATAAAATAATTTGAAACTAAAATGAAATCCACGTAGTATTGAGTTCAGCGGAGCGCGTTTGACCGACGTGGCGGGCCGATAATACGTAAAAATGCCTATTTATCGGTGAAATAAGAAAGAGGTTTCACAGAAAGTTATTCCCTGATAAACACATGAAACACAGCATTCCCAAAACGCGAAAGGACGCTCCGTTGAACTCGCCGGACAACGTGTAATCGACGAGACGCAGACGAGACGCAGACGAGTTACAGCGTTGCCACGCGACGCAACCGCATCGCGTTGAGCTTTGGCGCCAAACAAGCGTATGAAAAAGAGCGTGCCTCTAAAGAAAATCGGGAATTATGATTAAAAACTGTACGATTTTGTTTCAACGTCCGCACAATTCCAATAAAAACACCACGAAATTCCCTCCTCCTCCTCTCTCCCAATAAAAATTTCCTACATTATGCGTCCAGGGACAGGGACAGGGATAGCAAACGATGATGCATACACACATCTCGCAATTTTCTCACTCGATTTTTGTTTATTTTGGCCTCCGGAAAACATTCGAAACGTTCTCATTGTTTGTGTGTGCAATCATTTGCTTTTGCTCCACGTCCGAGCATCACACCATAACCAAGGGGGTCGAGATTGAAAAAAAGTGAGATTTGTTAAAAAGAAAAAAGAACTGAGCGAACACAACAACGGCTTCTTTTTTTGCAGTGCCTCTTAAAATTTTCGCCTAGAGAAGAAAAATGCTTCTTCTAAAAAATAAAAAAAACCGAACCGAACCGAACTCAATTCGGTTTTGATTGGGATGTGAGAATTTCGTTCGTTTTTTCTGAATAGCATCATCATTTGTTTTTCGAAAATTCTTGATCTATGCAACCCTTGAAAAACGTCTCGACAATGTGTTTTCGACACAGGATCACAAAAATCTAGGCGGTCATAGCTTTTGTTCACTCATTCATTGAAACCAAGACCAAGACCAAGACAAACCAGACTAGAATAAGATATATATATATAAGAATATTGAACGAATAACGAATAACTGCGGGGTGTTGGTCAAGAGGAAGCTTCTCGAGAGTGAAAATTAATAAATAGAAGATTTCTTTTTTCTTTTCTAGTTTTTGGGGACAATGGCCAGATTTGGAACACATGTACATATGTATTTAACAGTTCTCCTTGTATGTGTTTACACACGACGACAATGTTTGAATTCTGAATATTTACGCTTTACTTTTTAATTTGTTGCTTTTATTCCCGTAGTGTTCTGACTTATGAGGCTACTTATATTGATTCGGCCCAGCTCGTATAATGAGGTTAATTATTATGAGAAAATATAATACAAAGCTTTAAAAAAGGTAAGTAAAAATTACGGAACAACTCAGGGGTCTTTTGCCGTGGATATAGCGGATATAGATCACTATTCCTAACGCATAGTTGACACCAATGCGTCAGTAATGGAGTTCAGCGGTAATCGGCACAAGTTTGGCAGGATTTTGAAGACTATGCGGCGTCAGTTTTGCAAAATCAGCACTTAAACGAGAGCTAGCAGTTGAATGCGGCTAATAGCCAAAATTTCTTGAGAAATTTAAAGGAGAAATTTTCAAAATTTTGGACGTTTTAGAGTGCGCTCTAGAGAAATACCTAATGAGAAAAAGGTGAATTCTCGAGAATCTCGTTAATATGTTCTATAAGAAGAATCTGTTTTTTCAATGTTCGTTGGCTACTGTTCAGTTATAAAATAAGTTTGTGAATTTCAGACTTACAATCTGAGGAAGGAAGAACGAGGACAGCGGAAACCAAAAAAAAACCCCGATTTCCGGTGAAAAACGCAAAAAAAAACATGAAATTTGAGAAAAAAATTTTTGAAAATGTTCGTTGGAATCTACGATAAACAACGGACAACCGCCTAATTTCGGAGCGTCGTTGTTATCAAAACGTTGCCCGTTTTTCGAAAATATCCGCTGGCAGACAAACTTTTCAGGCGGAAGGCGGAATAAAAAAGGCGGAAATTACAATTTTTTAGAAAACATTTCTACAAACAAATAAACCTAATTTTCCGCTGAAAAAGCAAAAAAAAAATCGTGAAATTTGAGTAAAAACATTTTAAAATTTTCTTGTGAAGTTACGATAAACAACGGGCATTCGCGGAGCGTCGTTGTCATCAGCAAATTGTGCGGACACAAACTTGTGGCAAAAGGTGGAAAGCGGAAGGCGGAATGCGGAAGAAAAACTGAAGAAAAGAAAACGGAATTCCTCTCTCGAGATTCGGCAAATCACAAAAACCTCTACAGAATTATTTACCCAAAAAATTAAAAGATCACAAGGAGCGGATCGTCAATTCAAATTTATTGTTTTTGAACCAAAACTGATAACGATTGAAAAAATGAGTTGTTGCCTGTTTCTGCTCAAAAATACCATAAAATCAGTTTAATTTCCCAATTTCAAAAACAAATATATTTATGTTGATTGACACCTTTTTTTGATCATGCGATTTTGTGACTTGAGAAAATTACAATTGAGAAAAAAACTAGAAAAAGAGGTGTCCATTAAGCCGGTATTCTAGTTTTTGGAAAAAGAGCAGGAAGTCCCTAGGTCCCAGCGTAAATACAGTACTAAAATTAAAACGTTGAAATCTCCATATGGAACACATAAAAGCTTTTGGCGGTTTTTCTTGAACTAGATCCCTCACTCGCCCCTACCAGCCCCATGTGGCCTCAAACAAAGGACACCCGACCTCACTTTCACCTTCATAAAATAAAACGAAAAGTGCTTAGCTTAGTAAAACAGAAATGCGCTCGTTCTGGAACGAGACAAAAAAAAGATGGAAACTGCTTTTAAAAGACCCATCTGGCTGGGTCTAGAAAAAAATGGAGCAAAAAGAAGGACAAAAGGCTGGAAAAAAAAGAGAGAGAGAGAGATTTGGAAATGGAAGGGAAGAAAAGGAGAGGACAAAAATAAAGAAAGAAAAAAGATGAAATAAATGAGTGAGAAAATAAGGGAGGGGTGGGTGACGCTACATGGAAAATAGGTCCACACTACCTCACACCGCATAGTGGTAATTGTGGTCTTACCAATTAAGAATCGGACGGGACGCTTCGCTTGCCTCTCGTTTCGGGACAGAGGGATGGGAAAAGGAGGAGGAGGAAAACAAAGAAAAAAGAAGGAGCGAAGTGGTGACGATTAAAGGATTCGTCTTTGAAAAAAGTTATTCCCACTCCCTCTATTACCTTATTTCCTCTCAGCCTTGAGACTTGGTCTCACTCGCAAAACTGTTAAGTGCCTATATTTCTTTTGTAAATGAAAAAAAAGAAACAAAATTTTTCTTGCCATCCCATTAAAAATGACCGATCCCGGGAGATGTCTGCCAACCGGGTAGAATGGCAATTCATATTTGATAGAGAGCCTTTTGATGGCTCCGAAAAAAAAGATACCAATAAATGAAATGAGTTGGGAAAGAACGAGGGTGATGGGAATTTAATGCAACATTTTGAATGTGAAGCATTGATTCTTGTCATCTGTTTGTTTCAGACCACACATACGGAAACTAAATTCACCAGGTGAAGTATTACTAGACAGCTAAAAGCCAACTCGCAGAAAGTCCGAGAATTCGACATATCAGCTATTGTTGGTCCGCTAAAATGATCAAACGCGCTCCGCTGAACTCAACGCTATTCGATTTTCATTTTGGTCTCCAAATTATTTCATTTCACGTGTCAATTCAACGTGAACTGAAATAATTTGGAGACCAAAATGAAAATGGCACAGCATTGAGTTCAGCGGAGCGCGTTTGACCATTTTGGCGGGCCTACAATATGTACCTGGTGACCCGTAGAGCAACTGAGTATAATCAAAGTCGGTTTCAACTTCCTGTAAGACAAAATATAATCACACCGTTAAATGATCAAACACAGTTGGTTTTATGTACAAGAGATTTTCCGAGTTTGAGTACATCACCGGCTTGGACGCAGACCTTTAAATGTCTGATCACGGACACGGCGCTGCGGCATCCGCTTTTTGGTCACTCCAAAAACGTTGACGTACTTTGCAAGTAAAGCTGACATGGCATGCTTCTGAGGAGCAAATTCCTAGACTTCTAGGCATATATGAGCAATTTTTCTAACGGAAGGCGGAATCCCGTTCATATCTATTTGTAAAAGGTTCCGCAAATAAATCAACCTGAATTTGAGCTGAAAACGCGGCAAAAAATAAGTAAAACTTGAAATAATTTTTTTTCGTTATCATAAACGATGGGCAACCGCGTAATTTCGAAGCTTCGTTGTCATCGAAAAAATTGGTGGTAATTTAAAAGAAAAATTCGCTGATAGATACAGTTTCCAGCGGAAAGAAGACATTTCTGGCGGATAGCGGATAGCGGACAGCGGAAAGCTGCAATCGGCAGGGGTAAAGCGGAAAGCGGCAGCGAAATGGCATAAGACCAAATTCCAATATTCTCTGCTTCTAGCCATTGCCAAATTCGACGGCTAATAGCCAATTTTGATGTCTCTCTCTCTCTCTCGCTTGCGCACTGCCAAACTCGCGCCGATTGCTGAAGAGGTGCCAGCTCTGCGCCAGTAACGACTAGCCATATACCCGCCGAAAATTCCCTGAAAAAAAATTAATGGGGTTATTCTCGAAACCAGCAAAAAAAGCAAAAAATAGAAAAAAGCAGCAAAAAATTCAGCGAAAATTCGGAGAATGCTCCGATCGGTCTGAAACTTTGAGAGATCATTTAAAAAACACTCTCGCACGTTCCCTGAAAATTTCAGACCGAAATATTGATTTTAAAAATTATCGATTTTTATTTCTGAAAATTTTCAAAATCGATATTTTGGTCTGAAATTTTCAGGGAATGACCGGAAGCATCTTCTAAATGATTTCCCAAAGTTTCAGATCAATCGAAGCTTTCTCCGAATTTTCGCTGAATTTTTTGCTGGTTTTTTCTATTTTTTGCTTTTTTTGCTAGTTTCAAGAATAACCCCATAAGAAATCAAAAACTCTAGAAAAACTCTGCAAAATAAAACATCCAAAAACCCAAAGCAAGAAGTTGAGATAAAAAAGTTAACAATGAGGAAATGAGAATGCTGCGAGTGAAATCGAAACGGGTTAAGTGAGATGCAAAATGGAGGGAAAAGATCGGACGAAATGGAGGTTCGAACACAGCTGTTCCGGCGCCTCTGACAAAGAGGAGATTGTCATTTCTGATTTGATGAGTAGCGGTCGGTTCACATAAAGGCACAAAATTGAAAACAGCTCAAAGTTTAACGGGCTGGAATTTGTCAGAAATATTGAGTTGAAAAAAAAGCTGTCAAAAGAAAGACATGTGTTGTTTATTATTAGACACAAAGAATGAAAAATAGTTATGTACATATGTGAGTGTGGGAATTATTGGAACGATGGGAAAACTTATTATCAAATACCAATATGGTTTGGAAACACTTGCAAGGTTTAAAAATGCTAAATTAACTAACCACTTCATTTCCTTAAACATTTTTGTAATTTTAGAAATCACCAAAAACCTTGACCCAAAAATTAACACCTCACAAACAAAAATAACAAATCGGATAACCATTTATTCGGTTTTCCGGACAATGGACAGTTGACGTGGACCAGATGCTTGGCCACCTTGTCATTATAGGATTTGGATGGATTTGGATGAGACACCAGCGCAATTACGGTTTGAAGGTTGGCGAGGGTGTGAGGTTGTGAGGGAAAGTGGTGGCTTGCTGCTTCACCACTGCAATGGTTCGGAAGTCGTTAAAAGTTTGCTTCTTGAAAATTTGAAAAAAGGAAGAATTTTGAGCCCTTAATTTTAAAGTGGCGCGCTCGATGGAAATGTTCTTTTTCGAATTAATTTTTACAAGCGCCGTTGTTTTCATTTTAAAATTATATTCATTTCCAAGCATAGTCTGATGTAATGTTTCCAATACTGAAATACCGTAATCTTGTAAATAATCTCAAAAAATCTATTTGTGAACACGAAACGCCTCGTAGCAAATGAAAGGACAGGTTTATGGCTATGAGCTATCGAATATAGCAGATAGCGATTATTGGCGCATAGTTGGAACCTAATCAGCGATTGGCGCGAGTTTGGGGCGGGTGTAAGTTGCAAACACAGTCCACGAAAATGACGGCTAACAGTTAAAAAATTTTTGCGTCCATTTCAAACAACAGCCAACAAAAACAGCCTTGTCTTTTAGTGCACAAATATACGTAAAATGAATGCTAAAATTAGTCGGTTTTGGACCGGAAGTATAGTGCTTTTCGGCGCCCTTTTCCCATTCATAATATTGTAAAGAGTAGATTGGAACGTGCAAAATATGAAAAGAAGAGAGCAAATAAACATTTGGAACTTTGATCGTTCGATTTCAATGCACAAGGAAATTTGTGGCGGTTTCTGAATTTGATGGCCTGGGAGGGGAGTGTACCAGATGTCAATCTGCCATATTTGAGTGCTAGAAGCCATTTTAAACAGCTATTAGCCATGTACCTGCTTATATTCGTCATATCCATTCCCTAAAAAGATTTTTACTTATGAATTTCTCAAGAAAAAATCAAGTTTCTTGTCATTTCTCTTCACCAGATCTGTCCTGTTTTTTCCCTTTCTCACGTTTTCATAAAATCCAATACAATAGAACAACAGACTCCGCCCCTCGTGTTTATTTGATAACAGGATGAAACGGGTGACGGCGACGACGACGACGCAAAACTGTTGATAAAGTGTACACCCTCATCTCACCTCAATCGTTTCTGTGTTCAGCAATAGTTTTATTTGTTGACATTCATTTTCTTTTCCTTTTTTTTATCAATCCACAACCCTACTTTTCCGCTTCTAGCTTCCATTTGCAAAGCAGTAAGTCTCTGAAAATGGACTAGAAACGTGAAAAAGTTGGTGGACGGATGGTTCCGGAAGGTAAGAATAGAGGCGGGTTGTTTGGGAATAATTTTTTGTAATTTTTCAACATTTTTTTTTGGATTTTTATGATTTTTTCAACAAAACAAAAAGATTAGAATACATCCAAAAGAGTGCGGGCCAAGGGTGTTACTTCGGAATTGAACTCGCACGAAATAAAGCTGTAGAAAAATAGAACTCGCTTCGAAATATAACTTCTTGACATCTTGATGGATTTCAGAAATAGCTTCTTGTACGCTAAACGACATTTTGGGGGCTAATTGAGCGATACCGAGTCTTTGAACCATGCCGAATATTATCAATCTCTGAAACTTCCACCGGGATCCTAACCTAGGCCATGCAGCGCTAGGCCAACGGCGGAATACGCATTTTTTAGGTGGGAACTAGAGATCCGCGAGACGATTCGAATTGCGGGAAAGTCCGCAATGCACGGTCCGTGTGCGAGCGGTGGAACTCTCAGAGATGGATAATACTAGAGCATACAGCTTGACAACGGTCGAACGGTGAGGGGATGCTTTCTTATTTTTGGGAGGGACCGTGATCGTGAAAAGTTTTCGAAAATTTGACAGTTCTTGACACGACGCCAAGAGCTTCTTGCTGTATCTGTTTTTCTTCAAAATAATTATCACATAATTTATCTTCAGAAAACCCAATAAACAACATTGACCAAACAAAAATCTTGCCTCCAATTAGCACCAAAACCAATGCAAAATTGGTATTAACTGTGATTTGTGGCGGGAACTAAATATCACATTTTTACTCCTTTTTGTTTTTAATTTTTGGAAAATAACGTGCATATTTCATGGTTGTTGAGTTTTGAACCATAATCTTTAGCAATGTTTGGTTTTTTGCTGTGGTTGTGGTTGCAAAATTTTGCAAAATTATTTAATTTTCATTTCTCATTTTCAATAGAATTTTTGCGATATCTTTTTTTATTGATTTACTTTTTAAAAACATTTAAAATCTATTTGCCACGGCGTGCTGCCCGGAACGTGATTGGCACACGGGGTAATGGCGAGTGCCCTGGTAAAAACGTGCTCCATTGATAACACGCGCACGCAGCACGCGCCGCATTCGACGGAAAAAAATTGTGTGCACTGTGCCAATGCAAAAATTTAGAAAAAAGACGAGACGGAGAAGACGAGAGCGTCGCGCGTGTTCCCGCGCCAAAAAAAATCGTTTGAAAAAAAGGCAGTCACCGTTACCCCGTGTTGGCAACGCGCTCCGCTGAGTGTCTGCGTCTCTTCGGCAAGAAGATGCTACAAAAACAACAGTACCCTCGCACTCTGCTTGTCTGCGTATCAGTTTTCGTTCCTCTTCGTATCAGTTTAACGCAGAAAAACGCTGCGCAGCTAAATGCGACCACGCTTCGGCGAGAATTTTTTTTTCGAGAAATAAGCCCGTGCAGTTTAAATTTTATTTTCCAACGTTCCGTCCAACACGCCGTGTTTGCAGCTGTTCAGTATATGTAGTTCACGAGAAGAAACTGAAAAATAAATAAAATTCTTTAAAAACAGTTTCTTCATCACCTACAGGAAATCTTTGTCGCGTATAAGGCAATAGCCTCTAAAAATGCTGGCACATAGTTGGCACATTGTACACCCCGAAATCAACGTCTTAGCCTGAGCATTTTGTAGTCCTGTTTTTTGTAATAAAAAAATTAATCCCTATTTCTTCCAATTTTATTGAAACTGCTCTCCTGGACTTCGACTCTCAATCTTTCCAATACCCATTATTACATTTTCATTTCTCGCCCCAATATCCTCGATTTGCGATATCCAAAGAACACATACATGCACACGTTTTCGCTGTGAACCGATCAAAGTTCTGTAGATTTTATTTCGTATTACATTTCCATCAAATCAATGCTCAAAGTTCACTGTGATTGCGGAAGAAAGAATACATATAAAAAAAGTTTTGCAACATGATGAATTTTCTGTTGTGATATGTTTCTTTTTGTACATATGTATACAGTTTACAAAGCCAAGGAAACATTGCATAATTCATTCTGATGTTGGATTTTCGTAGAGTTTCTTCAATTTTGTATTTTATGACTTTTTGGCTCTTCTGCCAGCCACAAAAATTTATGCATACTCATTACTACGTAAATCTTTACGTCAGAAAATGCACATTGCTTCTACGTATTTGTAAAGACTGACCATTGCAAAGATCACTGGATTTTCAGGTATTTTTCCAAAAAAAAAAAAGTTTCCTGGAAGAATCAAAAAAGATAATCTCAATAATTCAAACATCTGGCACAAAAGGAAGTTGTATAAATGTGTATATGTGCATAGATGAAAAATAATCGAATGTTGTTGGAAATTTTTGTTAGAAGAGCACTGATCGAATTATACTGGTTGAACAGTTTTGCACATACGTGTGATTTGTTGCACAAAAAACTTGAAACTTCTTTGTAATATTTGAAAAACAAAGAAAACTGTGCCATGTGACGTCACCGTAGGAGTTTTGTAAAAGTGACAAAATAAATGGTTAAAACTGTTTGTTTGCCATCAGTTTTTTTTTTCCACTTGAATTTTGATCGAAAAATGATGTCAGTTATGTACATACAACAACAAAAATAGCCTAATCGAGTTGGTTTGTTCATTTTCTTTTCTCAAAAGCCAAAAATCAATCTAATTTTCAAGATCTAGAATTGAAACTCCCTGGTATGTACATATTTTTAAAAAATGTTTCCTCATTCATTTTCCAATTGAGTGCTTCAAAAAGAAAGCACGTAGGCTAATCTAACTAAATGGTCCCTTTTTTCCGCTTAGGACCGCGCGCCACGCTTCTTGTCCGCTTGCAACTCCCTTCCGGGTTGCTCTATTTGCGGCCATCGTTGCTTTTTTGCTCTCCGCAACACTCTCCACTCTAGTTTCCTCATCATCTTCTTCATCATCATCATCATCACCGCCATCGTCGTCGTCGTCGTCCCCTCTTTGCTTTCTTTTTCTTTTTCCTTTTCCCATTCGCCTTCCTCTGAAGATCATTGGATTGAAAGAAAGGAATTGCACGAGCGCACGTTTCAACAACAAGGACGGACCTCTTGCGGCCGATGAAGGGGAAGGAAGAGGAAGAAGATGAAGAAGAAGAAGATGAAAGAGAAAAGGAAGGGCAACGCGTAACACAAAAATCAAAGTTCCAAAGAAACATAATGTGCAAGAGCGAGAGAGAGATATTGAGAGAAACTCAAAGAAAGATTGAAAAATCGTCGCTTCAGCATTTGCTAGTTTAGTTCAATACACAAACAACAAATGTGCAAGAGAGAAATGAAATCGAGTGAGATGAAATGAATGCAACAATTTCCGGGTCTCACTCGGCGTGATCAATGGACGTCGAGCCGTAGATCAGATTTTTATTTTTGGCCCATCGCACGTTTCTCGTTTTTGAGCTCAATGGCAAGTTTGGGGCGTAGGCCAAATGCGTTTGGCATACGTGCCGAAATTGTTCCTAAAATTTCTTGCCTACCGATTACCATCAAAATCGCAGAACTGGCGGTGATTGCCGATGCTAATAGCTATTTACCGTATTTCCTCTAATATAGGCCCATGCGCTTCTATTGTTTCATTTCTTCACAACTGCCGGGTATTGAGAGGTTTGCACAGCAAACTCGGCAAAACACTTTCTAAACAAGAAGGCATGAGACGACCGAAGTTTGGTGTGAAAACCTCTAAATACCTGGCAGTTGTGATGAAACGAAACAATAGAAGCACATGCGCCTATATTAGAGGAAATACGGTATCGGTCATATCCGCTTTAAAAACTGCTTGCGCGTCGATTACAGTCCAACTAGCGCCAAAAGCACGCTGATCGACGACTCAGGCTTTTTCGATGGCTAATAACCATTTTCAGCGACTACCAGTCTTCTACCAGCCATATCCACTCCAAAACTGCTTGGACGACATTGTTTTTCGTGTGTTTCAAGGCAATCGGAGTACTCAGAGATTTTTTGACGCGGGTATGGCATATATAGACAGATATATGGAAATTATTGTGAAAACAAAAAAATTTGCAACGCGGTGTTTGCGTACTTTTAAAATTCAAACGAAAATGCAAACAACTCTCTTCATTTCCCGTGATGTTTCTCTCATTGCCGTTTGAATTTCAAAAGTACGCAAACACCGCGTTGCAATTTCTTTGTTTTCACAATAGCCGTCAAAATTCTCTGTTGGCCTTTGCCGATAGCCATGACTGGTGCCAAGTTGGCATACCGTATTTCCTCTAATATAAGCGCACCTCTAATTGAAGCGCACCTCTAATAAAGGCGCACCCTGAGAGGTTCTTCGAAAAATAGAGGCGCACCCTCTAATTGAAGCGCTCCCTCTAATAGAGGCGCACTCACTGGCTCTTTATTTCCTTGTCTCCGTTTTTGCGGACTTTCTTCTTTTTTATCGTTTGCAGTTGTTATTACCGTAAATTCTCTAATAGAACGGCCGGCCGTTCTATTTTTCACTACCCTTCTAGGAGGGCTGGTCTATTTTAAGGGGCCGTTATATTATAGGGTTAGGTTTACTTTTCAATTTCTTTAAAATTGTATTAAATCTTGAGGATTTTCCATAAAAACGACACAAAGGTATGACAAGACAAGTTTAGAAACCGGTCAATAAGTAACAATTGGAAAAATCTAACCAAATTATTGAAAAGAGTGCTTAATTCATTCCTATATTGACGCAGACGAGAAGCTGAACGTCGTCGATGTTTCAGATGCTGAAGAACCGCCAAAAAAGAGAAGAGGCAATTGCACAAATGAATTTAAGAACAAATGAATTTAGAAAATAAGTCGTTTCATTTGCTAAAAAAACAAAGAGCGCTTCTGGCACCGCCGAGAAAATTTATGTTGACCGAAAATGTATGCACAGATAAATTTTCATAACTAAAAAAAATTAATAATACGCTGAATTCTGCTTTTGATGCATCGACGAGATGCCAATGATTTTCTAGAAATGATGGATTTTGGAGAAGATGACAAGAGCGACAACGAAAAATTTTCTCTGGATTTTTTTTTTAATCAATTTTTTATTATTTTGCTGTCTAATAGTTGATTGATTTTAATTGTTGTGTTCAGAAATACATGTTTGAAAAATAAAAGCGCACCCTCTAATTGAAGCGCACCTCTAATAGAAGCCCATTTGGAGAAGAGGTTGAAAAATAGAGGCGCATGCGCTTAAATTAGAGGAAATACGGTATATTCGGCGATGGACGAAAGTTTGGCGATATTTGGCTCTTGTGCAGCGCGGGCTTGGCGGTAGGGTGAATTAATAATTGAGAACGGCTATTAGCCGTTGAAAAAAGCTGTTGCTCATTGAGAATGGCCGATAACCACGTCTGGCATCAATTTGACATGTATTTGGCGTTCGGCGCGAGTTTGGCGATATTTATCAGGTGTTTGACTCAAGTTGGCTCCTGTGCAGCGTGGGTTTGGTGGTAGGGGAATTAGCCATCGAAAACGGCTGATAGCCGTTGAAAAATGCTGTTGCTCATTGAGTATGGCCGATTGCCATGACTGGTGCAAAGTTGGCATCTATTCGGCAAACGGCGCGAGATTCGCGGTTCTCGGTACAAATCTGGATTGATTTGGCTCCTGTGCAGCGCGGGATTGGCGGTAGGGGAATCTGTTGGACATTGAATGTGGCCCATAGTCACGTCTGGCACCAATTTGACACGTATTTGGCAATATTTGGCAGATGTTTGGCTCAAGTTGGCTCCTGTGTGGCGCGAGCTTGGCGCTAGGATGCATTTACTCATCAAAAACGGCTTGTAGCCGTTGAAAAATACTGTTGCTCATATATTATGTCGGATAACCACTGCTGGCGCATAGTTGGTCCATGGGCGAGAGTTTGGCGGTAGTCGAAGCGTAGGCGGGAGTTGGCCATTAAAAACGGCTAATAGCCTAAAATTTGTTCGATTCTATTGCATTTTTGACATTTTCTGCAGCCTGGACATGACACGGTTTTTCAAAAATTGAGAGAATCGAGACATCAGAGTTTTGATGCACTTAAAATTATCCCCTCGATTGATCCCTTCATTTTTTTTTGTTTTAAAAGCGATTATTAACTGAAAAGTTTTATTTCATTTTTCTCTATTTCTTTTTCGAGTTGGCATTTTCAAAATGTTTGCAATAAGCAAAATACATACATAAAAAATATACTTTTGAGCTAATATATGCTCTAATCCACTTATATTCTCTGCCTGCCCTATGGAAAAAAACCTTTCTTTTTTTTTTGGTTGGTTGGTTGGCATTTTGAGTTTTGGACTGGACTTTCGCACAAACTTCAACTTTTGGAAAACTAGAGAAAAGCAATTTTCGCACCAAAATTTTTGAAAGGTTTTGAGTGAAAGTTTTTGCTTTTTGGACTAGCATTTTTTTTCATTTCCGGAATGACGTTTTGCATTTGATTTTTTTTTTGGCATTTTTATGTCTTTTAAAGGTTGGACGAGTTGAAAACTTTGAATTTTTTGTTTGGATTTTGCATATGAGTTGCTCATTTTTTATTTAAAATGCTCTACATAATTGTAATTATGAACTTGTCTAGGGAAATGTAAATGGAAATGGAAATGAAAATGCGGAAATAATCTCGTTGATCCAACTATTTTCTAGTTTTCTGGGATATGTATGTGTATTGAAAAATTGTTGAATGCGCTGAATATTTAATCGGGGATAATTCACAGATGTTTGTTTTTCTTTGGCTATTAGCCGTCGAATTCGGCGCCGAATTCAAAGACTAATAGCCGCTCTCTAGCTCACCGATAGCGGCCAAACACTATTCGCCAGTTTTATTGGACAATATCCATTTTCCACTGTTATCCGCGCCAAAAATTGCCTGTGCAGTCACATTACTACCTTTGTGATCATAGCTCATGCTCATACTATTTACTAGATTTTTTCCCATTATCCAGGTGACCAAATGATCACTGTTTCCGTTTGCAATTCAATTATTTACGGCAATGCTATTTTATAGCAGTGGAAACAAAAATCCGTGCATTCTTGCAAACGCAGTAAAAAAAAGAAAACACATTCAGACTTTGAACATTGAACTCTTCCGGACACGTCTCCCTTCTCTTCTTGCTTCAGGGAGAAATGCGCTGAGAAAAAAAAGAGAGCACGGAAAAATAAGCTTCCGCGTTTCTTTTTGAAATACGTCGCCAGCCTGGCAAGACCCTGGTCAAACCCGAAGAAATATGCTCGACTGAGTGAAGATGAAGCAAGAAAAAGAAGCACGGCTCAAGAATGCTTTTTTGATCTATTGTTCTGTCTCACAAGAGATTGGAATTAGAATTGGAATTGCAAAGTTTAGTCTTATAGTTAATCGCCTTGGTAAACGAAAGGATAGAAGCGAAACGAAAAGCAACTTTCTTTCATTCCAATAAAACACAAGACTAAACGTCATTCTCTTTTTCTTTTTTTTTCTGAAATTCTCTATCCGTCTAGCAAATTAATTCCAAACATCTATTTCTGCATCATCACTAGGAAAAACAGCTTCCGCGTCCGCCCGTCCGCCCGTCGTCTTTAGCACCTGCTAACCCTACTGAACCTATTTTTGCTCCCTCTCTCCCTCCCACAAATCTTCTGTGTCTTACACTCCTTTTTGAGTATGTACCAACCAAAGAAAAAGTTTTGTGTTTTGGTTACGTTAAAGTAGGACGGTGGGGGGAGGGGGGACCTAGGAAAGAGGCGAGAGCCCGCTGATGAAACATCATATACATATTAAATCAATGAGACTAGAGAAAAGTTGGTGAAAAGCGGAAGAGGAAGCTTGAAATTTATAGACATTTCTTTTTTATTTTGCAAAGATGAAGAGGAATCGACGTGTAATGGCGCATGTACTCTATATATGTATGTACATACATACGTTCTTCATTCTAAATTCTGAATGGGTGATAAATTCTGATAGCTGGATAAGATATCATTAAGTGTGACTGAAATCTTGCTGAAATCTTGCTAAAATTCTTGTCAAATTAAATTCAAAACAGTGGATCACATTCCGGTCCTTTTTCCTTTCCTACATAGTTTGATGATCATACATACGTATAGTTGATTGATCAAAAACGAAAAACTAGTTTTCGTCGCATTGGCCCGACGAAAGATTGCATTTCTCTCGTTTGTAAAGAAGTCAACACTTTATTCCCGGATACAGTACACCACTGCTTTCATCTGCTTTGACTTTAGTTTTGGAAATCCGATCAAGAAAGATCAAATCTGATCCCCCGTCTGTGGAAGCGATGACCACAACCGACGGCGGGACCCGAGCGTGTGTGGGATGGATGCGATTCAACCTTCGTCGTTCATAGTTCGCCAATTTTCGAAAGTATCCCTTTAGCGGCCGTCCATCTCTCGACCGTACCCACTCTTTTCTTGCGGTCCGTCGCTCTGCGTCCGATTGGTCTTCACAATATTTCCGCACGCTGCATCTCTTTCCGCGCCGAGGTCTCTATCATGCGCAACAAGTTTTGCGAACGATTGTGATGACGTAGTTTCTCTATGAACGATGATCTTACGGTAGGGCAGAGAGCGCGAGATGAGCGGAGGGCGGCCGACAAACAATGCGCAATACAGGCGGCGATGTCGGCTGCCCCCAGAATGTGTCAGTCAGCAAGCTCATCGTCTATTTGGACGCGAGGCAGGTCTTCGAATTTTAAAAGTGGACTTGAACTTTTCTTCATAGCTTTAATTATAGAAACAATTGTGCAAGGCTTATAAAGTTTAATCTTTCAGTTTACATCGTTAATTAGTTAATTGTCTTATTCACGTCAAATTCAAATTACTCAAAACATTTCACCGCCCACTTTTTTCGAAATTAAACTCTTACCGACCAAGCCAGCCCACTTTTCGCCTCTTTCCCAAAAACTCGTCGCATCATCATCATCAGTAGGACGTGACTGATAAGCACTCGCGGACGTGCCGATTCGACCAAGGTATCGGAGCAAGCAGTACACTGCTCCTCTCGCTGCTTTTTCGTTTCGTTTCGTTTCGTCTTGTTTCGTTGCGTTTCTCAACTGACGCGAGTTGCGGCGGCGGTGATCTCTATCCCTATCATTTCTGTTTGTATTTGTGTGGTGAGCAACATAACTATCCCATATCATTTTTGTGTGCGCACAGGCTCCGCGAGATGTTCACTTTTTTGTTTTAACAAATCCACCCTAAAATCACCACCCACATGGTATTGTGAACTTGTCAAGTAGATCACAAGTATCACAGTATCATCAATCTTCGGTAGATTGTATTTTAGAGTAATTCAACCTTTAGATTATTGTCCGATTTCGATCTTTAAAAGATGTTACAAAAGAGAAATGGTGAGATTTTATAGCCCCCTTATCAGTTATCATTCTTGTCTTTCTTCCCCGTTTTATTTCTAGTGCCTAGCTTTGCCTCCCAGCTCTGCATTGCTAAAAAACCAAAAAAACCAAGAAAACTCAAGGCTCATCGTGTGTAGTGTGCTCTGAAACGTTTCTATTGCTTAAGGAGCAACATGCACTGGAGGGACCCTCCATTTCCCATCTCTCCTCTTTTTGTTGTGTTCTCTGAACGTTTCACTTGTTGCTGGAGAAAAGGCAAAAGTAGGCGTGGTCTTTGCTTGTGCTTCTAAAGAGCACGAATATAGCCCTTGGAGGCGGGTACCGGGTGCCTCAGATACTTCCTTGTTTAGCATGAAAACTCCGCCTACTTCTCAGCAAATTTCTGCTAAGGCGCATATTTTTCTGCTTCTAAATTATCACTGGTTATCTTTTCTTTTTTTTTTTTAATCTTCCTCATTCATTTAGTTTTGAAGAAATAAATAAATAATTTCTTCTTCTTTTTTATTTCAAAACGTTTTCCTTCCAATCCATTTCTATCGAATCGAATCGAATTCATTTTTATTTTTAAGTTCAATTTATTTATTTATTTATTTATTTACTTACTTACAGATGGACTTTTTATTGAGTGCATCAATTTCCGAGTCTACATCCACTTCCGCCGACTTTTGTGTAGTTTGTGGCGACAAAGCGATCGGAAAACACTACGGCGCAGTCGCTTGTAACGGTTGTAAAGGATTCTTCCGTCGCAGGTAAGTGATCCGCGTAGAGCACCGAACTTGAACCGAATGAACTTTTTTCTAGTGTCTGGCAAAATCTACAGTACACTTGTCGATTCAACAAACAATGCAACATTGACAAAGACCATCGAAATGCTTGTCGATACTGTCGCTTCCAAAAGTGTTTGGCGGACGGAATGAAGCCAGAGGCGATTCAAAACGAGAGGGATCGCATTGGAAGTACAAAAAGGAGAAAACGAAGTGGACCGAATTCAGAGAATAACTCTGATTCAGAGGGCACGCCAAGCCCGAAAATTGTAGGTCTTTCCAACAAAAAAATGTTCAAACACGACTAGTTTTCGATATTTTAGGAAGTAATGGGCAACTCGATGTCTCGCAAATTGATCGAAATGCTTTTGGATATTGAAAATCGTCTGGCCAGTAATCAAAGCATGAATGCTCTGTTGCGTGACGAGTCGGAAATGAAGAATAGCCGACAGAGAGCCGTAAACTATTTGATTGGCTGGACTAACATGTTGCACCCGCTGCCAGAAGTTCCGCTTGCCGACAAGGTAAGTCGGGAGAGAAAAAAGAGAGTCCGAAAATAGCACTCGCTCGTAAATATACAAAAAATGACGATCATGTACGTCACAAGTAGTGAACTGTTCTTTCTCTTTTCATCCCTTCTCTTCTCTTTTCATCTCATCTCTGTTTGTTAAACTGAACTGAACTTCGCGTGATAGAAAGAACTAAAAAATGAAAAGTGAAAAATGAGAAATAAAAAAGAAAAAAGTTAACCCTTGCTTTTTCAGGTCCTTCTTCTCAAAAAATTCTCGTCCGCCTTCACCCTTCTTGGCACAATGCAAAGAAGCATGGCACTTCCGCACTTTGTACTTCCAAATGATCAAGCGCTCAGCATTTCCGCCTCCCATCCTCCAGAGCT
Source organism: Caenorhabditis japonica (assembly GCA_963572235.1). Taxonomy (NCBI): domain Eukaryota; kingdom Metazoa; phylum Nematoda; class Chromadorea; order Rhabditida; family Rhabditidae; genus Caenorhabditis; species Caenorhabditis japonica. Next base: position 12,733,116 of record OY754347.1, on the reverse strand, counting down.
TTTCGAAGCACTCACCAGAATCATCGATGAGCTGTTGACCCCGCTCCGCAGACTTCGTGCCGACCACGCGGAATTCTCGTGCTTGAAAGCTCTCCTCCTTCTGAATCCCGATGTGGTTGGTATCTCAGTGAGCACTCGGGACAGGATCAGAGAGTCACGTGACGCTTTGCTGAAGGCGCTTTTTGCGTACATGAGCAATACACAAAGCTCAATTGAAGCATCGCTCCGGGTTTCTTCGCTACTCATGATCATTCCGAGTTTAATCTCGGTCAGTGCTACAATTATGGAATTTCCAATGCTCAGCGATCTTTTTGGATTGGGCGATGTTATCAAGAGGGAATTGGCCAGTCCTAAAAAGTTAGTTACTGAATTAATAGGTTACTGTAACAATGCTTTTATTTTTCAGTGAAACCCCACCACTTGACCTAAAGTCTATGGCCAACATTCCAAACATTCCAAACCCGGTAACCTCCACTGCAACCGGTCAACCAACAATCGCACCCGTCAGTGCTTCAAATCTAATTATAAACAAAGATTTGCTCGCACAAATTATGAATAATCCACAACTCTTCCCACTTCTTCCTATGCCACAAACCGCGTCGCCTCCTGTCAACTTTATGGGAACTTCGGTAAGAAAAAAGATAGCATTCAGCTATAAGTATTCCCAATTTAGTCTTTCAGGAGTACGGATCTCACCTTCAACCAATGCCCGTCCAAGTGATTCTGTCCTAGGTCAAAATTACAGTAATCCCATCTCTCAACCCGTCGTACTTTCTTGTTGCAGAAGTGTCATAGTGTGCATTGTTTTTTATTGTTGATAACAACATTAACTACATAAATACCTTGCCTTTTAGTATAAAAAAATGCATAATCATGAAAATAATCAAAATTCTTCCTTTCTAACAAATTTATTTTTTTTATTTTTATTTTTTCCCCTTCTTTTTCCTTTGTTAAATAACTTGTATCACTCAGCAAAAAAACAAATCCCACCCCCTGATTCTAGTCAAGAACCAAACCTTTTTTCTTCTTCTTATTCTTCTTCCTCTCTATTATATTGTCCATGTTCTTTAAGTGCAGATATTCACACCAGAAAACAAAACAAAACAAAACGAAATTCCAATACTGAAACGTGTTAAATTCAGTGTTCTCATTTTCTCATTTTCCTCCTCAATATTTGTTTTTTATTGTTTCATTTTTTGTTTGCAACAATACTTTTTAATGTATTTAAAAACCTCTCTTTCTTGTCTGGTAAAAAAAAGATAAAAAATATTTTAATTTTTTTTCTGATAGTACAAATTTGCATCACTGCTGAAGAAAGGATCAGTGAAAGTTCAAACATGAAAGGCCGTGATGGACGATAGTCAAAAGTTTTCCGGTCGCTTCCCGACTGATAACGTGCTCACGTACCGAGCCATTATGATCAGTCAAGTGATGGAAAGATATGTATTTCGTCACAGTTTAATGATGAAACACGTATTGATGGAACTGTGTATTTACATTTTAAAAAAGGTTGCGCTCTGCTAATTATTCTTGAATACGTTAATGCCGGAAAAAAGACTGTAAAGTTCTCAGCTTCTAATCCAAAAACAGGTCACTAAAAGATCAATCTCAACCAGAAAGCTGTTCATTAATTTCTCAGCGATCGTTCCCCGCAAATCGTCACTATTTCTCGAACTTAGCCTTTCACGCGCTCTGACGCTTTTGATCTGTCAAAAATCAAAGCTTTTGTGTTCGATTGCGCCATTTTTACATGTTTGATCAAAGATAAAACAAAGCACGTCTGAAGCGTCTGGTTTGGATGCGCTATGAAAAGTATAGGGCTCAAAAATCAGTTTTCAAAGTATCTGTTTGCATTTGTGTGTGTGTTCGAAGATTTTTAAAAGTTCAGTAGAAATGTACACTTTCGTCATTAAAATGCAACAAGAAAATAATAACCAAACATCGTATTGCGATGTTTTGATTTGATTTGATTGCTGTGGATCTATGAACAAAAAAAATTTTTTTTAGAAAACGAAAAATCCAATTGATGGCTAATAGCCCCAAACTTGCTCTAGGAATGTCTATCTGTCAATTTCCACGGCTAATCGTCATATAACGTCTAGATCCGCGTCAAAAAACGTTTTTTTGGTGCATTAGTGAGCCCTTACAGAAATCTCAGAAAATGGATAGTTAGTGCCAAATTAAATGAAGTCAGTGTGAAAAAAATGCTTGAATATTTGTTTATAAATAACTTTACAATTGTTTCGCAAAATCTTATGGTTTTTGTGCTGAGCTGGTTCAAAAAACGTTGTTTTAAAGTACATTTTTTCAAACCCCGTTTGTGCGATGTTTACCGGATGTTTAACTGTAAATGAGGCTATTAGCCTTCACACTCGGGTGTTTGCAAATCCATTCGGCTCAGCATACCCGCTGATTTGGACGGCTAATAGCCGTTTGAACAGTTATCTCCTGCTTGCGCTCCGATCACCTCCAGGCTAGTGTCGATCTCCGATTTGGTGCCAACAATGCGCTAGTAATGGCTATATTCTTTATAAAGCTCTGCAAATTTGCTCCAATCGCATAGTGAATTGCGCATGAATTTGTAATGAGAATCAGGGAAATCAGAGAAAAACATCGGCCACGCTCTCTCAATTTTCTGTCAACGTTATCGCGTCGTCCACTTTGCGAAGAGAGCGAATTTTCAGCCATCCGTACTGAGAATATATGTCATAGTCAATGAGTAATAGTCATTTTATACGGGCAATAGCCATATCCGCGCCAAAACTTCCTTGCGTAGATTTTACAGGCCAATTTATCGTTATAGCCCTTCACAAATTGGATAAAATAAGAGTAAATCATTTAGAAATGAGCTCTTTATTTCAACTTTGTGATCAACGCCTTAAAGCAATTTGAAAACTTGCACTTTTAACGTTTTGATTGCTATGACTGACAATAAAAACGTTAAATGACCATGCTCAAAAAACTGATGGCGAATCGAACATACATCAGGGCCACATGTTTCGAAAAATGTGCCCATTGAAGCTACAACTGTGTTTCTTGGTTTTCTGTGACATTTCTCTATTTTCGATCGGTACGTGTTACCGTTATCAGCACGAATAGCGCTTTCCGTGACTTTTTTTCTTGTATCGGTAATTTTCCATCGCACAATTTTTAATTCCTTCTAATGAACTTTGGCTGGGTAAAACGAAAACCAAAGAGAAGGGGAAGATGATGATATAAGACACAGCAAAATGTTTTGAGAAACTGATGAGATGGCATGCTACATATGCATACAGGATTGGGGCAGGGACGAAATGGGGAAGAGAGGGGTCTGACTCTAATAAAAAATGCATTCGATCCAATTGTTGGTATCATCAGAATTGCGCAGCTTTAGCTCTTCACTATTGTTCAACTGTTACATACCTCTGGCATACACAAATTCCTTCTTTTACTTTTGGTTTAATAAAAACCTAAAACATGAAACGCGCCCCTCCCAACTACCATATTTTCAAATACCATCAAACTCCAAAGGCTCGAAATCGATTTCAAGATGAGGCTGATTTGCGATCACTTCGAAGTTTTAAAACTGATTTTTCCAACTATTTGGCAAGTGACACCAACTTTTTAAATGTTGCGGAGATTATGACGTCATACGCGTACGGGGAAAGTAATAATGCTAATGAGAAAGAAGTTCAGTGCGATTTGCTGACAGAAAATGGTGGGATTGAAATTGACCCTACTAGGTTGTCTTATAGGTGAGATTTTAAAGAGATGCAAAATATTTACCCTTTTATTTATTTTTCCTTTTAAGGGAAAGAATCCGCTGGCATTTACAGCAATTCTGCTACAAAACTTCCAGCCATGGAATCCCAATGTTAGGCCAAGCACCAAATCAGTTGTACAGGTCTTTGAGTTTCTCTTTATTATTATTATAAATTCCTTTTTTTTTTTTAAATTTTTCTCCCATTGCAGAGCAGTTTGGGTGTTTCTCCTGCTCATTTGTGCTACCCAGTTCATCAACCAAGCGGTTGCAGTAATTCAAAAGTATCAAAAGATGGATAAAATCACAGATATCCAATTGAAGTTTGATACAGCTCCATTTCCTGCTATAACCTTGTGCAACTTGAATCCATACAAGGATAGTGTGATACGATCTCATGAGAGTATCAGTAAGATTGTGAGTTGAGTTTGGAGGGTTTTTGTTTCAAGGTTGCTTTTGCTGACGCGTTTGCTGGAGGGGCACTCATTTTCAGAGAACTAAGAATTGATAATAAATCCCTTCTCATGAAATTTTTTGCGCGTATATGGCGAGACTTGGCATCTAGGTAGCTAATAGCCACTGAAAATGGCTAATAGCCGCCGAAAAGGAAAATAGCGGACGATAATGGGAACTAGCCGACAAATTTGGCTATTAGCCATTATGGCAATTAGCCGTCGAATATGGCTATGAGCCGCCGAAAAGGGCTATTAGCCACTATGGGGTAATGTCAGCCGCCTATAAAAAATTCGATGCAAAAATTAAGGGAGACAACATTCGCGCTTACTCAGCGATTTTGCGACCTTTTCCAGACACAAAATGTCCGAAATTTAAAATGGGAAAAAAATTTGAAAAATATAGCCGACAGAAACGGCTAATAGCCATCAAGTATGGGGCGTTTCATCTTCCCCAACTTTGTGGCAAAAACTTAAAAACTTTTGGATATTTCTGGCTGAACAGTCTATGCTAAACAAGAAAACAAAAATGGGACTAACTAACATTCAGAAAAAAAAAAACATCCAAAATTTCGGTTAAAAATGAGCACCCAGTCGGCAATTATGTCAGCTTTGATTTGGGGCTATTTGCCCACTAGCTGCCGATTTTCTGCGCACTGCTGCCCATTAGCTGGCCATTAGCAGCTTTGTTGCTCATTAGCTGCCAAAAAGTCCCTGAGCAAAAAAACAGTGCATTTGTGCATCCCTTATTCTGGTGGCTATGTTCTTCTTACAGTTTGCAAAATTGATGGTTAAGATAAAAAATTAAATTACAAATTGCCTTACAAGAACATGAAAATTCCTATACATTTTTTCCAGCTAGGAGTCTTCAAAAGCGTAATGAAAAAAGCTGGTGACAGTAGCAGTGAAGCCGTCGAATCGGACGACGTCTATGACGTGGACGGCATCACCATAGAAGCTCGTCGCAGAAAACGTGGCGCAGGCGAGAAAGGAACGTTTGAGCCGGCAAACTCGGCGTGCGAGTGCGAAGAAGAAGAGGGTTCAAGTGAATGCGAGGAACGGAGCACTGAGAAACCGTCGAGCGATAATGACATGTGCATTTGTGCATTTGACCGGCAAACTAATGATGCGTGGCCGTGTCATAGAAGGGTTAGTTGACTGATCTATTTATTATTATTATTGTTTTTCCTCTTTTTTTTCTAGGAGCAGTGGACAAATACAACATGTCAAACATGCGATGAACATTATTTATGTAGCAAAAAAGCAAAGAAAGGTACATACAATAAATACGTGAGAAAGCATTGGTTTTTTTTTGGGCCCCTGAGAAACAATGGGGTGCATTTTTAAGCGAGGAAGCACAAACAACAATAATAATAATGAAAGAGAAAGCAAAAGTTTAGGAACCAAAAGATCGGAAATCAAAAAGGAGCCGTGCATGTGTGAGAGTAAAGGGCTCTTTTGTATCAAGCATGAGCATGTGAGTTTTTTTTTTAACATGGGGACAACTTTTCAAGTTTTAGGCCGCCATGGTGCTAAATCTTTGGGAATATTTTGGAGACACGCTTGAAGAAACGGATATCACATCTGAAGAGCGAGAAGCTCTTGGTTTTGGGGTAATTTTTTAAATATTTTTTTTTGGTTTTTAATGGTGGCTAAAACGTTTATTAGTGGTTTTCTTGAATTTAGAACATGACAGATGAAGTAGCAATTGTTACCAAGGCAAAGGAGAATATCATTTTTGCAATGAGTGCGCTTTCGGAATCCCAGAGGTACATAAATACAGTAACGAAACTCTCATGCGACATCGGAGTGTCGTAACTGAATTCGCAGGGTTTGATAACCGCTTTTTTCAATTATTTTAGAATTCTTATGTCGCAAGCAAAACACAATCTAATTCACAAATGCTCATTCAATGGGAAACCCTGTGATATTGATAAGTGTGTGAGGAAATTTTTATGGGACTGTTTTTTTTTGGTTACAGGGACTTTGAACTGGTGGCCGATCCAACATTCGGAAACTGCTTTGTGTTTAATCATGATCGAGCAATTTTTAAATCGAGCTTAAGAGCAGGACCACAATATGGTAAATTATTAAAATACTCTGAATTTCACCGAATTTTTCAATATTTAGACGCAATAACTTAACCAATAAACCCCACAATTCAGGCCTCCGTGTAATGCTATTCGTAAACGCCAGCGACTACCTGCCAACTTCCGAAGCAGTTGGAATACGGCTGACCATCCATGACAAAGAGGATTTCCCATTCCCCGACACTTTTGGCTACTCGGCACCAACTGGTTACATCTCCTCGTTTGGCATGCGAATGGTAGGCACCTTTGTATATACTTTCAATTTAATTTGGACTAAATTTCAGAAGAAGATGAGCAGACTACCAGCGCCGTACGGAGACTGCGTAGAGGATGGTACGACTTCAAATTACATCTACAAGGGTTACGCATTTTCTACTGAAGTATTTGCATATGTTCATAGCAAAAAAAAACCGCCCAGTTCTAAATTTAGGGCTGCTACCGAACGTGTTTCCAAGAGCTCATCATCGACCGATGCGGATGCAGTGATCCTCGGTTTCCGACTATTAATGGTGTTGCACCGTGCCAAGTGTTCAATAAAAATCATCGTGAATGTCTTGAGAAGCACACTCATGAGATTGGAGAGATTCATGGGTCGTTCAAGTGTCGGTGAGAAGGGTGTAAAGTGGGGCGAAAGTGTGTATTTACTGGTAGTGAGAAAATAATAAATAAGGAAGTAAAATTTTGTGTACATATCTTAATTGTTTGAAAAATACTGTTTTTGATAGTTTTCGATGGGAAAAATCGAAAATTTCGCTAAAATTTACATATGAAATTGCTTTTGCGTAATCTCAAGGAATTTTTAGCACATAAATAGCTCATAATTGGCCATCAGCGATCGGCACAAGTTTGGCTCGGTTTTGACGCGTGCAAGCGGGAGTTAGCCAGCAAAAAGCAACAGCTATCATCCAAAACCCCCTGATATCCTATTCAGATGCCAACAACCCTGCAACCAAACAATTTACACTACCTCCTATTCTGAAGCAATTTGGCCGTCACAAGCCCTGAATATTTCACTCGGACATTGCGAAAAAGAAGCTGAAGAGTGCAATGAAGAATACAAGTGAGAAAAAGCACAGACATCAATGTTTAACTCCCCTTTTTTCAGAGAAAACGCTGCCATGTTAGAAGTCTTCTATGAAGCTCTCAATTTTGAAGTATTGTCGGAATCAGAGGCATATGGGGTGGGGTGACTTTTCAATTTTTCAACCCAGAATTGCTCAGATCGTAAAAATGATGGCTGATTTTGGCGGTCATCTCGGTCTGTGGTCCGGTGTATCAGTGATGACCTGTTGTGAGTTTGTATGCCTGGCCCTGGAGCTGATCTACATGGCGTTTGCTCACCACGTGAAGCGGCAGAGACTCAGGCGCAAGGAAAAGGAGGATAACTTTTAGCGAGAAGAAAAGAGCAGAAATTGGGGGAGAGAAGAAACAAAAGTTATTTTTTAACCTATCTTTTTATCTAGTATTGATTACCGTTTCTTGTCTGTAATAAATCAAAATACCCGTATTTTTGTTTTGTTTTGTTCTTTTCTTTTCTTTTCTTTTCTTTCCTGTTATGTTCTATTCTGTTCCAACCTGTACTTTATTCCATACCCAACCCATATCACTTTAAAATCCTGTTTTTCCCCACAAAATTTGAAAACGGACTTAATTGGTGCCACAACACGGCAATAAAACATATAAAAGATACGATACAGTACAGTTATCAGTTCTAATTTGTATGTGTGCGTGTGTGTTTTTTTTTTGTTATATCGCTCGCTAGATTTGATTTGCTTTGATTTGCAACGCTGCGAATAAGATTAAGTGGCGATATGTAAAATAATAAAAGAAAATGAGAAATTTGCGTACGCAGATGCATACCATACCACGCTGCGTTTTTGATGGCAAATGACGCAAGCGACGAACCGGATTCGTCCAACGCGATAGATTAAGCTTCGTCTGCCCATCTCTTTGGAGAACACTCAATTTTGTGTATGTGTGTACCTCTCTGCGTAGAATTTATTTTTTTTAATGTAATATTTTCTGTTGCACTTCCGGGTTTTGGGTCCTTATTGATGTTATGAATATTCGCTCTTTTTCTGTTGCTCACAGTTGGTTACGGTTGGTTACGTGTCAATCTAAGAGGTGAAGATACGCGGAGAAAAATTAAGAACCCCCTGAGCTGAGGATCGATTGACTATAGCGTAGTCGTTTCGTTTTTAGATTTATTCAGTTCTAATTGTTGTTTGTAGCATTTTTGGATTTTTTTTTGAAAAATTTTTTTTACAGTTTCAAAAAAAAATTTTTTTAAACAAATGTTTCAATGTTTTAAAAATGAATTTTTGTGGTTTTTTTTTTGCGTTTTTTTTTTAAATTATTTAGCATAATTTTCTTAAATCCATATTCTTTAAAATATTAATTTTATTATTTTAATTTCTTTTCCTTCCTTTCCCTCTGTTCTTCCAATTTCCATAGCAAAGTTCAAAGTTCAAAGTTCTCTTATTTTCCGTGATCCTCAACTTATCTACAGGACCTTGAAACAATTATAATGGAAGTTTATGGTCTTTTTTGTAGCTAATTGTTTGAAAAATGAGAAACAGTAGGTTGTTGTCTATTTTTATTTTTCCCCACGGGAAACAATAGTACAAAGTCCAAAATGTTTTGCATAAATATTTTGTTATGATTTGTATTATAATTAGTACAAAACTGTTGACCAAAAAATAAAGAAAAAAAAATTAATTTAATAAAAATATTTTTGAAACCAAACCTTGACCGCGTATGTTTTCATAAAAAGTGAGTGCAAATGACACGAATTGCTGCGAAAATCACAAAAAGTCGAGATAATGAAGATATGAAACACCAATTTTCGATCTTTTTTTTGTATCCTTCTACACTGCAGACAATTTAGTCATTTTGTTCCCAATGGATGGATTATTCCACTTCTTTTGAGACTTCCGCTTTCCGATGTTCATCCGTCCGCCACCTATCCTCCTTTTACCAATTTTGTTCTATTTGAACTGCAGTGCAAAAGTAGGTCACTGGTTTTCACAATGAATTGCAACTTTTCGCACTCCTGAACAGAGGTTCGCAACTTTTGTCTTGGAAAATTGGAAACTTGCCGATTAGGTGCCAACTATGCGCCAGTAATAACTTTATTTGATGGCTAGTAGCCATGAAATGCGGTGGATACATATAGTGTTCATATTTGAATCATATCGTGCATCATTAGACTCGCGATATTTAATAAATCCGCGTCGTTCGATTACCGTGGATCATATTAAAGATATGATTCAAATACGGACACTACACTATATGCATCCATCGCATTTCACCTGAGTAGCTGCGTACATTGGTTTGAAAAATAGTTGGTTCTATTTTGTTACCGTTTCCTTTTCCGTTTCCAGTTCTTTTATTCTTTTCTTTTTTAGTTTGGCAGTCTCGATTTTGATTTCGTTTCCATTTTCATTTTTTGGTTCTCGTTTTCTATTTTCCAAAATTTGGAATTTTAATCTCCGCAGGTACATACATATGATTCCATTTGAAACGTAGGAAACACGCCCAGTTTCTGAAGGTTTTTTTTTCTCATTGTGTATACAGTATACGTATACGACCGAAATTCAGTTACGAGGCTCTGAATTGCGAACACATAAAATGTGTTTAGAAAAGTAAGGCCCTCTGACACGGTATGAAACCAAGATCATTTAGGCCGAAATGAATGAATGTCGGAGATGTTAATCGAGTGTGTGTGTGCGAGTGTTCCCATTACCGTCACCAGCCTCATTTCCCTTTCCACACCTCATTTTGAATAAAATACATGTCATGTTATGGAGTGGCGATAACGATTAGTGTGCACTATTGTGCTAGCTGGCTGTCAACAAGTTTTGTTGTCTTATCAAAGAGTTTTTGCATGCAATTATTATTCTTTTTTTATTCTTTCTAGCCCGTTTATTGAACGGTACCTGATTTTATTTTTTTTTAATAGAATTAACTCTTTAAAATCTTTAAAATACAATTTTTCCCCTTCCAATCGGTCAACCTCCTGATTATTCTTTCATTTTCCAGCCATCCCCAGTCATGGAGTTTCTCCACTGGCTCTATTGGCTCACCATTTTCCTATTCTTTGCCGGCTCATTTTACCTACTTCACATCCCGCTGCCACATGACATTTCCGACCGGTCAAAGTTGGCAGTGGCCGAGTTTTTGCTCAGATTATCAAATGAGTACTTGGTAGGTGTTTTTCTCAGTACAGAGCTCTGTGAATTTGCTCTATTCGATGCGGCAACGTAGGCGACGAGATAGTGCAGAAAATTGAGAGAGCTTGGTGGATGTTAACTCCTAGTGCATGCGCAGCTCACTGTGCGATTGGAGCGAATTTGCAGAGCTTTATACCGAGTGCGAACGTTTCAAAAATAATTATATTCAGGGTGATTTGTTCGAAAATGTGTTTGGAGCAGAGATACGGAACAAAGTGACCCGATTCATTATGGGAATCGGGTTTTTGATTCCGATGAAGCCGCCAAAGGGGATTATTGTATGTTTCAAACCTAAAAAATATTGATTTTAAAAGTGTTATTTTTTTAGAGAACCCGCACCAGAATTCAAAAAGTTAGTTGCATCACTTACGACATTGATAAGAAAAAATCGGACGGTCTGATTGTTTTTATTCATGGTGGTGGATGGTGTGTGGGAGAATCTCGTGAGTTTTTGTTTGTTTTCAAAATGTTTTAACGAAGTGGAAAAACGTGGGTTCGCCATTAAAAACGACTATTAGCCAATGCCAAGGTCACCCGAAGGAAAAATCCCCTCTAGGTTTGCTAAAACATTTTTCCGCAATTCTGAACACGGCACCGCACGCTTCCAACATTTTTTTCGTGAGCTCCCCGTGGACAATCCGACGATTTCGGAATATTTTTTTTGTTTCCAATTTTATGGATGTTTGTCAAATTTTCAGGCATAAATGTTCTGTAAATATGAACACAAAAATTAATAAAGATAATGGTTACTATTACCTCCGAATCTTTGCTTTCTAATTTTCTAGTGCTATTTTCGAAACCCTAAGGCTCTGTCAGTCGAAAATTCCTTGTTTTTGTATTAAAGTTAAGTTTTTTTACGTGAATAATCGGAAAATGGGGCGTAATTTGTCCAGGGAAATAATGAAAAAAAAAACAATTTTCGTAATAATGCAAACTCGCTCCACTGCAAATTCGCTGGCGCATTGGATGACGGGGAGGTGTGCTAAATGGTGTCAAATCACTAAATTAAACGAGACATACACATTCATAAAAGCTTCAGGTTATTACGATGGAATAATCTACCAGCTCGTCGAAAAAATCGGATGTTGTGCAGTGTCAATCGACTACCGCTTGGCACCAGAGCACCCGTTCCCAGCAGGACTTGACGATTGCTCAGCAGTGGTAAACGAGCTTTATAATAATGGGTATGCTTTAAAAATTCGGAACACTTCAAAGTACATCCACATAACAGATGCCCACAACTCCAATTCAACAACAAAAAAATCCTGATCGCAGGCGATAGCGCTGGTGGCAATTTGGCGGCAGTGGTGTGCCAACGGTTCCAGAAGGATCAGAAGAATGTTCTGATGGGACAAGTTTTGATCTACCCAGTCATTCACGTGTTTAATTTCCAAAGTGAATCGTATCAAGATTACTGGAAAAAGTACGCTGGGACGGCACTGTTAAATCCAAAGCATATGGCTAGGTGGATTTTGTTGTATCTTGGATTGGATGCTTCGAAGGAGAATATTAAGAAAGTTATGAATTCTCAACATGTCACACCGTGAGTCTAGCTAATTGGCTTACGTTTTTTCAAAATATCTTTAAAAAAAAACGACGGCGTAGTTGGGACCAAGTAGCGAACTGTTGAGCGTTATTTCTCCCGTCTCTGCGTCTCCATTTTTGGGTGCGTTTAGCTAAAATTAACATAACGCCATTGCAGAGACGCAGAGCAGACAATAGGGCGCGCTTGCCTTTGCATAGGATCTAGCAAGCTGTGAGAACTAGCAAATTTATACAGAATATTTAAAGCATATACAGTCTATCAATAATTCGATTAGTGTGCAAGCAGTTAAAATTAGGTTAAACTGTCTACTAGCTTTTTAACAACAGTCTACAGGAAGTTATTAGAGTATGCACGACCGCTGCTGGTCTCTATCGGGGGCACGGCCCCATTTCTCGTGGTCGTCGCTATTATTTTGCTTATAAACACGCATTTTCTCTTCAAAATTAGCCCAATTTTCAGGGAATTCGCCGAAGAGAAGCAAAACTCTCGCTGGTTGTATCGTATCAAAGAAAAGAAGCCAGAAAAAAAGGTCGATTACGAGTTGGCTGAAAAGTTCATCAAAATTGGCGCAAATCCAGATGTGTCACCTTTGTTTGGAAATACAGAAGGATTGCCACCAGCGTTGGTGCTCACTGCGGGATATGATGTGTTGAAGTGAGGGATTTTTTAAATAACAATTTTAAATATTTCAATTTCCAGAGACGAAGGTATCCAATACGCTGAAAAGCTAAAATCCTCCGGAGTTCGTACCACATGGCGTCACTTTCCGCGCGCTTTCCACGGCCTGTTCAACATGCCCAATAGCACTCATCGCACAGAAATGATGCAGGAAGTTGTTGATTTTGCGAATGAGCTCTTCTAGTTTTAACTAGAATGTTTTTTTTCTTTTTCTTTTCTTTTTTCCATGTTTTTTTTCTTCTTATTTAACCTCCCTCACTCATCCCCGGTTCCTGTCACCTTCTCAGTCACATTGTCACGTAGTCACGTTAGAAACGTTGTTTTAAAACTAATATTTTTACCTTTTTCCCTTTTCTTCCTTCTCAGTTTGTCGTTGCTCATTGTTATGAGCTCTCTAGTCAGTTGTTGCCAATATTTTGTTTTTTTTTTTCTTATTTCTTTTTATCGTTTAGGGTTTTTCTTTGTTTTATAGAACTTCATATGAAAAAAAGTCACTGTAAAAACATCGATGAATGATGTAAATTCTGAAATAAAGTTTAAAACCAAATTAATTGATTATTCAAGCTCCAAATTGCCTTGTTCCGATTCAGGAATTCCATTTAATAAACGCATATTTTTCTCCATTGTTGCCGGTAGGATTTTGAAAATGGCTGGGTCCTTATCTTCAACAATGTTCCAAACTTCTAAAGGCAAAATAATATGATTAATTTTTGATATTTACAGCACCATCTTTATCCAATTTTCCATTTTGGTCTCTGTCATAATGGTGGACGACGTAACTTGGAGTCGTTGTTGCCGAGTATCCCATTTTTTCAGTGATAAAGCATAGGATTTCACTTTCATCCAAAAAACCATCATTGTTTTGGTCGCATTCCTAAAAAATGATAACATTCAATTTGAAAGTTTCCTGATAACCTTACCTCTACACCTTTATCAGAAAATCCGCGAATGATGTCCTTCAAATGACTTTTCACCTCGTCTTTTGCTGAATTTAGCAAAAAAAATAATTAAAATGTTAATTTTAATAAAGATAAATTACTCATGGAAAACAGTTTGGAAGCTGCAGAAGAGACGAAATTGTTTGGTGACTCAGTTTCTTCGTCCTCGGTGCCCTCGACGTCATGAACGTTCTCGTCGTGTGGATTGGTGTCATCTTCTTCATAGCCGTGAAATTCGTTGAATTCTGGAAGAAAGAAGTTTGAGAAGTTATGCAATTTTGAATTAGTGGCCTCTTTGACAAGGTTTACCATAAGCTAGCCGCGTGACTGGGGCCTAATTATTTCTCAGTAGCAGGATCCTGGAGTACGTAAACGCGCCTACACGCCAAGTTGGGATTCGGACTCTTTACAATTTAAAAATATAGTCTGGGGGGCTGGGCATGCCGATTTTTCTGAACAATGCATTTTCGGGTCTATATGCAGTCTTTACTATTGGTAAAACCATAAATGTTAAAAAGTGTTCACACGTAATCAATCACGAGAATCGATTGGACTAATCAGATTTGTCGGAAAATTATGGATTTCAGGTGAAAATTTCCAGATAAGAGAAATGAAAGGAAAATCGAATCCGCAGCTTTTTATGATTGGTTCCTGTAGTTTGTAATGGGCTATTGTTAAAGTTTTAAATCTTAAATTAACATTTAAACTTCACCTTTTACGTTGCTTTCAGTCAAAGTTGGAAGAGATTAATGTGAAAACTTTTAGTGAATACCAATGATTTTTATTTAATAAACTAATAGACCAAATTCTCAGCATGTCTAAGCTCAATTTTTCACAATTTTTAGCCTTTTTCTAGCCTTTAAATAAAGAAAAAAACCTCAATGATTATGAGTGGAACATCTTAAGTTAGGTTCAACAGTATCCCACTTCTTGTTCTCTAGTCTTAAATTCCACTGAAATAGTTTTAGAAAAGCCATATTGTTTTTTGGTTGTGGTTTATATAATTTTTAAAAATTTCGAGACCAATTCGACTAGTTTCAGCCAAGTTATGAAGGAGAAGCAAGTGGTACCCTTTGCAGTTCTCCCTACTGTAATCAATGCATTTTTAGTGAAAATATGGCGGGTATAGGTAGGGACCGCAAAAGGAGGGGGCGGAGCCTTTCATTTTTTTCTCCCCAGGGCATTTTTTGAAGTTTGAGGCTTGATTACACGAATACTACCGAGTTATCCATATACTTTACAATGTTTCTGTATGTAATTAACGACAAGGAATCGATTGGTGCCATCAAATTTGTCTGAAAATGGCTAATTTTGACTGAAAATCAGGAAAAACTGAAATTCAAGTCAAAAAATCGATTTTTTTTGGGAATTTGTAGGGCCGGTTCGCGGGCTTTTGCGATTGATTCCGATAGTTTTTGACAAGCTGAATTGAATTTTTTAAACAGAATTCATTTTTAAATGAGCGCATTTTTTTTATACCGGTTCAAACTTTACCTAAAAATTGTGGAAAATTTTCAGCGATGACCCCCTATTTTTATTTTTCGGATACTTTAAGCAACCCTTCTAGTAATCACACAAAAATTTTTAGAGCTCTGGCATAAATTTAAAGCACTTAAAAGCTTTCCAAAGTCGTGACCATTTTCGAAATAATCATGTTTTTTGGGATTTTCGGGAATATGGAAGTCCGGTTCGCGCGATTTGAAAGCATGATCAAATTCAGCAAAAAATTCTGTATCGAATACATTCTATAGATTAAAAAAATAAATGAGCGCATTTTTTTAAATTACACTTTTCGAAATTAAAAAATACTTTTCTATGTCATTTCAAACAACTTATCAAGCCTTGTCAACGCGGAGGGAGAGCGAGCACATCACAGGAATAAGGCGGCAGGTAAAATCTGGCGGGGTGGTTTTGTGGTTAAAGGTGCTGCGCATGGCACAGCACAGGTGATTCGCGTGACGCAAATAATTTGTCAAAAATTGTTCGCGCGTTTGCGAAATGGGTACGCGTGAACATTACTTTTGTACGCGCACAATTCGCAATTCCCGAAAATTTACATGTAATTTGCAAATTGTATGCACATCCCGAAAAAAATGACCAACAATTGATAATTCACGAAAGTAAATTTTTGCCGACAATAATTTTGTTTGCACACAAATGACAAATCCCGATAAATTTCGTTTAATTAGCCGATTAAAAATTCTTGGATTGCATAATTATTTAGTTTTCTTATTAAGCTTATCAATTTAACATGTTTTTTTTGACAAGAGTAAATTTATTATAAAATTATATATCAACCAAAAAAAAACTAAATGACAACAAAACAGGCAAAAAAAAAATAGTAAACAATTAACAATATGTCCTATAGCGAATTGGCGTGGGCTTGAGGGGGGTGGTATTACACAGTCATATCAAGAAAAAACGGTAAACGGTTGAGAAAAATCCGAGAATTTTCCGATAAGTCTGAAGCTTTTGAGAATGGTGGCACAAATACTGCCAGACATTCTAAGTTTCAAACCTATCGAAGAATTCTTCAAACTTTCTCGTAATCGTGGATAATCTTAAATCTTAATTGAACATCGGCCTCCTTTGTCTGACGGTGACGAGCGTCGTTTGCAGTTGCCTTGCCCTGAAAAATAATAAATTTAGCTTTTCCGAATCGGTATTTGTTATCTTTCAAAAACATTTTTCGCGCTTGTACCCTTCTATTATTAACATTTTTAAACGCCAACAACATGTCGTAAATTTTTAAAGTCATTAAAAGTATATTTTTACGGCTAAAACTGCTGCCTCGCAAAATTTTAAACACTAAGACTTTCTGTATTTCAAGCACAGTGAGTTTAACAAAAAAACTGAAAATTGTGCATTTTTTTTCTAAATTTTTCATGATATTGTAAAAATATTTTTAAACTCAAGTTATATTGAAATTTTAAAACTCACATTTTCCTTGGTTGCCGCGCGCGGTTTTTGGGAATGACTCTCCGGACGCCTGAAAATATAAAATTAACGGAAAAAAATCAATAAAAAAGCAAGAAGGTATAAAAACTACAAAAATATTGAAGCATTTTTACGAAAAAACCAAGCAAAATAGCATGAAAATAAACATTTTGTGACAGAAATGAATATATTTGGGCCTCAATCAATGATGAGCAAATTTTCGTTGCGAGAGTTCGTTCGGGATTTGCCAATTATATTTTCGCGATTTGTCAATAATTTACCCACAATTGGGAAATGCCGACCAGTTGTCGGCAATGCAATATTTACAAATTGTGCTCAAATCGCAATTTTCTTCTTCGCGATTTACGTACAATTTGTAAATTGTTTGCCTGCGTGTATAATTCATAAGTCGCGAATCACCTGTGAGGTAAACCGGCATGGATGAGAAGTGATTGAATGGTGGCCCAACAGGCGGTAATGCGCGAATGGTGCCTGCTTGGTGGAGGAGCCGCAACAACAATGCGTGAGTGTCCGCTAATTTCTGAACGATGCACCACCGATGGGCGAATAATCGATCGAGCAATATGGCCTCAGCGCATGTGCTTGATCCTATGTAATTTTAATTTGTTTTTCTCGTGAAGTTTACTATGGTTTTTTTTTACATCTTTTTCTATTTCTATTTATTTATTTGTATATTGAAGTACGTGAAAAATTTGTTTATCTTCACTATAAAATTAAAAAATTAATATATTTGCATCATCAGTTAAAACCAAACTGTACCTATGAATACTTCAACTTTGTTCAAATATTACCGCGGCTAGAAACCGTACTGAATCAAGTGAGCTATGTGAAAAAAATGGTTTATTTTACAGTGAACCGCGAGGAAGCCGCTGAGCTTCTCAAAAATCTCACTGTTGCCGACGACGGAATCATTCATCATGTCTTAAAGCGATATCGGATAGTTTTTCAAGAGTCGTCTCGGTTGCTAGTTCCTCGGATCGCCATTGGCTTTCTCCGGAACTCTGACTGTTTGCTGCTTCTACGAGCCGTTCATTTATGTTGGAAACTATTTGGAAGAGGTTTGATTTTGGATATTTTCAAAGAAAAAAAAACAAGGATAAAATAGTTGTCGTACCTTTACCAGTAAATTCGACGATTTTTTCAAAATTTACTGAAAAACTTAACGTTAAAAATGCACTAAAGTTTCGAAACGACCCAGAACCGTGTTTTTTTTAAACGAGTCGCATCATGAAAAAGGGAAACGCCGCCAACTTATTCGCGTGCGACCGCGCAATCGGCTCTGGGACGTTTCGAAACTTAAAAGTTTTGAAAAGTTTTCGTTTCGAAACGTCCGAGGGCCGTGCAATTACGCTGTGTTTTAACAGACACAGACAGAACGGTGTTTGCGGACTCATGTTTTCATGATGCCGCTCGTTTGGAAACACAAAAATTGTTTACTTTTATCCTGAAATTGGACGCTGAGCATCATATTCATATTCACTTCACGATGTTAAAAAACTATATGTTCAGATCGCTGGCCGTACTGGTGCAGAAAATGCAATCATCGTCACGTTGATAGAAGTTCTCAACATTATTGCTCATATCGGATGTGGATGGGTTGCTGATCAGCCAGAAGTCTCCGTTCTGGTTGTCAACTACATTGCTCTTATGATGGCTGGACTCGATACCATGATATTTCCATTCTACACAGAATACTGGAGTTTCTTGGTGTTCTTCGTGTTATTTTCTATTGGAGTTGTTTGGCGCTATTCGGGATCGCGCTGGTAAGATCTTCGACTATTGTGTGTTCAATAGAGTTGCACAAAAACCCGCCTGCTTTTAAAATAGACACATGCAAAAAATTGAACGGGCGTTCATGTCTTAATGTAGCCTCTCGATTGAACACAAAATAAAAATAGGTCCACTATTTCTACAAAAACCTATTTTCTGTAAATTCCTATTCGATACAAAGTTTATTTATTTGCAGGGACGGAATGTTTCGAAATTCGGATCTTCAAATCAAAAATTGTTCGTCTATGGAAAGCCACCAATGACAAAAGGCGGACGACGAATAATTAATGTGCATTTTTTTTCCATTTTTTGAATAGTCTTATTTAATAAAAATGTCCGATCCCTTTTTAAAATCAATCTGTTTTATGAGCGAAAAAAGACACTTTGCGCATAGAAAAACCGCTGATGTGCGAAAGGTGGACCATTGAAAAACCGCAAATTCAACCGTTGGTGGTTCCGTCACCCGAGCATCGACGGGGCACCAGTGAACCACCATTCAGCCATGCCGTTTTACCTGTGTGGTGTGCGAGGTCAACGGTTCGGATCTCGTCCTTTTGATTTTTATTTTTCAAAAAGCTTTTTCGATACTTAAAAGGATATTTCTTACGCAAAAGTATTAATTTTTCGGAAATGTTCGAAATCAATCAAGAGAATATCCATTTTTTGTGGAAAACCGATAGGGGTTTCCACTTATTTACGTGTTCCCGCGTATTTCAGCCATACAATCATAGTATTTGAGTAATATTCATCGCCTGGTATAAAAAAAAATTGAAAACATTCCAAATCCCATCTTAATTTACACATTCCTCAGCAGAAATCCACAGAAATTATCGCATTCAATGAACAATGATGACAAAAGAGGTGGTCGGCAAAACCACGCCGCGCGCATGCAGCCGAAGCCCCGCCTCCCCGCTGGGGAGAAAATCAGTGGTAAATAATCGCGACTTTGAAAGGCTGAAACTCGGGAACTAGCGGGAATTTTGCTGAGAAAATTTGGGATTGTACTAATATTGAGGCGTAGAATACAATGAAATCAGTAGTTTTTCGAGATTCGCACGTTTTTCAAACTCGTTGCGGTACCTAGGTATAGGCTGTAGCCGTTGAAAATGACATTAAACCGTTACTAGCGCATACTTGGAACCTAATTTGCGATTGGCGCTCAAGCGGGTGATAGCCGTCAAATTCAGCGCGATGCATTTAGCATACGTTCCGAATTTGAGGGCTGTTAGCCAAATTTCTCTGATCTGGTTTTTTGTGCGCTTCAATTTACATGCGTAATAACAATAAAATTTAGAAAAAACGTACAAGTTGGCGTACACCGTGCTCACAAATCTTTTCAGCAATATTAAATAGAAAAAAAACTTCTAAAAAATTAATTACCTGTTGCAAAAGCCAAACACACCACACAAGCAATAACCGAAATGGCAAAAAACACAAATTTCATATTCTTTTTCGGTCTTTGTAGTTTTTTAGTTACAGTTTTAATATTAGTTGTAGGCATATGACAGCAAAAAATTAAAAAGAAAAATACTACGATTGGAAAATAAAAAACGACCAAAACCGTCGATCCACTCTATTACACGTTGCACTCTTGGATTATCGTCGGATTTATATATGTACAATTCCGAATTCACCGTTTTCAATTAACAGTCTTCTTTTTTTAAACTGTTTTTTGATATGTACATAGGTACATATAAAACGGTCAAAGGAAAGGATTTGGAGCGAGATAAATAATTGGCATGCATCTCAAAGGCAGGAAGGGCATTTCTGAGATTGTTTAGAATAAAAAACAACCGAAAAAAGAAACAAATCGAGGTCGGTGTCGAGAACAAGGGTGATGATGGATGGATGGATGAATGGATGAACAAATTTTTTGGTACCAGCGGGAGAAAAAAAAACATCTGGGCTTTTTGGATCAAGGTCGGTATTGGAGGTGAAGAAATGAAATACTATGAGGAGGGCCGGAATGATGAATTGCGTCCGTATTTTCTTTTCTTTTCCCTTCTCATTCGAGATTTGGGAATTTCGGAATTTCCGATTTGTGGATTGCTTCCCTGTGTGTTTGCGCAAATGGTGCTCTTCACCTATATTTATGAACTACCGTATTCGGGTGGATGTTTGTTTTTATTCTTTTTCTTTACATACTTGCCCTAAGATAGTTCACTCATTCTAGAAATTTAAAGATTTAGGACTTCTGGCTTCGCAGAAATCCGTTTTTTAGAACTTTTCGTTGTAAGAATAACATTTCGTTCTTCAATTACAACTTGCTGAATTCAGGTCATGATTAAATTCCGTACAACCGCAAGTACCAGTCTCCGAATCACGGGGGAAAAGACGATGTCTTTATCTTTTTTTCTTATTGCTTCCACTCCGCTAACTAACTAACTTTGACCGATTGCGTGAAAAGGGGAGTGAGAGCATTCCAATGGCACTGACCTACTTGACAGCGTGTCCTTGCTTTCGCATTTCATTTCACATCAGTTCGTCTCATTTCGCATTTCTCATTTCTCCTATCCACTATCACCATTACTGGTAAATGGTCACAAAGAGTCGAATTATGTCATTTATCAGCAGGTAGTCAGTCCCTCTTAGATTGTCTCCAGATGGGATGAGATGAAACTGTTTGAAACTACCGCCTTCACAAGTTGCCTTGAGATGCTAGTGTTATGTACTCTTTTGGTTTAACAGATATTATCGCATTTTGTTTTCTTCTTTTCTTTCATTTTTGCTTCCTTGTTCTTTTTTTGTTGTTTTTTTTAAATGAAATTCCCATAATTTTTTTTGCAGATGAGGCACACGTGGGTCCTCTTATCCATCATCGTCATACTACTGGGAGAAAATCTTGTGGAGTCGAGCAGTTTACTGAGCAAAACTATCAATGCCGATGGTTCTAAAGGTGAGGAAACCTAGTCTCATCATATGTATCAAACATTTCTGATTTTCCAGATTTTAAAATAGTGAAGCATATAAAGAAAAACACATGCACATGCTCGTGCAAGTGCGTTCCTGACATTGCCACAAATCCGTTTGATGTGACAACTACAGTCTCCTCAATTAACAATGATAACGTGGACATTGGGCCTAGTGTGGATCCAAATCCGTCTGGCTCCTCTTTGTTCCAGGAGATTGAGGCACATGCCGGGGAAGTTACTACGGAGAAGCCTTTGGATTTTAATGTGGACCCGATTCCATCGACCAGTTCTGAAGTTGCATCCACAGAGTCCGCATCTACTACTGAATCAATCACATCTTCTACGGAAACGGATACAACTGAAGCTACTGAAGTTCCCACTACAACCACACATGTAGTCACTGAAAAAGAGCTTGTGAAAAAGGCCAAAACTACTACTTCTACTACTACCACCGAAGTTCCCACGACCACGACCACGGCCACGGAAGAACCAACTACTACTACCACAGAAGAGCCAACAACAACTACCACTGAGGAAGTTACAACTACTACCACAGAGGAGCCCTCTACTATCACGGAAAAGCCTTCTACCACCACCAAAAAGCCAACGACCACTACCACTGAGAAAGCCACCACCACAACTTCTCAAGCCCCAAAAACTACTCCAGAATCGCCTAACAAAATTGATGGACCCGCCACAGGAAAACCCTTCACAACTCATAGACCAATAACTGGAACAACCCCGAACTTTGACACCACTGTCACTACTATTGCCGCTACCAAAACAACCACGGAATCCCCAGTAATTGCAAAATCGGAAGATGCTTCTAGTACTATTACAAGTAAGTTTCCACACTCCCTAGATGATCAATTAGATTAAATTAGATCGGGTTTGGCATTGGGGGATGGAGTGAGCGAGTAATTTGCTTGATTAATTTTACCGACCGGCAAAAAAAAATCAGAAAACAGATAGGCAAGACAGAAAAAATCGTCTTTGGCGGTCACTGATAAGAAAGATAAGGAAAAATTATCCGAAAAAAATAGAAAATGGATAGAAATAAAAATAATATGTTTTCTTGCAGATGAATCAACCACCGAGGAAGCAGTTACTGAAGAATTGACGACAGTTTCGGAAGAGCCAGCAACTACCACTGCAGAGCAAAATACTGAAACTTCTCACACCACATTAAAATCGAACAATGTTCAGTCTACAACTGAAGTAGCGACTACTAAACCAGCTCAGAAGGAGGAAAAGAAAGTCGAGGTCGTTCCAAAACTAGAGTTGTCTGTTGATAAGCCAACAATTGTTTTTAAAAAGGTGACGCCAGGTAAGAGTTTATAAGTTAGACTATGGGAAAATAAGAATAGTAATAATAAAAATATAAATTTCAGCCAAGGGTAAATCAACTACTACCACCACTACCACCGAGGCTTCAACAACAACCATTACAGAAGAGGTTGCTACTGAGGGGTCAACAGCTAGTTCTGAAGAACCAGTAACTAGTTCTGAGACGCCAGTAACTAGTTCTGAAGAGCTAACAACAAGTACTGATGAGCCAAGTACAACGGCAAAACCAACTACAACTTCAGAAGAGCCATCTACTACGGATGAGCCAACTACTGTTGCTGAAGAGCTGACTACGGTCAATGTGGAGCCCACTACTCCATCCAAAGAGCCATCTACTGAAAAGGAGCCAACTACGACTACAGAGGAGCCCACAACCTCTTCAGAAGAGCCATCTACTACAGAGGAGCCAACTACTACTGCGGAAGAGCCAACTGCCACAGAGGAGTCAACCACTGCTGCTGAAGAACCCACTACCATTTCAGAAGATCCATCTACTACGGTAGAGCCATCAACAGCTTCTGATGAGACAACTACGATTACTGCAGAGTCCACTACCCCTTCAGAAAAGCCATCCACGACAGCGGTCCCAACTACTGCTGCTGAAGAATCCACAATTACTTCAGAAAAGCCATCTACTACCGAAGAGCAAACTACTATTGCCGAAAATCCAAAATCTACTACAGACAAGAAAAATCTTCCAGCTGAAGAACGAATCACGGTCACTGCAGAGCCCACAACAGCTTCAAATGAGCCAACTTCACCAACGGAGTCCACTACTGTTCCTGAAGAGCCCACAACCACTTCAGAAGAGCCATCTACTACCGAGGGGCCAACTACAGCTTCTGATGAGCTCACTACGATTACTGCAGAGTCCACTACCTCTTCAGAAGAGCCAACAACGCTCACAGAAAAGGCAACTACTGCTGCGGAAGATCCATCCACAACAGCGGAGCCAACTGCTGCTGCGGAACAGCCAACTACAACCACAGAGAAAACAACTACAGCTGCAGAAGAGCCAACTACGCCTGCGGAAGATCCATCTACAACAGTGGAGCCAACAACAGCTTTTGATGAGTCAACTACTGCTGCGGAACAGGCAACTACAACCACAGAGAAAACAACTACCACCTCTGAAAATCCCACTACAAAGAAAGAAGAGGTGACGACTACAACAGAACAAGCTCCGAGCACTACTCAAAAACCGATTTCCACGAAGAAAAAGTCAACTAAAGCCGCCACAACAACGACGGAGCCATCCACGACCACTACCACCGAAACTTCCACTACCACGACTTCTGAGGAGCAAAGCAGCACGACTTCTGAGGAGCCAACGACTACTGCCGAAGAGCCCACCACGTCTTCTGAAACTTCTACCACCTCTGAAACAGCGACTGGGTCTTCTTCGGAAGTTGCCAACTCTGAAATCACTGCTTCGGATTCAACTTCTTCAGTGATTCTGGAGACTTCTACTCAACGTCAACTTCCAGAGAGATGGAAGGCAATTGTGAACAAGTTGAAGCACAAGCTCGAAGTGCTAAAAGAGCAAAAGAGGTTGTTGAAAGAGAGTGAAAAGACATCGACCACTGCAGAAGTGACAACACAGGAAGTCACAACTGTTGCGGACAGTATTGATGAGGTAAAGAGCACAACTGAGAAGGAGGATGTGACAACTTCTGAGGCTAGTACTACTGAGGCCACAACTACTCCAGAAGCTACCACAATTTCTGAAGATGTTACTACTTCTGAACAACAATTTGAAACAAGTCCAAGCACAGAAGCTACGACTACTTCTGAAGCTGCAACCGCGGTCAATGAAGAATCAACTACTACTGAACAGGTCACAGCTTCGGAGGCTACCAATTCTACAACTACAAGTGTTGAAAGCACTACTACGGCTACTAATGAGTCTACCACCAGTTCCGAATCGGAAGAAGCGACTTCTGTAGACAGCGCTCGCCGCGACTTCGTTCCCAAAAAGCACAAGACACAGAAGCCAACGGTCACTGAAACTACCACTACGGAAGAGCCAACGACAACTGGAACCTCGACTATTCCAACAACTACTATCCTTTTGGAGAGCACTACCATTGAAGAGGGAGCAGCTTTTGTCACCGGAGCACCGATCGATGAGACTACCATCAATACCATGGAACTTCTTCATAAGATTAACAACAGCCGAATTGCTCAAATTCCGAAGCCAACTGATATTTCTAAAACTGATGCGCTGTCTTCTCTAATCAACGGATTGATTGGATCATTCTCGGCCACCAATCCACCAAAAGCTGCAGAAACTACAGACCCGAGTTTTATCACTGCACCAGATGCTCTTTCTACAGAGACTGTAATCGAGAAAGAAACAGAGACAGTTACAACAGTGAATCCTGAGACTTTTATGGAAAAGGAAATGGATTTTGAGAAGAGGATCAGAGAACAGAGAATCAAAATGGAGCAGGTGGGTAAAAAACACAAAAAGATTAACTAATATTGATTTCTCATATTTCCAGGCCAAACGACTTCGCGAAGAGGAACTGTTAGAGCAACAGAAAAAAGAGCAAGAGCAAGTGGAAAACGCACGAGCGGAGATGTTAGCAAGAAAAGAAAAGATGATGGAGCAGCTGAAAGAGCTAAAAGAGGCTGAAGAGCGTCAGAGAATCCTTCTGGAACAAGAACGTCTTCAGGAGGAGGAGCGGCAAAAACTCATTGCAGAGAAGGAAGCGGAGATTGCTTTCGGATCAATTTCCACAACAACCGAAGCCTCAAAGTTCAAGTATAGACTGAGACCAGCTCAGGTAAATAGACAGACACCATTAGTTAATTTTTAAATATTCTAATTGTCCAATTTACAGTGCGCCGCAATCAACAAGTTTACTAGAGTGTTCAACATCACTGATCCATCCGAATGGATTCAAAAGAATTGCGAATTCGCCAAGCGCTACTTCCCAGAAGCTTCATGTCCACAAATACAGGGTCTGATTGAGTCTTGCTTTGCATTTCTTTAAATATTGATTTTTTTTGTTTTGTTTCTTCCCAAAATCCATCGCTCAGAAATCCCACCCCGTTCGCTACGTGTCTCTTGGCTTTTAACAATTTTCTCAGTTTCATTCAGTTCTCATTTATATTCTTTTTTTTATTTTTACATGTTTATTATTATTTGTACAACTTTCTTTTTCTCAGAAAAAAATGACATTGCAGTTTAGTGCTATAAAACTTTTGAAACCAGAAATATAAAAAAAAAAAGAAAACAAAAGAAAAATAAAAATAAAAAGATAAAAGAAAAAAGAGCTGGGAAAAGTGATAGTGATAGTGATACAGTCGAAGGTGAGAGATGGTGGGAAAAAAATCACAAGAAATATGAATAAGACAACAACAAAAAAAATAATTTCGTAGGCAACTCGAAATGGACGAGTTGGCTCGGCGCGTAGAGTGAATTGATAATAGTACAGTACCAGTTAAAGTTTTGGCATTTTCAAGATATTTTCTGGAAGAAAAAGATGATGGGAGTGAGGGAGTGAGTGACTGAGTCATGAAGCAAAAGAAGTTCGCAATACATGTAGTTGTTATCCTGATCTAATCGAAAATTCGCTTCTTGATACTAATCAAGTGGTTACAGCGAGGGCAGTGATGATGGACGTTTTTGCAGCTGTCAAGGCAAAAGGGCACAAAACTGAGGGGTAGGAAGAAAAGGAATACCAAAACAAAGACTATCCAGGTGAGCGTACCGATGACGAACTTTGGGAGCGTGTGCACGAATTTCTGGAAGTAATCTGTGAGTTTTAATTTTTCTGTTTTCATGTTAGTTTATTAGAAACTTTTCAACACAACATGTTGCTCACTTTCCGCTCGACTACGTAATAAAGTGTTTGAGCAGAATGTATGTGTGTAATTCGAATTTTTTGAACGTCTAAGCACGTCAGCTCGTGGAAAAAAAAGCAAAAAAATCTCACGACCTTATGTGCTCAAATTTAATGAGCCCAAACTTACTTCGCACTGCGGACACGTGGTTTCATAGCTGGCAAAAGATGGAGCTTTCTTGGGCGCTGCCACCACGATTACTATGGGCTGTGGTTGTCCTCCGGGGAGGACCACATTTTGAAGCTGCTCAACGTCGATTGCGGTAGGCTGTGTGAGTGGAACAAATGGCGGCGGTGAAACTTTGTAGTGGTGCTCCGGAAAACTCATTCTGTTTTCCTGTAATTAATTTGTTGTTGATGTTTGTTTTTTTTTCTTTAATTAGTAAAAGTAAAACTCTTAGGCAACCACAAAAAACTAGAACCTACAAGGGAATTTAAACGCAAAAAATAGAAAAAGAAAGAAAAAAAAGGAGAAGCGAAGCGAAGCGCCCGTAGGGTTTCTTTCAATTTATCCATTGGTGTCTAGAGCTCGAGATTGAGCAACAGCAGCAGCAGCACAAGCTCTACTATTTCATCAGGGAAAGTAATGCGACATCAAAAAAAGGAGCATGTGAGCACTTCTGAATGAGCTCTCTTTTCTTCACTGATTCATTAGAAGAAAATGAAATCTCAAGAGAGGAAAAAAAACTCGAGCTTGGCAGAAATTAGTTACACCTGGCCTGGTGTGATAGGATAGGGCGCAAGAGTTTGATATGCACGTGTAGAAAACAGCAAGTGATGCTGAAGTCTGAAATCTCGCAAAAAAAAAAAAGACAAGAGGCCAAGAATCGAAATGTCTATTTTTAGATAAATTTGAAAAAAAGTTGTAATTTGAGATTTTAAGTGGTGATGGCGATGATGATGTTGTTGATTTATTTCTATTTTTCTCAATTTTGAAACCCTCGAAGCCTAGAATGAAAATACAACTCAGGTGGTGAACATGAGAAGAAAAGGAAATTCATTTGGATGGCAGGCCGTCATGTTTATTTTTGGGTGACGAAAAAAGGAAAAAAAATGTGGAAAAATAGGGGGAAAAGTGGCGAGAGAAAAGGTGACTGATCTCTATTTATGTTATGCAAAACCCCCGCTTCGCCATTTTTTGAAAATGCTGCTTTTTTAACTTGGTTATGTACATACAGTAAGAATTATATTCAGATAAAAACAGTTTTGGCTTGGTTATGGCGGCTATTAGCTATTTGATTGGATGCTGCTAATAGCCAAACATTTTTTGAGTACTTTTATTTTAAAAAACCAAAAAAAATTTGCTTACTAAAAAAAATTCCGAGGAAATTTTTGTTTGTTTGTCGGTTGAAGCAGGCAAATAAATAAAGTTATCAGGGTGCTTATTTATGGCATTTCCTGATCAAAACGGAGCCAAGCAGAGTGGAAAAAACAAAAGAGCTTTTCTCACGTTATATACATATGACAACAAGAAAAAACACCTTCTTTTTTTTTAGAAAATCTCAAAAAAAAAGCGCAAAAGCGAAAAGAAAAGAGATCACCATGGATTTGAAACAATGGAAACGAAACTTGCCTTTTTTGAATTTCTGTTATTCTCCTCCTCGTACGGTGGCGGTGGTCGGCGTGGACTGTAAGAGGGCGGCGGCGATTCTGGCATGGTTTCTGAAGAAAAAATTGTTTAGGTAAGGCAAACGAGTGATTAAATGAGA
This sequence comes from Caenorhabditis japonica, assembly GCA_963572235.1. NCBI lineage: Eukaryota > Metazoa > Nematoda > Chromadorea > Rhabditida > Rhabditidae > Caenorhabditis > Caenorhabditis japonica. Next base: position 12,704,894 of record OY754347.1, on the reverse strand, counting down.
CGAGGTAGTGTAAAATTATAAGAAACGTGATGGGACATGAGAAATTGAGGTGGGGGGTTTTGTCACTTTTGGGAAGAGTTTTCCATTTTATTGTGTTTTCAAACGAGTTGCATCATGAAAACATGAGTCGGCTATCCCTTTTTTGTTTGCGTCTCTTCAAATAGCAATGTGTTCGCGTGGTCGCAAACAAATAAATGGGCGGGGTTTCGTGTGTTCATGTTGCAACTCGATTGAAAGTACAATAACAATTGTTTTCAATTTTTTGTTGTTTATCGTTCAGTTACGACGCTCCGATGTTTCACTGTTCCGTAATTTTCCGCTGCGGAACATTGGGGCGTCGTAACTTGATTTCGCTCGTGAGCAAAATGGAATTTAAAAAAAAAACCAACAATCCGCCAGTATTTATTTGTTTTTAATGTGATTATCGAAAAGAAAAAAAATTTATTCAAAAACATTTTTTTTTGTTCAGAAAAATTCCAATTTTTGGTATTTCCTTTCCTAAAAAAATTAAACAAAATGAAGCCTTTGCCACGTCAGTAATGTGTTAAAAAAAGCAAAAACGCACACAATTCAATGTTTAAAAAACTGATCCTCTGTGTCCACTAACCGTGATCACATTCACACTCACACTCCTCTCTCTTTCAATTTTTGTCGACTATTTGCATACATTATTTTGAGCGTTTTTTTTTTTCATTTTTTCGGATTCTAGGGGAAGAGGCAAAAGGACGGATGACCAAATGCAACAAAAATGAATTTAAAAAACAAGCGAACGAGAATGAGAACGAGAACAAGAACGAGAACGAGAACAAAAAAAAGAAAAGGAAAAAGCAAAACTCTGTTAAATGAACCAGCAAGATGTTATCTGGTGCTGCTTTTGGAACTGGACCCTAAAAAGGAAACAAAGAGGGTCCGGGGAACAATTAAGGGTAATAGATCGGTTCCGATTGCACATATGCCATGTCACTCACTAAACACCACCCGACGTCTCCATTTCCCACCAATGCTTTCTTTTTGACATGGTGTCAATTGTTAGGAGTGAAATATAAAACCGTTTTGGGCAGTCGTAACTGAATTTTGCTCGTGCCAAAAACAACAAAAAATATGTAATCCAAAGACGATGTTTTTTCCAAAGAATCTGGTACAAGAGAAGCTTCTAATAGAAAGGCACTATGCCCTAAATACGGAAAATGTCCAAACATGTCAAGAAACAAAGAATGCAAGAAAGTAAGTCAAACTCGGAACATGTGTCAACGACAACCTCGAATACCGAAAAATAGAAATGACGAGAAAAGATGAGTTAATTGGAGCGCTCCACTTCTTTCCTACTCCCCTTTGACCCGGAAACTCTCAACAAGTGGATAGGAAAGAGCTTTCCTGACCTGCTCCTCCTGCTGGTGCTAATGCTGGGCTGGCTGCCAAATCTAATTTTCCTATTAAAGGAAAATGAAAGGAGTGGAAAACGGAAAAAGGAAAACGAGGTCAATAAATTATGATGGCAACCGAGCCAACCCCGAGCCTGAACCAGCCGGTCGCCGGTTATTGAGCTCATTGGCAAACAATATATTTTTTCCCACCCCAATAAGTGTGAATAAAGAACAAGAACGTACGCACTTCCATAGAAAATGGGGGGAATTTTTTTGAAACCAGCTATCCTAGTGGTAGGTCTCACTTGTACGCTATTCTATTCTATTCAAATTCAATTCACTAAATATGTACGGGCGGAAGTTGGTTGGGTGGTTGCGTCGGTGTACACGTAATATGAGTCATCTGGCATCTTCAGCTTACCGGGAGAAAAGGGGGCTTTTCACAACAAGCCTGGTAGACAGTGACTAATACATTTATTACACCACCCCATCGCCGCCACCACGCCACGAAACCGAGATAATGCCGAGGCATGAAGAAGAAGACGAAGAAGAAGAAGTTCACCCACCCTTTTATTTCGTTCTCTTCTTTCAGCCTCGTACGGTGAGATGAGACGAGACGAGACGCGAGACAATACGCACGATTAGGCAGGCGTGGAAGAAAAGCCGCGGAAAAATAAGCGGGAGGGAAGGAGGAATTGGAATGAATCGTACGGATTTGAAGAACTGAATTCATAATTTTGAATGTTAAGTTCTGAATTCTGAATTTCACTTGTTCCTTCCGACTAAAAGTTCAATTGGATTGGTTGCTTGCAATGGGTGGGATTTTGATTTTGGTAAGAGAAGAAAAGGGAGAAGCTTTTAAAAGGGTTCTAAGTGTAGAGGTCAGAAAATGTTTGGCGTGGATAGTGCGGTTAGCTGGTCACATTGACAAATCGCCATTAAAGGCGTACAATAGGCCTCCAATCAGCGATTGGCACGATTTCGGCTATAATAGGCTAGCTAGCGGGAGTGAGCCGTTGAACATGGTTAATAGCTATCAAAACTAGCAATTATTGGCTCTTAATGAGCGATTGGCGCGAGTTTGGCGGAAACGGGTGGCTATATGGCTATTAGCCGGCGAAAATGACTGTTAGCAATTGAAAAAGGTCATTTCTGACGCATGCTTGGCACCTAATCAGCGATTGGCGCGAGTTTGTCGGCCATGAACTTCAATATGGCTATTAGCCGTTTCAAATATCTATTTGCTCTTTAAAAATGTCCATTACTTAAGCATATTGTGAAAACAAAAAAATTGCAACGCGGTGTTTGGGTACTTTTGAAATTCAAACGGCAATGAAAGAAATAGCATAGGAAATGAAGAGATTTGTTCCCATTCCCATTTGAATTTTAAAAGTACGCAAACACCGCGTTGTAATTTTTTTGTTTTCACAATAATTGGCGTCATCGGCTCGAAATTGATGGATATTGACTGTAACATGGATAATAGCATTGCAGATAGCAATTACTGGCGCATATTAAGTACTTTTAACGCTATTTTAACGCATTTCAATGGCAATATGGCTATTTGCCATCAAAAATGGTAATTATTGGCTCGTAATCAGCGATTGGCCCAAGTTTAGCGCTAAATAACGCGTTAGTGGAATTTAGCCGTGGATTTTGGCGCGCTAGTCAAATTTAGGCGGGCTATTAGCCAAAACTCTCTTCAAATATGTATTTTCTTTTAAAAAAAATTATACATTTTGAGTTTGACAAAGAACAAATACAAAATTGTGTAAACAAAGTTGGTTTTTCATGTTTTTAACATTTCAAAAAAGTACCTAACCGAAGGTTAGCTCAGAAAGTTCACAGAATGTCTATTTCTGGTTTTCAAAAATAGATATTTGCACAAAAAAAGCAATCAGAGAAATACAAATGAGCACAGATTGGAGTTTATGTGCAATAATTCAGATAAGAAAAATTTAGGCTTTGAAATAAAGGAAAACATGTGAAAAGTTCAAACGAATTTTAAAAACGACCAGAGTTTTGCAAAGTTCGTTGAAGAATACAAAAGTTTAGACGTACGTAAGAAGACAGGGCGGGCACACAAGTATTGGAGCAATGCCGCCGTTCTTCTTCCCCATCTCAAGTGTGCTCCGTCCGTGTTATTTGTAGCCACTGTCTCGGCCCACGGCACTGCACAAAAGAGCGCAAACACGTCGCGAAACGAGGCGAAGAATATCCCGTACATATCATCCAACACCCATTTGACTTCGTACTAATATAATAATAATAAATACAAAGTTTTGCAACCGTCTTTGACACCGCATTGCAAATCAAACAAATAACAAATACAAGTGAACATCAGAGTATACCATTTCACGTAACCGAGAAAGAAAAGTACTTCGCGGGAGCATTCTCTTCTTTACTTCCGATTTGTTTGTTTGTAGAGAGTTGGGTGGAAGTAAAACGATATATAATAAAATGGATGGGAGAAGTCTTTGGGATGGGAGAAAATGGAAATGTTTTGCTTAATCAAAACACTAATAATCGAAAAATTCGCTGAAATTTTTTCATATCATGTTTGATGAAATATATAGGGCAAGTACATATTATATAAATAGAAGCGCCTTAAAATGTTGGCTATTTCTCTCTTATATCGCAGTCCTGAAACAAATAAAAGTGCCCATCCCAAAAATGGCTAACAATAGGGTCATTTGTTGTCAAAACAAGTGCTTTTCGCCAATAATCTAGTTTTCTCTCTTCTTCCATGTATCCACTTAAGATAGATTAGAACAAAGGCGGTCCCTCACTCGGCTGATCGCATTTTCATTTTCCCGGAATTCATCCTTCTATCCCTTCCTTATTCATGGTTTTACGGCCACCGCCCAAAGGGTTCCATACCACCTGCCGCTCCAACAATTCCAAGCAGCTGGACATTTATATGTATTTTCATTTTTGCGCGAAGGGATACTTTCCACGTCTTAGGGCGTGTTCGGGACTATGGTTTTGATATGTTTATTCGCGTTCAGTCAAACTTGCAAAAAAAAAAAAACTATCGAGACGCGAAAAAGCGCGTTTGCATTCTCGGAGGATCTTGAACGCCGTGGCTAGCAGGACAGGAGGCTGCCATATTTTTTAAAAATTGAAACAAAATTAAAAAGAACCCAAATCAAAAACGAGGAAAATGTTTGTTTGATCCAATTTAAGTGGCAAGTTCATCAAAATCAGCGCGCGATCAGGGTTAAGTGGTCAAAATGCGCCCCCGCCCGCAGTTCAAATCGTCGAAATAAGAAAAATGATCGGTGGGGAGTGGGCGGCGGAAACAAAACACAACTTGGGTAAAAATATTGAAAATCTGACCACAGTGTCATCAAATTTCTAAAAAAAAAATTTTTTTTAACTCTCTTAAGATGTCCGGCGTATTTTTAGCGTAGGAATAAATAGACAAGATGCCAAAATTGGCTTGATTAGAAACGGAAAGTCTGATTCACCGGAAAAAGTTTATTCTGCTAATGTGGCTATTTATGAAATCGTTAAATGTCAAAAAAAAATAGGAAACAAATTGTGAATACTTCTGGATCTTGGACTGAAGTTTGTAAATAATTCATAGATTTTCGTATAAATTGGAACTCTTTTAATCATATTTCTGCCAATTTCTGACTATTTCTTACATTGAATAACATTTTATAGCATTTCGAATCGTTTTTTAATGCATGGTTATTGAGCAAAGATGAAATATTCGGTACGGACCGGAAAAATATTTTCCCTAAAAGTATTTGAGAAATTTTGGCGCAGAAATGGCTTGCATAGTTGACACAGTAATCGGCACGAGTTTGGGGCGGGTTTGGCGTCTCTATGACCCGATTTTTAAGGAAATTGGCGAGCAAGCGCAAGTTTGTCGGCGCGTTTACCTGGTGCATTTGACCTACGTCCCGAATTTGACGTCTACTGGCCAAAAATTCCTAGAGAAGTACCGGTGGCAGGTAAAGTTGTATATAAAGTTCCAATTGCAAAAAAAAAACAATTTTTCAACTAACTTGGCATTAAAGTTGTCTCCGGGTGACCTTTCTCCGCGAAAACAAGCCACGTCATTACTTGCATTTATAAATACCAGAATTATAGAGCCGTGCAAAAATTGACATAGCGAAAGAGGAAAAGAGACGAAAAAGGAGGAAGAATTGAAACAAAACAAAAACATTAGACCTCCTGAATCCTCTTGAGGTTTGTCTTGCTAATCTCTTTTCATTCCCGCTTTCCCGCCCCTCCCAAATCACCCATTTACCGTATTCGGTATTCATGAACACAGCTGCCCATTCATCTGTTCATTGTATACACATCATGGGGTTAAGAATGGAAAACATGACAATATTTTGGTAGAATTTCTGGGTTCTAGAAGAGTGAAAGCCTGCTGCGAGCTTAAAATTCATACATGTGGAAAATGAGCTTGCGCGAAAGCATGGCTACTGTAGATCAAGGGAGAGGTGGGATAGATCTACATTATTTTAATTGTCGAAAATATCCTCATTATCATTTCAGTTTTTTCTTTCAATAGAACCATCAGATTGTATCACATAAAAATGGACATAAAATATGTACATGAAATAAAATCGAAAATGAAAATGAACAAAGATGAATTGAAAAGATGTATGCGGGTACTTTTTGCAAGTGTTCCGTTTCTCGTTAGGTTAGCGGGTCATAATCATTCTGCGCGTCAAACGACGAAGCGAATATGCAAGAGGAGGATTTGAAAAAAGGGTAAAGAGGACATGAACCACTTTTTCTTTCCACCTCCTTTTCCTCTACAAAAAGACGTCCGAAATCGGCCATTTTCGCCTTCTGTTTGCATTTCTACTCGTGCTTAGTTTAGCCTAGACCGTTGCCAAACGCGAGGACGCACAGCACTTGAAAAAGAAAGAAAACTATATTATGGACACAGGTTACAGTAGCATTTTTAAACAGTTTTTTTGTCTTTTTTATTTGCACTGCTTGGGTTTTTTGTTGGTTATAAAAGTTTACTTGCAACTTGAACAGGACGGTTTGCTTTGGTTTTTGAACTGCTAATTGTGCTTATCAACTGGCTATTAGCCATTCAAAATGGCGTTTCAGACCCTACAAAAATTCTAAAGCGCTCTGTCGCATTTCTCTGCGTCTCCACGTTAAATTGAAAGCGTAGAAAAATGAAGAGTGAAAGAGCTGTCAAAAATAATTTCATCGGCTATTAGCCAAAGAAAAGTGATTTTTTCAACGAGCACCCAACATCAAAAATTAATGGCAAATTCAATCCAAGTGCCTTCTTTTTTTTTCTATCCCCCCACATTTTTTTTTCTCCTTTACCGGCAGAGCAGCATCTCAAGTGGGGGAAATTGACGAACTTGAGCGCGCAGAGCAAAAAAAAAGAGGAAAAAAACAACGTTCCCGGTTCTATCCACTTCATGATAGTAAACCATTGTTCTGGAGAAAGAAAGAGAGTCAATAAGCAGAGAAAATGGAAAAATACGAGCGAAATTTAAATTTCATGCACTGTAAAATCTATAGTCGGTGAATGCATGATTAGCCGCGCGCTATTGACAAAATTCTGCGAAACCGTGCCGCACTTGCAAAATTGGCGCGAATTCAAATTTTTTAATTTCATTTTTACTAATAAATTGAGTAATTCACATAATTTGTCATATTTATTAACAAAAAATAACTTAAATTACAATGTGTTGCAAAATACTCACCAGCACGTCGCAGTTGCGCCTCCTCAATTGCAGTATTCCTTGTTTGTGCGTTTGCTGAAATCAATAAATAATTTACAAAAAATTAGTATCATTTTTTAAATAATAAAAAGGAAATAAATATGCAGCGAATAAATATAGAAAATTGCCAAACGACTGATGGCAGCTCAAATGTGAATCTTGCCGCCGAAAAGGCGTGCCCGCACACTTGCAAATTCAAAAGTCCAGTGGAGCGCGGCTGATCATGCATTCACCGACTATAGTTTAAGCAGATTTTTCAAAGGAAATTTAAAGGAAATTAGAAAAAATAAAATGGGACAATTTAAAGGTTTTTGAGGATGCTAAAAATAGAAAAAAAGATTAAAAGAAAATTCACAAAAACAATGCACCTAAATGCTCTTAAAAGCTAAAAATAGAATAACAGAATTTACTCTCATTCACGTACAACCGATCAAGACAGCTGAACCAAAAAGCAACAAAGCTGGCGACAGATGATAAGTGATTGGCTAACAGTCGTTAGGCACAAGAAAAAAAAAATCGGAAAAGAAAGAGGAAAAGAGAAAATAAATAGCTTGTTGATGTGTGAGTTTTGCAATATTGCTTGCGGTCGGCTGTTTATCTTCAGTGAACTCTAGCTAGCAATCACGTGGATTTTCAGGCAGAATTTCTATTTTTCAATTTCTCATGTTTTCATGTAACAAAAAACAGTGAAGGGCAACGTTGTGTAATTGAGTGCAAATTAAAAATGATCGAGCATTTAAATGAACAATTTTGTACATGAAACATACTGTAGAAAGAAAGGGCAATGCTAGACTATGATCGTTATCATTGTGGGGGGGAGGGGATGCCTGCGTAAATAAACAAAACAAGTTGAATGTGTTTTATTAAAAGTGGAAAATTGAAAGTAAGAAAGAAGACAGGCAATGCTAGACAGAGACAGATTTTGAAGGGAAGGTTGTGCTAAGCAAGCAAATGATAAAATAAAAGTTTGCGGGTGGCAAATTGTACCGGATTTTTTCATAAGAAAATGCTCCTTTTGACACTTTTTGACAAAATGCAATGGCTTCATTGCAGTTACAATTCTCCTAGCTTCAAAACCTGCGGCACGTCGGAGCGTCGTAACTTGAATACAAAAAATAGGCAAATGAAATTGGAATTCAATACTTGTACAGTGATAAAACTAATAAAATATAATTCTGAACTACATACATATACACATGACTCATTTGTAAAGGAAAGTTTGATTTCATTTCTCAATTCCTTACTGCAACAAAAAATCCATGAAAAATGAAATAAATGATTCACACTATCGGCCACCTTTTCTTTTTCACTTTTATCTAGAAATTCTGAATACTATGTATGTACTAAACCTCGAATCCTAATCCAAACGAAGAGAGAGAGAGGGGTGGAGGAAAACAAGTTATTTATTCAAAGCTTGGCTTGCGAAAATCGAAAATGACGAAAATTGAAATGGTCAGAATTTATGTTTATACAATGCATTTCATTTCGGTTTCAGCAAATATTTGGGACAAAAAATTAGTTCAATGTATGTGCAAAAGTACAAAAAGATTTGGTTTTTTTTTTTGAAGGTGAAAACGTTGAAACACAAAAAAAATTTTTTTTGAACTTTGTTGCTTATTCAACTTTTCTGTACACTGATACAATCTACATAAACCACAGAAGAGCAGAGGTCGCATAAGACCACGCCCACTCAAATAAATGAAAGAAACAAATAACAAAAAATATCCAAAATTTGCAAACTTTCTGAACCAAACCAAAAAAAAACACAACATCAGCTTGGCTAATTAATCAGGAACACGACACTGTTGTGATATTCCTTATCATTCTCCTCCCCGCCGATTTTCTGGTTTTTATACCCATTACAACTCGCCTCCTTCTCTTCCTTGCATCACTGTCGTTGTTTTTTTGCCCCCCCCCCCCCCTTCGAAAACCCCACCGATTTATTTTTGTCGGCATATCTAAAACTAGATGGCATCTTTTTTCGCTTTCCTCGTTTCTTCCAATTTCACGGATCACATCACATATCGTAAAAATTACGGAGAAATTATTTTTACGCTAATTTTTATTATTATTATTATTCAAATTCACATTCAGCGATCAACAATCATAGGTGTGTTAAATAAAAGAAAAAAAAGAAACATGAAGTCAACTTTCGGGATGTTTGAACAAAAAATTGTTTCATTTCAAAAAAAAAAAACAAAAAAAGAGCTGCTCATAGAACTCAATGTTCCGTATCTGGTAGGACCCGTGCTTTTCTGATCTATTGGCTTGTTATATTGCTTATAATTATGTCTCAATTATCACACATTATCACATTGCTCATTGGACTCCTTCATCTGATTGTTAAAGTTCCTAGGCACTAGGTATCCGTAGTTTTCAGTCGCACTTTCCAGCATTTGTGTCAAAACCGTGCTTGTTTGTTGGAATGCTGGACGATTTTCCGGATGCTCCTCCCAGCACGATTTCATGACGTCATAGCTGAAAAAAAAATATAGTTAATAAAATAGGGAGGGAGCCTATATAAGGGGAATGCTAAATTTCGGTCAATTCAGCATACCAGTTTTTTTTTGGCGATAGGTCTATCATGAGTCTATTATTGACAATTTCAACAAAAAAAACTATATTCTCAGTATGGTGCGCTGTAATTGCGCTCCCTTCGCAAAGTGGAAGCCCGGCCACGTTGGCGACGAGAGAGTGCAGAAAATGGAGAGAGCATGGACGTTTTGCTCTGATTTCTCTGAATCTCACTCCAAATTTGCAGAGCTTTAAACCAAATATACCGTTTTTACTGAAAACTGAAAACGTAACCGTCCGGTTAAAAGCCTAGCCCAATTTCAATGAACTGCGTACGATGTGCTGGGGACGATGAGACGCAGACGTGAGACAGCGCCGACACGCGACGCAACTGCAGCGCGTTGGCTTTGCGGCCAACAAGAATTTGAAAAAAAAAAAACATAAATTCCATAAAACCAAGAACATTGATCGGCTCATTTTTAATAAAATTCCCGATTTCCCAATATTGTTTACTTTTTTCTATAACATTTCCCCATTCCAACGTCACAAACGCCGATTGAGATCAACATGTTTTCCAATAGGTTTATGCAAATTTTCTGACGTGTTCACCCACTGTCTAACCTGTTTTTTAATCTTTTCTATGGTTTTTGCTTTCCGAAAAGTTTGAAATTTTGTTATTTTATTTATTGCGTATTTATTGAAATTGATCATTGTATGTATTGACATTTCTATACATTGCCTGGGAACTTTGATGTTGTTCACAAAAAATTTGCAAATAAAACGTACATTTCCTGTGGACACCATTCCGGTTGCAATAATCGTTTTCCAGACCGATGCGTTTGCAAAAGTTCAGTTGTTTGCACTTCGGCGTATGGTACTTCGCCAAGCGAAAATAGTTCCCATAGTAGGACGCCGTAGGACCATCTAGAAATATGAAAGCAAGTCTTATAAGTCATGGATCAGATTCTAGGGTTTTCGGGACTTACACATCACTTTTAAATGAGTACTCGTAAGAGCTCAATGATTCTGGAGCCATCCATTTCAGTGGCAATCTACCGCCGCGAGCAGTGTACAAAAGAGAATCTGTGAGCCGGCAAAGTCCGAAATCGCCGATTTTGCAAGTATTTGTCGTGTCAACCAGCACGTTGCGGGCAGCAATGTCACGATGGATGCATCCAATGTTGTTTAGGTACTCCTAAAACACAAAATATGAAATTTTCCGGTTGATTTTTAGACTCACCAATCCGTTGCTTATTTGCCACGAAAACATCAATAGGTCTTTGATTTTCAGACCATCGGCGTTGACGTTGGGTCCCTAAAAGGTTGATTTTTTATTGATAATTGAAATGAGATCCCTACTCACCTCAATTATTTCTTGTCTTTTATTTCTGATCATGTGCAAGAGATCTCCATGTTCACAAAACTCTACCAAAAGATACGGTGATTTTCGATCGGCTACAAATCCCAGCATAGAAACCAAATGTGGATGATAGGCCAGAGATTTCATAAAATTGATTTCCTACAAGTTGTCATATATTTTCTTCAAGATAAAACAAACTCACCTGCATAAAATCCGACCTAGCCGCATCATCGGCAAAGCTCGGCAACATTTTCACGGCTACAGGACAATCGCGAAGTTGCTGAGTGCGCTGACCGGGATGGATTTGTGATACCGGTGCTTCGCCATTGATTTTGCCGCGGAAAACATTGCAAAACGCACCGCTGCCCAGTTTTTTCGAGTAGTTAATCTCCAGATTGTTGCGGTCCAGGATCCAGGGGTCGTGACTGGAAAGGAGTGAGGTTTTTGGGGGTTCGGTTTTTTACTTTTTTTATGGCAGTGAACATCTGTGATAGAAGCTACTGCGATGTTCGTTATCTTTCTTGCCTTTTGCTAAACTTTAATTTATTGTCGGCGCGCAGAAATTGCTTATTATCGATCACGGAAATTTCTACGGGGAGCCCGAGGCGTCTCGCCATGAGAGTTTCAAGGGGTACGCCGAAATACGTGGAAAGTTGAGAGCAGCAAGACGAGACGCCGGTCGTCGCGCCTGGTGTTGTCTGTGTATCTTTGCTTTCCGTATTGTCTCGTTTGTTTATCTTCCAAAACGATGAAGCGCATAAGCAACTTCTGCGTCGCAAAAATAAAGTAAAATATGGATGCGCAAACCATTACGACCCTCCAAAAAGACGTGCACTACCACAGTCAACATTTAATAGAGTGTATATAGCTTTAACTTACACCGAATACGCCGGACTATCCAACTGTGCCTCATAGTCATTGACTTTCTTCGGAAACGGCAACGGAAACGGATTCTGATTCTGACGCCTTCTCTTTCGACACCAAAAGAATATAAACACAGCTAATCCGGCCGCAATTATACCCAATGGAATGCCCAGACCAAGACCCAACGCGACGGCGTTCACTCCTCCATCATTTGTGTACTTGTGGTCGCCATAGTACGGATCATAGTATGAAGGAGTGGTGAGCTGAAAATGGGCAAATATACATATGTACAGTCGTTTTTCTGAACATGAATTTATTTTTGTCATCGCGCGCAGTCCAAAAAATACAAACGCAAATAGTTCTCACCGGCTTCGAAGTCGATGTGTAGTAGTAGTATGGCATTATCTACATACATATATGTATGCTTGGACCAAAAAATAAAATAAAAAATACTAGAATACTCTAGGAACCTTTTTGTAGAACAAGAAAAAGCGAGGAACACGGCAGGGTAATGTTGATGATTCAATTTTTCCCATAGTGCCTACATATTTGTTCAATCCCGATAACTTCTAATGCCCAATGTCAATGTTGGATGGGATGCCATCTTTCCCTCCGACCGCTCTAGGTCGTCGTTGTTAGGAAAAAAAAACTCACCGCCGCGCTAAATTAAACAACACGGTGCGTAGAAAAGGTTTAAAAAAGTTAGCTGGTTTCAAAAAGTTTCAAAAAGTTTCAACTGGGAACGACAAGCAGGGAAAAAAGTTGTAGAAAAGTTAAAACTCACCGAAAGAGGAGGTGGATGAGGTGGATGCGGTGGTGGGTCCTTTCGGTGGTGTTTTGGATCAAATGGGTGGAGGAGCTTGAAAAAGAAGTACTAAAAACAAGGGTAGACATGCTGCTCGGAAGAATAAGGACGGAGCCATGCGGGAAAAGAAATCAAATAAATACGTGCAGTGATATTTATAGTCGCTCAATTTTTGGCAGGCCAATTTGCGCAGTTCCATGTATGTATCCCAATAATTATCTACCAACCCGATTTTAAAAAAATTAAATAAAATTAATCCCATACATGCGGAATAGTTGGAAGAGTTGGCGGTGGTCCCAATTGAATTGTAGCGGACTGATACGGCTGATATTGTTGTATGCGATCTGGCGTTAAATTCTGACTGGGTGATCCATCACTTTTCGGATCATCTATATCGTCTATGGTGTCCTGAACATTGTCCAAGCCCTGGAGGGATAAATTGGTGATCTGGAATTTTGAAGGGAGAAATTGTTAAACCAATGTTCTACATTATATTACAGATAAGAAAATAAAAAGAGCTTTGTTTCATTGATCCTAGCGACAGGCAGCCAAAAATAAACAACGGAAGTACTATGTATGCGAAAGTGAGAAAAAAAGAGATTCAACAAAAACTTACAGTTTCCAGGTACCTGATGTCCGATGCACTCAGATCAACATTCTGATTATTCTGATTATTGCTTCCAGGTGGATTATGGTAGTCGGTTTGAGTTCCATCATCCATGGTGGGTGGTGTGGGCGAAGTAGTGGTTTTCTTGAAAGTTTGAGAGGAAACGAAAATAGAAAAGAAAAAACACTCTTACATATCTATGCGTCCACCAATCTTCGTGCGAGTCGTCGTCGTGGCCCGATGTCGGAAATGCGGCCAGTGTGGATACAAGAGCGGCTGAGGAGGCGAGATATGTTAAACATTGGTGTGTCATCCGGAACGTCACTATCTTCTAACTCGTCTGAATTTTTAGATTTTTAGTGCGAAGAAAATTAGAGTTATTCCCCCCATGTTGGTAATTCAAACCCAAATCAATCGAAAGAGAGAGAACCGACACGGATGGATAATCTGGCTGTTTGGTTGGCGGTTAAAATGGAAGTATAACAAAACAAAAGTTTTATATAATTGGGAGGAAATGGATGGAAACAAAAAAAATGACAGACCGGGTCATAGAACCGCCCCTGATCAACATCAATTGTGAAGGAAGCAAATAAATATGTATTCAGAATTCATATTTTCCAAAAAAAAAACATGCAAATGCCGAGTGGCAGAGTGGGAAAGAAAAAACATGTGTTTTTCAAGTTGATTTTTAAAAACAAATAATTTTGAAAGAAAGGGAAGTAGATAAGATAGTGTGCCTTTCTTTCTGAAAACAATTTGTTTATTTATTCAAAAAAAGATATGTGATCGCCATAAAAAAAATAAAAAAAAACAATGGCAACAAGCTCTTCCAACCAATTTCGCTTGTAAAATCAAGAAAAAAGTGACTCGTACTTAGGAAAAGAACCAGGTGAGAGTCTGAGCCCACACGGTCTGTTTGTTCAAATTTTCCTCGTTCTCTTCTCTTTTCTTTTTTTTTCTTTTTTTTTCTTCATTCGGTCTCTTTCTTTACCTTTCAAAAATTTTATGGCAGGCACCACACCTGTCGAAGAGAAGGAACGAGAAAATCGGCGAAAATTCTGCAATGCACTGTTCGCTCGCTGAACTTTTTTTGCCGTACGTACTCTATTTTTCTTCTTTATTAAACACAAATATATTGTGCACACTCTTTTTTGAAATAAACTTTTCTTAGTGGACACAACAGATTGGCATTCAAAAAGTGCGTGTAAGAGAGCAAATTTGGTGAACTCAATGGAAACTACTCAGGGGATTTTGGACGCGTTGTGGCTGTTAGCCGTAAAAAATGGCTGTTAGCCGTCAAATATGAAACATAGATATAGCGATTACTGGCGCATACATAGACGATCGGCACGAGTTCGGCGCTAATCGGCTCAAGATTGAGGTGATTTTTGGGGCCGATGTGGCGCGAATTCGATGGCAAACAAGATTAAGCCATCAAAAAATGGCTATTAGCCGTTAAATTCGTGGCGTATGAAAAAGTAATTTGAAATACAATCGCTGTCAAACATGTTCCAGTGATGGCTAATTGTCATATTCGATGTCTCATAGCCATTTTCAACGGATAATAGCGATACCAGCGCCTAAATTCTCTGAGTAATTAAAAATAGGTCAACGCTTAAAAAAATAATTATTTTGCTATGTTTAATGGCAAAATAACTATTTCATCAAACAAAAATTGCAAAAAATTGAAATTTGCAAATGTCAAAAAACTATTTGAACAGCTTGACAAAATGAGCAACTTCCTTTGTCGATCGGAACACAAATTGAGTTATTTTGTTTTCTCTCTCTTTTTTTGACAAAAATGGTAAACCGCTGTTTGTTAAAACAGACAGAGAATCTTAATTTTTTTTATTAACATCGATTGGATACAATTGGCTCCAGGAAAACATGTAGAAAAAGAAATAAATTATGCACAACACAAAAAGAGAAAATTTAAAACATATAAAAGTTCGAGCTCGTCTCGATACTTGTTTGGTTTGGCATTATTTAGGTTTGTTTACAAAGCAAAAATATAATTTTTTAAAAACAATTTAAAAAAACAAAACAGTCATACAAAGTCATATACGAGGAGGTAGGGTCCAGTTGCCCCCTTGGTGCCATGAAAGTTATAATAAATGCGAGTAAAAAATAAAATAAAATAAACAAATTAAAAAGTATTCAAATTGTCGTTCAGAGTTGAGTTTTTGGTAATAAATTTCAAGACATTTTATGTTTTACTATTATAAATACATCTGTATTTAATTGCTTTTGTCAACAGAAAGTTCCTGGCCTAAACGACTTGCTCGTAGGGTGTCGGCGGACGGATGTTTTTGCTTGTGATGAGCAGCGGAGACCACTCGGGGAGTAAATCTCTGTAAACACACAATATGACGTGGCAAGAAAACAAGGGATGGGTGACAGTTACCGTTCATTGAGCTGCTCCAAGATCCGTTGTTTGCGTATTGAAGCAGTGTGACAATAAACAAATGCTCCGAACAACATCATGACCACTAGAGCGGTCATGTAGGCGTAGCCTGAACAGGATTAAGATCAATTTAAGGGGGTTCAACGGTATAGAACTGAACGGAATGGAATTGCTTGAAATCAAATCGAGCTGAGGATGGATGGTGAGTGAGTGAACATTGACTGTTCAAAAGAACAAAAAGTGATAAGAAATGTGAATGCATGGCTATGGATAGTCAATCAATCAGCACCCTTTTCAAATGCCCAAGTGAGCAAACTTTTTTTTTAATTAGAGGTTTACCATTGAAAAACAAAACAAACCTCTATTACTGATGACCACATTCAATTCCTGAAAAGTTTGCTCTGTGGAAGAATCCACCATGTCCGTCTCATTACGAACCGCCCATGGTACCACCGGCAACATTTCCCCAACCGCGAAAAGGGTTAACATGGTCAGAATGACCAGGAGACCCATGTTCGAGTCTGAAAGACTGAAAATTAAAGAGCGGGGTGGTAAAATAACTCTGTTTTTTTTTTGATAATGATGATTATGTATGAATTCTTTTATATGGGTGTTTGGAGAGGGTGGAGCGGGTGGAGCTCAGAAGAGATAAATTTAAATTTTCTGGGGATTATGTTTTAAAATGTCTTGAGATAAAAAATTTAATCCAAAAATTCGAAAATCTAAATCCAAATCGTTCGAAAATGATAATTGTCTATACGAAATTCAACGGATAGAGTTAAATAGAATAATAAAAAATCAAATTTCATTTTTCTGCCCCTTTTGCTACAAAGAAATAGGAGAAGAGTTGCTGCTGATAGTGAAAATATTATCGCCCTTTATCAGTTGTGCAGGTAAGGGAATGGAGCAAGTAGAGACAAAAAGTAGAGAAAAAAATGGCAGTGTTTTGACTTTTCTTTTTCTAATTAAGGAAAAAGGACATTCGAGCTATGTGTAGATTAATCAATAAATATTCTTTAAAAAAATAAATTTAGTGAAAAAAATTCGAAAACATAATTTTTGTCGCGGAATAAATTAGCTAATAATTATTCCACGACTCTTTTCAACTAATTATAGTCTATCACCTATTTTTACAATACAAAACAACAACAAATACTCACCAAAACACCAAATCGAGGCAGGAGAAGGAAAATACAGTACAAAATACAATAATCAATAAAAACCCTCTCGCTGTCTCGCGCACTCTCTCGTCGCTCCTGCGGCGGCCGGCGGCCGCTCCTACAGCGTCGCGGCCACGTCCGCGCCTGCTGTGGCAACCGCGCCCTGCTGGGTTATGAGAATCTACCGCGCCCGCGAAAGCGGGCCTAAAATAATTAACGTGTCGAGTCGACATGGCTCAAGGTCAGTCGTCGTCTCGAAACACGGTACCAATAGGTCGCAAGACCACAATACTATAGGCTTTCGAGCCACAATATTTAACCGTTGTTTCAGAATGGTCTTTCGTTTTCTCTCCACCATTTCATACGGCACTTTTTCATTTTCTTCGAGCTCAACTACACCTACGACGCTTGGATACTCGGACGCGGACTCTCCGTCTACAGTCTACTCCTTGTTTTCCTTTTATACTTTTTGCCACTCCAATTGTATTTACTACTAGCTCGTCTAAGTTGTCAATCCAGAGATACCCCACGTGCTACTTGCCAAGTTGTAGCACACCACACGGGGTGGAAAAGGTTTTTTCAAGAGTTTCCTTTTCCCCAATAAATGGTTCTCTGCGAGCACACCGTGTTTATTTCAACATCCTATCGCACTAATTAGGCGTGAATAGGGGAGTCTCCATCCTCCCTCTACTATTCCGCACATGGTGCATCAACCGGGTGCAAAATCGATTTTTTTTTTTTGCTTTAACTCCGACACAAAACCAATACAAATCTCACCAAATCCACACAATACTGCTGAGGCGCGCTGCTGAATGGGATCTGACTGCTGGCACTGTTCGTGAAGGCTCGGTTGGCTGATTTGGTGCCGTGAAGACGACTCTTGGCGGATCGGTTGGCTGATTTGGCGTCGTGGCGACTCGGTTGGCTGGGTTCGACGTCGTGGAGCGGACTCGTGGAAGATCGGCTGGCTGGTTTGGCGTCGTGGCGACTCGGTTGGCTGGTTTGGCAACGTGGAGCGGATTCGTGGCGGCTCGGTTGGCGTCGTGGAACGGTTGTTGGCGGCTCGGCACATCTGGTTCGGCGTCATGAGGCAGCTTCTTGGCGGTATGTGGCGGCTGGTTTGGACAATACTATAATTTTCGAAGCAAATTAGCAAATAAATCGATATTACGAACCCAAGATGGAACAATACACGCGATAGGACTCAAAATTCGAGACGACACCCAAAATCAATACTAAGTGCTAAACAATCCAAAACTTTTGCCGGCGCAACCCCTTTATCAAGGGAAAGTGGCAGGCGCCAGCGAAATAAACAATTTGCAATACAATAGCCAGCGGGGCACAAAAATTCAAAATAACCCCGCATCTAAAAAATCAGCACTGAATTTTTTTTTCACGTGCTGAAAATTCCTATTTCAACTCCTTTTGCGGCCGTATCGCCAGTCGGGCTGGTAGAGAGTGGCAGGCGGACGCGAAAGACGCGATAAATTTTTGAAATTTCAAAAATATAATGCGAGACAATAACCCGATTGACGAGTAGTGATCTAAATCCAAAAACAAAACAAACTAGTCGACAAATAGAAATCCAGACTCACGTCAAAAATATGTGTCGTGATGGTACCGATAAACCAAAAAAGCCGACAACAACAAAGAAGGCAACAAAACGTCAAAAGCACGTATTTCTGATCGGTCACTAGAGTGCTCTATTCCGCGGAACACCAGTACTTTCACAAACAGTGCACTTCAAACGAAACTTTTTTTTTTCAGTTTCAAAAGTTTTCAAATTGAAAACCATCAATATTAAATACAATGTTTTGTTCAACAACAACGCAAAATAAACGAAATAAATTCTTTATTCGATACGAAACCATAGTTTTAGAGTTCACTACTCGATCAATAAAAATCTAAATGGTTTAACAAAAACCACACCACTGAACCACTGAACCATGAAAACAAATTTCCACGACAAAAAGCCACAAATCTGACAAATACTCGACAAAACAATTGCAAAGACAACTGCACAACAAAAACGATAGTGGCAAAACGAAATTTTTTTTACTAAACACTTAAGGGAGGACATTCGCAGCCTTTAAACACTACCCTACCATACTAAACACTATAAGGGAGGACAATCGCAGCCTTTAAAAACTACCCTACCATACTAAACACTATGAGGGAGGACATTCGCAGCCTTTAAACACTACCCTACTATACTAAACACTATAAGGGAGGACAATCGCAGCCTTTAAACACTACCCTACCAAACTAAACACTGAGGGAGGACAATCGCAGCCTTTAAAAACTACCCTACCAAACTAAACACTGAGGGAGGACAATCGCAGCCTTTAAAAATTACCCTAACTGAGCTCAAAAACCGGAACTTAACAAAAATAAAGATTTCAGTGCACGGAATCTTACAAACCCACAACAACCAAACAATAGAGAGAAACTATGACAAAACAATCACGGTAGAACAAAACTATTCTCAGAATCGAGCAAAAATCGTTATCTGCATGAGAAAACGGACTAAAACAAAACTTCGACTAAAATTCTCAAGGCTCAGAGCACAGACAGGCAATTTTGCATAAGCCCTGTTAAGTGCTGTCTGAACGAGATACTTTACAAGCGAACATTTTTTTTGTCTTCGGTGACACCAAGGCCAGGTGATCACAAACATCTCTATCCATTATTCTATACTCGTGAAATTCTCTCAAAACTACTGTACAAAAAGACGAAACGTAGCCGTCCCATTTCAGGTCGACCACATCTAGTAAATTGAAACGGTCAGTGAACCGCTGACAAGCAATCCGAAGCAATAATGAACAACAACGAAAAACTATACCAAAAGAGATAAGCACAAAAAATGATTAGACACATCAAAATCAAAAACAATACTGATGAATTTGAATCTTAACATACAAAAAATCGATAACAAGATCAGAAAAATCCCATATGCTTACAACGTAGTGACAAAACAAGAACTTTAAGAAATCTATACTTCTACCTAAATCATAGTCCACAACATGAGGATGAACCTCACTGGACACTTAATAAATACAGTATCCTACCTTTCAATAGCGAAACTGTACAATGCGTCGCAGATTTGGCCCAGACTATAATTATGAGAAAGTTCAACTGCTCATATTCAGCGATACCTAAAAGGCACTTTGCAACAACTTCGCAATTGTGCTTTGAATTTAACAACAAAATCAAATCAATAATGAAAGTGATAATACTGAAAATCCAAAATTAAACCTAAATCAACAGTGATATCTATTCCAATAACATATCAGAGCACGCTTTCGCAACATTATTTACCAAAATAGTTATAAGATCCCTTTATTGAGTTTCACAATACCACAACAAAACTCAGAAAATTTTTTTTAACAGTCTCCAAATCACGGGAGAAAAACGATATTGCTAAAACAAAATGATTTCAAACCAATATTCCACCAATGTCAAACTGATCAAACCTGATCAGAAATTGTCCCACGAGGGTCAACAAAAAATTTCAAACAATAAACTTTGGAAATATGATCCAGTATTTCTAAAATTACCCCAAACGGAATGGCAAATTCGACTAGAAGGTACTTTTAGCTACCCAAATGAGTTCTTCGATTTCATCAAAAAAAAAAAGAAGTAGAATGGCAGAAACCAGGAAAACCAAAAGCATTTAAAAAAAAAGCAACAGTGCTAACAGTGTCGCCCACAGATCAAGACCATAAATCCATTGTACGATACCAAACCGCCAGGTCATTCGACAAACTGAAAACCACTATAAGAATGGTTTTACGATAACGAATTTCCAGACAGAAAGTGTAACACGCACACTATCATTAAACTACAATTGATAGAAAAATCCGAAAAACAAAAATAAATAAACAATACGGAATTCCAGACCAAAACAAAGAAAAGTGATTTGAGAATATACAATATCAAATCACTATCAAGACCAAAAGATACGAGGAAGCTTTGCACCAAAAAGTTTAGAGGTTTTCAAACTTTAGACTACCTTCTGAAAGCGAATATCCAATATATCTCGTAAAAAACCATACATTCGCCGACTATTTCAGATCGATACTTTACACGAACGATAGAGTCAAATTAGTCTCAGAAAACTCTACAATAACGTACCTAAAAGCTATGAAACAATACTTCGACAGACGAAAAGTACCCAAAAGTATTCTGTGTGGCAATGCGCCAGAAATAAAATTGAGCAAATACTTATTGATGTTGACGCAACTTTCACAGCCGACCAATAACTGAAAATTCAGCAAATCCAGAATATCCAATAGCATAGAGACCGATAAATTTTTTCATTAGGAATGTATGCTTAACCATACCCGACAATAATAATGCCATACAAGAAATGACTACAGAAGGTCAAGCACAAAAGCTTACAAGAGAATATTAAAACGGGCTCAACAAACTATTTCTAAAACTTGGAATACACAGTATTCACGGACTTCCTTTCAAGTAATCCAAAACAAAAGCGACATAACCACTGTACACATCAATAAAGCCTAAAGAGGCAAATTGGTCTTAATCCACACTAAAAAATGGCTAGACACAAATTATCTATATCCGAAATAGCTAAACTAGAGAAACCCGCAGATAGAAAAACCAGGTCGGTTTACATTAAATGCGGAAAGAAAGAACAATAACTATCAATACGACATCTCATACCATTTGAGACGGAACAAGAAGAGATTGAGCATCAGAAAGCGGATAAAACACCGCCAAAGACAACTCAATCAAACGACAACCACAAAATTCTGGCACAGAAACAACGATTCACAACCAAGAATGAAACACAACCCAATTTGCACACTAGAAAGCAAATTCCACAAAAAGAAAAACAGCCGATAGACTATAACCGGATGAATAGAGGGATTCTTCTTTTTGCCGGGGGGAGTGTCGCGGAATAAATTAGCTAATAATTATTCCACGACTCTTTTCAACTAATTATAGTCTATCACCTATTTTTACAATACAAAACAACAACAAATACTCACCAAAACACCAAATCGAGGCAGGAGAAGGAAAATACAGTACAAAATACAATAATCAATAAAAACCCTCTCGCTGTCTCGCGCACTCTCTCGTCGCTCCTGCGGCGGCCGGCGGCCGCTCCTACAGCGTCGCGGCCACGTCCGCGCCTGCTGTGGCAACCGCGCCCTGCTGGGTTATGAGAATCTACCGCGCCCGCGAAAGCGGGCCTAAAATAATTAACGTGTCGAGTCGACATGGCTCAAGGTCAGTCGTCGTCTCGAAACACGGTACCAATAGGTCGCAAGACCACAATACTATAGGCTTTCGAGCCACAATATTTAACCGTTGTTTCAGAATGGTCTTTCGTTTTCTCTCCACCATTTCATACGGCACTTTTTCATTTTCTTCGAGCTCAACTACACCTACGACGCTTGGATACTCGGACGCGGACTCTCCGTCTACAGTCTACTCCTTGTTTTCCTTTTATACTTTTTGCCACTCCAATTGTATTTACTACTAGCTCGTCTAAGTTGTCAATCCAGAGATACCCCACGTGCTACTTGCCAAGTTGTAGCACACCACACGGGGTGGAAAAGGTTTTTTCAAGAGTTTCCTTTTCCCCAATAAATGGTTCTCTGCGAGCACACCGTGTTTATTTCAACATCCTATCGCACTAATTAGGCGTGAATAGGGGAGTCTCCATCCTCCCTCTACTATTCCGCACAATTTTTAAAAGTTAAAAAGCGTAAACAATTTTCATGATTCATTTCACTGCACTGCACTGCACCGGGCTCAAATTTGAAATTCCAAATTCCAAATTCAAAATTTAAATTCAAATTCAAGTTCCTTGTCTAGAAGAAGAATCAAAAGTTTAAAACAACTCGCTTCCTATTCTAATTTCCAAGAAATTAAAAAATACAGGTTTCAAATTTTTTCAGGGCAAAAAAAAGGATTTAATTGGTTTTGGGGTTGGAGTTCGCCATGGGTCAAAGTTTTCAATTTTCAAATATTTTTCCTCCTTTTTTTATTTGTATTTTAATGTGTTTAATTGTTTTAAAACCGGAATTGAATAAAATCTTTGTTAAATAAAAGTAAGTCTTTCATATATAAAAGTAAGACCATTTCCTTGAACTTTCATGGAAATTCAGTTCAATTTTGACTCCAGCCCAATCGTCAGCGCTAATACGCAATCGATCTAATATATGCTTGATGTATACAAAAATGCAAACGCGCTCTTTCGCATTTCTCTGCGTGTCCATTTTGGAGCTATGCTCATAAGAGACGCAGAGACGCGAGGGAAATAACGCATGGCTTTTAACCGTCGGCGCGAGCTTCTGAGGTATTTAGCTGCTAACGGTGCTTATGGCCATGCGGCCTGGGAATAGGCAAAATCAAAAGTTCATTCACTTGTCAATAACCATCTATTATTCGATTCGAACAGAACGTGCGAAACGACTGATGTTGTGCATTGCATATGGTGCAGCACGTGACCTGACCATGTGCCTGTGTGTGTTTTTTATTTTTTTATTTTTATTTAAATAAATAAGAAAAATACACTTTTTTGAAAACTTAAACTCTAACCCCATGAATCATCATCTTTTTAATCTTTCCCACCCCTTCCAAACCCAATTACCGCCCTCTAATCGTCGCAGGACCCTTCCATAACCTTGATCCGCGTGCCGCTCCGCTCCGATTTAGCGCCGACCGCTAGCGGTCAGAAGACTAGTCCATAGCCACAAAGGGCGCTTTTTCTCCTCGTGCACAGCTAAATATGCACAAATATAGAGGTCACAAGCCAGGTGTCAATGTTTACTGAACTCAATTGGTGCTCACTGTCGAGGAGTGACCGGTTCCGGAGGAGGAGGAGAGGAGCTGGCTGGTACTTGCACATTTTCCGAAAATATTGTTTTTTGTTTCGAAATCAAGCAAGGAATTGTTTTTTTTCCTTCTCTTACTAAAGGTACATATTTAAGTATTGTGAGATCACGCGCGAAATTCAGTTACGACGCTCCGATGCTCCGCATGAAACATCGGAGCGTCGTACCCGAGTTTCGCGCGTGATCTCACAGTAAAAACTTTAGTAAGAACAAAAAAACAACAACAACACTGCATGTCAATTCCGAGCGTTGGATTTGGAGAGGGTACTAACCTTGAGGAGGGTCCTTCGCGGTACGTCCTCTTCTTTTTTGCCCCCCTCTCTACGCACCATACCATATAATATAACCGCCATTGTTGCCCTCTCTCCTCTTCGTCATTTTCCTCATTGTTGAATAGAAAGGACCTGAATTGAATTGTCTTTTGTATTAGTTTTCCTGTTGGCTTCTCGCTTACTTTTGTAATTTTACTTCTAATTATAAGTGAATGGAGAGAGATAGAGGAAGAGCGTTTTCCGGTAGTTGCTGCGCTGCTTTCTACCCTCTACTCACAATTTAAATGCCCTCCAAATGCCCTCCTCGTTGTATAAAATGGCAAACACGGTGGTTTGGGGTATTTTTATTGATTTTTGATGTCCTCAATTTTTTGACATGTTTTTTCTCAATTAAATGGAATCATGTCATGTCAAAAAGCTGTTTTGAAATCTGATGCGCATTTTATGTTCACGATCGAAATCGACTTACGACGCTCCGATGTCCCGCAGTTTTTCAGGGCTGCCTCGGGCGGAAAACTGCGGAAAATCGGAGCGTCGTAAGTCGATTTTGTTCGTGAACAGATATAAACGTTACATGAATAAAGCCTGTATAGAACTGGGAGTTTTTGGTTATTAGCCATTTTCTATGGTTTACTCGCGCCGGCGCCGCAAAGGCTCACAGCCATAATGTTGCCTATATCCGCTCTCACAGGGGCATATAGTGAGGAAACGCGCCCGGACGCACAACCGCAAAGGCCCAAAAAAAAAAAGACTGCCGCTTATAACGATACGCGCTCTAATGCTATTTCATAATTTTTGCGTACCAACAGTACCGTTGTTAAAGAGTTCCATCACGAGCTTTCTCGCAAAGAAAAACCCGCGCATTTCCAATTACATTTCGTAATTTCCCGCCAAACAAACCGTGTTGTTCTTCCTATTTCGTAATTCGAGCGCTACCACCAGATTTTCTCTAATCACCCCAAATTTACCTCTTTGTCCGATTCTGTTCCTCTTTCTGTCTTTTTTTTTTCTTTCGGAGAACACTCAGCTGATAGTTGATCACTGAGGGAGCTTTACGCTTTACACATCCTTAAAAAAGACGAAAAGCAAATATTTTCGTCGGTTCCTTGTCGCCTCGTTTTCCACCACCCTCCTCATACCATTCCCATCACTGTTAGTACATGTGTGCTGTGTACGAAGAGGAGGACAGAGAAAAATCCCAATTTTGTTTTTGTTTTTCAATTTTAGCATCGCCTGCAGGTGTGTCACGCCAAACCAGCCAGCCACATCCACTTGAATCTAAAGCTTTCGTGCGGCGAGCAGATATATAAAGACCTAATCCCAGACAATTATAGTTATTATCGGTGGGCTTCCTAGTCTTTATCTGAGGAAGAACACCTGTCGAATATCTTTATTTATACTCTCGCCTTTTTTTTTTTTCTACGAGCTATCCGCGCTCTAATGCGAAATTCGTAACTACGCAGAATGCACAGGGAAATTATATAGGCGGGAGTGGGGAAACGCGCCCGGACGCATTCAAATGAGGCTCAAAAATTAAAAAAAGACCGGCGAATAATTTCACATTATCGGATAGAAAAACCGACCGAAATCGTGAAAAGTACGGAATCATATTCCAAATGATTCGCGGGCCTTTTTTAATTACTGGGCGTTATTTCGACGCGTCGTTGTTGTGAGTCGGGCGCGAGTTCTTGCCTTTTATGAAACGCTGGTTTGCCGCCAAAACCCAACGCGATGTGGTTGCGTCGCGTGGTAACTCTGTTTCTCGTCTGTGTCTGATCTCTTACAATATTTCTGTCTCAAACATTTGTTTCGAGACATGAATTCGCATAATGCCCAGCTCTTTTCCCACCGTATTCAACGGAGCGCACTTTCGCGAGACCAGTCGCCGGCGCCTCGTGTACACGTAAAAAAATTGCTTTTTTAAATTACATGTCAGTGGCCAAGTGTCAAAACTCGAGCGATACGATAGTGCTCGATTGACTCATTTCTGAAATTTTAAGGTTAAAAATGTTAAAATTTAACGACCACACCCCAGTTTTGTTCAATGAGTGAGTCATTTTTTGTCAATAACCTTCAAAATGGTATTGTGTTTTCAATCGACTTGCGACATGAAAACGCAAGTCCGCATTCACCGTTCTGTCTGCGTCTCTTCAAATATCACTGTATTCGCGTGGTCGCGCACAAATAAGTGGGCGGGGTTTTGCGTTCTCATGTCGCAAGTCGATTGAAAACACAATACTTAAATATATTTTTTAACATTTTTTGAATAGACAATGGCTTCAACGTTCCCACCTTCCCAATTTTGTTTCACCTTGTTACTAATTCTCTCTACGCGCCCCCATAATTGCCATCCCCATACCATATACCGAGTTTTTCCCTCTTTTTTTCTTCAATCGTCAAGTGTCTTTGCTATGTTTGTGCGTGTGTTCTGTTCCACCATCTCATCCCTCCCTCAACACGAAAGTGAAGTTAAGTAGGTCATTTGAACGAGGAACGAGGATTAATTGAATACAGAAGAGAGTTTAGACCTATTTTTGTTTGCTTTTTGAGAAAATCATATCGAAAACCATATACGAAATTTGAAAAATGCATGTTTGTTGACACTAGTTTTGGGCAAACCATTTTATGTATTTTCAATATTATCGATTTAGCGAAAATCTCGATTTTTTGGGGGTTAACTCCAATTTTACATAATTAATACAATTCGGTTTGGTTTGGTTTGGTTTGGTTTGGTTTGGTTTGGTTTGGTTCGCTTTGGTCGGTTCTTCAGACTCGAAAATTCATCAAAAACAAAGCAGAAAAACAGCGCGATAAAATTGAAAATTTGAGAAGAACAAAAAAAACACATTTTCACTTTTCTTCTTCGCGTTTTGTTTTCAAGTTTTCTCTGAAATACTTGACGGAAACAAACCGTCAAAAGTTGCTAAAAATAGAAGAATTGAATGAAATTTTTTGAATTTTGTTTATAAATTGATCAGCAAATAAACAAATTCGTTTTTTTCTCCATCTCTTCCAGTTCATGTTTCAATCGACCTGGCGGATGAGTCAGCTGTGGGCCACGGTATTAGTCACTTTTCGGACGACGGAAACGAACAAAACGAACGAAACGAAACGAAACGCTATTATTGTGTGCCGCCCACCCATGCATCGATACACACTCTATACACACACACATTCACTGTTTTTTTCTTCCTTTTCCAATCTTCCTTCCCTTTATTCATTTTTTGTCTAATCTTTTAGAGATTATTTCCTGACGACTGTACACAATTTTCGCATTATCGTCGTTCACCTCGTTTTACTGAATTTCCCTTGCTTTCAGTGTCTTTTCCGATTTCAACGATGGCCGCCGTCTCGGAACTCCCAAAGATGAACCAGGAGCTCGCTGGAGCCGTTCGCGAGGGACTGGAGCTCAAGAAGGTGGAGACCACCGAGAAGAACATTTTGCCGACCAAGGAGGGTGGGTTCTGAATTTTGAAAATTGTTAATGAAAATAGGGCTTTGCATTTATTGCTCTCAGTTCACCTGGTGACATCGGTGGCCTAGAAACTGCAAACTCTTCCACGAGTAAATTCAGCACGAGTTCTGCACGGACACAGCTGAAATGAGTGTGACCGTATTCCATGCAAAAATAAATAAATCGCTTTATCGTTAAAATTATTTTTAATGAGTTACGGTCACATTGGTTTCAGCTGTGTCTGGTCGTGCTGAACTTTATAGTGGAAGAGTTTGCATTTTCATTTTCTAGGCCTTATCTCTCACCAGCTCAGACGAGATTAACAGAAAAGAGAAATATTTTTCCAACATTTCACAAAAAATTGATTATGTCCAGATGTCGAGGTGGAAAAGCAGCTCGTCGAGCGTATCCACGAGATTGAGCACTTTGACTCCACCAAGCTCAAATCCACGCCGGTCAAAGAGAAGATTGTGCTCCCCTCCACCGAGGACATTAAGCAAGAGAAGCAGCACATTGAGCTCAACGACAAAATCCTCAACTTCCCGTCGGAGAATCTCAAAAAGACTGAGACTGCCGAGAAGGTGGGTTTTGTGCTTTTAAGAGCCCCAAAAATTAAAAATTTTACATAAATTACAGAACGTGCTGCCATCGCCGACGGACATTGCTCGCGAGAAGACTGTCCAAATGGCGGCCTCGTTTGACAAGAGTGCGCTTCATCACGTGGAGACTAAGGTGTCGAACGACATTCGTGTCACTGACACTATTGCTCAGTAATCTGGGAAAAAAGTTTGTTTTTTTACGATATTGGAAACGCGCATTGATGCAAAATGGGTATTTCAAACGGAAAAATGGATGCCTTATTATTAGCTGCTCTTTTTTAGTTTTTTCGCGTTTGAAAAAAGTACGAGCCAGCTCACCGTGCATGCTTTGTTTTGAGAAAAAATAGAGCGAAAAGCGGGTTTTGTTTTGTTATCGCATTTCTGAATCATATAGATCAAACTTTGCGAAATCCGAGATCGAAAATCCGAAAACATTTACAAAGAGATTTTTATCGCTCATTCAATTTTCAGGTCCCACTCTTCACTTCATCCTCCATTCGGTACACCGGCAGCATCTAAATTTTTGTTTATAATTTGCAAAATGTATTTTTATTTTCTTTCTCGTTTTTTTTTTCTTTCATTCCATATTTATTCACCACTGTTCAATAAAATATCCCGCTTTGAGATGAAAAAAGCTGCTCATGAACTTTGAAAATAGCCCATTTTCTAACGAAATGTCTCGAAGCGCAATTTTCGACACAGTTGAAATGAGTGTTACCGTAATCCGCCCATTTAAAAATGTAAACAAGTTCTATTGTTTTTACTTCTTTTCGAGGGTGACATATAAAAATGCGCAGTTGGATCGTAAATTTTTTTTTTCAAACCAAAAAATATTCGCGCCCAATTTGGCGGCATTTTTTCTCCGTTTGAAAAAAAAACGTACTCTCCAACACACCGAGTATAAAAATGCACCAAAATAAACAAAGTGACTGAACTGACAAAGAAAGAAACACAGCCGTAAATCTATGCAAACCGCGTCGATTCGCTGCGAGACCCACGGGCGAGAGAGTGCGTGTTGCATGGAGAGCGCCAGAGAACACGATGCTTTGTCAGTTTTGCGTGGCATTTCGATTTATGCAAAAATTTCCGCTTTTGATATCATTCTGTGTCATTTTTTACAGTTTTTCCGCCAATTTAAGGCCCATTTTCTCATTCAGGTAATGTCCAAATCGATGGGAGCGCTTGTGCTGCTCGGCTTGTTGGCCAGCACCAGTGCATTCTACCTTCCCGGTTTGGCTCCGGTGAATTTTTGCGAAGTCGAAAAGGCGAATTGTCCAGTGAGTTGTTTTAATGCGAAACTATCGATTTTTCGTGTTCTTTTTCAGAGCAACATATCGCTTTACGTCAATCATCTCGACAGCGATCGCTCTGTCATTCCATATGAATATCACAGGTAATTTTCATATCTATGTATTTTATGTTAATTTCAAAATTACAGCTTTGATTTCTGCACTGTGAACGAGGATGAGTCACCGGTGGAGAATTTGGGACAAGTTTTGTTCGGTGAACGTATTCGTCCAAGTCCGTACAAGGTATTTAATTTTATTACGTGTTCACGGTCGGAATTCAGTTACGACGTTCCAATGTTCCGCAGGTCTTGCTGCGAGCTGTGAGCTGCGAGACCTGCGGAACATTGGAGCGTCGTAACTGGATTTCGTGCTCGGTGGGTTGGAGCGCACATTTTTTTCAAACCTAAAAAAGAAACGTCCCTCACAAAAAACCGTGAGAATAAACTTTTTTTTTGGCAAATTTATTTATGTACCTTCCAGGCAAACTTCCTCAAAGAAGAGAAATGTCGGCTTGTTTGCGACACGAAAAAATACTCGCGAGGAAGCGCCGACGATCTCGCCAAGCTCCGACTGCTCCAAAGAGCAATGACGCTCAACTACCAACACCATTGGATTGTCGACAATATGCCCGTCACTTTCTGCTTTAAAAATGAGCAGAATATGGATGTTTGCACGACTGGATTTCCGGTTGGATGTTTTGTCGATGAGCAGGGATATCAGCATGACGCGTGCAGGCTTAATGTGAGTTCAACACTATTTTTCGTAGGCCTCTTGATAGTTTTGAAGCTGTGGTATGGAAATTACTACAAAAAATATCATAAAAACTGCTCAGGAATTCTTTCCGCGACATGGCTGTTAGCCGCTGAAAATTGCTCTTATGTTTGATGCAAATGTTGCACGCAAATGCCGAGTAGCTATCTTTATGAATACTGCGAGCACGGCGCCGATAAATAGTACTAAAGTCAGTCCCCTCAACGCAATGGAAATGGCGTCTCCCAGCGGATGGTCTATTGCCCGAAAAATTGTTTCAGAATAGCTGGCAGACGATTATTTATCTTACCTCAACAGTTAGAAACTGTTTAAAAAATATAAATTGGAAAATTGGCCGAGTTGCTATTTTAAGCACCCCCTCGCGAGAAGATGGTCTATGGGAAAAAAATGTCGTTACCTGAGGGGGCTGACTAAAATTTCGAAACGTCACAGTTTCGAATCGTACTAATTCAACAAAAATCTTTTCAGCAAAAGTACAACACGCCGAACAACTTCTACATCTTCAACCACGTCGACATTGAAATTTTCTACCGTGATATGAGCAACGACGCCAACTTTTTGGAGCATCGTGTCGGTGGAAGAATCATTCGTATCGATGTGAAACCACGTTCTATCAAGCACCGCTCGTCATCCTCTCTTGACTGCAGTGAGTCTGCGGAGCCAATTGCGATCGACGCCAAATCGGAGAGCGCCGAGATCACATACACCTATAGCATAAAGTGGACAGAGACTGATATTAAATGGTCCTCCAGATGGGATTACATTCTTCAATCGATGCCTCACACCAACATTCAATGGTTTTCCATTATGAATTCTTTGGTCATCGTGCTCTTCCTGACCGGAATGGTGGGAATGATCATTATGAGAACTCTGCACAGAGATATTGATCGGTACAATCGATTGGATAGCGAGGAGGATGCTCAGGAAGAGTTTGGATGGAAGTTGGTGCACGGTGATGTGTTCCGAACTCCGCGCTATCCAATGCTTTTGTCGGTGTTCATTGGCGCAGGGTGTCAAACTCTGCTGATGGTTTCTGTGACTTTGGGTAAGGAAAATGTGTTTCTTTAATTACTTGTTGTGAAAATCTCCAATGTTTCAGTCTTCGCATGCCTCGGATTCCTCTCCCCAGCCAACCGCGGATCTCTCATCACATTCGCCCTCTCCTTCTACGTCCTATTCGGAGTTGTAGCCGGATACATTTCTGCTCGCCTCTACAAAACATTTGAAGGAATCCACTGGAAGACCAACCTTGTCATGACCGCTTTCTTGGTGCCCGGCATTCTCTTCTCCGTTTTCTTCTTCTCCAACACTCTTCTCTGGACGAAGGGCTCTTCGGCGGCAGTTCCATTTGGAACACTTGTGGTTCTTCTCATCCTCTGGCTCTTCATCTCTGTCCCAATGACATTTGTTGGCGCGTACTTTGGATTTAAGAAGCGCGGAATTGATGCGCCAGTGAGAACCAACAAGATCCCGAGACAGGTTCCAGAGCAAACGTTCTACACCAAATCGTGGCCAGGAATGTTGATGGGAGGCATTTTACCGTTTGGATGCATTTTTATTCAACTCTTCTTCATTCTTAATAGTATCTGGTATGTTAAATTTATGATGCACATAGAAAAAATAGATGAAAAAATGTTTCAGGGCCCACCAAACCTACTACATGTTTGGCTTCTTGTTCCTGGTTTATCTGATTTTGATTATCACTTGCTCCGAGGCCACCATCCTTCTCGCCTACTTCCATCTGTGTGCCGAGGATTATCACTGGTGGTGGAGATCCTTCTTGACTAGTGGATTCACCGCTGTCTATCTCTTCCTTTACTGCGTTCACTTTTTCAACACCAAGCTCACTATTAGTGGAACGGTAAGTGGTGTGGGTGGGGGGAGGGGGGAAAGGGAGGGGAGGTGAGGTTTAGAAATGTGAAAAAAAACGAAAAATGTCTCCCAGTATCTTCGTTTATTTTTATTGGCACGAGGTGTTTTCGTACTGATTTTCGATTTACAAAGCTCCGCCCTTATTTTCTGCCAGTTTTTGATATTTTTCAACTGAACGTAGCGTAAAAATCAGAGCTGGTCTGTCTTCTCGTTATGTCTTCGTCTATTATAATTTTTTCGCGGATAGGGCTCTCGCACTTTTCGAACATTTTTCTGCATTTTGTCGTAGCGGTGTTTACACACAATCATTTTTAAACGCTTTTTAAGGAAAATTAAAAAGCTAAAAAAAAAAGACTGTGTGCGAACACCGCGACGACAAAATGGAGAAAATTCACTAACGTTTCGAAAAGTCCCAGAGCCGTTATTTTTTTTTCGCTTTAATTATTGTATTTACACTTCTGCTTTTTTGATTATGTTTTTTTTTTTTCAGTTTTTCAGTGAATTATCGAATTGAATATCGCGTTCGAATGAAAATCAGACAAAGAAAAATGTTTGAGAAAATTCGAAAATGTGAAGTTTCGAAAAATGTTCTGCATTTCATCGTCGCGGTGTTTGCACATAATCTTTTTTTAGAGAGTTTTATGAAAATTTCTTTAAAACCCGTTTAAAAATGATTGTGTGTAAACACCGCTACGACGAAATGCAGAAAAATGTTCGAAACGTGCGAGAGCCCTATCCGCGAAAAAATTATTATAGACGCAGACATAACGAGAAGACACACCAGCTCTGATTTTTACGCTGGCAGAAAATAATAATTATTTAAAGCGAAGAAACATTGCAGGGGCGGAGCTTTGTAAATCTGAATTCCATACGCAAACACCGCGGGCCAATTTAAAAAAACGACAATTTTTTCTTCAAAGACTGTGTTAAAAAAACTGTTTTTTTTTTCAGATATCGACCATCCTCTACTTTTCCTACACGTCCATCTTTGTCTTCATGTTCTTCTTGATGACTGGCACCGTTGGATTCCTCGCCACCTATTACTTTGTGCGCAAGATTTACGGCTCTGTGAAAGTTGACTAAATAGACTTTTGTCCACCATTTTTCATGTTTCAAAAAGTATATATCGGAAAGGAAAAACAATGTTTTTCTTCATTCCATCTTGCATTTCTTTTCTTATATTTTTGGACAAACTTGTATGTAGCGAGCGCAAACAACGTATGGGTTGTTGTCACTAACTTGTTGATTTTTGATTTTCTTCTTTCTTATTCCAGAACCTCTTGCTTTCTTTTCTTTTCTTTCCTTTTTTCGTCCAGTTTTATCTCTTGGGTACTGTACTATTTTTTTAACGCTTATTTATTGGCAACTCTCCACATCACATCTTCCGTAACGCTTTATTTTTATTTATTTATGTCTATTTAATAATGCATGAATAAAAATTTGGAAATTCGTTGAACTCGACGTAAAAAATCTTTAGACGCAGACAAGAGGCAGCGATGTCACGCGACGCAACCGCAGCGCGTGGCGGTAGCGTTTGGAAAAATGTGCAAGCATTTGAGAAAAAAGGAAGTCGCCAGTAAATGGTTTTTGCATATCGTGACGAATTGCCTGGCGGTATTCGAGAAAAGAGACGAAACACGTTTCCATTAGGGATGGCTAAAAGCTGGAAAATGGGTCAGCCGTTCGGTTTTGGACATCATAAACACGTTTGCGGCTGGCTGTAGTCTTCTTCTTTTCCTCACCACAGTTGTATAATCTTCCTTCTCCATTTCTTATTCTTCTTCTTCTTCTTTCCTTTATCCCGGACCTTTCTCATTTTCTTATAAGAAACAAAAACAATGAGCACATTCAACTTTGCATGCGTCTTTGTTATCGGTAAGAGTTTCATGCAATGTACAAACCACTCAACTCAATTTTAGTCATAGCCCTGACTTATGCGTCTGCGGAGAGTATTCAGAAAGGAAAACTGGCGAAACATGGACTGTTGAAAGAGAATAAGCCGAATTGTCTATTGGTTTGTAAATCAAAATTTAAAATTAGAAAACAAAGAAACCAATAATCCCTTTTTAGACACGATCTCGACTTGGATGTGCCTGCACAACCTGCAAAGAAGTGGTCAATTTTACCAGAATGATCATTCTTAACCATGTGGTAAGCGATTCTTCTTTTTCACACATGTTTCCTTTCTTTTCCAGCCAGACGAGGAAGAAGTTCTCGACAAGGTGTGCGTCAGAATTTTTGGCGATGATAAGAAGAAAGAGTCGTTGTGTGAGGAGATCATTAAGGTAGACAAATAATATACATTCTAATTTATAAATGGGTCCAATTTTCCAGGAAGAACTTCCGGACATTATCAAATACGTCAGAAATCACTTGGAGCCAAAACAGGCTTGCTCCAAGTTCTGTTAAGTCTAATTGATGTGTATTTTGTTTTAATTTGTAACTACATATTTGTCATCTGATAATAACATATTTATTGATTGTTTTTCAAAAAAAAAAATCGGGCCCTGCTGTAGTGAAATAAAAAGTTTTCCGAAAAATTGTCTTGTCATTTGGGGGGCCCGTGAAATTTGAAAATTTTAACTGATTATTGTAAAATTTTGTTACGGGCTCAATCACCGGGGCGGCCCAAATTTTTTTATATCTCGACCGGGCCTGCTTAATTACAAGTCTGCCGATAACTCCGTTTTATCAGGAACAAATGTGATAAAAAGGAAAAAGTAAAGCGACAATTAACACTTGACGCCGCACAACACTTCGATAAATGAAGAAATCACGCGCTTTTCACGTGGAGAGATGGCCGAGCGGTCCACACAGGTGATTCGCGTGACGCAAATAATTTGTCAAAAATTGTTCGCGCGTTTTCGAAATGGGTACGCGTGAACATTACTTTTGTGCGCGCATAATTCGCAATTCGCGAAAATTTACATTTAATTTGCAAATTATATGCGCATCCCGAAAACACGGTCAACAATTTGCAATTCGCGAAACAGCATATTCGCCGACAATAATTTGTTCGCACACAAATGACAAATCCCAAAAATTTTCCACACAATTAACAAATCGTGTGCACATCGCGAACAAAAACAACAAGAATTGACCAATCGATAGCAAATAATTGACATTTCGCTATCATTATTCTGTTTTCGTAATTCACGTACCGCTAAAAAATTTCCTGGATGAATAATTAATTTTCTTTAACTTTATTTATTGAAAAATTATGTATTTTAAAAATATTTACAATTAAAAATAAATACAATCAAATATCTACATGCAAAGAAAAAAAATTAAAAGCGGGGAAAAGAAGAACAAAATCCAGTGGAGATGAGCGAGCCAGTCGATCGTTGTTGATTGCACTGAAAAATAATACATTTAAATCCGTAATAGAACTAATTTTGTTCCCCTCTATGTTTAAAACTTTTGTTGATATTTTTGATTCAAGTAGTAAAAACTTTCGATTTTTCACAAATCAATTCAAATATACGAAAATTTGCGGAAATCCCAAAATCTTAACCATTGTTAAAATGTTGCCAATCGAGTTGAATCGTGAAGAAATATAACCCCGCCAACGTTTTTCACGCAAAATTCAAGATTTACAGAATTTTGAATATTTACGTGAAAAACGTGGGCGGGGTTTCATTTCATGATGATGCAACCCGGTTGAAAACACAATAAGTTATTTTTCATATAAATTTTTGGAATTTTAGTACTGAAATTTGAAAACTTACTTTATTATTGGCTCGTGATGGGATCGTTGTCGGTCGGCCATTCGAGCAGCATCGGAGCCTGAAAATATAAAGTATTGAAGGAAAAGTACAAATTTCAATAAAAAATAAAAAGGATTGGATTATTCAGTGTGCCTTATCGAAAATATTTATCGAGAAATGCCCATTTTGAAAAGTGATCTACAAACAATTTTTCGATTTTTTAGATCAAACGAAATCAAATCAAATATTCATTTGCTATAGAAAATGAGCAGGAAAACGGTTCTAGCTCAACAGCGAATAGCTCTTTTGTAATCAATTTCTGTTGAATGTCAACAGTATTTAGAATTTTATGAAACCAACAAATTTCAGGAAATATTTGATTTTAAAAAGCGATTTTAAACACTAGGACTTTCTGTAATTCAAGCACGGTGATTCTAACAAAAAAAAAACTGAAAATTGAGCATTTTTTTTCTAAATTTTTCATGATATTTTAAAAATATTTTTAAACTCAAGTTATATTGAAATTTTAAAACTCACATTTTCCTTGGTTGCCGCGCGCGGTTTTGTCCGTCCTGTCCGGACGCCTGAAAATATAAAATTAACAGAAGAAAAATCAATAAAAAAGCAAGACGGTATAAAAACCACAAAAATATTGAAGCATTTTTACGAAAAAACCAAGAAAAGTAGCATAAAAATAAAAATTTTGAGGCAGAAATGAATTTATTTGGGCCTCAACAAATGATGAGCAAATTTTCGTTGCGAGAGTTCGTTCGGGATTCGCCAATTGTATATTCGTGATTTGTCAATAATTTACCGATAAATTGGGAATTCCGACCATATGTCGACAATGCTTTATTTACAAATTGTGCTCAAATCGCGATTATCTTCTTGGCGATTTGTATAGAATTTATAAATTGTTTGTCTGCGCGTATAATGCATAAGTCGCAAATCACCTGTGCAAGGCGCTGGTTTAAGGCACCAGTCCCTTCGGGGGCGTGGGTTCGAATCCCACTCTCTTCAGTTCTTTTAATATTTTTATTGTCTGCCTGCCAAAATGACCAAATGCGCTCCGCTGAATTTTACGCTATGCGATTTTCATTTCGGTCTTCAAATTATTTCAATTCACGTATAAATTCAACGTGAAATGAAATAATTTGGAGACCAAAATGAAAATCGCATAGCGTCGAGTTCAACGGAGTGCGTTTGACCATTTTCGCGGGCCGACAATAAACATGATATACAAAAAGTGATAGTTCTATAAAAAGTACTACTTTCCGTCTTTCCAAGCATTTTAAAACTTTCAAAAGTATTAAAAAAATCTCCTTTTAAAAAAATATAAAAAAAAGTGTTTATATATAAAACGGCCAAAATGTTTCTGAAGAGAGTGGGATTCGAACCCACGCCCCCGAAGGGACTGGTGCCTTAAACCAGCGCCTTGGACCGCTCGGCCATCTCTCCACGTTAAAAGCGCCTGATTTCTTCAATTATCGACGAGTTGTGTAGCCTCAAGTGTTAATCACAATGTGTGTGTTAATTGTAGCTCTACTATTTTCTTTCTATCAATTCTAAATATTCCCGATATGACGTAGTTATTGGCAGACTTGTAACGAGACCGGGTCGCGTCGAGGAAAACAACGTAAAAACGTCGCAATGCTTCGCAATCGGTCTCTTGATCTGAAAAACAAAAAAATTATTAAAGAATTGATAAAATGTGAAGAAAAATAACAAAAAATAGGATAAAAAATTTAAAAAAAAATTGCCACCTACAGAATTAATGCAAACGTGCTCCAGTGACATGAGCGGGCCATAGATTCACTATCGAGCTATCACAAGGCAGAGAAAAGATAGATCTATGAGCGAGTCACCTCAGGGAATTTTCGGCAAGGGAACGGCGCGACTGCCGTAAAAATCGGCGAATCGCCGGTAGTCCGCAAGGCGGCAAGAGGACGGCGCGAGGACGGTGAGAGAACGGCGCGACGTCGGCGAAGGAAAATCGTGAGAGACTCGGCAAGAGGACGGCGTTGGCGCGGCAAGGGTTCGTCGGGAAAAGCGTCAACACGCGCTTGGTGCACAATTCTTGTTATTTGTTGTAAATATACTCGGCGAATGCATCATCAGCCTCGCTATACGGCACTTTTCAATTTTCAACAGTGTAGTGCGCCTGTTTTGAAGCGAAAAATCGAATTTTAACTGCAAATCGTCGTGGATACGTCATTTTCCGTTGAAAAGAAGTATAAACACTATAATTCGAGTTAATCTTGCAGGTGCAACACTATTTTACAGGAATTTTGCAATAGAGCGAGGTTGATGATGTATTCGCCGACTATATTCGTTACCTACTTTTCTATTTATTATCAAATCAATTGATTTTTTCGAGGAGATGCCGATTCGAAATGTGTAAGTAATTTATTTGGTTCAAAAATATTACACTTACCCATGTGGACCTTGATATACTCGGTATAAAACGCTGATAACTCGCTCCAATCGAACAAAGAATTTCGCATGCATTTGGAGAGAGGTTCAGAGAAATCAGAGCAAAACATCGGCCACGGCTCTCTTGATTTCCTGCACTCTCCCGTCACAAACGCGGCCGCGTCCATCACTGTGCGAAGGGAGCGCGTTTGCAGCGCTCCGTACTGAGAATAACTTAACCTTGATAAAGATCTGTAAGTCAGCTGAAAATTGTCCGATCGACCCATAGTCAACTAAAATCATACTTTTAGTTTTAAAGCTTCAATTGAATAATAAATATCGAGTCTGGAAAATTCTGAAAAAAAAATTATTTTTGGGTCGAAAATTTTGGCATCTGAAATTTTTTGAAAAATCCGCAGTTTTCAAAAATGACCAAATCCATTTTTGGAACTTGTCAGAAACATTACGGGACAGATTCATACCCACATTTTCAGCCCTATAACCCTCTCCATTCAAAGGTTATACTCCAAAAACCAAAATATGATATCTTTTTGTCCGGTACTTTATCTTTAAAAAAATTCATTCAGGCTTGGCGCGCGTGGAACGGGAATACGGTGGTAAGTTACTTCATTGAAGAAACTTAAAAATAGGCATTATTGTCTCAATTTTCTTGCCGACAACAGTATTATTATTGTTTTAAAAAAGTTGTCACCTCCAAAGTCGCGTGACCTTTAAAATTAGGCTCCGCCTCTTCACGCGAATTTCCACCTTTTAAAATTTTCATGAACAAAAAGTGAAGGAAAATAAACATTTCATGAAATTCGCGTGAAGAGGCGGAACCTAACTTTAAAGGTCACGCGGCTTTGGAGGTGACAACTTTTTTAAAACAATAATAATTCACGTGGAAAATTCAAGACCACATCCTCTCAGATTTTCCGACTGAACGAAATGATATTTTTCATAGACTTTTTAGCAGAAATCGGCAAGAAAATTGAATCGATAATGAGGTTATTCACGTCGAAAAAAATGATTTTCTGTTGTTTTTCCTTCTTTATTCAGATAAGGAACAATGGGGAAATAACTCCTGGCGATCGCTAGAGATTGCTTCCTCTAAAAATGAAAAATAACGAAAAATATTGTGTTTTCAATCGACTTGCGACATGAGAACGCGAGACTCCTCCCACTTATTTGTGCCGTTCTGTCTGCGTCTCTTCAAATATCACTGTGTTCGCGTGGTCGCGCACAAATAAGTGGGCGGAGTCTCGCGTTCTTATGTCGCAAGTCGATTGAAAACACAATACCTTTTCGTTTCAACGTGAAAATTTTTGCCAGTCACGTGGAGAAAATATAATTTTTTGATTTTCGGAAAAAGAAAAAACCCGCGGGATCGTTATGATTTTTTTGATTTTCTAGGAAAAAAACCGAAAAACCCCTTTTTTCTCGACGTGATAAGAATTCCATAAGTGCACAAGCCTAGCTCTGTCAAAAACTCTCGAACAAATCGATCCAAAAAATCACAATTATAGGAAGTGGTGTTCTCGCCTCCGAGCTAGCCTACTCGATCAGACGAAATTATGAAAATGCGGAAATTCATCAAGTTTTCGAGGAGAAATATGTCCCGCCCTTCTTGCCAAAAAATCCACAAAAGCCATTGAAAAGTCTGGAGTCCAAGTGAAAGCGGAGAAGCAAGTGAAAGGAGTCCACAAGTGATGTAAAAATGTGGTGCTCCAACTTTCGGATAGCACGGAATTGATAAGTGACTTGATTGTGGTGGCGACTGGTGAGGAGCCGAATTCGGAGATTATTGAGGCGGATTGAAATCAGATAAGGAACTAGGGAGAGTGCAGGCGGACAAGATTTTGAAGGTGGGAGAGAGAGAGAGAGCGTGTGGATTCTAATAAATGTAAAATTATTTATAAATTGTTAATAGGTGGCCGACAACGTGTTGGCTGCTGGAGCCATTGCTTCGTTTGAAGATGCCGTGCTGGGCACCCCGGAGAATCAGCCCATGGGAACACGCGCAGATCAGTGGAAGACTTGCCGGTGAAAATATGGCGACCACTGGAAAAGCGGAGTTTTGTTTTGTTCTAATTCGATTATAATATTTTTAAATAAATCTGTGTCATGCATCAGCAAAAAGCGTTTATAATAATATTATCATCAAGAGGAGGGCAAAGGAAGAAGCCCCGAGGGGGAGGGGTTTCTGTTTAAAACGGCGAATCGCCGCCAAAATCGGCGAATCGCCGTGAAAATCGGCGATTCGCCGAAAATTCCCTGAGACTATCTGATTTTTAGCTGCGGTTGGTGTATCGCGCATTCACCATAGACTTTCATTTGTAATAGATACACCGCATTTCTGCTGTGAAAGCGCTGGTTTAAGGAACCAGTCTCTTCGAATCCCACTCTCTCCAGTTCTTTTTATTTTCAAAGAATTAAAAGTTGCAAAATTATTGATCTCGTTTTATCAAAGGTCGATCATCCTTTGCCGCTTTCCTACAAAGAACTTACTTACTTACTTATGTTAGTCGATCCGTTCTTCGATCACCTGATGTGGTCGGGGATCACAGCTTTCCAAGCCATTCGGTCCTTGGCGATTGTTGACCAGTGTGTTTCGAGATTTTCGCCATTAAATAATGATATTTCTTCTGTAGGGAGTCGCACCATCTCATCCGTGCTCTTCCAACGGGTCGCGGGGATACCATTCTTGCACAAGCCTCGTCCATCTGCCATCGTTTCATCGCATTATGTGTCCTAGTAGGGGATCTCGGACCTCCGATTGTGCTCGGATATCTTCCCTGGGCTCCAGGACCGGGACGAACCAGGCAGAAAAACATTTGTTTTTCTCGACGCGACCCGGTCCGTCTCGTTACAAGTCAGCCAATAACTATTACGTCTTATCGGGAATATTTAGAAGAGGGTACGACAGAATAGAAATAGGCGAAATAGAAATGCTACAAAATAGAACACATTTTGCGATGGAGCGCGTTTGCATTATTTTTTCAATTTCACAGTTTTTCGTCGATTATGAAATTTTTTTTCTGAAGCTGCATTGATTTTATACTTTCTTGATTTCCGCTGTTCTTAAGTGCGTAAAATATATCTGAAAATTACTGAAAAACCCTATAACAATCGGAAAATTTGAAGAATAATGCAAACGCGCTCCATCGCACCGAGTTCTATTTCGCTCATTTATATTTTGTCACATTTCTATTTCGCGCTGTTCTATTCCGCTCATTTCTATTTTGTAGCCGTTCTATTTTTTCCAGTTCTTTTTTGTAGCAATTCTATTTGTAGCATTTCTATTTCGCCTATTTCTATTCTGTCGTACCCCCATTTAGAATTGATATTGTCAGCCCGCCAAAATGGTCAAACGCGCTCCGCTGAACTTAACGCTATGCGATTTTCATTTTGGTTTCCAAATTATTTCATTTCACGTGTAAATTCAACGCGATTTTGGCGGGCCGACAATAGAAAGAAAATAGTAGAGCGACAATTATAACAGACATTGTGATTAACACTTAACGCCACACGACTCGTCGATAATTATAGACAGCACGCGCTTTGAACGTGGAGAGATGGCCGAGCGGTCCAAGGCGCTGGTTTAAGGCACCAGTCCCTTCGGGGGCGTGGGTTCGAATCCCACTCTCTTCAGAAACATTTTGGCCGTTTTATATATAAACACTTTTTCATTATTTATTTTTTTAAAAGGAGATTTTTTTAATACTTTTGAAAGTTTTAAAACGCTTGGAAAGACGGAAAGTAGGACTTTTTATAGAACTATCGCTTTTTGTATATCATGTTTATTGTCGGCCCGCGAAAATGATCAAACGCACTCCGTTGAACTCGACGCTATGCGATTTTCATTTTGGTCTCCAAATTATGTAATTTCACGTTGAATTTATACGTGAACTGAAATAATTTGAAGACCAAAATGAAAATCGCATAGCGTTGAGTTCAGCGGAGCGCATTTGGTCATTTTGGCAGGCAGACAATAAAAATATTAAAAGAACTGAAGAGAGTGGGATTCGAACCCACGCCCCCGAAGGGACTGGTGCCTTAAACCAGCGCCTTGGACCGCTCGGCCATCTCTCCACGTGAAAAGCGCGTGATTTCTTCATTTATCGAAGTGTTGTGCGGCGTCAAGTGTTAATTGCCGCTTTACTTTTTCCTTTTTATCACATCTGTTCCTTATAAAACGGAGTTATCGGCAGACTTGTAATTAAGCAGGCCCGGTCGAGATATAAAAAAAATTGGGCCGTCCCGGTCCTTGAGCCCGCTAACAAAATTTTACAATAATCAGTTAAAATTTTCAAATTTCACGGGCCCCCCAAATCACAAGACAATTTTTCGGAAAACTTTTTATTTCACTACAGTAGGGACCGATTTTTTTTTAAACAATCAATAAATATGTTATTATCAGATGACAAATATGTAGTTACAAATTAAAACAAAACACACATCAATTA
The DNA here is from genome assembly GCA_963572235.1 of Caenorhabditis japonica. NCBI lineage: Eukaryota > Metazoa > Nematoda > Chromadorea > Rhabditida > Rhabditidae > Caenorhabditis > Caenorhabditis japonica. Next base: position 12,662,388 of record OY754347.1, on the reverse strand, counting down.
GACTTAACAGAGCTTGGAACAAGCCTGCTTTGGCTCCAAGTGATTTCTGACGTATTTAATAATGTGCGGAAGTTCTTCCTGGAAAATTGGACTTTTTTAAAGATTAGAATGTATATTATTTGTCTACCTTAATGCGCTCCTCACACAACGACTCTTTCTTTAAAACTTCTTCCTCGTCTGGCTAGAAAAGAAAGAGAAAATCGCGACAGAAAAACCTAATCGGTGGACTAGAATTGTGTGCTCGGTAGTAAAAGAATCACCGTGTGCGTATAACATGACACAGCATGCTGGAACCTACCTCAGTGCAAACGCGCCCCAATCACACTCAACATTTGTTGAAAAACTGTGACACGCGTGTTAAGAGATAATTTTCTCGCGGCGTGGCGAACACTTCTTCTGTATCAAATGTTTTGCGTACATTTGGTACAATAAGGGGTTTTCTGCGGGAATAAACCTGTTTTCATTTTCATTTTCGCGGAACGTACGCAGCGAAATGAACCAGCGAAAAAGTCGAATTTCATAAAATGAGACAGAAACGTAGATGCCAGCATGCCGTGCAGGATAGATATGGAAAGTATCGCTTTTGGTACGACAAAATAAACAATTCGAATTGAAGTTTGATGAAGCTCTTCTTGCAGTTAGCTGGCTGACATTAGGATGTTACTGTGCCTCGAGGAACATGCAGAACGTAGCGAACACGCGTGGCAGCATGACGTGGGTCTCACCGTGACAGTATGTCGATTTACGCTCGAATATTCCTAATTTGAAAATTCAAACCAGCCTGAAAAAAGGGCTCCCCGACGATTCGCAACCCGACGCTTAGAAACCGCGTCATTCCGCCACTCACGTAGATTTCAAACTGCGAATTTTCGAAACCCAGCAGTTCCAAACCGTGCCAAACAGAACCTCGCGCTCTCGCTACCCGTCCATTTGCCACTCGATATCACGCAACCCGTCATTTCGTAAATTCGCGGTATAAATATCTACATGAGTAGCGAAATGACGCGGTTTCAAAGCGTCGGGTTGCGAATCGTCGGGGAGCCGAAAAAAGACTATCTTAAATCGAAACACTGTCACGGAGAGACACACATGTCACGCGCGTTCGCAAAGTAATGGGGTTATTCACGAAATGGAAAAAAATGGCAAAAAACGGCAAAAAACTGCGCAAAAACTCGGAAAATGCTTGATCTGAAATTTTGAGAAATAAGGGAAAAACTCTCCCGGACATTCCCACAAAATTTCAGACCAAAATATCGAATTTTAAGAAATATTGCTTTTTTCTCTGAAAATGCTTAAAATCGATATTTTTGTCAGAAATTTTATGGGAATGTCCGGGAGAGTTTTTTCCCTTATTTCCCAAAATTTCAGATCAATCGGAGCATTTTCCGAGTTTTCGCGCAGTTTTTTGCCGTTTTTTGCCATTTTTTTCTATTTCGTGAATAACCCCATAATACACACACTCACAGATAAAACAACCTGTATTTTTTTAAGAATGATATTACGTATTCCCGAGTACGTGAGAAAATGGGTCTTGGCACGAAAGGTGTTTGCACACTTGTCGGTTTGAATATGGCACGAACGGTGTTTGCACACTTGTCGGTTTTTTAATGGACCTATTCATAGGAGAAAAAAGACAAAAAAAAACGTTTTTTTTTCCTATTCATAGATGTAAAAAAACGACAAACAATGTCGAAAAACGAATGGTAAACAAGTGTTTTTTGGCCATGATAGACCACTGATAGTAAGGAGGCACAGAGATGTTTACATCCCCGTGGGAACGGACTTGTTTACTAGTTCATGCAAACTCCGCCCCCTTTTCTGCGCCTCCTCTCTATCAATGGTCTATCATGGTCAATAAACACTTGTTTACCATTCGTTTTTCGACATTGTTTGTCGTTTTTTTACATCTATGAATAGGAAAAAAAACGTTTTTTTTTTTGTTTTTTTTCTCCTATGAATAGGTCCATAAGAATTTTTTCAAATAAAATTTCTCTTAATTTTTTCATGTTATTTTTTTGTTTTTTAAATCTTTCATTTTATACTTATTTTATACTTGTTAGGGGGTCATTCATGTAAAAAATAACTTGATTTTTCCAATTCACGCATGTCGAAAAATGTAATCAATCTACAGTATCCAAAGTACTGTAGATTGTTTACAAGTGTGCATACACCGATCGTGGCGAGACCCATTTTACGACATCTCACGTACTCGGAAATACGTATTATTGTAAAAGCGCCGGGACCTAACACACCGTAATTTACCCGGCACCAATTGCATCTTTACACACGTTTTTCTCCGCTTTCTCTCAATTGGTGTCCCGCACATTAAAATTCTCTCTCTGGTTCTGGCCTTTTCCAAACTCTGGCTTTTTCCCATTAACTTTTCTGATTTCATTTCCATTTAACAGGAAAAAAATTTGACCACTGAGCGGATCGAACGCCCAACCTTTCGATCTGGAGTCGAACGCGCTACCATTGCGCCAAGCAGTCATGACGGCAGCGGCCTCTAACTGATTTGAAATGACGATAAGAGTCTATGACATTTTCATTTTGTATGGTGGTTCTCAGTAGTTTGAAAAGATGATCTTGTGGTTTTCCTCTTATGTGTTCACGAGAAAAATCAGTCACAACTCTCCGATGTTTTGCAGGTCTGGCAGCTACGAAGAAGACCGTGCAGTTTTCGCTGCGAGATCTGCGGAGCGTAGTCGGCGAAGTCCTGCACTGGCTATTCAGGCAGCCTTTCGGCGATTTCCTTGCCTCGTTTCGCACTATTTTCATTATTTTGTTTTTATAATAAATCACTAATTTATTTAGACCCAGTCACAATTACATGAAGTGGACTCAACTTCAAGTAATTGTCAATCCATTGTCGAGAAGCCTTCGAAAAATCCAGGAAGAGTTTGCTAAATCACGCACACTAAACGCCAAAAATAACAAGATATTGTGGAAACAAAAAAGTTGCAACGCAGTGTTTGGGTGCTACCTCGGAATAGAACTCGCTCGAAATAAAACTGTAGCAATATAGAACTTGCTTCGGAATAGAACTGTTCGGTATAAAACTCTAGCGAAAAAGAACTGTAACGATGAAGAACTGTTTGGAATAGAACTGCAGCGAAACAGAACTGTTTCGGAATAGAACCGTTTCGGAATAAAATTGTAGCGCAATAGAACTGTTTTGGTGTAGAACTGTAGCGAATTAGAACTGTTGCAAAAAATAACTGTTTTGGAACAGAACTGCCCCGAAACAGAACTGTAGCGGAATAGAACTTTTTTGGAATAGTACTGTAGCGAAACAGAACTGCCTAAAATGGAGCTGTACAAGAAGAGCCGCTGCACGAAATTGAACTCTAACCCACCATGTACCACTGAATACTTGTTCGAGCTGCTCTAGATTTCCTGGGTCACTACAGCTCCACTTCAGACAGTTCTATTTCGCTACAGTTTTATTTCAAAACAGTTCTATTTTGCTACAGTTCTGTTTCGGGACAGTTCTATTTCGCTTCATTTCTACAGTCCGTTCCATAAGTATAACGCCCCCCTCGAAGTAGTCTGTCTTGGCACTCCCGGGCAAAACTGCAATATGGGACATTAATAAACGGATTCAGCATGCAAAACTACCCCGGAAATATCCGTTTTGTGATATTGTGCCTGGAGACATCCATGAAGTAGATAGATGTATGAAAAAATGGCTCCTGCAACCGTAACATAAGTATAGCGCCTCCCTCGGAAATTTCTTGAAAATCCCTATTAATGAGAAAATCTGTGCCTGGATTTTTTTAAATTTTATGTTTTATGCGCTTTTAAATAACATGTGGTTATAGTTCTCATATTTTTGTCTATATTGTGCATAATTCAACTATGTTTCGTGGAAAACACTTTTCTGGCGCCGAACAACTCCAAATTGACGCCTGCAAAACAGCCGGGAGGTCAATTTGAGTAATTACACAACACTCGAAGTGTTCAAAGAAGTGAATCAACAATTTTATTAAGAATCCGAGCCGTTATAAGCAGTCTACGAAGTCTGGAGTAGGCTGGCAGATTTGCGCCTATAGGCGACCTTCGCCGACTTTTCGCCGGCGACGGCGGCCGTCGCCTTCCCGAAGAGCGGCGCCGGCGGCCGCTGCCTTCGAGAGAAACGGCGGCGGCGGCCGTCACCGCTGGCGACCGCGGCGGCGGCGGCCGCCGCCTTCGAGAGAAGAGGCGGCGGCGGCCGTCGCCGCTGGTGACCGCGGCGCCGGCCACCTTCGCCTTTAAAAGGAGAGACGAAAGTGGCCGTTGGTGACGACGGCAAAGGCGCCTTCGGTTTTTTGTTTTTATTTATGTTTCCATATTAATGGCAATCATCATTTCGTTAACTCACTCAAGTCGTCAGTCGTCAATCGAAAAGTCGCGCGAATTCTGTGGAATTCAAACTCGGTTGTGCGAGACACACACAAACTAAGCTAAATTTTTCTAGATAAGAAAGATTTATTTATTACGAACTGTGAAGAAGAAAAATGTCTGTCTACGAATCACACAAATAAAGTTGAGCAATAACGGTATAGAGAGGGACCACAAAGTGAGGAGGGCGTGGAACCAGTATTGTGAAAACAAAAAATTTGCAACGCGGTGTTTGCGTACTTTTAAAATTCAAATGGAAAAGGGAACAAATCTCTTCATTTCCCATGCTATTTCTCTCATTGCCATTTGAGCACGGTGATTCTTTTACTACCGGCCACGCATTTCTAGTCCCCCGATCGCAAGTATTTCCCCTCTTTCTCTCGCACTCTCTCACTCTCTCAGCACATGAAGTGGGCGGAGTTCCCTCCCCTTTTTGCAAAATGCGGCAAAAAAATTTGCGGAAATCAGTTCGGCCACCACGGAAAACCAGTTTCATTTGAAATTGTACGTATAAAAACGAACGAATTACGGTTTAAAATATGCGCCCTAATGAGAGCTAGTAACGTGACAGACAACTTTTTGATCAGACGTCATTTACAAAATCGCGACAGGAAAAACCTAATCGGGGGACTAGAAATGCGTGGCCGGCAGTAAAAGAATCGCCCTGCATTTGAAACTGAACGTAAAAAATCAGACCAATTCCGGTTTTAAATATGCGCCATAATGAGAGGAAGTAACGTGACAAAAAACTTTTCGATCCGAAGTCATTTAGAAAATCGCGACAGAAAAAACAAATCGGTGGACGAGAATAGTGTGCTCGGTAGTAAAAGAATCACCGTGTTGAGTTTCAAAAGTACGCAAACACCGCGTTGCAATGTTTTTGTTTTCACAATACGTATTTGTATTTTTGCCTAATTATAACCGAAGTACTAGAAAAAAAAATATTAGAATGTGATACGTATTATTGACCACGAGGAATCGATTGGTGATTATGGTACGTCCAAAGTAAAAAAAAAAAAGCGCGCACTTGTAAACATGTTTACAATTAATTTTTTGCTTGTTTGGCGGTAAACAACAAAGAAAAAGACGCAAAAACAAAGTTACTTTGGACGCCTCTTTTCGTCTTTTTTTGCGCTTTTTTTCTACTTTGGACGTACCATTAGAGATTTTAATAAAAATTAATTTTTTTTTTCAGGCAAGATTGTAAAAAAATTATTCTAAGTTCTAAGTGATGACCTGTGTTTTTAATTCAAAGAATCAATAGATTTACTCCTAAGCCAGTCCAGGTTAATGTTCTTTTGGGTTGATGTTTTTGAAAAAATTTTGTGTTGGGTTGGACTAAGAATATACATAGAGTAAGGTGAGCCGCCTGGCTCACCTCTTAGCGCCAACACTAAACCCAAAACGCTTACACACTCACGGTTTATTACGGGGGCCAAAGCCCTTACAAAATATGGGGACAACTAAAGAGGGTGGCGGAAACTATAGGGGGACAACAGAGCAAACGGGGACAGACAAGGGCAACGGGCGAAAGCGGAAAAAGACCTCTTCGAATGAGGATTTTGGGCCCTTTTATAGCCTCATCTCGAGCGCTTTCGCGCGCAACGATGAGGCGAGACCGGCGGCGAGATGTGCGAGGAGGCCAGAGAGACGCAGGATGATCGAGGGTTATCGACAGGTAAGAGAGGCAAGGTGGACTGATGACGTGTGTCCCGGGAAGGATGTAAGCCTGGGCTAGCCCGGACATTACACCTCCCCCCTTTTTCTCCGGATCGACCCTGATCCTTGATGATGATGATGTTGAAGGTCCGGGCGGCCTAGGCCTAACGTGTGGTCCTTCTGCGTGGATGTGGTGGTCTCGATGGTGTCTCGGATGGCAAAATTGGTGGCTCTCTCAACTGCGACTGACGATCTCGGATGGATGATTGGTGCGTTGCTCAGATTGGTTCTGCTTGCTTGTTTGCTTGTACCGTGGATGGGGAAGGGTCTGGAAAAATAAAACGTAATGTTAGTCGGAAAGTGTGGGGTGGGGAAGATGGGGAACAAACTACAATAAAACCTTAAAAAAAAAATGTGTGTGTATTTTTCTTTTCTTTTTAAATAAACTTTTTTTTTTTTTTTTTTTTTTTGAATTAAATTAATATAAAAATTTACAAAAATAAAACTTAGTCTGGACTGCCGTGATGGTTTGTGTGTCCAGGATTATCGGCGTGTTGGTGAGTCTTGTGAAGAAATCAATCCCGGTATCTCACTGGCTTTCTTCGTGTTTTGCGGAGCACGTATGGAGTGTCGTCGTGGTTCACTGCTGTCCCAGTGACGAGTGGAGGCGGTGTTGTATGCGAATGCGACGGCTTGTAGATGGTCTTCCCAGTCATTGTGCTTGTTGTTAACGTACTTGGCCATGGAGTTGTGGAACGTCCGGAACGTTCTTTCTGTTGCACCGTTCCCTCTCGAATGGTGCGGAATTGCGGTGTGGTGTTGGATTTCCAAGAGAGCACAGAAATGCTCAAACGCGGTTGAAGTGAAACCGCTGGCTCCGTCCGATATGAGCTCCGACATCGCACCGTACTTGAGTACCACGTGGTTAAGCAGTGCTCGTGCGCAAGTGTCAGCTCTCGTGTCTGGTAAAGGTATTGAGATGACGTACCTGGTAAACCAACAGATGGCGTTCATATAGTAGCGGTTGCGTTGAGCTGTGACTGGGAGCGGTCCGGTTAGATCAATTCCCACTCTTTGGAATACGTAGTTGGTCGGGACGACGAGCTGTTGTTCACGTTGTGCTGGTGGTTTGCTTCTTCTCAACTGGAATTGTTGGCAGCGCAAGCAGTGTTGGATGATTGACGTCCTCATTCCGGGCCAAAAGAACTTCTTTTGCGTTTTGTGCATGGTTGGTCTCCAATGAAAATGTCCTCCACCCAAGAGACTCGCGTGGTGTCCGGTGATGACAAGTTCTCGAAGCGCTTCTGGAACAATCGTTGTGTCTTCCGCGAGCCCAGGAGTTCCGGGAAAATTGATAATCAGAGTCCCTCTTGTTGAAATTTTGACGAATTTCAGGTAGTGCTTCCATTCGCTGGGCAAATCTATGCATGGTGTTGGTCTTTTCTCGATGAGGGCTCTGACAGAGACGAGCACAGGGTCTTTTCTTTGTTCCTCGTTAATGTCGATGGAGTTCATTCCTGAGATTTTTAGAACCGTGGGCGGGACGTGCTCATAGGTGGTGTTCGCCATGCAAATCGGAAAAGAAACGATATCTTCCAGTTCTGCTTCCTTTGGTTGACTTTCTCCTTGTATCCGTGAAAGGTAATCGGCGACCGTGTTCTTCTTTCCGTCAATGTGCACGATTTTTATGTCGTATTGTTGCAATTCGATTAGCCATCTTGCGAGGTTGTCGTTGACCTTGTGTTTTGACAGCAGATAGGATAGCGGGCGGTGATCGGAATGCAAAATGATCTTTGACAGGCATATGTATGGACGGAAGTGTCTGAGAGCAAAAATGATAGCGAGTAATTCTACCTGGATTGCTGGCCACCGAGTTTCGGAATCCGCTAATGTCCGGGACGTGTACGCAATGGCTTTGAAGTGCTTCTCCTCTTCGGTCTCTGCTTGCATGAGTGCGGCTCCCAGTCCGACGGCTGGCGCGTCACAAAATAAATGAAACGGTTTCTCGTAATCCGGAAATGCGAGGATCGGCTTGTTGAGTAAAGCTTTGCGTAGAGTGTCAAAGGCTTCTTGCTGAGGAGTTTCCCACCGAAACTTTTCGTTTTTCCTGTTGAGCCGGGTGAGTGGCTCCGCGACTGTAGCGAGGTTGGGCAGAAACTTACGGAAGAATCCCACCATTCCGACGAACCGTCGAATCTCGGCTAAGTTCTTTGGGGTTGACATCTCAGCGATGGATTTCACGTTCGCTTCGTTGGGTGTGTAATTGCTCTCCGTGATTGTGTGGCCTAAAAACGTTATGGCTTTCTTTAGGAACTCACACTTTTTAGGTGACACTTTCAAGTTGAACTGTCGGAAGCGGTCGAGGACATTCCTCAGCGTGGCAATGTGTTGACCGAAATCTTGGCTGTAGATCAAAATGTCGTCGATGTAGACGAGGACGTCTCGATCCATGTTGGCTAATACCGTTTTCAGAGCTCGCTGGAAATACGACGCGGCTGACTTGAGTTCAAATGGCAGGTGGGTGTAGGCAAAAACTTTGGTTTCCGTGATGAAACCGCATTTGTAGCTTGATTCGGCGTCGAGTCTTAACTGAAGATATCCGTTGGCCATGTCCAAACTGGAGAAGTATCGGGCGCCGCCGACTTTTTCGAGTATTGCGTCGATCCTTGGGAGCGGAAAATTGTCCGGTATCGTGATGTCGTTCAGTCGTCGGAAGTCGAGACAAACACGAAGAGCTCCACTTTTCTTCTTGACGAGCACGATGGGGCTGGTCCATGGTGTGTTTGATTCGGTGATCCTTTCGGATCGAATCAGAGCGTTTATGTGCTGTTCTAATTCGGCTTGATATTTGACTGGAACTCGGTATGGGCGGCTCTTTACGGGAACTTCGCTTGTCGTGTAGATGTGCACTGGGTCTGTCTTGGAGCTTCCCAAATCGTACGGGTTCCTTGAGAGTACATCGGCGTAGTCTTCGCAGAGTTGCCCCAATTGGCGTCGTTCTTCTTCTTTGCACTGGATTGAGTTGAAATCTATCTTGAAGTCGGGATCCAGCGGCTGAAGACGACTGTCGGTGGTTGCGATGTTTGGGAACGCTTCGTCGCTGGCTGTGTCTGAGCAGTGAAGTGATCCGTCTGGGGCGGTAAGGACACGTCCGACATTGGCAATTGTAGCGCGAGCTGGCACGGTGATATCTGTGCGGGTTGGATTAGTTACCAAGAGTAGGGCGTTTTGCGAGCGAAACACCGTGGGTGTAATTGACAATCCTAGTCTGTCACAGAGATCCGACTGTTGATGTACCACCATGTCATGATTGGTGAGCTTCTTGTTCAAGGTTCCTTCATGCGTTGTTCGGACTCGGCTGGAAACGTGGTATTTTCTTCTAGGTATAACCTGTAGTTGCCTGGACGGGAGTCCCTTTCCTGCTGGTTTCCCATCGGGAGGATTGCTCCGCCGATAAGGAACCGGGCGTTGGAGTAGTCGAACACGAACTTGGGCAGCTGAGATAGGACATCGTTCCCGATTATGAATGTGTAGTCAAGACAATAACTTAACCTAATTTAAATTTTACTGGCACATGAGCCCATAACCAAATACCTATACTATAACCACAACCTTAACCATAACCTTAACCTTAACCTTAACCTCACCATAAAAACCCGGGGAAGTTGCGACCTTCCCGGGGTGGGGACAACAAACCTATATGGCCACGAGCCTATTTGCGCCAATGCTCCTATTACCTAGTGTGTTAGCCGACCGGCTGCGAAAAATTCCCGCCCGGGTGTGCGCACACCACGGGACGGGCGCTACGGCGGCCTCATTAGCCCTAAAGTCACCCTATGTAACTGCCATAAAACGAAAAAAAAAACGAGAGAGAGAGAAGAAAAAGATTATAAAAAGACGCGCGAAAAGAAACGATTTAAAAATTAAAAAAAAATGAGGGGAAGGAAAACCGGGTGGGAGGGTGGGCAAAACGCTGGCGGGGATCTTATTAAGAAGGCGGGCGGCGTGGATCCTAAAGCCGCGCGCCAACTTACATTCGCTGCTTACCAGTAAGGTGAGCCGCCTGGCTCACCTCTTAGCGCCATCACTAAACCCAAAACGCTTACACACTCACGGTTTATTACGGGGGCCAAAGCCCTTACAAAATATGGGGACAACTAAAGAGGGTGGCGGAAACTATAGGGGGACAACAGAGCAAACGGGGACAGACAAGGGCAACGGGCGAAAGCGGAAAAAGACCTCTTCGAATGAGGATTTTGGGCCCTTTTATAGCCTCATCTCGAGCGCTTTCGCGCGCAACGATGAGGCGGGAAAGATTTGAATTCCGGACGCGAGAGCGAGAGAGTCCAGGTGGTGTGCGACCGGAGGCGAGACGTGTGTGTTGACCAGCGAGACGCAGGAGGTGCGAGACCGGCGGCGAGATGTGCGAGGAGGCCAGAGAGACGCAGGATGATCGAGGGTTATCGACAGGTAAGAGAGGCAAGGTGGACTGATGACGTGTGTCCCGGGAAGGATGTAAGCCTGGGCTAGCCCGGACATTACAATAGTGAACTGATTGGAGCCTGGAAATGGGAAGGGAAATTGGGGATCCTTTACTTCGAAAGCTGTGCCTTACTTTATGTTAACTTCAGACAAAAAGAACACCAATGTGCAATTGCGACAGGCTGCGGAAAAACCACAGGAGATATTAAGACTTTTCCGACAACCTAATATCATTCTTATATAGGAAAATTTAGATTAGTCTGTGTGTTTGCTTTTGTACCTCACACACGACATTTTTTTACAATCACCACACTTTACTTGTCTCGAAGGCGAAGGTCGTCTTCGCCGTTGTCGCGAGCGGCAACGGCCGCCGTCGCCGCTCCTCTCGACGGCGGCGGCCGCCGTCGCCGTTTCTCTCGAAGGCAGCGGCCGCCGGCGCCGCTCTTCGGGAAGGCAGCGGCCGCCGCCGCCGCTCATCTCGACGGCGGCCGCCGCCGCCACCGCGGTCGCCAGCGGTGACGGCCGCCTTCGCCGCTCATCTCGAAGGTCGAGGCCGCCTTCACCTGCCATTCGAAGGCGCCTTCGACCTCGAAGGCGCAAATCTGCCAGCCTAGTCTGGAGTACCACCAAAGAGACAAGGTGAAACATCATACGGCATGTTTCGAACTCAATAAAGATTTGCATTGCTATGAAACGAGAGCTGAACCACGATGCTTTCAAACAGAGCGTCTGGAGAACCAATGACATGGATCCAAACCCTAGCCAGTAAGTTTGAAGCCCGCTCCATGTCTCACCGATCCTTTCAAGGTCCGTGATTTTGAGTTCACGCATAAAAGTTTTTCTAAAAACTTGAATGAGGTAAATGTTGCTAGCTAGTTGCTACAAAACTCGAATCAGGAACTTAGATAATCTTTTCTAGGGTTAAAAGCTTAAATGGAGACGGTTCGGATTGTTACAGTACCTACGTTCATTATGCCTGATAAACGGAGTATTTTCACTTGCTTGATAGTTGGACCTAACATTTGTCTCCACTCGGATGATCTTTTCCGAGTATGAGGAAGTCATCGAGAACCACCTACTACTATTCCGACGTCTTTTCAACCGGTATTGTTTTGTTTTTCAGCGAAAAATGCTGCAATCCATGTGAGTATCTAGACTTTGGACTGGTTTAAATCTAAAAATGTCGACGTTTTTCTATGTTCTGGGTGTGCACACGTCTTGAATCTTATGGAGAACACCTGAGGAAAGCTTGTGCAAAGATTTTCTGCCCAGAGTAGGCAATAAAACTTTGTCAATTTTATGAAAACTGGACCTTTGTACGAGTGGAAGCAAAAAGGGCAAATTATCATTACCTACCTTTTCTTTACCTACTTTTGTTCAGTTACCTACCTTGATCATTACCTACCATGATCTTTACCTACTAAAATGGAAAACGCTCTTTACCTACTTTATCACTACCTACAACAATCTTTACCTACCTTCATCACTACCTACCTTCATCATTACCTACCGTGATCTTTACCTACCATTTGCAAAAACGTTCATTACCTACCTTTAACAATATCGCATTGTTTAAAAAATCAGACACATTTATGCAAAGTTCTTACATGTTTCTCCTATGTTTTTTTAAGAATTCGAAATTTTTCAGAAGTGAAACATATCCAGAAAAACATCCTTCCGAAGCACGATATTCGCTGTGAAAATTTGGAAGTTTCTTGTGATTTTTAACGTTTTACATGTACAGTACCGGACAAAAAGATATCATATTTTGGTTTTTGGAGTATAACTTCTGAACGGAGAGGGTTACGGTTCTGAAAATTTGCATGAATCTGACCCGTAATGTTTTTTACAAGCTCCAAAAATGGAGTTGGTCATTTTTAAATACTGCAAATTTTTTAAAAAATTTCAGATGCCAAATTTTCGACCCAAAAATTTTTTTTTTCAGATTTTTGAAGACACGAAATTTCTCTTTTAAAATAAAATATCAAAACTAAAAGTATGATTTTAGTTGACTATGGGTCGATCGGACAATTTTCAGCTGACTTACAGCACTTTGAATATCATGGTCCACATGACTTTTATTGAGAAACACAAAAACTGAAGAAAATTAGGGCAAATTAGATAAAAACTGTTAAAAAGCAAAGTTTATTTTATTTTCTTTGGTTTTAGTGATCCTCAATAAAAGTTAAAGTTGACTTACCCATTTGGACCCTGATATTCAAAGTACTGTAAGTCGCTTGTAAAAAACATTACGGGTCAGATTCATGCAAATTTTCAGAACCGTAACCCTCTCCGTTCAGAAGTTATACTCCAAAAACCAAAATATGATATATTTTTGTCCGGTACTGTACATGTAAAACGTTAAAAATCACAAGAAACTTCCAAATTTCCACAGCAAAATTCGTGATTCAGAAGGATGTTTTTCTAAGTATGTTTCACTTCTGAAAAATTGCGAATTCTTAAAAAAACATCGGAGAAACATTTAATAACTTTGCATAAATGTGTCTGATTTTTAAACAATGCGATATTGTTAAAGGTAGGTAATGAACGTTTTTGCATTTGGTAGGTAAAGATCACGGTAGGTAAAGATCAAAGTAGGTAGTGATGAAGGTAGGTAAAGATTACGGTAGGTAGTGATAAAGTAGGTAAAGAGCGTTTTCGATTTTAGTAGGTAAAGATCATGGTAGGTAATGATCAAGGTAGGTAACTGAACAAAAGTAGGTAAAGAAAAGGTAGGTAATGATAATTTGCCGCAAAAAGAGCATGAATTCGTGAACAAGATCATCCAGTACATCCCAAAGTCTATTAATTGTATGCCAAATTGTGTTTACAATCTAGTTACGTCTAATGAACGTCAATAAAGTATTAATTTTATTATAAATCTTGATTTTTTGGAAATTTCCGAGGGGGGCGCTATACTTATGTTACGGTTGCAGGAGCCATTTTTTCATACATCTGGCTGCTTCAGGGATGTCTTCAGGCACAAAAGTTATTTCCGAGGTACTTTTGCATGCTGAATCCGTTTTTTAAGGTTTCGTATTGCAGTTTTGCCCGGGCGTGCCAAGTCAGAATACTTCGAGGGGGCGCTATACTTATGGAACGGACTGTATTTCACTACAGTTCTATTCCAAAACAGTTATATTTCGCTACATTTCTATTCCGATCAGTTCTATTCCAAACAGTTTTATTTCGCTACAGTTCTATACCGAAACAGTTCCATAACGCTGCAGTTCTATACCGTGCGAGTTCTATTCCGAGGTAGCACCGGTGTTTGCGTACTTTTAAAATTCAAACAAAAGTGGGAACATTTCTCTTCATTTGCCATGCCTTTTCTTTCATTGACGTTTGAATTTCAAAAGTACGCAAACACCGTGTTGCAGTTTTTTTGTTTTCACAGTGGCAGAAAGTCGCAAGAGATATCCAAGAATACAGCGTGCATCCCTACTACTCGAAAATCAAATCGGAATGGAAATTCAACCCCCATTCCTCCCAGGAGAAGTTAGCGCTACCATTCGCTCATTCTCGAACGGAACAAGAAGTTCACCAAATGCGTGCTAAATGGAAACGGACCAGAGATGGGCGGGACTCCTTTTTCCGTTACCTTTATATTTTTCCATACTGTCCGTTTTCCGTTTTTTCAGTCGAGCAAGCAGAATTTCGTCAGTCGTTCTCTACGATCGACCACGTCAACTCAATTCAACGCTTTATCGAGGTTAGGCGCAAGTACCATGTACCACTCACACTTCTTTTCATAGACCTCCACAAAGCCATTTACAGTGTTGAACCACAAGCAGTCTGAGACTGCCTGAAGGAATATATAACCCTACTGCATCAGTTCTACCAAACTGGACCACCACCGTCACACCATTGCACAGGAAAGCCAAAGTCCCAACCACAAGACGCACGGCTCCCCCTCCTTCCAATGCGCCAGCAATTTCGCAGTGGTGCGCGCTTGCATCATTCGCCAGCGGCGAATGTAATTTTGTACTGAAAAATCAGATTTTTTCATTATTTCACTCGAATAATTATGTTTTTAAAAAATGAATATCATTTGCCGATAGAGGAGTTTCTTGCGAACATTTCGAGCACTTGGACGTCAACAAAAATTCAGAAATGGCCGAGCCTTAGGGGTTTGAAAAACATCTACGATTTCTACAATAAAATATTGAGCAATCACAAAAAAAAAGATAGAAATTAATAAATAATCAATTTTTATTCATTTTCAGAATAGTTATGCCTAAAAATTTGTAAAAAATATTTAAAAATCAAATAAAAATGGAAAAAAAATTCTGCTATTGCGCAAATCACATTGTCCACGTGGAGTACACGGCCGTACGACCATGGCGTGCCAGTGCACGCGAAATGCGCCAACCAGAAAAAATTTTGGAAGGCTGGGGTGCCGTGAGACGTTTACGCCAAGGAGACCCCATCTCTGCGAACCTCTTCTCAGCATATCTGGAGAACGCCTTCAGCAAGCTGACATGGCAACATCTCAAAGGACAAGAGGTCAATTACGACACTTTCCCGGAATGTGGATCAATGGAAGGAATCTCATTTACTCAAGGTTCACCGAGAACATGGAGCTGCTTGGATGCAACGGAAAAATAATAGCTTGGATGAGTCGTATATAGTATCCGAACAAACTGATACTTTTATAAAGTACGCATGTTAGCATAAATTGGTGCCGAGGTGGTATATTGGCTATCGAGCTCAAGGATCGGGATGGGCCGAAAAAAATGTTTTTTTCTCTCGACCCGGCCCGGCCCGTCTCGTTACGAGTCTGCCAATATCTACGTCTTATCGGGAATATTTAGAATTGATAGAAAGAAAATTGTAAAGCGGCAATTAACACAGACATTTTGATTAACACTTGACGCCACACAACTCGTCGATAATTGAAGACAGCACGCACTTTTCACGTGGAGAGATGGCCGAGCGGTCCAAGGCGCTGGTTTAAGGCACCAGTCCCTTCGGGGGCGTGGGTTCGAATCCCACTCTCTTCAGAAACATTTTGGAAATTGTATATTTGAATACTTTTTCATTATTTATTTTTTTAATATTGAGGTTTTTTTTAACTTTTTAATGTGTCAAAACGAGCGGAAAGACGGGAAGTGAAAAAAAGTTTAAAAAATATCGTGCGTGCCGACGCACACTAGACTTATTATAGACCTATCGCTTTTAGCATATCAAGTGTAAAAAATGAAAAAGAACTGAAGAGAGTGGGATTCGAACCCACGCCCCCGAAGGGACTGGTGCTTTAAACCAGCGTCTTGGACCGCTCGGCCATCTCTCCACACAGGTGATTCGCGACTTATGCATTATACGCGCAGACAAACAATTTAAAAATTGTATACAAATCGCCAAGAAGATAATCGCGATTTGAGCACAATTTGTAAATAAAGCATTGTCGACATATGGTCGGAATTCCCAAATTATCGGTGAATTATTGACAAAATCACGAATATACAATTGGCAAATCCCGAACGAACTCTCGCAACGAAAATTTGCTCATCATTGGTTGAGGCCCAAATAAATTCATTTCTGCCTCAAAAATTTTATTTTTATGCTACTTTTCTTGGTTTTTTCGTAAAAATGCTTCAATATTTTTGTAGTTTTCATACCGTCTTGCTTTTTTATTAATTTTTCTTCCGTTAATTTTATATTTCCAGGCGTCCGGACAGTCATTCCCAAAAACCGCGCGCGACAACCAAGGAAAATGTGAGTTTTAAAAACTCAATATAACTTGAGTTTAAAAATATTTTTAAAATATCATGAAAAATTTAGAAAAAAATGCTCAATTTTCAGTTTTTTTTTTTGTTAAAATCACCGTGCTTGAAATACAGAAAGTCCTAGTCTTTAAAATCGCTTTTTAAAACCAAATATTTTCTGAAATTTGTTGGTTTCATAAAATTCTAAATCCTGTTGACTTTCAACCAAAATCCATTACAAAAGAGCTATTCGCTGTTGAGCTACAACCGTTTTCCTGCTCATTTTCTATAGCAAATGAATATTTGATTTGATTTGGTTTGATCTAAAAAATCGAAAAATTTTTTGTAGATCACTTTTCAAAATGGGCATTTCTCGATAAATATTTTCGATAAGGCACACTGAATAATCCAATCCTTTTCATTTTCTATTGAAACAAGCCTGCAGCTTATGGCGACTAAGTAGGGATCGAGTTTTGTCGACTGCAAACTCGTGTGTGAGACACACAAACAAACACACATACTAATCTAAAATTTTCTATATAAGAAAGATTTGTACTTTTCCTTCAATACTTTATATTTTCAGGCTCCGATGCTGCTCGAATGGCCGACCGACAACGATCCCATCACGAGCCAATAATAAAGTAAGTTTTCAAATTTCAGTACAAAAATTCCAAAAAATTTGTATGAAAAATAACTTTTTGTGTTTTCAACCGGGTTGCATCATCATGAAATGAAACCCCGCCCACGTTTTTCACGTAAATATTCAAAATTATCTAAAAATTGAATTTTGCGTGAAAAACATTGGCGGGGTTATATTTCTTCACGATTCAACTCGATTGGAAACATTTTAACAATGATTAAAATTTTGGGATTTCCGCAAATTTTCGTATATTGGAATTGATTTGTGAAAAATCGAAAGATTTACTAAATACTTGAATCAAAAAGATCAACAAAAGTGTTAAACATAGAGAGGAACAAAATCAGTTCTATAACGGATTTAAATGTAATATTTTTCAGTGCAATCAACAACGATCGACTGGCTCACTCATCTTCACTGGATTTTTTTCTTCTTTTCCCCGTTTTTTTTTCTTCCTTTTCATGTAGATATTTTATTGTATTTATTTTTAATTGTAAATATTTTTAAATACATAATTTTTTAATAAATAAAGTTAAAGCAAATTAATTATTCATCCAGGAAATTTTTTAGCGGTACGTGAATTACGAAAACAGAATAATGATAGCGAAATGTCAATTATTTGCTATCGATTTGTCTCTTCTTGTTGTTTTCGTTCGCGATCTGCACACGATTTGTTAATTGTGTGGCAAACTTTCGGGATTTGTCATTTGTGTGCGAACAAAGTTATTGTCGACGAATATGCTGTTTCGCGAATTGCAAATTTTTGACCGTGTTTTCGGGATGCGCATATAATTTGCAAATTAAATGTAAATTTTCGCGAATTGCGAATTATGCGCGCACAAAAGTAATGTTCACGCGTACCCATTTCGCAAACGCGCGAACAATTTTTGACAAATTATTTGCGTCACGCGAATCACCTGTGCACATAAAAGTGCACTCGGTAAGTGCATTTTAAAGTGTACGGGCGCGGGGAGAAAGAAGATAGAAAAATCATTTGTTTCTCTGTTCTATACTCGGCGAATGCATCATCAGCCTCGCTCTACGGCACTTTTCAATTTTCAACAGTGTAGTGCGCCTGTTTTGAAGCGAAAAATCAAATTTTACCTGCAATTCGTCGTGGATACGTCATTTTCCGTTAAAAATAAGTATAAAAACTAGAATTCGAGTTAATCTTGCAAGTTCAACACTGTTTTACAGGAGTTTTGCAGTAGAGCGAGGTTGATGATGTATTCGCTGACTATACTAATACTAAATGTGATCGGTTCTTTTTCTAAGCGTTGCGAATACGCTCCATTCGCAAACTGGACTGCTGGCACTCACTCAACCTTCTGTACTCTCTCGCCTCGTCCCCTTTGCGAATGGAGCGCATTCGTAGCAAAATGAGTATGAGGGTTCAACGGTATAAAATTCGCATGGAATTGAACCCGGAATAGAACTATCTGAAATGGAGCTGTACTAAAAAGAACATCTAGAACAGTCAGAAAAGTATTCCGTTGTACATTGTGGGTCATTGTGTTCTAAATAGTTCGGGCATTTCTTTTTTTCAACACAGCTCCATTTCAGATAGTTCTATACCGTTGTACCCCCTAGCGCAACACATTCTCTGTGGTCCTGCTGCGCAAATCTAAAAGAGTACAGTAATGTGCGAGACGGAGAGGGCCACGGGAGCACATTGGGCTAATGTATGACACTCATCCACACACATCCCATTCCTCATTGTCTCATCTCATATGAGTAGGACAATTATCGATCAATGGTTCTATTGAAAAAATGTCGTCCAAAGCTCTGGTTTTTACCGCAAGATGAAAAAGAAGAAGGTAGGCTTTTCTTGTACATATTTTTACAATTTCTTCCCATATTTAGAGGATGCCGGTGCAATCGCAGTGCTCACTGATAGAATACCAAGTGTCTTGATTGTCAGATGGTTTGACATGTTTTGTTTTGGATTTGCCATGTGCTCCTATGTTTTGGACTTTTTCTCAGACATTGGCATCTCGATTTTGCACTTTTCCGCTGGCAGAGTGAGTTTTATTTTAGCATTGAGTTTTTACTGTTTTTATTTGTATTCCATTCCCTTACAGTACCTCTCCGGAGCACTTATCCTTACGTTTGCTCTAGTACCGTCTATAATTATCAATATCATCTCAATGATTTGGATGCTTGACGATGAAATGCACTGGAAACGTCGTGCTCATCCAAGAAGGACTGGTACGATAGAATTGGATCGGAAGCGATTCATTTCGGTGGCCAAAATGACACTGTTATGTGGATTTCAGGTATTTTCATAATATGGAAAAAGAAACTTTGAAAGCAAAAAAATACCAAGATTTTATTCAGATGGGTCCTCTTTTCTGGTACTACAAGGCGCTCTACTATGGTAATTTATTTCGAAGCGGTGAAAAAGATGATAAATTAAAACGAAGGCATTTTATGAAAATGGTAGAGGCAGAGAGAGATGCCACGTGGCTCAGGTAAGTTGAAAACATAACAAATTAACAAAATATACGTACATAACTGGAAGGTTACAGATTCTACGAAGCATTTTTGGAATCAGCGCCCCAAATGATAATCCAAGGATCGATTGCGTCCAGAGTGTTCTTGGAGCATTTCAATGACACGTTTCCCTTTTGGCTCTATTTCCAATCCATCTCCCTATTTTTGTCAATGATCAGCATATCGTGGTCCGTCGTCGTTCAAAACCGTTCGCTGAGGATGATTAGAGATGACAAAGTCAATATTTGGCCGCACGAAGCGGTACTGCAGGTAACGGGTGGGGAACTATACTAAAGTGTTCGTTTCGTGAGAAATGATAATTAACACCACCGCGTGGGGGATTAATCGAGCGGTTTAATCTTCGTTTTTTCTTTTTCCAGTTTTTCTGGCGGTTCCTCACAATATTAGCACGGATGATCACACTGTCTGCGGCAGTGCTTGTTTTTGGGATTTACGTAATTCCACTTATCATTGGGCATTTGATATTGACTATGATTCATTTGGTTTTTCTACAGGTAAAAAATAATCAGAGACTAGAGGGAAAGAATTCGTTTTTTCAGGCTCTACACATTGAAAACTGCACAAATGTCGAGAAAATGCTATTTGCGGTAAACACTTTTATCCACATTTTCACCCCGTTCAATATGGCGGAAGGGAATACCAGATATCGGTATTTAGCTGCTTACACGCTGGAGTTTTTCGAAATGATGGTGAGTTGGAAAAACAGGCGACTGCCCCATCGCGAATGCGCTCGGTGGGCAAATAGTTTTGGCAGTGTGCCAATTTATGCGAATTTACACTATTCGAAATGAACTTTTGATGCAGAACGCGTGTAAGCGACGCAACCGCAGCGCGTTCGGCTATGGCTGCAAAAAACAATTGTATTAACTTTTTTACAGGCAATTTTCCTAATTCTTCCAAACTACATCAGCATTGACTTCCCATACATTGAGCAGCTACGACTAGGAGTCCCAGTGACGTTTTTCCTGGGTAACATTGATTTTTCAGATTTTTTAAAGTATTAATTTTGTTTTTAGGGATCACAATAGCAATCATTTACTACAATTTCTTCCATCCGAACCGCCGACAATCGGTACCGACTCCATCGCAATTCGACTTGAATTTAGATTTGGAAAATGCTCAAGTATTCCCAAAATCTAGCAAAGAAAGTTCTGTTGGCGCTCGAATTGAAGACGTAGCCGATACTTTATTGGAGGTTGAAAGGGAAAGCGAAAGCGAAAGCGAATGTCATAACTGAATTTAAAAAATGTTTACGGTTTCTTGTAAGATGTGATCTGATCTCTTCTTTCTTTTTCATTTGTGTGTGGTGTTGTTGTTTGAATTAATAATAAAATTTATTATTATTATTATTGCCAAATGTTCTATTGGTGGACCAAACACCCTACAATCTTGACCACTGCCAACTCATTGTACTTGTCCAATGCGTACCATCTGGAAGTTTTTGAAAGTGTTTTATATTCGGTTCAAAACTCGCTGTAATCGCAAAGTGGACTGACATGAGCGCGCATTTGGAGTGTGATTCAGAGAAAAAAGCACGTTGGCACTCTCTCAATTTTGCAAACAGAGCACATTTGCAGAGCTCCGTACTGACTATAATACATACCTTCCAAGTCGACAAATCGCCGTGCGATGTTGATCGCTATCAAGAACGCCCAAAGATCGAGAATTTGTCACCAGTTCAACGACATCATCGGATGTTTGCCCTTCGCAGAAGATTTCAGCTTTCTTAGATTTGCTATCTTCTAGGTAGCTGGAAGGGAAAATAACAAGTTTAGAAGATTTAAACTTACACAATAGCGGGAACCACATCTTGTTTATTGTCCCGAATGGTGATGATGTCTTTACAAAATTCTGTAATAAATGAATTGGTTTTAGGAGGTTTTTGAGCCGCATTTAATATAACTCACTTGCTCTGCAAACTCCCAAAATCGCCGCAAAAATGAGAAAATTTATGAATTTTCGGGCAGCCATTTCAGTCAGAAATGTTCCTCGGATTCGTTGTGTTATATATTTCTTCTCCTCGTCTTGCTGTTATGTTTTTGTTTTTTTTTCTTTTCTTTTCTGTTATGTTCTTTTCAATGTCAGCTGTGATGAAATGATAGCGATGAGTCATTCTGCTGGACAGAGAAAAGACAATTACATGGACTGAGGAACTATTGCAATTAGTTTTAGCGGAAAAGTCAGGTTTTATATTGTTTTGCATAAATTCAGTTACGACGCTCCGACATTCCGCAGGTCTCGCTCGTATTTTTTTTCATGGTTTTTTCATAGTATTTTAGCAAAAAAACACAAAAAAACAATAAAAACACCGGTTTTGCAGCACAGAACATTGACCTTGTGCGCCCGGGCGCGCTTGCTGACTTCCTGTTCATTCCCCTATGTTTCAGAAGTTTTCAAAGAAAAGTTCTCTGCATTTTAAACAATTTCGTCCCATTTTTATTTCCCACAATTATTTTCTTTTTTTTTACAACAATTTGAACAAATAAATCATTAGAAAACTTAATTTAAAAACTTAGCATTTATTTACGATAAATACCGTGCAGTTTTTCGCTGCTATTTAGACCTGCGGAAAATCGGAGCTTAGTAACTTTTGGCTCGAGCTCGTTTCCCTGGTCACCTAGACTCACGCAATATAGAAAACACGTGTGTGGGCGAGCGAGAGACTTGTGTGTTGAGCTCCGCCGCCGCTATCATCCTCCTCATCATCGTCATCGTCGCCGCCACCGCCGTCTCTATTCCGGTTTCGGTTCGAGCTCTGTTTCCGCCACCTGAAACAGAGAAAGTGATGGAAGAATAAAAAAAAAGCAAAGAAGGAAGGAAGAGATGAGAAAGAAAGAGAGAAAGAGAGAATGCTAGGTGCTCCTGCTCGTACGGCCGGACGGACGGACAGACGATGTTTGTCGGAAGACTTACGGAGGCAACAATCGGACGGACGGCTCTGAAGAGCACGGCTTATTCGGAGTGCGGCGAGACGCTGCAATGAGTTTTGGGGAGGTTTCGACTGGGGGGAAGAATCGGCGACGATCGAATAGTGAGAAAGAGGTGCTGTTCAACTATCTTTTGTTTCACCTTCACCTTACCAACTCGCTTGACCCATCAGATTTGCTGATATAATATTCCAAAAGTTTTGGTAGTTGTGAAAAACCATCCAAACCAACTGTGTAATAGTATTACTGTATGACAAAGGTAATGTTTTGTAATTTTTTTTTAAGATTACGGTAGTGGAGACCTCTAGTTCGTTTTGAATGTTTGATTTCACTGTAAACAGATTAAATCCACTTCATTTTTCTTGTACACCAAAAATTTAAAGGATTACTGTTTTTTTCTGTGTAAAAGTACATTAGGAAAATAATGGGAAAGTAGTGGATGGTCAGAATTTGATCAAACTTGTCAAATACAAACAAAAATTGTAAAACAGTTCTTTGATATAATCTTTCTTACCAACCAAGAAACTCCTCCTTTAATTTCATTCTTCTTCCATTTGAAATTATTATGTCTCTAAAACAAGTGAGTTTCCAGCAGATCCTTTAGGAGAAAATTCCTTTTCAACCTCCCCTTTTCAGCTATTTTCCGATCGTCCACCTCTAAATGCAGTGCTTCAAGAAAAAGCGCAGAAATTTCGTTACTCTTGCTCGCCGAGTAAATGTCTGCACTCATTGCTCTCATTTTTGCCCATTATCACGTGGCTACCAAAGTATGACTGGTCACACTCGTTTTTCGGGGATTTATCCGGAGGCTTGACAATGGCTGTTTTCTCGGTGCCGCAAGGTGGGAATAGGATGGAATGAAATCTATTTTAGTGTTTTTTCTGTTTGTTTCAGGCATCGCACTTGCAAGTATCACGGGAGTACCACCAGTCTACGGGTTATACACGGCTATCTTTCCTTCTTTCCTTTACATTTTTTTCGGGACTTCTAAGCACAATGCACTCGGTTTGTCCTCACAAATAATCCCTAAAAAAAAACAAATTTCCCTTTACAGGCGGGTTTGCAGTTCTATCTTTAATGACTCACGGAGCAATTGAAAAAGTGATGCTGCGAACGGCGACAAGTTATAATGCGACTGCATATGTGAATCATACACTTGACGAGTTAATTGATATGGATAATGATACGATAATCACTAATACCACTTTGATGCAGTAAGGCTTTGCACGGGGTGCTGGCAGTGTGCCAATTTATGCTTTAAGCGGAGACCGTGTAAGCGATGAGACGAGACGCAGACTGAGAGACAGCACAGTCACGCAACGCAACCGCAGCGCGTGGGCGCGTTGTCGGCGGCAAAAAAGGACTTCGAAAAAATAAAGACAATCGCCAGCACCCCGTGGCGTTGTTGTTTATATGTGTGTTGTAACTTTTCCTTTAGAATACTTGGAAACGAAACTTCATTTCTAGAAGAAGTGACGATGGAAATGTGGACAGAAGGAGTGACTCCAGTGAAGCAAATCCACGTGGCCACCACAATTATTTTCCTGGCCGGAGTTATTCAGGTAGAGAAAGCTAATTAGTAATAACAATCAAATCATTTTCAACTTCTAACAGCCTTATATCCTCCTTTGAAAATTCCCAGAGTTTGGTTCCAGGTCTTCATGGGAGTATTTCGGCTACAGTACCTAACCTCTTTGTTTTCGGAACAAGTAATGTCTGGATTTGTGGTTGGAGGAGGGATTCACGTGTTTTTCGCGCAAATCGGAGAAGTCTTGGGTATCAGACTACCCAGACGAAGCGGTCCGGGGTACCTATATTATGTGAGTCTTCCTTATTATGTATTTTCAAACCTTAAAAATGATTTTCAGCGTATCTCGGACCTCATCGACAACCTTCATAACGTCCATATCCCCACGGTTTCCATATCAGCGTTCTCTTTTCTATTTCTAGTTTTCGGAAAAGAATACCTGGCTCCTTGGCTCAGTTCCGCGTTCAACTATCCTGTTCCATTTGAGTTGGTCTTGGTGAGCAAACATTCCATGGGTTTTTGTCTTTATTAACAATTCAGGTGGTGGTCGGTATTACTGCCACCAATTACGCGGAACTTTCGCGCAGACATGACGTGAAGGTGGTCGGGAACATTCCGACTGAGTAAGTCTATTTCTTTTTTTTTAAATATTATTTGACTTTGTCGATTTCTAGATTTCCGCCACCTTCATTACCCCGATTTGATCTGATCCGACACATAGGTCTCAACGCAGCTGCCATTGCGATCACAGCTGTCGCCATTCACATTACTGTTGCAAAAGTGGTGGAGAAACGGTACAAGTACAAAATCAACCATGGACAGGAGCTCTACGCGCTTGGTTTCGTTGGAGTGTTGTCATCATTTTTCCCCGTGTTCCCAGTGACCTCTGGCTTTGCAAGAAGTGTTGTCGGGGCTGCGGTTGGAGGATCCACACAGTTGACATGTCTGTTCTCTTCGTTGGCTCTTTTATCCGTCATATTATGCATTGGTCCTGCTTTGAAATATTTGCCACAGTGTATTTTAGCCACTATGATCATTTTTGCGCAGAAGGGAATGTTGGAAAAGTTTGGAGAGTTGAAAGCATTGTGGCCGGTTTTCAAGATTGATTTTGTAAGTTTTAGAGTAGCTTTTTTCAGTTAAAGAGCAACATTTCGTTTTTGTTCTCAGGCTATTTGGCTCATGAGTTTCCTTCTCACTGTGTGCTATGATATGGGAGAAGGCCTTCTCATGGCAATTGGATTCGCAGTTCTAACCACTATAATTAGAACTCAGAGGTTTGCTTGCTGTCCAAAATATCTAAAATTTGCAACAACAAAACATTTATCAGACCAAAATGGCACTTCTTGTCACGCGACGACGAAACCGATCATTTCAAGGAAACAAAAAAGCGCGACTTGGAACGAATCCAGGGCAATGTTTGTATCTTCCGAATGGATGCGCCACTGATTTTCACAAGCAGCGACAGATTTACAATGGTATTGTATCCCTCGAATTGTTCTCGAAAAGTATTGAAGTTTGTTTACAGTCAGTGTGGCAGTGTGTCAAAAAATGGGAGCGATGCAAATCCGAATCATTCGTGACAATTGAGCAGATGAATTCTGACAGCAGCGCTGATATTTTTGACTCGGCAAGTAATCCGTTTGATTGACATGTTTATCGAAAACATTTTTTTCAAATTTCAGAAACTCAAAGCAGCTAGACGCCGCTGGAAGAGAGATCAAAAGTCGGATAACCGATGCAAATTGGTCATAGATTGTGACGGATTTCCGTATGTGGATTATTTGGGCCTGTCCACTTTGAAATCAGTGTACGCCGACTTGTCTGCTGCAGGCATTCAATGTTTCTTCGTGGTTCAAAAGTCAGAGTTGAAGAGGTTATTCAGAGCAACCGACTTTTATGAAGTGGTTGACGAATCAAAGGTGTTCAGTAAGGTGGTGGATGCGGTTAAAGTTGCCGAACAACTTGTTTCGTGAGTTTTTGGAAAATGTTCTCAAAAAAAAGGTTCCAAAAAAAGTTTCGCTCCCGGGTGGGCTCGAACCACCAACCTTTCGGTTAACAGCCGAACGCGCTGCCTATTGCGCCACGGAAGCACACAAATCCCTCTTGTAGTTTTTCGTTTACTAGCTCGCTCTTACTCCCCGTCTGTTTCTCTATGTCTCTCCGTCTCTCTCACTCTCTCTCGTTGACCAGCGCATTGCGTTTTCGAGTATCGTCTCTTTTATCGTATTGGGAGGGGAAAAAATAGCATTTATTCGTTACAAAACCGTCACAATTTATTTACTTATGTAGCCTACGAGACGAGACATTAATTATCATGTTCAGTAGAGCGCACTTTCATTCGGCGCTAATTTCAACGGCTAGTCTGCCATTTCCAACAGCTAATAGCCATAAACCCGCACCAAAAACACTCAGAGTTGTTACTCAAAAAACCCTTTATTTCAGATCTCCAAAAACGGTCAAAGAAACATTAACCGCACTTTCTAGTATTGCTACCACCGACACAACGCTTCTGGATGAAGAAGAGGTGGAAAATCAACCGGAATTAGTGGAATCTATCGCGGAAGAGCTTGAAAACTTGGAAAACACCGAAGAATCAATGTCAGAAACTTCCGTGTCAATCGAAGAAGTCCGAAGTTTATCGAGAAGTTCATCTAGAAACTCATCGCTCAATTCCGAAGAATAGCTTTTCTAAAAACAATTTTTTTAAATTAATAATTTACTTTTTACGCCAAATTTCAAAGCGAGTATTACACAGATATGCAAAAAAATGTAATAAATATATTCATAATGACCTCTAATTCGCCGAAAAACTGGGCGTTTTTCTCGTTGTTCAAACATTAGAGGCTTAATATCAAGAGAGCAAACGGGCGAAAGATTCAAATTTTCGCTCCGATTGGTGGGTCGGATGGTTTCAAGAGGTGCCATCTTCCTTTTTGAAATGAGAAGCGGCTTGGTTTCAAGTATGTAAAATACTTGATGTATACTTAGGGACCGCAACGTGTTTGACAAAAGTCCAAATTTTGACGAACTGGCGATTGGAATATGTTCCAACACTTGATAAAAATACGTTCCCAAATTTTTTCCGAAAAAAATTCAGTATGAGCCGAGTTACAGTCATTTTTGTGCGCTCCTCATTACTACTGATTTTCTCACAGCGAGTTGCCGCGGCGCGAAAAGGTGGGCGGGGTTTTCGCTGCATTCTTTCGGCGCACTTTGATTCCCACTCTATTTGCTCGGCTTCAAAGGGTGAATAATGTTGCGAAAAAGATCTAAAATGAGAAGAATGGGAAAACATATCGTTCTTATATTTAATTATCACTTAATTATCATAAATTTGTCGATTTAAAGTGTAAGAAATCGATTTCTAGAGGCTTTGAAAAAAATGAGATTTTCACGATGGAAGTTTATTATTTTGCAAAATTGGGCTTATCTTTTTTGTAAATATCACTTTTTAATTGTTCTCAATACTTTTTGTCACTTTATTCTCAACTTTCAGACAAAATTTATTTAAATACAGGAAATTTCACCTTTTTCTTTCAATTTGAAGAAAAAATGAAAGAAATAAACGTAAATTTGTTCTAAAAATACGCAAAATAACATCCAATGAACAAAAAAACCATTTTACAATGAGAATTCATCATTAAACTTCGAAAAATTCCTGCGCAAAAAATTTTCAAACTGCACAAAAATCGAACCCGGGCCAAAATGTTTGCAAAGCATCCGCTCTAACCACTACACCACGCAGAGCCTTCCCAACTGAACCCCTTTAGTCGTACACTACGCAGCAGTCTATCAAATTGTTTTGTCATGTTTTTAACAAGATTTTTTCACAAATTTCCATAAAAACTCCTTTTGAAATGATACAAAACCGATTAAAAAAATATGTTTGCAAGTAGCGATTTTCGATTTTTTTTGAGTATCGATGCCAAATTTTGCGTAGAATTCGATGGTAATGAGAACTCCTGCGCTACGGCCTTGCGTAATACCGAAAAAGCGGAAAAACTACCAAATTCGTTGAGACTTGGGCTTTTGGATGAGAAAAAAACTAACTTAGAATCGCAGAAAGTGTCTGAAATTTTTATTACAAACATAAAATGAAGTGTATTATGCAATTAAATAATAAAAAACATAGGTCATCGCTGAAAAATTTTCACAAAATTTTGTGCTACTTTGACTGAAAATTTCAGGATGTTTGCAAGAACGAATTTATTATTTTTTTTTTTAACGATTCAGCGTGTCAAGATCTATCAATATCATTCATAAAAACGTGCGCTACGGACCTGCGTAACACCATATTTTCCGTTTTTCTCGAATCGCTTCGAAAATTCCGACCGTTTCCCGTATTTTTCTCAAAAACTGAATTATTTGAAGAAAAATGAATATTACCATTGTGTTCTACGCAGTCGATTACATAAGAACATATAAAATTTTTATCGATCCAATAGCCAGGAGCCGCAGTACAGGACGGTAAAGGTGGCGAAGCGAATCTAGTGAGAAAAATTTCACTCGCCCCGCCCACCCGCGTTGCGGTCTCTATGTATACTTGTATTTGCTTTTTTTGTATAGTAGGTGAAAGTGTTAAAAAAATCACTCTATTGGGAAAACAAAAAAGTTGCAACGCGGTGTTTGCGTACTTTGAAAATTCAAATGTCAATCAAAGAAATAGCATGGCAAATGAAGAGAGACGTCCCCCTTTTCGTTTGAATTTTAAAAGTACGCAAACACCGCGTTGCAACTTTTTTGTTTTCACAATAGTGTCCTCTTTTGTTTTAAAAATATACATTTTTAGTTGAATAATTTGTTATTTGTTGTTTTTCGAGAAGGTTCTTCAGATTATTTTAGAAAAAGCCACTTATAATATAAATTTAGCTCGGGATGCTGGCGACTGCCTTTCTGAAATGCCATTTTGCCGCCAAGGCCCACGAGCTGCGGTTGCGTCGCGTCCCGTCGTTTACGCACCTTCTGCCTCAAAATTTCATTTCAAAAAATGAAAAATCGCGGCTATTGTGAAAACAAAAAAATTGCAGGTGCTACCTCGGAATAAAACTCGCTCGGAATAGAACTGTAGCGATATAGAACTTGCTTCGGAATAGAACTGCTCGGAATCGAACCGTTCGGTATAGAACTGTAGCGAAAAAGAACTGTAACGAAGTAGAACTGTTTGGAATAGAACTGTAGCGGAATAGAACTGTTTCGGAATAGAACCGTTTCGGAATAAAACTGTAGCGAAATGGAACTGTTTCGGTGTAGAACTGTAGCGGATTAAAACTGTTGCGAAAAAAAACTGTTTTGGAACAGAACTGTCCCGAAACAGAACTGTAGCGGAATAGAACTGTTTTGGAATAGAACTGTAGCGAACAGAACTGCCTAAAATGGAGCTGTACAAGAAGAACCGCTGCGCGAAATTGAAATCAATTACCCACCATGTACAACTGAATACTTGTTCGAGCTGCTCTAGCTTTCCTGGGTCACTACAGCTCCATTTCAGGCGGTTCTGTTTCGCTACAGTTCTATTCCAAAACAGTTCTATTCCGCTACAGTTCTGTTTCGGGACAGTTCTATTTCGCTTCAGTTCTATTCCACTACAGTTCTATTCCAAAACAGTTATATTTCGCACAGTTCTAATTCGCTGCAGTTCTATACCGAAACAGTTCTATTCCGAAACAGTTCTATTCCAAAACAGTTTTATTTCGCTACAGTTCTATTCCGATCAGTTTTATTCCGAACAGTTTTATTTCGCTACAGTTCTATTTTACTACAGTTCTATACCGAAACAGTTATATTCCGAAACAGTTCTATTCCAAAACAGTTCTATTCCGAGGTAGCACCAAATTGCAACGCGGTGTTTGCATACTTTTGAAATTCAAATGGAAATGAGAGAAATAGCATGGGAAATGAAGAGATTCGTTCCCTATTCCATTTGAATTTTAAAAGTACGCAAACACCGCGTTGCAATTTTTTTGTTTTCACAATACCAACACTTTTTTCGCGTGTTCAACGGAGTTCTCTTTCACGAAGGCAGTCGTCAGCAAGTTATGCGCTAAGAAAGACTATATGCCAGTCAGCAAACGCGCCCGGACGCACATTTGGGATTTTTTTGCGGTCTTGTTTCGAGAATTTTATTTTAAAGAATTTTATTTTTCAAATTTCAGTTTAAAAATGTGCAAAACCATCTTTAAATTCGCCCTTGTGCATTTATCGCGTCTCTGTGCCTCGTCTCAATTTCTGCACGCTTCTGGCTAAACTTGGTAGCACGACACCGTGGAGACGCAGAGAAGTGCGAAAGGGTGCGTTTGCCATCCTCATGCTTTAGTGCTTCACTCAAAATTATTTTTAAAACGTCACAAATCACCTCCTCCTCGCCGGAAAATCATTAAAAAATGTCAAAAAGTGTAGAAAAAGAAAAAGGAAAATAAAACAACAGAAAAAACAACAATTGATAAGAGTGAGGAAAAAGATGATAGACGTTTTCATAATTTCCCTCTATCTTCTCCTGTGTAATCTGCGAGGCGGTAGTTTTCAAGTTCGATCCGGGCGTCAAATTACCTCTGCCCACCAGCTTAATCTCTAGAACCAATTTTTTAAAGATTATTTTGATTTCTGAGCTTTTTAAAACCATCATCAATATCCTTAATTGACAATTTCCCCTGCCAATTCACTTTATTTCACTTTTCGCGGCTTTTCGTGTCGTCTTGACAGCAGCAGGTGACACCTCTTTTCCGCCATTTATACGCTCGTTTCTGCGTCGATCTTTTATGGAGTAATTATCGGATTTTGGCGCAAAATTGGAGGAAGGAGAGGGTGGGAGGGGGTGTATTGATTTCAAGGTGAATTGCACCAATTAGTTTGGAGTTCATTTCATTCACATCACTTCTGAAAAACAAACATACCTAGTCCATTTGATTTGCACTTTTCATGTATGTACATAAGTGTATATATTTTTGTACATACATACTTAAATAGATACACTTTTAAACATGTTTCCAACACTACCGCTAATGCCCCTGCCTACCGCGATGAAAATTGAAAAGTTGGTTGCAAGAGTGTGTATAAATGCATGAGTGATAAACCGACCAGTCACCATCAGTTTATAACAATAATATTAATAGAACTAATAGCGCTCTTTTGTCAATTTTTCTCGGCGGCGGTGGCGTTGTAATAATAATAATAATAATCATTTTACATAATTCGATTCAAATTTGAATGCCTCGTCCGGTCCTGTCCAGTTTTCCGCTTCCATTCCGCGTTCTTTTAGTTTTCATAGCCAATTATCATTGCTGCTTGTTCCCTCGGCACTTTATATATTTATAGATATTAAAATTTGAATCAATCCTGTGGCTTTCTTCTTCATCTTCTTCTTCTTCTTTTTCCACCATTTTCTTTTTCATCCGTCCGTGCCCAGCCCAAATTTCATGCGAGAATGCACTCCGATCCTACGTTAATCGTTTTGCCTGGGAAAAGTCGATTCTATTCTTTGTACCGTATTGCTTTTTGTCGAATTTAGAAAATCTGGTTTGTTCTTGTTAAGCAGGCTAAAATTTTTGGACTAAGGCGTTGTTGTTTTGCGGGAAAAGAGAGTTTCAAAAATTGAAACAGAGAAGCTAGACTGTTAGACAAGACTAGACAGTGGAAAAACGGAGATGCGTTGGCAAGGGCACACCTCGAGTTATCGATAGAGCGCGATTTTAACATGTTTGGCTTTTTTGGCTCAACAAAAACTTTTTTTGTGAGAAATAGTATTTTTCCTATTTGATTTACAATTTTTCACTTTTATGATTTTGAATGAACAACTTTGAAAAGAAAATTCAATTTTTTTCTAATCGAAAATTTGAAGAAAATGTTAGTGTTAACTCTAAACCCACTTTTTTCTCGGAGCACAGGTGAAATGCGGTGGATGCATATAGTGCCCGACTCTCTGAAATTTTGTGACTTTTGTGGCTGAATTAGTGAAACGGGTGAACGTTAATCGATCGTCACAAATTTATTATCCAGTGCAATATGCTTAAACGATTCAAATACGGACACTATATGCATCCATCGCAATTCACACGTGAAGCACAATCGGGAAATTCATGTCGCGGATATAGCGGGTTTAAGCAACTTAATGGCAGCTACTGGGCAGCAAGGGGCGCTAATTGACGAGAAAGATAGAAAAAAATACAACTGAATACGGCAGATCTACCGGGGCAGCTCCCTGACTCTTTACCACCATTTTCGAGATCCAACCGTCATTTTAAATTCTATTGACAAACACCCCGAATTCAACGGCTATTAGCCAACAACTCCCATACATCCCACACGTTTTATGTTCATATACAATTTCATACGGGTGTGTGTCCAAGGTTACGGCTGGGACGGAGAGCTATAAAACTAACCGATCAGTAGGATGTGTTCTTATCGTCATCATATCTATATTGACCTCCTCATTCGCCTCACTCTTCTCATTTCTTCCCGCCTTCTGTGGTGCATGTATCTCTATTCAGTTTGTTTAGTGGAATGTAATCTTTTTTTTGAAGTGGGTGTACGGTTTTTACGGAAAGGTTTAACTTCCCCTTTTCCCCGCTCTCAGTAGCATTTCCGCTTAAAAGAAAATACATAGAACGGAGGCAATTAACTTTGATGTTCCCCACCCCCTCTCCCCCAAGAAGTGCGCACATGAATAGATAAATTGAAGGATAGTTTACATTTATGGTCCGCACACATAGAATTCCCGCCGCTTTTAATTAGATACATAGTTTCCATCTATCTGCTCCGACACGGATATTAAAGATTAGTTTGCGCTTCACTTCAATGCGGTCCCAAAAAGAAAGCATCCATGAAGGGGGAGAGAGAGAAAGGACCAACCTGTTGGCACATCACATTGTGACTCCCGATTCTCATTAGGAAAAGGATCCGCGCTCGCTGACAGCTAGCACATATCTAATGAATGAGTTGAAAGGCGTGCCGCTTGATGATTCCGCGCAGAACCTCTCCCCTGGACGTTTATATCGTTGTCCCGCATCATAACATTCGACTCATTATCTTTGTCTGGTGGTTGGACCTCTTTGAGGGTCCCTATTGTTATTCTTTTGACCGGGGCAACTTTTGCGGTTTTTTTTTAAAATGATTTAGCCCAAAAATCAACCAAGAAACAAGTTTATTTTCCCTGCCCTCCAAAGAAATTTCACAACTCTTCTCTGCGCTTCAAAAGATACCGATCTTGGCGGATGGTGGCAATTTTTGCGCTTCTGGCTTCGCGCTTTACCCTTTCCCCTCCTCTCTCCTCCCCTTTTACCCTTTCTGGTCTTGCTGCTCATTCATTAATTTGATGTATTTGTGCATAAATTTAAAAACCGAGAAACGGAGAAAACCAAACCGCCTGCCTTTTTCTTGGGATAGCAGGATGGGATAAATCCAAGAAAGGAAAGGACATGCGTACACTCACTCTCCCGTATTTTCTCTTACTTACACAATTGCCCTGTCGTCGGCAGTAATCCCCCCGCCAGTTTTGTCCAGTTGAACCAAAACGGCCGCTGCGCGATTCTCCACTTCTCTCGCCCCGTTAGACTTTTCCTAATCCACGCCCCAATCCCACTGTACTGCATAAACACCGCCTCGTTTCGCACTCTTGTCGTTTCATCCGATTCTCAATTTCCGAAATTCTGAATCTTCTTTTGTGCCAAGTCTTGTATTCATTTATTCATTCATTCATTCATTCAAAACAGTACCACTTTCACAAGTGTTTATTTTCGGGGAAAGGGAACTTTTCAACTTTCTCTTCTTCCTCAACTTCTTCTATTTCTACTCATTCCTGACGTGAACAGCTCATTCTTATGCACACACTAACGGTCTGAATGACGGAGCAGACAGTTTAAAAATGGTGAATCATCGAAAATTGGAAAAGTGGAATTTAACTTTTATCACAATAGTTTTGACCGCCCACATTTATCTTCTTTTTTTCCGGAAATAAATCTTTCAAAAAATTTTTTGAATCTGTAGATTCATTGGTATAAAAGACTCAGAATTTGAAATGCTTGTTGATTTCTCGGAAAGTTTTAGCGCATAATGGCAGGCTTGCCGATTTCTATCGTCACGCTTGCCAAAAGTCTGCCTATTAGCTGCCCATCAGCTGCTCAGTAGCTCCCCATTAATTGCCCATCAGCTTCCCATCAGCTGCCTACTAGCCGCCTACTTGCTGCCCCTTATCTGCCCACTAACTGCCCCCTAGCTGCCCACCTGCTGCCCAAAAATTGCCCGAAACTCGACGGCGCGGCCTTGGCGTTTTTGCGGCGCAAATTCAAACTTAAATGCTTCAAAGACCACAGTTCCATTGCCCTTTAAACCTCAATTTTCTTCTCAATTCCATTTTCGAAACTGCCGCAGCGCGCTTTTCCTTTCCGCACTATTTCCTGACACACTTTTCGAGCTCTTTTTTTTGTTGTGGCAAATATTGCGTTTCTTTTAGTTTTGTTTGTTGTTTGCAATCTGAGAATGACCCTCTCTCTGAATTCGAAAAAAAGAGGAAAATTCTAATTATCTCTCATATTTTTCTCACATTTTTTTGTCCAATGACACATCCTGGCACGTCCTTACTGCCTGCCCTCTGGTCATTTTGTGTCCATTTTTTCTGCGCCATGCACATAAAACAGGGAAAAATGTGAGAAAAACACAGAAAAGGAAAACAGGAAAGATAAGTATGTGCATGCAACAAAATCTTATTGCTCTTCCTCGGCGTTTTCTTCCCTCGTTTACATTTTTGGGACGGACGAACAAAAAAAATTGTCGGGTTTTCACTTGTTTTCGAACACTTTTCCAATTGTTCAACTCCCCTTCCTCTTCTTGGTAGCTCCATTTTCCAGGACTTGGACGGCGGCGATGGCGGCGGCGGCTCCGCCCCTTTTCATGTATTGCCTATTTGCATCCAGCCGAAACCGTTCGTTTTCCATTCAAATGTGGACGGTCATTGAGCGCCGACGGGTGCCTGAAGAAAGTAGTACGTAGAACCCATTAAACACTAATAATAAGTTTCTCGCCCAACCACCTCTTTTCTCCCGATCCGTCATAACATAATGTTGCAAATGTGCGCGCATACATGTTCTTGGCCTCCAAGTGCAACAATCCGCTGGTCATGGACGCCTTTCATCTCACTTCTTCCTTCCTTTTCACCCCTTTTTCGTCGCCTTGTGTACACACTTTTTGCAGCTGTAAGCGAGTGAAATTGACCTGACAGATGTTTGGTCCGCCCTGGAGGGAATGTGTGACATAAAAATATTCAATTTTTTGCGCAATAGTTCATAGCGATTAGGTTTGTAGGATGAGATGCGATAAAAATCCTCTGTTTCCAGGGCATTTTAAGCGGGGATATGGGGGATATAGGCAGGTATATGGCTACTAGCCATCAATAATGGCAGATAGCCATTACTGGGGCTTAACACCTGATCGGTGATCAGCGCGAGTTCAGCGGTAATCGGCGCATAAGAGGGAGTTAGCCGTAAAAAAAAGAAAAATACCGTAAATTCTCTAATAGAACGGCCGGCCGTTCTATTTTTCACTACCCTCCTAGGAGGGCCGGTCTATTTTAGGGGGGCCGCTCTATTTTAGGGGGCCGTTCTATTATGAGGGCCGTTCTATTAGAGAATTTACGGTAAGACACCTCACCCTTTTAGCTCACTTTTTTGACTTTGTGTATTAATCGCAATCAAACTTTTTTTTTGCCGATCGACCTTAACCACCACCGCAGCTGCCTCCCAGCCCATACTCTTCCTTTGACATTTATCGCGTGTTTCAAGAATTGATATAACATTTGCGTCCGTCCGTCCGTCCGCACCTGTCACTTGTCCCCATGTCCTTTTTTGTAGTACGAAATCTAAAATGGCAGGTGGCGCCGCTGTGGCCGTCTAGTTTCAAATCGGGGTCGGGGCTCGAGGTCCGAGCTCCGCAAAGTGCATCTTTTATTAGTGCAAAATGGGCATTAGGAAATGGAAATGGTCATTTATGAGTCTCACTTTCATTTCTCATTTTCACGCCTATCAAAGTTGGTGAGGAGACAGGCTTAGCTTATCAAGTTTTTATCATCAAGGTGTGAAGGCTTGTTTCATGTTTTTTTTTCTTTTTTTTTTCTGTTTTTCTTTTGGTTAGAGCCTATTATGTTAGGTGGGTAATTTTAAATAGATTTTTGAGAGATCAAGCAAGATCCCATTTCAGTTGCCTTTGGGGGGGGGGGGGGGGGGGGGGGAGATTGCCGAGAAAAAAAATTTGCAGAATGCCACGACCACAGGATTCGGCAGTTCTGCCCTGAGCAGCTATTCGGCAACTTGCTGAAAATTCCCCAAGCCGACAACTTACAAAATGTGCTCACAGTGTTTCTGTAATACTTTTCTGGAATGTTTTTATATTTTTTTTTCTCTCTCTCTCTCTCTCTCTTTCTCTTTCACAGTTCTGCTCTGCCAAATGCACTTCTTGAAACTTGTCTCTTTTTTTTCTTCCAGTTTCCGACATGCACAATAGTGCTCAAACAAGACGTTTCTCTCTCTCTCTCTCGCCCGCCCTGCTTCTCCTCTGTTTTCCAGAAGGGCGACCTTTCGCCCTGACTGACTGACCACCCAGTACAATTAGTCATCCCACCCAGGCACCGCCCACTTTTTCCCCTTCTGTGAGGTCGTGCCTCCTTTTACCCACAAAACCCCCCCTCATATGGTCATCCAATCTCTGTGGCTCATCAATTTGAAAGGCGTTTATTGGAATGAGGCGACGCCTTGCCTTTTCGCTCTTCTGGCTCTTCTGGCTCTTCTGGCCCCTTCTTTGACTCTTAAGGCTTGTCACATTTAGTACTAAATGCCACTCGTCTTCCCCCCACTATCCCACGCCAATGTGTGATGTGATGTGATGTTATGTTCGCATGTTCTCATGATTTTTATTATATTTCTTGGCAAATTAAATCGCAATACAATATGTAATAGCTCGAGAGAGAAAGAGAGTGGCGCCGCGAGCAGTGTGATATGTATCTATAACTCTGATCGAGTTTTATATATATATTTTATATTTTTTTACTATCAGCCTTCGCGGTATTTTCTGATTTTCATCAAGCTTTTTCTTCCAAGCGGCACCCACGCACGCAACATTTGCCTGCTCTCCCTCTTGGCTACCAACTTCCCATTTTTTGCTCCGTAAAAAAAGAAGGGCGGAGCATGATAGGATGGTGCATCAAAGTAATGCACGTAGGTGTCATAACCCTCTGCCAACCATCCAGCCCACCCTCTCTCCCTATTGCTTATCACTATCGTTAGTGTTTGTGTTTGGCGTTCGATGGTTCGACCACAATATTGATAAACGAATTAGCACGAAACTAGATACCCCCAACCTTTTTTGCAGCATGGGAATTGGAATCGGAATCGTATTCGGAATCAGTATCAGTATCAGAATCCGAATCATTGAGTTCTAATAGTTTTGGACGATAAATAATAAACAAATGTTGTTTTGCTTGCCAGCTCCCAAGCTCCGCCCTCGTTTTGTATCATAATCAGAATGTGTGGCCCTATATAAGAATCAGCAGGGGACTCGTAAATGTCCCAGTTTCATACATATCTCCCGCACTCTCTGCTTCCTTCCTTTCTTCCTTGCTTCCTTCCTTCCTTTCTTTCTTTCGTTCGTTCGTTCATTTTTTTCTTCCTTTTTTTTCCATTCCATTCCACGCATTTCAATTTGCTTCTGTACCTACCTACAGACATATACAGTAAGGGTGGTTAGTTGTAAGTTGAGGATGTGAGTTTTAAACTGACAGTCAGTCACGGTGCACAAGCCCAGCCAGCCCAGCCAGCGATAGTCGCGCTGTTGAGTCACTTCTCCATCACGTCTGTACACAATTATTGTTGATAAGCACCAATAGGCATCGAGACAGTGCACAAAGTGTTGAGGTGTTTAGAGAAAATTAGAAAATTGGAAAATTGCAACTATGCGCCACTGCCTTCTTATTGTTTTCGTATTGTTCTTTCTGCGTTACTTTTAATAATATTTTGATTTCCCTTCCAGGGTAGGCAGTTATGAAGCTCATCGGACTCTTCGGACTTGGACTTCTCGTGTCCCTGGCAAGTGCGCAAATCAGGACAAAGGGAGGGACTCTGATTGTAAGTTGGCTTGTATTTTTTATAATTTTTAAAATAATTTCTTTCAGGCCAATGAAGGCGAATCACTCTCCCTGAACTGTGAAGTCGAGGACAGTTCAGTTGCAATCATCTGGAGAAAAAACGAAGATGTCATCGCGGTCGACGACGACGTCCTCGACACGTACGGCGGCTACGAAGTGTTAATGGATGGCTTGGTAGTTATTTGATTTTACAAATTTTCACTCGCACCACTTCATTAGGAGTGAAATGTGCTGAGCAGTGAGTTAACTATATTTCATTCCTTCAGACATCTGTGCTCACCATCAAGAAAGTCGAGCCAATCAACTCGGCTAACTACTCGTGCGCGTTGGCCGAACCGGATGTTAGTGTCATTTTTGTCGTCAAAGTGCAAGGTATGAGGGGCTATAAAGTTGTGTATTTGAAACAATGAATATGTAGTCTTATTTTAATTTGCACAAACGTTCAATGCGTGAGAGGGACCAACTCAAACTCAAACAAAGTCATAAGTTTCCAAGAATGTGCCACTTCAACTTCTTATCTCCAAATCTTGATCTCATCGTTAACCCCTCGCTTATTATTACCCATTTGTCATGCATTACACAATGCTTTCTCTGTTCCTGCCCATATATTTATTTATTTCCATTTTAGTCCGGGAATGCCATCTGCGCGCGAGAATTTGGCGTTTGAAGATAATTCACAAATCATGTACATACATACATATAATAAAATCTCAACCTTCCAGTCAAACCGCTCGTCGTGATCTCCCCAGACAGTGGCGTCTACCATGCTCGCGTCGGTGAGAAGAACCTGGTAATCTCGTGCCACGTGAAAGAAGGAAATCCAAAACCAGGAGTGGTGTGGACTAAACAGGTTGGTGTTGTCCATAATCCCTTTCTATTAATTACTAGGTGCTCGTGAATTCTATGCATACCTGACTTGTTGATCGTTTAATCAAGGGGTTCCGGTTACAGGCTGCCAAATTCCCGGAAGACGTGAAGCGAGAGCATGGAGGATCGCGAATTGTGATTGCAGAGGTTAAAAAGCACCACGCAGGAAAATACAATTGCCTGGCTGAGAATGTGGCAGGAGTGGATAGAGCGACGATTGATATTCATGTTGAGGGTGAGTACAAGTTGTTTTATTATTTATTTTTGTCAAATAACGTTTGGACAGTTTTTTTTTGATGTGTGAGAATTGATTTGTGTGAGTGAAAAGGGAAAAAAAAAGTATAAATGTGTAAAAGATTTGACCCCGGGTGGTTGTTTTTATTTTATTTTGCGGTTCAGTTCAGTGAGAGAGAAAGAGCAAGTGTACAAAATACTAAAAAAAAGCAACCCAATTTTTTAAATCTGATATGTTCTGCGGTGTGCTCCCCCAATCAATCACCTTCTTTTTCAGATCCGCTCAATGGACAACGTGAAGGTGAGTTGTTGCAAAATCGACAGTGATCTTTTGTGTTGTGATGTGTTATGTTGTGTCGTGTTTTCTTTTCTTTTCCGTTTCATGCCTCCTTCTAATATCAAAGTCATCCTATCCATCTGCCCCAGGGGGCAAATTGCTTCTGAAGGTGCTACAACAATAGGCATTCGGTAGAAGGCAGCCAGCTGCAATTTATGATGTTCATCCTCCCTCCAATCCAATATTTTTGTTTTGGTACATAACACCCCCTAGTTGTTGGGACCATTCAGTCTTTCAGAAGACAAATTAGTGGGGAATTAATCCATTGCTCACTCTTTCTATCATTATATCCATTAATAGCTGGGGGCGACTTATTGGCTTAGCTCACTTCTCACACCAACAGATGGTTGATCGAAAACGATCGACTAGGTGACAGTTTTAGTTCCCCACGCTTTTCTGACTAGAGGGGATGAAACGATGTGCATTTGCGATTATCCGATCGAACATGCCGAACCATATGGTTGAGCTGGTGGGAAAAATTGAGCAGGAGTATTGATATGGAAATTTTATGACATTTGGGGGAAGAAGGGGGTAGGGAACAAATGGGTTTTGGTTTGGTTTGGTTTGGCTTGACAACCAAAGCAAAAAAATTGAAATATGTTCGAAGATTTTCACTTATTTTCCATATTAGGAGCCAACTGTGTTCCGTCTCCTATTTTCAATGGCTATCAGCTCATAACAGCGCCAAAAATTCTCCGTCTCTAAGTTTTCTGGTATACACACAAACAAATTAATAATTGTTATTATTTGTCCAAGATCAGGATTCAATGTGTAACCAACACAATTTTGGTTATATTGGCACATCATTCAGTTAAATTATGTTTCCCTCATCACTATGCTTTTCCCCGGTCCAACCAAAAACCGCACCGGTTTTCAGAAAAACCATGGGTCAAAAACGAGGATACATTCATTCCTGTGCTCAAAAACCAAAACGCCTCGTTCTGGTGTACTTATGACGGAACTCCAGTGCCACAAGTTGAGTGGCTCTTCAACGGTTACAAGATTAACGTATGTCATGCAATGTGTGAATGAAATGTCCAATATTAATAAAAGTATAATTTCAGTTTAACGACGAAAAGTTCAAGCAAACGTCAGAGATTGCTCAGCGACTCAACGGCTATTCCAAGTCCACGCTGACAGTTGGCCAAATCTCGGAAGAAGCTTTTGGTGACTACGCGTGCCGAATTTCCAACAAACTCGGATCCGTCACCGCTGTGGTGCATGTCAGTGGTGCGTAAAGCGGGGAGGCTGTTTTGCTCTATTTTGTCTTATTTTGCTCTCAAATTAACTAATTGGCAATCATTTTCTCGTCTTCTCCTCTAACCTGTTCAACGAACGAACACGTTAGGAATAATTCACCTGCCTGCCACCCCGGGTTATTATTTGCACCGGGCTGCGAACTCTGCCACCTTTTGAATAGAAGGGCAGGCACCGACAAATTTGCATAATGAATTAGTACATGTAATAGGCTAAAAGTTTATTTATGCATTTCCAGGACGTCCCGGACCACCACAACTCTCGTTGGACGACAATGAGCTTTCGTGGACGGTCAGAACCTATGACAAGGTGCTCGAGTATCAGTTGTGCCATAGAAACGAGAACGCCGATCACTTTTTGCCCGAGGATTGCGATAGTGTGAGAGTGAAAAAGAGCGATAATCATGGTGATGACAAGTGGACGCATATGGTGGATCTGAACACGTACCTGAACGCGGGAGAACGGTACCATGTGCAGTTGAAGGCGAGGAACGCGCTGGGGTGGGGAAGTATGGCGAAGGAAGCGCTGCACGTCGAGTTGCGGAAGGAGGAGAAGGGTGAGTGATGGAGGGGCATTGTTTTTCTCAACTAAAAAATGACCTATACAATGAAATGCAATCGCTTTTTGACTATAGACTTTCTGGGCTTGCAAAAGCGGTAATTTGGAAACCGTCGTAAAGCCGGATTTTTGAGATACCCAAAGTTTCAAAACGGTTGAAAATCCGGTTTTCGATAAACCGGCAAACTTTTAAACGGTTAAACAGAAATTTCTGACAAGCCGTTCGTTTTGAAACGGTGAAAAGGGCTATTTCTGAAAGAACTGGGAACCGGATTTTTCCGAAACCCCTATTCTGAAACCGTTGGAAATCGGTTATTTTGAAACCGCTAAACCCACTAGAAACCAGAATTTATAAAAATGGGTTTTGACAAACCGGCATTTTTTAAAGCGCTGGAAACCGGATTTTTCTATAAAACGGGGAAAACCGCTCAGGAAATTTCGGGCAACTGATGTGCAACGAGGCCGTTAACTGCCGATCAAAATGGAAAACTGCCATGCAGTTCGACAGATCTGCCCGGGCCAGCTAATGGGCAGCTAATGGGCAAATTGCCGAAAAATCCCTGAGCGGATTTTTGGAACCGATGAAAACCGGATTTTGAAAAAAAAAAATGTATAAACCTTTCGAACTCAAACTTTAAAGAACTTTTATACAACTCTTCCCATTTTCAGCAGAAATCAAAACCTCCTCAGTCGCCACTACCATATCCTCAATTCTGGTCGCCATTGTTGCCATCAACCTCCTATAAATCCTCAAATTTTTATGCAATTCTATGTATTATTCCTACCTCTATCCTCTCCCTCTCTCTCTCCCTACCTATGAAAAAATTTGCCATCCATTTCGTTTCGTCCCGTCACTAGAATTTTCGAAATCGTTCTCTTCAGGGTGTGTGTGTGTGTTTCAGTAGGAAAGGTGTGGTTTTTTGCATTTATTTTTACTTAAATTTCCAAATTACTGTATTTTTGTTTACTTGTTTGCCCATTTCTTCTTTCGTACCTCTGTCACTTTTTTCCCAAACAAAACACATTTTTCACTTTTCAATGTGATTCGTTTTGGAGTTTTAGATCAAAAATTTCCAGTTATTTTATTCTTATTATTATTATTTTTTTCATTTTTTCCTCAAAATATTAATATACTCGATTGTCTTCCCTCCCAAATCCACTTTACCGACTCGGTGCCGTTGTCTAAGAATGTTGTCACAGTTTTTTTTTTCACAAAATTTTCTATTATTTTATCAATAATTCAATTATAAAAAATACATATTTTCTTTGATCTTTTTGATTTTTTGCTACATATTGTCGGCCCGCCAAAATGGTCAAACGCGCTCCGCTGAACTCAACGCTATGCGATTTTCATTTTGGTCTCTAAATTATTTAATTTCACGTTGAATTTAGACGTGAAATTAAATAATATGGAGACCAAAATGAAAATCGCATAGCGTTTATTTCAGCGGAACGCGTTCGACCATTTTGGCGGGCAGACAATATTTATTATTACAGTGACGAACAAAGTTCATGTTTTTTCTCGCAGAACGCCAATAAAAAAAGTCTGCAACAACTTTGTAATGTCTACTCGTATTTTTAGTGGCAAAGTTGTAAAAAAAAAAAAGAAAAACTTTAAAATAATTTGAAAACCCTGAAAAGGTAATTTGGGTAGGCACTTGATCATTGAAAACTAGTTTTCAGCAATTTTTCAAAAGATTCTTGAAAATTATAATGTTCGTTATTATTTAATTTTTTCTTGACCTTGTACTGACCTTGTACTCTCTCTCTCTCTTTATATGAAATTTTTAAAAGTTTTTTTTCAGGTCCTCCCCCCCCCCCTCCCCAATTTTCCTTTCTATCTTGATTGGGAAATTTAATGTGTGACTTTATACGATATGATTTGATATGATAACAAAAAGAGGAGAAACGAAAACCTATGCGTTTCGTTTATTCATTAGGCTGCTTTTCGTTGTAATATTCCGCTTTTACACTTAAATTATAAGGTGTGGTGGTTATCAATAGGCGATATATATATATACATAAATTGGAGAAGAATGGGAAGAAAGAAAAAAAAGTAAAAGTGTTGCGGACTAATGTAAATGTTGTTGTTTCATAAATTATCAATTAGAGAGTGGAAAGTTGAACGAACAATTAAACAGATTAGTGGAATGTGAATCGGAATATCATTTCTTGAACAGGTTTGGATCAGCGTGGTGAATATTATATGGAAAATAAAAAGTGAACCTGTAGGGTGATATGAAAAACCTGCATATTCTTTAAATAGAATCAGAAAAGATGTAACTAATATTCTGGACAATCACCAAGTTTAACTTTATAAAAGCAAAAACATTTGACCCAGGCAGGGGTCGAACCTGCAATCTTCTGATTAGAAGTCAGACGCCTTCACAGGTAGTGCGCGTTCAGCTTATAATAGGTGGAGGCCAAAAATAGGCCTATTATAAGCTTAAAATAAGCCTATCGCGGGTGGCAGCGGCCACCCTCCTGCAATAAGCTTATCGCGCACGCGGTGTGCGGCGACCGCGTTAGGCCTATCGTAAGTCACTCGCCGTCTAGCTGTGAGACTCAGCAAACGCGCTCGCCGGCTACGCTATCGCGGCAGAGAAGCAGAGACAGCATTGTTGGGCGGCCTAAATTTTTGTTCAATATTTTTTTTTTATTTTAATTTCCGACCGCTTGAACTATTATTTTTCTTTTAATCGATTTTAATTTTTTTTTAATGTAATTTTTTTTCTTCATTTCATTTCTTGTTTAGTATGCATTCGCCACAGAGTGACGCTTCGCGGTAAATTGTGAGTAAAAAACTCCATTTCTTTAGTTATTTCTCTCCTTTTTTTTCGTAAAAAACGTGAATTTTTTTCCGAAATTTTGGACAACTTTTTTTTTGCAAGTTTCCATCCGTTTTTGGAGTCCATTTTCTGCTAATTAATTTTTATTTTTAAGTTTATCTTTCTGACTCAAATTAATTTTCTTGTTTTTGCACCTTACGTACAGTGCGCCATATCGACAAAGATTCAAAAAATTTATCGATTCAATCATTTGTCGAAAATGTATCAATGCAATTTCGACAAATTTTTTGTCGAAAATAAATTTATCGTTAATTTTTTTTTCGATAAGGCATACTTGTATTCAAGGTTTGTATTTCACGGTAAATTGCAAAAGTAAAATCGCTTAATTTCCATAGGAATTTCTTCATTATTTTACCGAGAAGTGTCACTCCTGTCGAAAACATGAATTCGTAAAATCTCCATACTTTTGCATTAGATAAAATTGAAGTTTTATTAATTTTTGAGTTCCCTAATGGCAGACATGTCGTGGGCCGGGCCGGGCCGGGCCGGACCAATGGTGAAATTTCGTCGGCCCGGAAAATTTTATAGTACGTGAAATGAAGAGAAAATATCTGCTCAAAAATAAAAAATGTAATCACAACAAACGAATTTTACGTGAAACTGTGTGACATTTCACGTGAAACTGTGAGACAAAAAAATAACTTCATTTTTTTTCCTGATATTTGTTCATTTTTTCGAATAAATAAAACGAGATAAGATTTGTCACTTCGCCT
This sequence comes from Caenorhabditis japonica, assembly GCA_963572235.1. NCBI lineage: Eukaryota > Metazoa > Nematoda > Chromadorea > Rhabditida > Rhabditidae > Caenorhabditis > Caenorhabditis japonica. The sequence goes on along the minus strand of OY754347.1, from coordinate 12,617,616 downwards.
CGAATCCATTATAACAACGAAATTACTTCGAGTATTTGTTTTTAATTGAAAAAAAACGAAAAAACTTACGAAAAAAAACCGAAATAAAAATTGATCGGGCCGACCGGGCCGGGCCGGGCCGGGAAAATTTTCTACCGGTCCGGCCCGAATTTCGACATGTCGGCCTAATGGTGTATGATAGAAGTGGTATTGCCGCCCGCCACGACGGTCAAACGCGCTCTGCTGAATTCAACGCTATGCGGTTTTCATTTTGGTTTCCAAATTATTTTATTTCACGTTGAATTTATACGTGAAAGGAAATAATTTGGAAACCAAAATGGAAATCAAAAAGTACTAAATTCAGCCGAGCGCGTTTGATCGTCGTGGCTGGTCGACACTATTAAATTAAATTTTGAAATGAAAAAGCTTCTCAGAACGCTCACAAAATGCAAGGATCTTCAAAAACATGATAACTTGCTTATTTTTGATAATTTTCATTCGTAGGAAAATGACCATTTTGGAAAAAAATAGTATTGTCGGCCCGCCAAAATGGTCAAACGCGCTCCGCTGAACTCAATACTACGTGGATTTTATTTTGGTTTCCAAATTTTTACATTTCACGTGTAAATTCAACGTGAAATCAAATAATTTGGAAACCAAAATGAAATCCACGTAGTATTGAGTTTAGCGGAGCGCGTTTGACCGACGTGGCGGGCCGATAATATATGATCCTATTTAAGAAAAGATTAAAAATAGGAAATAATTGGTGGGAAATGATTTTTGGTCAATAACCTACGCTGAATGGTCCGATAATCGCGTATTCCTATTCCTATTACATATACCACAGCTTCGTGGCAAAAACTCATTGACTACACCACTCTTTGACTACATGCACTCATTGACTACACATTCTCATTGACTATAAAGTCTCATTGACTATACTTGTCTCATTGACTGCACTTGTCTCATTGACTACAAAGTCTCATTGACTTCATGTTGCTCATTGACTACATTCCCTTGGGCCACTAAGGTAATATGCTGATGCTTTATCGCGCATGGAATAAAAAATATACTTAATCATTATAGAAAAAATAAACAGTCTCTTAATTTTATGACAAGTTTCTTTTAATTTTCCGTTCATTTCTTGCAAATTTTCATGTAAAAAAGCATCCATTTCCGGAACGTTCAGCGGTAACGCGCAGGAAGCATGTGTGACACCTTTAAAATGGGCGACCGGAGGGAGCTGGGCAGAAGCATGCTTTTATCCTTTTGTTTTACTTACAATTAGACTCTTTTAGGATGTCAAAAATTGTATAACAAAAATCTGATCCTCAAAGCTTGGCTTAATGACACTTCAAACGGTTCATAAAAAGCATTCAAGAATACGGAAACCAATATCTTCCGCCCGAATAATCATTTACTATTTTAATTTACCGGCTGTAAAAATTTATGAATACAACCTCATATGTAGTCAATGAGCAACATGAAGTCAATGAGACATTGTAGTCAATGAGACAAGTGCAGTCAATGAGACAAGTATAGTCAATGAGACTTTATAGTCAATGAGAATGTGTAGTCAATGAGTGCATGTAGTCAAAGAGTGGTGTAGTCAAAGAGTGTTTGCCCAGCTTCGTCGTATGTCGTTATCTCTTTCACATATGTTCCTCTATCATTAACGATCTACAAATTTCAGATCGTCGCCGGACCTCAGTTTGGACAGAAAGTGGCAGCGAGGACGCCGAGGTCAGCACCATCGACGACGACGGAAACAACGAATTTTTTGTGGAGTCGGTAAGGTTTTAGAGCGTTTTGAAAATTGGCTAGCGTGTTTTGCATATAATGGATTTGTGGCGGAGTGACATTTCACGTGAAACTGTGAGAAGAAAAATCTCTTAATTTCTTCAGTTATTTCTTCATTTTTTCGAACAAAAACGTAAAAAAAATTGTCACTCCGCTACGAATCTATTATATCATGTCGGAGTTTATCCGAGAAATATCAAGAAATGAGAAAAGTGACACATATTTGGGGCAATGCTTCTATTGGTTTGAAAATGGGTAATAATCTAAAATTTACAACCGGAAATGCAAAAAAAAATAAATAGGATTGCAATAATTATTTTGACTTTCCCAATTTTGAGCATGCTCGGTAGTATTTTTGGCATAATTTCTAATGGGGTTATTCACAAAATGGCAAAAAACTGCGCGAAAACTCGAAAAATACTCCGATTGACTTAAAATTTTGGAAGATGAAAACTCTCCCGGACATTCCTTCAAAATTTCAGACCAAAATATCGATTTTTAAGAAATTGATTTTTTTTTTTTGAAAATGCTTAAAATCGATATTTTTGTCTGAAATTTTGGGGTAATGTCCGGGAGGGAGAATTTTTTCCTTTATTTCCCAAAATTTCAGATCAATCGGAGCATTTTCCGAATTTTCGCGCAGTTTTCTGCCATTTTTTGCCATTTCGTGAAAAACCCCATAAAACGTTCAAACCAATTGGAGCTTTCACCGTGTTCATCCTAATTTTTTGGTTGTTTTTACTCGTCGAAATTTCTCCGATTACCCCCATTAATAAACAATCTTACAAGAAAATTTTGCATAAACCAAAAGATTTTTGAAAAATTTCTGGCTTGCTGCATTTCATGCGAAATCGTAAAACTATTGAAGATTATCAGAAAATAAGAATATGTAAGAAATCTATTAAAAAATGAACTACACGCTGGCCAATTTTTGAAAGTTCTGAAAACTCGACCGGCTTATTTTCATAGTTTTATCTAATTGTTTACTCAATTTTCCATGGTTTTGTTCAATTTCATTTATTGTTTTGCTTAATTTCGTTAATAACTTTTCAACTCCTTGAATTTTTACAAATATCTTTGCTTCTTTTTTTCCTACTCCCCCCCCCCCTCTCTTACCTCATATAACCCGTCTGAATGTCATCCGTGATTTGTTGTCTGTTTTCTCTTTTATACCCTTATTTCTAATCATTACTTTTATTTTTCTGTTCTTTCTTATTACTTCACGTTTATTTTTGAAACGTAAGTAATAAATACAATACAATACAAAGTGTTCATGTTTTTAAACTTTTAATATGCAATAAAATTTTATTTTTTCCAACAGTGAATTTTCTTTAGATGAACTTGCTTAAAAACAAGCACATGTGAGTCTAAAAACCGTTGTAATGACCTGTGGCAGCCCTATTATAAGCCCACATCCGAGATTGGAACGGCCGCAAAAGGCCTATTATTGGCTTACAAATGACTTACTGTCGACCGCGATAAGTAAATTATAGGCAAAAGTCACCCGCGATAAGCCTATAATAGGCCTATTATAGGCGCCGACCCGCGATAAGCCTATAATAGGCTTACTTTGGGGTCCTTCGCTGGTACTCGGTAGGCCTATCGCGCAACCTATTATAAGCTGAACGCGCACTACCTGTGTTATCCATTAGGCCACAAGGCCACAGAAATAGTGCAGAAGAAGGCTGAACAAGTGACGAGGAAACCGACCGCAAGCTCGCTTTCTTTCTCTCCTTTCTTCTCACTCTTCTTTTCATTCTTATGTGCCCCTTGGTCAAACAAAAAGGAAAAAATGGATGCGAATGAAACGATTCAAGAGAAACATTCGGATGAAACTTATTTTTCTTCAATCCGGAATCCGGACATTGCAACAATACGTTCCGACTATATAGGTATGACTAATAGGGTGCTATAGTCACAATTTTATATTAAAGCGGACTGAACTTATGTTATGATTCTTTGTTTCGAAAAGCCTTCAATTTGAATTCGTGCCTGAAAAAATGCAAAATTCTGACCCAGGCAGGGGTCGAACCTGCAATCTTCTGATTAGAAGTCAGACGCCTTATCCATTAGGCCACAAGGCCACGAAAAAGTGCAATCGTACTTTGAATCATAATAATAGGGAAAATTTTCTTTGTCACTTGTTCAGATTCCCTCGTAACTTGGGCAACATACTTTTAAACTTTTCACGTGGCCTTGTGGCCTAATGGATAAGGCGTCTGACTTCACAGGTTTTGCGCGATAGGCCTATAATAGGTTGAGGCCAAATATAGGCCTATTATAAGCTTATAATAGGCCTATCGCGGGCGGCAGCGCCTACCCTCCTGTAATAAGCTTATCGCGGACGCGGTGTGCGGCGACCGCGGTAGGCCTACTTGTAGGTCTAGCGGCGAGACGCAACATGAAAATAAAGAAGGTAAAAAATAAATATAAAAAGGAAGATAATAAGTCACAAAGCGTTTTCTGAAATTAAATGAAATAAAAAGCCACATGTGGAATGGCGTTATCCTGAAGGTAGTGCACTCTGAGACCTTTTAGTGGGGAAAGATTGAGCTGGGCCCTGACCTTTTGCAGTTGGGCAGAGTAGTATTTGGCCGTGTTAGTTTTGCCTTCGTCCAGAAGTTCCCAGTCGTCCACACCATGGACAAACTACAGACAACCCAGAGAAAAGTCAAAGGAAAAGTCCTTGTTCTCGAATTTTCCCAACCAAATGCGAATGATCATTTCATGAAGAGCCTCGTTCTTATAAACTTGCAACAGGCGGCGATTAACCTTCGGCACTTTCAAGTTGGATAGAAAAAAAGAAGATATTTTCGACCCGCCAAAATGGCCAAACGCGATCCGCTAAACTCAATACTACGTGGATTTTATTTTGGTTTCCAAATTTTTTTATTTCACGTGTAAATTCAACGTGAAATTAAACAATTTGGAAACCAAAATGAAATCCACGTAGTATTGAGTTCAGCGGAGCGCGTTTGACCGACTTGGCGGGCCAATAATAATGAAAAGTCGTAGGCGATTTCGGTCACGACTGAAATGGTCCATGGGGTTTGAGAGAGAGAAGCAGTATGGGGAAGTGGATGCTATTGTCAACAAGGTAGGGGGGGGGGGTACGACAGAATAGAAATAGGCGAAATAGAAATGCTACAAAATAGAAATGCTACAAAAAAGAACTGGAAAAAATAGAACTGAGCGAAATAGAAATGCTACGAAATAGAACGGCTACAAAATAGAAATGAGCAAAATAGAAATACTACAAAATAGAAATTTTTGGGCGATGGAGCGCGTTTGCATCATTTTCTCAATTTCTCAGTTTTTCGCCGATTTTCCTTTTTTTTTCTGAAACTGCATTGATTGTATACCTTTCTTCATTTTCGATGTTGTTAAGTGCGTAAAATATCTGAAAACTACTGAAAAACCCTATAATAATCAGAAAATTCGAAGAATAATGCAAACGCGCTCCATCGCACCGATTTCTATTTCGCTCATTTCTATTCTGTCACATTTCTATTTCGCGCTGTTCTATTTCGCTCATTTCTATTTTGTAGCCGTTCTATTTTTTCCAGTTCTTTTTTGTAGCATTTCTATTTTGTAGCATTTCTATTTCGCCTATTTCTATTCTGTCGTACCCTTAAGGTAGGTTTCTTATATACCCAGTAAATTAACCTTTTTGTTTTTGTCGGGCTCTGTCATGAGCTATTATCTGTGAAACTCACGCAACTCGCCCTTATCATCCCTTTGTTACTCAAATCCACGCGTTATTACGTCACTAATGTTTCCGTTTCAGACACAATGCTATATAGCCATAGTTTCAGTCTTCCAATATGCGCGCTCACTTGTCTGACCGTCTGCGTCTCGCACGGCCAAGCGATCTTCTCCCCATTCTCTAAGTCTTCACTCAACAACACACGGCTGAACACCACACTAGGCTACACGCAAGCACAAAGGGACCACAATCATCGAGATCATTTCTGTTTTCACGCGTTTCCGTTTTGTTACGTTTCTGATTTATTACATTTCTATTTCGTGGATTTCTATTTTCACGCAATTTTCAAAAAGTGACATTTCAATTTTGTCGAATTTCCAATCCAAAAGAACCCCCTTTCTTGCCAACCTAATATATGCGCACAAATTGAAGGAAGAATGAAAAAAGGTAAATTCTTCAATCAAATTCCCTTAAATTCAATTCATTTTAATAAGAATGCTGATTCCATGTTGCCGTTTCAATCTTGGGATCATAACATATCGCTTTTCAGACCAACGTTCAATCCTCACCAAGCAAAGTTTTTGTAATAGTTTAAAGCGAAGTATTTTCAATTTATTTTACCTCTGAACAAATTTTCAGAACCGGAACGTAATATTTCCTGTAATTTCTTTGAATAGAATACAAAATGTTCAAATTGTCCACAAAAGAAATGAGTGAGTCTGCTTCATTCTATGCCTAACGGCACGCCATTTTGTGCATTTATCTTCAGAAAATGTCATTTCCGCATGAAAAGAATATGGCAGAAAATGCAAGCACCAGATAAAAAAGAAAGGAAACGAATTTTTTTAATGGGGTTATTCACGAAATGGCAAAAAATGGCAAAAAACGGCTAAAAACTGCGCGAAAACTCGGAAAATGCTCCGGTTGACTTGAAATTTTAGGAAATGAGGGAGAAAACTCTCCCGGACATTCCCACAAAATTTCAGACCAAAATATCGATTTTAAGCATTTTCAGAAAAAAAAGCAATATTTCTTAAACATCGATATTTTGATCTGAAATTTTGTGGGAATGTCCGGGAGAGTTTTCTCCCTCATTTCCCAAAATTTCAGGTAAATCGGAGCATTTTCCGAGTTTTCGCGCAGTTTTTTGCCGTTTTTTGCCATTTTTTGCCATTTCGTGAATAACCCCATAAGTTGCGAAATGCATGATGAAATGAATGATACATTTTCAATCAAATTTAAGAAATATCTGAAGAAATTAAAATATTTTTGTCTCACAATTTATTGCGAAGTGTCACAGTGGTTAATAATTACATAACATTTTTTTCCATCGAGTTGCATCATCAAAACGTGAAATCCCGCACGATTTTTTCACGCGAATATTAAATTTTAGTGTAATTTTAATTTTCGCGTGAAAAATTGTGCGGGATTTCACGTTTTTTTATGCATCTTGATTAAAAACACAATCGAGTGGTAAAATGCAAGTGTGATCTTAAAGGCGCAGAGCATTTCAAGCTTCAATGGGTCTCGTAGCGCGCGGCGGAGAGAAGGCCGGCGAGCAAAAGTTTTCGTTTCAAATTTTTCAATTTAATATGATTTTTTTGAAATATTAACCTTTTTATCGGTGAAAATTAAAAAGAAAATCTTGAGTGTGAATTTCTCAGAGATAAGCGACCTATTGTCACCTACATCAGAATGAGCAATGAAGACGCCGAGGTCGTGAACATGCGTTTTCATTCATTTTTCTTTCAAATATGCTTCCTTTTCTTATTATTTTTGATAACGAAAATTTCTAAATTAATATATTTTGTAGAATTCTGATATAGGTTTTTTTAATCCATTGTGTAAAAAATAAGTACTTCTCCACGTTATATCCGAAAATTGTCTATAAAAATATAAATTGCTCCATTTTTGTTCAGGAATAATCGTTTGGGTTCTTCCGAATATTCTTCAAGCGATGCCAAGAACATTCTCGGCGGATTTCTTATACCAGAATAGACCAGGTCAGTTTGTTCATTAAAAGACTAGCGCGCCCAGGCGCGCTGCGAGGTTTTGGGCCGCTTCGAGGCCTCAAACCGAACCCGCGATTCGCTTTTTCTCAGGTCAACTGATGCGTGCAAATATCATTAACACTACTTTTTTTTAGATGACGTTTCGAATGCCGCAGAGAAGGCGGAGAACGCTGATTCGATTGGCACGGAAATGGAAGGAATTGAAGAACAATCTGATTGCGACTTCATTGCACATGGAGCACTCGAAGAGGATGAGGATAGTAACGGAACAAATCAGTCAGCTGACGAGGAAATTCCAGGTACCCATTTTGACTATTTTCATGTAGATTTCTTATAAATTAGAGCTAAAGCGATTCTTGAAAAGTGTACCTACGGATGTTCTTCAGTTTATTGCTTCATGTTGTTTGTCTAGGCTTTCGACGACAGGTTTTAGGGAGTTGAAATCAGGCTTCCAGAGTTTTCTGAACATTGAGTGCACATAATCAGCGTTTTGCTGGGACTCAATTGAAAGCGGTGTGGTTTTGGTTAGTGTGCGTTATCGGTAAAGATTTGACAATTTTACCGGTAAATTTTCGAATCATGTCTTAGCGGTTAAATTTTTTTCGGTAACGCACACTAGGAATGGGGGTTTTCAAAGAACGAGAAAAACCAGCAAAAATAAAAAAAACTAGCAAAAAATTCAGCGGAAATTCGGAGAATGCTTCGATCGATGTAAAACAGGGAAATCATTAAAAAATACTTTCGGTCACTCCCCAAATTATTCTGAGCACAATATCAAGTTTTGAACATTTTCCGAAATAAAAAACTCTTCCGCCATTACAAATTAAAAAAAAAATTCTGGAACCGGTTAGTGTGCGTTACCGAAAAACATTTTTTCTCGAGTGACGCGGCAACTTTCCCGCGAAATTTAAATTTCCACGTACCTCTCAACACCCCGTTTAGCGGGAAGCGGTGGGAGAACTCGGAAATCTGGAAAAGGGTGCACTTTTTCGATTACGCGGAGAAAATTCTGGAAGCCTGAAATTATGCAACTTTCTTGTTAGAAAAATTTTTTTAAGAGTTTGAAAAGCTTCATTCAAAATGTAATATTTTTTTTTACAGCTTGCCGACAAAGATGGTGGTTTTCACAGGTACACCGGTACCGACGCCGGTTCCGTGTACATTTCGCTGAATTCTAAATTGAGAGACTCGATAGATGGTAGGATTAAAAAATATATGGTTGAATTTTCTGTTCGTTTATAGAATTCGCCATCGATGGTTTCGGGCAGGAACGATCGGACGATGTAAAATCCTACGTGAGGCACGTCTCCAACAGAATTGTAACCAATCTCTGGTAAGACTCCGCAAAAAAAAATTAATAAATCAACGGATTCAGCACGAGAAAAAGGACCAGCCTCAAAAAGTCGGACGTGGCTGCGAGCCCCGAAGATGATGCTGCGAAGCTGCGAGAGGATTGCCAAAATGGATTAGAAAAGTGAGTATTCTATTTCACTTATACTATAATGGATTCGTGGCGGAGTGACAATTTTTTTCACGTTTTAATTCGAAAAAATGAAAAAATAACTGAATAAATGAAGAGATTTTTCGTCTCCCAGTTTCACGTGAAATGTCACTCCGTCACGAATACATTATATTATCCATCTCTGAGAGTTCCACCGCTCGCACACAGACCGTGCACTGCGGACTTAACCGCATTTCGTCTCGCGTCTCTCAATTTCTCACGTAGAAAATACGAATTTCGCCGTCAGCCTTTTTCTGCATGGCGTAGGTTGCGATTGGCACCCGGTGGAACTTTTTTAGATTGATAATACTACACAGAAATACGGACAACGTTGGTAAATGACCAGTTTTCAGTACGTTAAAACAATATTTAAATAAATGTTTTGCGTAATTTTCCAAGAAAGCCTGGACCCAACGTCCAGCTATATTTAAATATGTTCTAGCGCTTTCGCCATAGTGCCTATGTCTACATTTTTTAAAATTATATTCGTTTCAGTTCGTGGCTCTTCTCTCCGAGCAGCAGCGGTGCTCGTGTTGGGGTCGTATATTCCGACGATAGCGAGGATGGCGGCGGTGGTGGATTCGGAAGTGACGATGAATGACGACACCGTCAATTAAAGTGTTTTTTTTTTTCTATTTGTTGTTATTTTAAGTGTTTTTTTTTGTTTTGTCACATTTTTATTAGAAAAAAAATATTGGAATAGCAGAATTTACCAATAAATGTTATGTTTCTTTAGTGTGTAGCTTTTACAGATATGCCGGCTTAAATGTATGTACATTTGAGCCTAAAGAGCCCGTATATTGGCCTGGGATAACCTATAATAAGCCTATCCCTGAATTAGGAATAACCGCGATAAGCCAATTATAGGCTTACAATAGGCTTACTCGTAACCGCGATAAGCTTGTTATAGGCGAGAGTCAACCGCGATAAGCCTATTATAGGCCTATTATAGGCGACGAGCCGCGATAAGCCTATAATAGGCTTACTATAGGGTCCTTCGCGGGTACTTGATAGGCCTATCGCGCAACCTATTATAGGCCTATCGCGCAAAACCTGTGTTCTAATCAGAAGATTGCAGGTTCGACCCCTGCCTGGGTCAAATTTTTTTTGTTTTTTTTTTGGTTTGTAACAATTGAAAGTGCCGTGTTCTTCGAGACAAGAAAAGGAACGTCTCGATGCTTTTTGGGTATGACTAATACGGTGGTGTTTTGATTGATATTTTGAAAAAAAAGCGTAAAAATTTGCGATGAAGAATTTTAAGTAATTGTGGTTGCCCCATTTAAAGTTGACAAGCATGATCAAATGAAATCTGTTAAAATGAAAAAAAGCTTTGGCCCAGGCATTTCACCGTTCTGTATGTGTCTCTTCAAATAGCACTGTGATGATGTGGTAGCGCGCAAATACGTGGGCGGAGTTTCGCTTTTTGATGATGCATCCAACTCGACTTAAAACCCAATATTATCTTTCTCTGAAAGTTCCACTGGGTGCCAATCCGAACCTAGGCTTGCAGAGCAAGGCCAACAGCTTAATACCTATTTTCTACGTGGGAAATTGAGAGACTCTAGACGAAATGCGGGAAAGTCCGCAATGCAAGGTCTGTGTGCGAGCGGTGGAACTCTCAGGGATGAATAATATTCAAAACTTTCAATTCTGATAAGGACGGAAAATGGAGTGCAAAAGTAAAGTCCAAAAACATTTGACCCAGGCAGTGGTCATATCCATTAGGCCACAAGGCCGCGTTTTCTGAGAGCGTCCATTACAGTTGATAAAAATATCACCTCTTGCATATAGTTTCTACGCCAAAACTTATGAAAACAAGCAAAGTTACGACTTCTTTGTCTGTCTACACACATTTTTATAGTTTTCTTGATTTATGTTATGAAAAGGTAAACTTTATGTTCTTTTTTCAAATAATAATAACCGAGAGAACCGAAAAGTTCCCTCTTTGTCTCGAAGAACCCGACACTTGAAGTCTTGCCCACTTGCGTAACGTAACGCCTTCTATTTGAAAAAGTGGGCGGAGCGACGGCAGGGAGAAGGTAGGACACTTGACAAAACCGCCTACGGCATTGATCACTCGTTTCTCTGATTTTGATTTTGATTTTATCCGCAGATTTCATAGAGAAGAAGAGAGCGAGTGAGAGGAAGAGAAGTCTGACACTGATAGTGAGATCAAGCAGTTCCAATTCAATGATTCGAGTTATCGCCGCCGCCGTTTTATTGCTCATTGGTGAGTTTTTGAAATTTTTATTTTTTCCTCGTCGATTTCTATAATAAAACCACGATTGCACGGGCTGCTGGGGACTGCCTTTTTTAAACGTATTTTTTTGCCGCCGCCGCCGACGCCAAGCCACGCGCCGCGGTTATGTCGCGTGACAACTCTGCGTCTCATCGCTTACACGTTCTCTGTTTGAAAAATTCATTTACAAAACGTGAATTCGCATAGTTTGGCACCTTGTCAAGATTTTTTCAATAAAGCGAACTTTCGCGTGGACAGTCGCCAGTACCCTGTGCCGTTGGAGCACCAATCCCGAACTTGGGAGATTCGCGTTGCGCGCTTGGTCATAAAGCCTAGAATTGATTTGTTCTTTCTTAAACAGCTTCCATCGAATCCACGCCATGCACATTTGTGACGAATGGTCAACAGGTAACGTATGGAATTCGTGGCAGCACAATTCACTTCCGTGTCGTGCTCACCGGAATCCCACCAACTGGCTCCGGATGGACCGCGATCGGATTTGGAAACAGTATGGTAGGTTAGAATTGTAAAATGTTGTTTCTACGAAGTATGCGCAATTCAATTCAAAAGACAATGTATCATCGAACCAAGACTGAAACGTAGAGGTATTACACCAAACGGCCACAACGGTTTTCTTAATTGGCCTGGCTTTGAACGCTAACAAAAACGAAGAAAAAAAACGTGACCCATTAATTTTAATTGATTTGCAGCTAGAATATAACAGAAGAGAAAAGATCAGCCAAAAAGATCAAAAAGTTTCTTTGTTTTACAGTTCTCTGGTCTTGACGTGATTGTGATTCGGGTGCTAAATGGTAGAGTCATTGTGACCGATGAGTTTGTTCGTGGATTCCAGTCACCAGTGCCGGACAGGGTAAGGAAGAATCATTGACCTCCTCCCCTAGATTTTTGAATTTTCAGAGCAACAACGTTCAAGTGTACGGTCTGCGTTATGAAAACGGGGTCGTAGTTGCTTCATTCTCGAGATCTGTTTTCTCGACAGAGCAAATGGATGCCAATCTTACTGGTTGCTCGCCGTGGAAGGTATCTATACATATATCTGTGCTCCATTTTGTTTTCTTTTAAAGTCTTTTAACATACGTCTACATTACAGTTCTCGGTTGGCCTAAACCCAATGAGCCCTCAAGGCCACCTCTTCCACCACTCGCAGACACCTGCGCATCAGGTTGTGTGCATCAATCAGTGCACAGTTTGATTGCGCCCGCTCGCCACCTGCCGCGGACAGTATGATCTCAATTTCATCGCACACCTTCCCCAACATCAATAATTTTTGCTTGCTTCAATTTCTGTAAAAATGCTTCATTTAAGGCTATTCATTCAATAAACAATTATGGAACCAAACCAGAAAAGTACCCGACGAAGGAAAAGTCTGTTTGTTTGTTTATTTACAAATCCCAACTAAAAAGATGATGTTTGATAAGCATATCAGTGACGCCTTGTTTGAGCGGTTCATCTCCGCTCAGTTTATTGTCTTGGGAAGAGGAAACGACTGTCGACAATATCTTCTTCTTCTGACTTGTGAGTAGCTGCAAAAAATGAAATGGGAACAAAGATAATGGAATGGAATGAAAAATGTTGCAAACAACGATCAGTTTGCATTTGCACCTACCCCATTCACAAACTTCCGCTTCTTTTTGTCGATGCCATCAATCTCGAATGACATGCTAAGGTTGAACGAGAACTGACTCAGCAGTCGGAGGTCACATTTAATCTGGCGCCATGCCGGTGAGCGGATGAATGCCCAACTGTGATAGTATTTGTTCCTGATGTGTTCGTGTTGTGTGGCGGAACAAAGAAGGTCGAACCAAAGGTGAAGGCATTGCTCGTTGACCCCGACGACGAGAAGGCTTCTGAAGATGGGCTTTGTAAACAGTGGCTTGAAGAGAAAGGGAAACGTTTAAAGGAGGTCTCATAAGGCAGGCCTCGAAGCCATGGCGTGCTGGACCCTACTTATCCCAGATTATTTTTCTACGTGTTCTCTTTGTTTACGACTATTCTTTTTGCACAAAATTTGCAAATTTCGCACCCAAAGAGTAGCGGCGACCATAGAGAAAACGTACGCAAAGAGTCTGGGCCTACGTAAAGGCAAACGCGCCCTACCGCCTTCTCTGCGTCTCCACAGCAGCGTTCTGCCAATATTAGCTAAACGCGTGCAAAAATTGAGACGCAGAGACGCGTGGAATGAGGGCGATGAAAGTGTCTAAAGCCAAAGGCTCATAATAGTTGATAATTTATTCCGCTCGTCTCACTTACCTCAATTTTACATCAGAATGTGCTGAAACAGCATTATGTGAGTCATTGATCATTTGTACAAATCGAAACAACAACTCGTCTGGGGTCAGTATCTGAAATTTACTATTTTAATGTTACTGAATGCGGTTTTTGTCACATTTTACCCTATTTTTTGATATACAGGGTGGCCGATAAGTATAGGACGTTTTGAAAGTGCTCCCATTTTTTCAATTTGAGGATTTTTCGAGAACAACCTTTATTAAACAACAAAAAATAAGCAGAAAATTTGATTTTACAAGAGAATTTCGAAGTTGGATCCACGAGCTTTGACACAGGCTCTCAAACGTTTCTTCACCGAATTGACAGTGCGCCGCAGGTATCCGTCGTCGATCGAAGCCCATGCTACCTCGAGAGCGGCCTTCAAGTCATCGACAGTAGCAAAAACTTTTCCCGCGATCTTCCCTTCCAACATGCCCCAAACGCTGAAATCCATCGGATTGAGATCCGGGCTGGAAGCAGGCCACAAGTTCTTGTCCAGGAATCCAGGGAAATGCGCCTCCAAGACGGCCAATGTCGATCTCGAGCCATGGGACGGTGCCCAGTCTTGTTGAAGGATAAATGGACCACCAGCAAAGTGCTGAGTGACCCAGGGTAACAAATTATCCATCAACACAATCTTTTGGTACACCTCCGAGTTGATTTTCACATTTCTTTCAATGAAAACCAACGGAGTTTTACCGGTTGCCGTGATACCGGCCCAAACCATGACACTTTTCGGGAAAAGGCGGTTATGGGCAAGACGACGTTTCGGAGACATGCTGTCATCCTTTGACAATAACTGTCTCTGGTTTTGACGGTTGGGAAGAGGTTCAATAGTGAAGATCTTCTCGTCTGTCCAGATAACGTCAGAGACGCGGCGCACTTGAAAGTGCTGGAGTAATTTTCGGCATTTTTCGAGTCGCATCGCTTTCGATTTGTCCGAGAGGTACTGTCCACGACGTAGTTTGTAACTTTTGAGCTTCAAGTCGTTCTTGACAATCGATTGGATAGTGGATCGGGCAATTCCAAGCTGTGACGCCATCCTATTGAGACTCAATCCATCATTTCGAATGATCCGTTTCTTGATGATTGCACGAGTATTCCGGGTGTTGACAGAACGTGGACGTCCGCTTTTTTTTACTTCAGAAGCATCTCCTCGCTTTTTGATAGCAGCGACAACGTTTCGAACCGTCGAAGACGAAATTTGAAGGCGTCGAGCGATCTCAGCACTTCCGAGGCCTCTCTTGAACAAGAGTTCAATGGAAGGACGATGAGGAGAACTTTTCATAGCTCGGCGATATGGAGAAGTGAGAACAAATGACTGAGAAGCTTACTTATATAGTCTCTGGACTTTCGAAAAGTTTCGAAATTTTTCGAAAATATCCCTTGGCACCGTGCCAGGGAACGCTGAAAGCGAGCGTCCTATACTTATCGGCCACCCTGTAAAGCGAACAACTCAAGATGCGTTCAGCGTTTTACACCAATCCCGAACAAAAAAAATTACATGCCTAATTGTAAGAGTTGCAGAAATGCGTGCAGCAGTTGCATTCACTCTGTCAAGATGCCGCCATTTCGCTCTACCTTCATATACAAACTCCCAAGCGTTTTTAAATCGTGACCTTGTGGCGTAATGGATAATGCGTTTGCACAGGTGAAATGCGGTGGATGCATATAGTGTCCGTATTTTAATCATGTCATCCTTTTGGTTCATTGGACGGTATATAATAACTTTTTATTTATTTTTTGAATCAAAATAAATAAATTGAATGTATATACACAAGCCTGCGACATTTGGCGACTTTGCCCCTACTTTTTTTTTCACTTTTCTTACAAGTTTTTTTTCTTGTAGCGGAACTGATTTTTGTACTTCAGCTCTTCCAAATTTCGTGATTTTTGTGGCTGAATTAGTAAAATTTGTAAACGTTGATCAAACGATGCGGATTTATTAAATATCTAGAGCATAATTTAAATAAATGCAAGATATGATTCAAATCACGGACACTATTTGCATCCACCACATTTCACCTGTGTGACTTCTAATCAGAAGATTGCAGGTTCAACCCCTGCCTGGTCAAATTTTTTTGTAATGTTGCACTCACTTTTCCGTCCTCATCCAAATTGAAAGTGTTGCATAGCGTCAATCTAGAGTACACGGAATTAAAATTTTTCTCCACAGAATAATACGCAATATCCTCGATGAAAGACCATGGATGATAGGCCATCGCAGTGTGTAGCACACTCTCACGAATCCCATGATCCATGATTTGCCGAAAGCTATTAGCTAATCGACCCCGAATGTACTCTGTAATCTCGGGCGACACAGCCTCATCTCCGTATATTGTGTAGCTCTTGCCGCGCTCATCGACCACTTCCACAAATTTGGCCGGAAACCAGCCGCGCAACCCATTCACTTCGCCGACCCAACAATGCTCGTCCTTTTCGCTGATTATTGTGATTATGTCGTTTTTTCTGAAACATTTTGGTATTTTCAATAGAAATTAATACAAGTATACCTGAACCCCAGCTCATTTTCCTCTTCACGCGCAAAATCCAACAGCGCTCGTGCTCTTTTTGCTCCGACCCTCCGGCCCTTCAGATAGTTTGCTATGTCTTTATTGTGACTTTCCGGGCTGTAATCAGCCTGAAAAAAATTTGTAGAAAATTTATAAAAAAATATTCCCTGAAAAAAATCTGAAAGGTTACCTGGGTGCAGACATTCAACTCCATTTTTTCATCACAGGAAATGAAATAGCGACAGATTTGAAGAACAGATTCTTTAAGGTCCACCAGAATTTCCGTTTGTCGAATGTTTTTGCTTTTTGGGTCACTTGCCGGCTAGAAATTCAAGATTATGAGGGCAATATGGTCAGGGATAATAAGGAAAACTCACATCATCTTTCGAGCTGAAAATCTGCTTGATAATCGACTTGGATCTCGTCAACTTTCTTCTCTGCGTAGTCTGTTTTGGCAGGTTTGTATCCGTTGACGTGTTCACAATCATTCCCTGATCGGCCATGAGCACTGCTTGATGCTTTTTACGCAGCTCGGCAATCAAATGATCCGTGATGGTGAACTCGAAAGAGCCCATGTATTCGATGACTTTTTCTACTTGAGTTACAGATGCTGGCAGTTGACTCAACGCGGTGAAAATGTCCGCGGATGATTGGGTGGTATTGGCAATGTCCACAATTTCTTCTTCTTTCATTTTTAGGATGGAAATTATTACCTGAAAAAATATGAACAACAGTTTGAAAAACCGCGAAAAAAAAGAAAAGAAAGATGTATGTACAGTACCCGAAAAATGTTGACACTTCCAGAGTAGAAAATAAAGTCCCAGACTCTCAAAAGGACTCTTGTGCGGAACACCGATCCAAATAATGTCAGGAGCCAATTGACGGTCAAGAGCGAGATCTGAACAAGGTTTTGTTCTTTTTTTGTGCTTTATTTGATCGGGATATTTAGAAAGACTAGTATAAGCAAGGATCCCCAACAGGGGTGGGACAAAAAAAAAATTTTCCACAAAAAAAAAAAACTTTTTTTGTCCTCAAAAAAATTACCAAAAAAAAAAACTTTTTTTGTCCCCAAAAAAAGTTACCAAAAAAAAAAAAATTTTTTTTGTCCCCCAAAAAAATTACCAAAAAAAAAAATTTTTTTTTGCTCTCAAAAAAATTAACAAAAAAACAAAAAAAAAATTTTTTTCCTCAAAAAATTTACCAAAAAAACAAAAAAAACTTCAAAAAAAGTACGTATTTCTGTCATTTAAAAATAAATTTTCCAAGTTTTTGTTGAAAATTAGAGGTTTTTGTCAATTCGGAGCATATACTGAATAAGTTTTTGCCCAAAAACCGGAACTTTCTTTCGCCTCCGTGATTTTTTTTAAAATTTTTTTCCCAGCGGCGCATCATCAAAAAAAAAAAATTTTTTTTTGGTCTCACTTTCACCATCGAAAAAAAAATCAAAAAATTTTTTGTCTTATCCACATCCTCAAAAAAAAACAAAAAAGCACAAAAAGCAACCCACACAAAAGCACAAAAGCACAAAAAGCAACCCACACAAAAGCACAAAAAGCAACCCACACAAAAAATCTGATATCAAATCTGTCGAATCTGTCCAAAATGCTTTCACCAGAAGGCTATACAGCCGACAAAAAGGCAGATATATAAGAGCTGATGATCCCGAATATCTTTCGGCGCCCGAAAGAAATTCACTCTACGGCCTCTCATCACTAGAAAACAGGAGAAAGTATTTTGACAGGAAATTTCTGACTAAGATGATAGCAGGGAACGTTGATATCGACACAAGACCATTCTTTACTTTCTTTCAAAACACGCGAACGCGCGCAAAAACCAAATTTATTTGGGCCCGCAGCAAAACAAAGATCCGCCAAGAATTTTTCACAAACCGCACGCTAACCGCAATCACTCTATAACTACTGCTGAACGGACGTCACCAAGATCCTTTATCACTTCTACCCCACCTTTTTTTTTCTGCTTACATTCTTGATCTGTTTCTACCCAACTCCTTATTGCTCTCATTATTTCCCTGCACATACCTTTAATGTATCTGTGTACACAATATCAACACGTCACATTGGCGTAAATAAATAAATAAATAAATAAATAAATAAATTTTTTGTCTCATCCAAAAAAACCCGAAAAAACAAAAAAAATCGAAAAAAAATTTTTTTTTGGTCCCACCCCTGATCCCCAAAGTATGTTTTTACCTCCACTTCATAGTCCTCCAAAGCTTTGTTCAGGTCTGGCACGTGGCACTTCATCAGATGACGTGTCACTCGTTCATCGGCTTGTAATCCTAGAAGAGTTTGGCTGTAAAAGTTGGGTGGGAGGATGTCTTCGATTAGAGCGGTCATCATCCAGAAAATTGACTCTTCGGAGCAGTAGAGCAGCAGGCTCGCCACGATGACACCTGTGTAATGGAAGAGTCTTTAAAAGTCACTATTTTTCTCAACCACTTTCTTTCTCACAGTCTCTGACGAACGCCTTTTTTTTATGATTGTTTGCTGCCAAGCGCTGCGGCTGCGTCGCGTGGCAACGCC
Organism: Caenorhabditis japonica; assembly: GCA_963572235.1. Taxonomy (NCBI): domain Eukaryota; kingdom Metazoa; phylum Nematoda; class Chromadorea; order Rhabditida; family Rhabditidae; genus Caenorhabditis; species Caenorhabditis japonica. The sequence continues at coordinate 12,599,034 of OY754347.1, read as the reverse complement.
CTCTCTCGTCTGCGTCTCAGCTGCCCATAAGCATTATCATCAAAACCTTACCCATTCCTTGACAATACCCCAAATCCGGATAGATGAACGAGACAGACTTGAGAATCCGTCGCAACGCATCTATCCCCTCCGAATTTTTCTTCCAAAAACAAATGTTATTGGGCAGAGTTCGCAGCAGATCACGCTCGATTTGTACACCTATTGAAGGCTTATCCTGAGCACACTGTTGTAGCACGCTTTCATACGTGTACTTGGCCTCTTTCTGCTTCTTGGTGGCTCCACAAAGACGAGGCCAAAGGAACGGTCGCATAGAGTGCGGAATTCCGCCTTCTTTTAGCAGCTCTTCAAATCGCTCCGTTTTGAGCTCAGGGCCCAAGATGTGTGACCATAAAACGTCATCTTTGACCTCTTTGTGCAGATCTTGAATGTGCGAGATGAATTTCATTCTGGAAAAAAAGAAGAAAAAAGTTTTAAAAAAAGCAAATGAGAATGCTGATGATTTTTTTTAGAAACTTGCTCACTTGTGCGCACTATTCTCAAGTGGAGAAGAGGATTGGGACGGAGAGTCTTCCTCTCTCCCAGCGCTTTTAGGGCCTTCATCGTCATGCTTCCGGAATCCAAATTCATCAAAACTAAAACAAGAAAATTGATTTCGTTTTTTTGGAATTTCACTTACTAATCATGTGGATCTTCAATATAAATTGGAAGCATTGTTTTGTTGATTGCAGAGAATGGTTTTCCGTCAAGCTCAAAGAAAGAGGCATGGATTTCTTGGTCTTTCTGGAATAAAAGAAAACGTTTAATTTTATGAAAAAGAAAAATGACATCACCCACTTCTTTCGTGTGCTCGGCAATTTTTCTAGCGATTGGAAAAACGTCATCGTCGTCGTCTGCAACAACGTCAGCGTATTTCGCATCTTTTCCTGAAACATGGGGTTAATCTTAATAATTCGTTATGGCTATTAGCCGCCTTCAAAAATTGCAGTATCTCACCTTTCTTATACTTTGCCATTATCTCTTCTTTTATTTGTAAATTATTTATTTATTTTTTGTTTTTTTTTTTGGGTTTTAGCAGTCCAACAGAGAAAATAAAATAGTAAATGAAATGGGTTGCAGCACAAAAAGAAAAGAGCCAGAGCACGTGCAAGAGAGAGAAGCACAAAGATGGAGAGGGGTGTGGGTGTGGCGAATGATTGAGAAAGGCAGCAAGACGACGAGCCAACGACTGAAATGGAAATGGGAGGAGGAGGGTGTAGGAGAAGAACGATGAGGACGCAGAAGAGTGACGAGATGAAATGCACATTGAGCATGGAGCCCCGGCAGAAATGGCTTGGTGCTCGTTTGGGATGAAAAACAAGGAGGGGTCCCGCATTTTTCGGTCGAAACTGACAAAGAGTTCGAAAAGAAAAATTGTTGATACTTTCTTTTTCCAGTCGAAAAAATGTTTTTGACGCCATCTTGTGTACCCCTTTTGGAGGTGGTTTCGCATCGCCTACACCTTCATTTCTTTTTAGTTTAAAAAAAGTGATGTAATAAAAATTACTATTTAAAAGAAATAACACATTCAAAATGCACAAAAAAAAATAATTTAAAAGTCCAAAAGGAGTACACGAGGTGGCTGCAAGTTCAAACGATTTTTCGTGTCATTATTATATTTATTCTGCCGAAATGCTATTATGTTTTCAATCGACTTGCGACATGAGAACACGAGACTCCGCCCACTTATTTGTGCCGTTCTGTCTGCGTCTCTTCAAATATCACTGTGTTCGCGTGGTCGCGCACAAATAAGTGGGCGGAGTCTCGCGTTCTCATGTCGCAAGTCGATTGAAAACACAATAGAGAATTACACGGCGTGTTCGGCACTTTTTAGACCAAATTTTAGAGCGCCAACTCTCGCGTCTCTGTGTTTCCGTTTTGCGCACTTTTTGCTAGATTTCGCAGAACGCCACTGTCGAGACACAGACACATGTGGCGCGAATTCCTTTACGTAGGGTCTAGCACGCCGTTAGTGCATTTTTGCGGAATTTTTTTCACCTGAAAATATTCAATTATCGACTTATCGACTTTCCGTATTTTTCGATAATTTCAAGCCTTAATTAGCGATCTGAGCTAACATAATTTATTCGCAATACACGAGAATAACTGTGTTAATTGCAAAAAATTGCATTTTCCAGAAGTGCGTTTGAAATTCCCGCCACCGAGCGCGAGGTCGGCGGACTAGAACTTGCGTACTCCTTTTGGAAACCATTTTTTAAAATGAATTTTCACATTCTAATCAATTTTCCAAAAAAAAAAACAATATTCTCCAAATAGAAAAACATTTATTTCCATTCCATAAATCCATAAATTATAAGTTACAGTTATGTTCATGCTGACAATTAATTCTAAATTCAAACCGGATAAAAAAAATGTATTTGGCGGGAGGAAAAACATTTAAAGCAATATTTTTTTTCATCACTCAAAAAAAAACAAATAATGAGAAGAGAAAACTGTGAGTCACCCGGGTCCTGTTTTTTTTAAACTTTAATAATGATATGTTACTTTTTTTTCTAAGAATAGGTTGGTCCATCCAAAATCAGATCATGTTGATAAATATGATTTCGCAACTTCCAAACATTTTTATAGGAGGACCAAAATAGTTTACGCCGGCGCTCACGTACACGTAGGTGTCCGTCTTCGGGTCGTAGTAGCGGCCTCTGAAATGTGAATAAGTATTTAAAAAAATTAGGGTTCATAAATACAGTACCTCACAAAAGCATTTGCAATATGAACAATTGGCACAAACGGATACATTTGACCGCCATGAGTGTGACCCGACAGTATCAAATTAACTTTTTGGCTCAGCTCATGGTCCGTGAGCACCAACTTGGCCGCGTTGGGCTGATGAGCGAGTAAAATGTTAGTGGTGTCTGTAGTACACGTGGATAGCGCCTTTTTCAAATCCATTCCGTGGCCGGGCACGTGAGCGCGTAGAGCAAACAGATCGTCGGCGCCGGCGACGCAAAGTTTCTGACCGTTCACAGTGATGTGTTTGTTTTGGTTGTGGAGGATCTAGAAGGGAGGAAAGGAGTGTTTTCTCTTAAAAATAAAAAACTAACAGTAATATTGCAATCCTCTAAAAATGCAAACCACTCTGTCACATTTCCATGCATGTACTCGTGGTTTCCAGTCGCAAAATAGACGCCTCCTCGAGCTTTTAGGTCACAAAGTGGTTCAGCGGCTCCACTGAAATCACGAACAAGTCCGTCGGCTAGATCTCCTGCTATCGCAATGATGTCTGGAACAGTTATGGTGGTGAGAAAATTATGGCTGCAAACGCGCTCTAATGCAAAATTCACAATCTATAATTTTTTTGGCAAAAAAAAACCCACGCTGTTCAAATTTTATTTTATAACGGCCTTGTGAAATTTAAATCCAATGCGCAGTGTCCAAAAATGTTGACACATAATGATTGCAACGACACTCCAAAATGCCACAAACGAGCATATTCTTCATTGCTTTTTAGCGTTTTTTTTTTTCGATTTTTTTCTATTTTGCAGGCAATTATTGATTTTATTTTTAGATGTGATTTTTTGCACACAAAATTAGAATTAGAAATCATTACGTTTTTCTCCACAAAATCGATATTTCTGTTCAAATTTTTCGGACCGGTTTTGAAGGAACTTTTTCAATTTTTTTCAGATTTTATTTTTTGTACATAAAATTAGAAATAGGCAAAATAGGCACGTTTTTTTGTAGCAAATTACAAAAACCAACCTGGTTTTAATGCATTTGTCATATCAACGATTTTCCGTATTCTTGATCTTCCAACAGATGGACCAATGTGAATATCTGACAAAAGTGCAATGGACACGTTGCTCCCACCAACAGTTCCTTCAAAGTTCTGCAACCAAACAAAAAAAAATCAGTGAAAAATATGTAAAAGTAAACCTTCATTGGAATCGTGGTTTTTCTAACAATCGGATCTGTATGCGTAGAGTACAATCCGGCGAACATGAACATAAATCCGAGAAAAACGGCTAGAAGGATGTGATAGCTGCGATTATTGACGAGGTATCTGAAAAGAACAATTATTGGTTTTGAATTCAAAATTTTCCCTGACGTGTGCACAGAATTCGGCGTCACTTTGTTGTGGATCAACTTTGTAAAATAGAATATGATATCGACGAGCACCAGGAAAATGAGTATGTGCGCGTAGGCGGCGATGAAGCTCAAACTTGTAATGGCGATTACGTTGGGCTCAGGACCTGAAAATTTTTATTTTTTTGGTGAAATTTGTGGTAGTTTTATGAATAACGCTTTTTTCTCTACCACTCTCTTTTGGCGCGCAGTTTTTCACTGTGGTCTCGCGGTGTAAATTATTTGTTTTTTTTTCTTCATATTTTCCCATATTGATCACTCGTTATCAATCACCTGTTCACAATTTTTATCTTTATGATTTCTGACGCATTTTCAAATTTCATTTGCATAACTTTTGTGACTTTGTGACCACGTCAAACACACTTACCGAGTAACACGTAGAAAAAGAACATGGCAATGTGCGAGAGGAAGAGGAAAAGAAACAGTAGAGCCAGAGCAATATCCTGGAAGCACAAGAGCCGAAGACGTCGACTTCTCACTGGGCTTGAGAACGGGAATAGGGTGCTGGAAAATTAAGACATTTTATTTTTTGTTTCAAATATGTGTAGTTATTTGTTTTGCTATGTGTGCACTCTAAAAATTATTGCAAACAAAAAAGAAAACTAAATTCTACAAGCGCTTACACTTCATCATCATTTTCAGCTTGATTTTCTTGGCATGCGATTACGTTGTAGCTTTTTGAAGTTTCGCTATAAATTGTACATATTTAAGAAAGAAAAAAGAGCAAAATTTGGTATCTATTTGTCATTTAGTTACGACGCTCCGATGTTCCGCAGGTCTCGCAGCGACATCGGAGCGTCGTATATCGATGACTCGTTTTTTTTTCATTGCCTCGCGCCATTAATGGAGCGTAAAACTAATTTCAACGCCCCGACGCTTGAATTTTTTTTTAAAAACAGAAAAAAAAACTATTTTGCATGCAAGTTTTAATTGAATTTTTTTTAATTTCTCAAATCTAACACTCACGTAATCGCAAAAGTGACCCGTTTCCACATGTAAAAAGAGGCGATGAGCATGGCGGTGGAGGTGATGAGCAGGGTGTGCAACCGCAATAATCGATGATGCTCCACGCCATCCGTGGTCTTCCGAGCGATCGCCATCGACAAGTGTATCACGAAGATTACCACTAGGGCGATTTTTAGCTTTATGTTCATTTCCTGAATGCAAACAAATTATGAAGAAAAATATGTAAATTCCTCCACGCAGGGTGAGTACGTTTTTTTTTTGTCAAACGCGAAAAAACTCCCGCCAAATATGTACGCAATTAAATTTTATTTAACGTTATAATTTGGCTGCGTACACAGCGCCACATACTATTTAAAAACCGATAAATTGTGAAGAAAACACTTTACTTTATTTAGCACCAAAGCACAAAAACGACGCCGCGAGCGATAAGAGAGACACTAAATGCGCGCAAGCGAAGAACAAACAATGCGTCAGCATTGACCATGACGTGCTTATTGGGCGGAGATTTTGTTTAAATAAAATAAGGAGAAAACTCATACTCACAGATAAAGTGTTCGAGCAGTGGCAAGGTAAATTCATCTGGAAGAAAAAAAATAAAAGTGTGAGTTTAAAAGTAAAATTTAAAAAAAAGGTTTAAGATAAATAGAGAAAAAAAGAAAAAAAACGTTGTTTTTGTTTCGGTTCTTTGGGTTTTTGATGCGAAAGTCTTTGATGTTTTTTCACGAAAGTATAATGTTCTTAAATCTCGCTTCTCAAAATACTTTTTACTTAAAATAAAACAAAAACAAGTTTTATATAATATCAAAAAACGTTCAATGGCTTGCGATTTCGCAATAGTGATGAGAATAACAAGATTTTTAGTTGTGATCACTTCTCAGGCAACTCATTTCTTACTATAATAGGAAATCCAAATCTGAATAGGAAATTTTGGAACTTGTCCAGGAAACTCAGATCTTGTTAGGAAATACAAATCTTATATAGAAATTTACAAACTATAAAGGGGTCTTGACAGATTCGAAAAATTTTTGAAATCTCGAATCTGTACAGAAAATTTTCCGGTCTTGCAAGATCTGCTAAGATTTGTAAAATTGATTGCACGAGATGCGTCAATAAAATTTCTTGGCGCCATTCGCGTCACGAATTTCGAAATGTTTCGTGTGGATTTTTATTGCGTTGTTATTTTATTTTTATTCATTTATTTTTGGCTTTTTTATGAGTTGCATTCAATTTGAAGTGTTTGCAGCCTAATGGATCGCGCCACCAATCATCCTGTGATTTCTTGGGCACTCGAAAAACAGTGGAGCGCAGAGAAAAATTGAAAATCAGGACAAAGTATGTAAGTAATGGATGCATTTACATGAGTTTTTCTGTCAATCTTTTTGTGAAAATAAAAAAATTGCAATGCGCTGTTTGCGTGCTTTTAAAATTCAAATGGCAATGAAAGAAATAGCATGGGAAATGAAGAGATGTGTTCCCATTTTCGTTTGAATTTCAAAAGTACGCAAACCCCGCGTTGCAATTTTTTTGTTTGCACAATATCTAGAAATCCATTTACCGTATTTCCTCTAATATAAGCGCACCTCTAATTAAAGCACACTATCTAATACATAGAAGCACATTTAGAGAAGAGGTGGAAAAATAGAGGCGCATGCGCTTAAATTAGAAGAAATACGGTATGTTACAATTAAGCTTTATTGTGAAAACAAAAAAATTGCAACGCGGTGTTTGCGTACTTTCAAAATTCAAACGGCAATGAGAGAAATAGCATGACAAATGAAGAGATTTGTTCCAATTTTCGTTTGAATTTTAAAAGTACGCAAACACCTTAATTTCTTCAGTTATTTCTTCATTTTTTCCAATAAAAACCTGAAAAAAATTGTCACTCCGCCACGAATCCAGAATACCACAGAAAAAAATTTTAAAGCTCTCCGAAAAAAATTAAGCACTTTATACCTTCCCAACGTGAAGTGATTTTTTGGAAAAGCAGGTTTTCCTCTTTCTTTCATTGCCATTTGAATTTTCAAAAGTGCAATTTTTTGTTTTACCAATATCATAATTTATTTTCAGCGCTGCGGCCAGATCGAAGCTCGTCAAAAGGTGCAGAACGGACGACGCGGAACAGCCATCGACATCGGCTTAATTTTTTATATTTTAAAATGTTTACTTTTTTTTTGTTATAACCAATAAAATGAATTGTCTTTTATTCAATCGATAAAGTTTAGATTCCGGGGGATTTAGGACAGAAAATTGTGGAATTTGGACAGAAAATTTTGGAATCTGTGCATAAAATTTTGGAATCTGTGCAGGAAATTTTGGAATCTGGGCAGAAAATTTTGGAATCTGTGCAGAAAATTTTGGAATCTGGGCAGAAAATTTTGGAATCTGTGCAGAAAAGTTTAGAATCTGGACAGAAAATTTTGGAACCTGGGCAGAAAATTTTGGAATCTGTGCAGAAAATTTTGGAATCTGTGCAGAAAAGTTTGGAATCTGGGCAGAAAATTTTGGAATCTGTGCAGGAGATGCGCGCCTGTACAGAAATTTTTGGAATCTGTACAGAACATTTTGGAATTATAAGAGGTCGCCAAATATCTATAAATCACTAGTTTATAATTCCAAAATTTCCTATTATAGTAAGAAATGAGTTGCCTGAGTTTTTTCTCAATTGAACGGCGGAAAAATCAAGAAGATAATAGGAAAAAATAGAATCTGGATCTGGGTTTGTTTGTGTGTAATTTTACATTGGTGAATCATTGTAAATATATTGGGGCTGAAAAACGAGTAATTAAAAAAGGAATTCATTTTAATAGTGGTTTTTTACGAGGAAACAATAAATTTTTGCATAAAGTATTACGAGAAACCATTAAAAATACTGCGTTCGAGACTTTGCATGTTTTTCTTTTTGGAAAACGAGTTTTCGCGGGCTATTTCACTGTTCTCTCTCTTTGGGTCAATCTTTACGACGGGGCACGTTTGCACTTTCGTAGGGTCTAAATAGCATTAAAAAAAGAAGGGGAGTACGACAGAATAGAAATAGGCAAAATAGAAATGCTACGAAATAGAATTGCTACAAAAAAGAACGGGAAAAAATAGAACGGCTACAAAATAGAAATGACCGGAATAGAACAGCGCGAAATATAGTCGGCGAATGCATCATCAGCCTCGCTCTACCGCACTTTTCAATTTTCAACAGTGTAGTGCACCTATTTTGAAGCGAAAAATCAAATTTTAACTGCAATTCGTCGCGGATACGTTGTTTTCCGTTGAAAAGAAGTGTAAAACTATAACTCGAGTTAATCTTGCAAGTGCAAAACTGTTTTACAGGGATTTTAGCAGTAGAGCGAGGTTGATGATGTATTCGCCGACTATAGAAATGTAACAAAATAGAAATGAGCGAAATAGAAATCGGTGCGATGGAGCGCGTTTGCATTATTCTTCGAATTTTCCGATTATTATAGGTTTTTTCAGTAATTTTCAGATATTTTATGCACTTATTACTGCGTCGCGAAAACCAGTCAGAGCGCTCGTGTCTGCGGCTGTGGTCTTGCCGCGACCAGCGCGTATACGGTAGTTTATTCTTTTTTGAATTGTTTTTCTGTGTTTGCATTGTTTTCGTTTTTTTTCGCAAACAAACTACCGTATACGCTCTGGTCGCGGCGAGACCACAGCTGCATGGCACGAGCCCTCTGACTGGTTTTCGCGACGCAGTAATAACAACATCAAAAATGAAGAAAGGTATAAAATCAATGCAGTTTCAGAAAAAAAAATGGAAAATCGGCGAAAAACTGAGCAATTGAAAAAATGATGCAAACGCGCTCCATTGCCCAAAAATTTATATTTTGTAGCATTTCTATTTCGCCTATTTCTATTCTGTCGTACCCTCAAAAAAAGTATTGTGTTTTCAATCGAGTTGCAGCATGAGAACGAGCGATAAAAATACATGTTTTCTCTGCTTCTCTTCGAATCGAACTGTGTTTGCGTGGTCGCGCGAAAAAAAGTGGGTGGAGTGACGCGTTCTCATGTCGCAAGTCGATTGAAAAAACAATAGTGTTTTATTTAAATTACAAATTTACCACAAAATGTTTATGTATCTTTGAAAAAAAAGTTAGAAATAAATATGTACATACATATTTGGAGGAATGATACACTAACGAATACAAAAATAACTCGAATAAATCAAAAGAGAGACAAAAAATAGAACTGTGATCAATAATACGCCGTCAACAACCACCGATGACAAATCTGTGATCATGTTGCATAATCGAGAGGTTCAGTGAAAGTTTAATGGGTTGAAAAAACGTTCTCTGGGGAATTCGAGCATTTACAGACACATAGGGTACAGGAAAAAACTATGGGGTATGATGGCTAACTCCCGCTTGTGCGCTGAGTACTGCCAAACTTGCCCCGTTTGCTGATTATGTGCCAACAACGGCTAAATATCGATGAGGAGCTTTGTATGAATAGATAAAAATGGACAAGCATCATTCCAGGAACCCTGAGGCTCAGATTCTTAATTTAGAAGACACCAGCTCTGAAATTGAGGTAGGCTTGTTTCAGCCTCAAAAACCCAAAAAGCCGGAGAACTTCCACCGAACTTGTCTGGACTTAAGTTTCCTTCCCAATTCTTAAACTTCTCAGACAGGAACAGATGCCTGAATTTTTAAAAGGAAAAATACCCAAAATCCCCAAAAATTAATCTGGAAATTGGACAAAAACCGAAACTGGTTTTAAAAATGTTGCAAAGATTGAAAGTTTTCTGAAAGTGAGCACTATTTTTTCAAAAAAGGAGAAAAAAGGAAATGAATCGAGTTAGTTAACAAACGAAAAAAGGGCGATGAAGCATTGCAGTAAACGGGAGGAAATTTCCATTCCACTACCACCAAATAGGATTGTTCTTGTTCTTTTCTTTAAAGAAGAGTTCTAGTGTCTAAAGCCGATAAAAAAAATCAGAAAGAGCAGCAGACCAAAAAACCACCATTTTTTACTACATATTTGTTTTTTTTTAACCATTTACGTCATGTTTTTTGTGATCCGATTTTTTCACCTTTAAGCTTTACTCAGTGCTCCCGGCCTTTTCTCTAGAACAGATGCATTTTTTCTTTTTATTTATTGGCCGTGTTCATTATTTTCATCGAATGTTCTTAGTATTGACGTCCCAAAGTCATTATTGGATTCAGATCCAAAATATGAAGCCAATCAGTCTCGTCGAAGTCATTACGCTTTCTTTTATTATTTTATGCTGCTAAAGTGTCAAAAATTTATACGAATTTGAAGAGATTGGTTTTTCTTTTTTTAATTCGGTTTTTTTTATTGTGAAGTTGCGGAGATGAGAGACGCACACAGAGAAAACGGGAAAATAGCACGCGTAAAAAGAGAGCGCGACTCGCGGCGCGCGTTGGCAATCATTTTTCGTTCCCATGGCATTTTTGGCTATTAGCGGCCGAAAAATTTTAACGGCTAATAGCCATATAGCTAGCGGCCTATTTTGCTTACATTCGCGACAAAAATTTGCCAAATTTCGCAAAAAATTTTTTAGCCACAAGTAGACTAGTTTTTGCCGGATGGACTAGCTGCCGCACCATATCAAACTAGTCCACGTCTCTATTTTCCATGTTGTTTCCTGTTGTTTTCCTAGAAAATCAAAAAGGACACATTTTTAACATGCTTAAAAAATTTGTCACGCCCTTCAAGTCTATTCAATATTCCTAAAAACTTAAAAAAGTACGCGAACGCTTTTTTCGAATGAAGATGGAAAACATCCTAATTTCATTAGTAAGTAATCATCAAATTCATTTTTTTTGCTTGTTTTTGATTTTAGGCACACCAAAATAATAAAAAAATTGCTTAAAAAATTTTTTTTTTCAATGTTTCAATGATCTGATCTGTTCGTACCTCTTAATATCGATATCAAGTAGTATGTTTTGTTTGAATTTTCCTGTTTTTTTTTCCTAGAACTGTACAAATAATGCCAACTGTCATTGTTTTCCGGGAGGAAAAAAAGAGGAGACGAAAAGAATCCAGTTACTATCCAGTGTTTGGTGTTTGTTGATTTTGATTTTGATTTCAATTTCAATGTCGTTTTCAACAAATTTTGTTTTTTGACTTCAAAAAATTTGTTTGTTTTTGCTTTCAAGTTTTCACATCTGTGTGTCTGTGTTTTGGTAAAAAAAAAATTTTTTGAAAATTTTTTATAATTCTCAATTTCTTCCAAAAAGCATACTTTGTTCTCAGCTGTTAAACTCATCAAGGTGAAAGGAGGAAAAAAAAAAGAAAAGCGCAAAGTGTCGAAGAGCAAAGGAGCAATTGTTTTGCAAAGATAAAAGTGAAAAGAAATGGTTCCAATTTATCTTTATCACTAAATCCACCACTTGCCTTCTTTCTTTCTTCCTTCCTTCTTTTTTTCCCTGCCTATGATCTTGGTGGGTTCATCTTTGCATTGTTTTTCTTTTAGAAGAAAAAAAAATCAACAAGAACGTTAAAAAAAGCTCCGATTTTATTGACTTGCTTGTCTGTCTGCATAACAAGAAACAAAACTTCTCATTTGAATTTTTACGTTTTCAAACAAAAATATCCACACCACACCACCCCACTCCCATCCCCCAGCCCTTCCCTGAGTAGTCCCGGTACTAAAAGTGTACACATAAATTCCCGTGCACAATTCATATGGACCTGCCTGCTCCTGGCAACTTTTCATCTAACGAGCCGCACCAGATGTTTGCTGGTACGTGTGATGTGTGTGGATCATTTTCAGTAGTACTCACGCGCGTCACAGAGATTTACGTACGTACGCTCGTCATTTTTCTGTCTCTCTGGATTTGCCGCGTATTTTTTTTGCAAATAATTTCAAAAGAAAAATGCGGAAGCAGCAAAAAAAATCAAAAATTCATTCTTCCACCCTTTTTCTCAGTGAAATATTCATCGTGTTTGTTTGTGCGTAGGCCAGACCAGACTGCAAGTGTGGAAGAGTTGGAGGTATGACAACAGATTCTGGAAGGGAAGTTTTGCAAATGTAGCGTGCTTCACTTTGCGAAATGTGTATTTTAAATTTTTACGATTATTAAGCATCGATGTTTGCCAGTGTGTGTTAGACCTAGCATTTTCTCAGCTCCTACCAGACCGATTTGCATCAAACTTGGCGAAACATTTTCAAACCCATGGGGCATGAGGCGGCCGAAGTTTGGTGCGAGTTGGTCAACTTTGAAGGGTAGCACTCGCGCAGAGAATTTTTTCTCTCATTTTTGATGGTATGGCCTAGCTTGTGCCCGCTGGCCTAGCAGCCGGTCGACATTTGGCGATTCAAACTCATTTCTCGCCAGGCCGATTTTTGCCCAAAATTTCTGTTTTTTCATGAATTTTTGATAAATTTTGGTGTGATTTCTATTTTTCTTGCTGCAAAAATTAAAAAAAATTCAATACTAAACAAAATTTGCGCAGAAAAAGTATATATAATGATAATAACGCAATTTTTATATATCCAAATGCAAATTGAAGTCGATTTATGTTTTAAAAATGCGCGAAAATGAAAGGGAAATGAATTTTTATGCGAAATGGAACAAAAATTGTTTTTCCCCTATCTGGAACAATTGATTAGTTTCTTAACATGATTTATCAAAAATTTAAGCAAAAAAAATCGAATTCAGACTTCAGTTTTCGTCAGACCGGGTAGAAGCTAGGCCACACCTCTTGTACTTCTTTTGGACTTCTTTCTATTCTCCCTTGACTGTTAGCTATTACTGGTGCATAGCTAATCGGCGATCGGCGCAAGTTCAGCTAAAGTCGGAACAATATTGGCGCAAGTTTAGCGATATATATCAGCACATGAGTGGCGCGAGTTTGGCACACGATTGGCGTTAATCGACGCGCAAGTGGGAGTTAGCCGTCGAATTTGGCACCAAGTTTCACAGCTTAAAGTTGTTTTTTTTTCTAACTAAGCTCCTTAAAAATTAAAATTTTCTCAAAAATAAAAAACTTCCGAAGAATTGTTTTCAAAAATGATGTGTCAAGAATATTAGATCCGCTTATTGTTAGCTTTAAAGAAAAAAATTTCTGATCTTGAATAGATAAAAGTATCAAACATGAAATCTGCTTTTTGGAAGTTTTTTTTTGCCATTATCTGTTCAAAATTAAAAAAAAGAGCTTGTTCCAATTGCAATGTTGCACTACTTTTGGCTCTGTACATAAAAAAAAAATCAAATCGAACATGTCCTCCCTCTCCTCTCCTTTAAGTCATTTCAATCACTCTCTCCCATGGGAGTGAAAATGAAAAAATGGAAAAAAAAAGTTTGTACATTTGTTTTCTCCTAAAGTTTAACTTGTTCAGTGGATGAATGAAATCTTCCTCCTCTTCTTTTTTTTTCCTAGTACGGACATGATATGGGTTCAATACTAGGCTCAAAAAAAAAAAGAAAAAAGAATTAACAAAAAAATAAAAGAATTAAAGAAATAGGAGAAGGAGGATACTAGAACTATGTAGTGTAAAGGGCTCTCTTTTTTTTCATTTTGCAAATGCATCCATTCTGCGGCCAGATAGATAGCCAGTCCAATTTCGCCCGCCCTCCCGCCCCCAGAAAAGTGACCATTTAATGGCCTGCTATTTTGTGTTGTTCTATGCAATTCTATTCTATTTTTTTTTTCATTTTTAGGTTTAGGTTTCGGGTTTGGTTTGCGAGTTTTTGTGTTGTCATCCTCCCTTTGTAAAGGCAAACGCGCCCTATCGCATTCTCTGCGTCTCTACAGCGGCGTTCGAAAAATGGAGACGCAGAGACACGAAATAAATTCTACTCCCTGACATTGTGTTTTTTTTTCGTTGTTCACCTTTCCCCCATTTCTCCTTTCTTTTTCTAATTTTCCTTGTATTAATTTGAATTTGTTTTGTCTGTTTTTTTTTTTGCTTGATCTCATAATGATTCCTAGAAATGCTCAACTGTGGGTTTTTCTTCTACGTATTTCCTATTTTTTCCAATGTTTCATCACAATTTCTTGTTTTTTGTTCCGTCTTCCTGTTTTTCTCATCACTTCCAGTCCCATCTTATGAACCTTCCTCCACTGGGCTCATTTTTCCTCATTTTGAAGTGCATCGTCATTTGCACTTGAACACTATGCCGTCATTTTGTATTATCAACACACACAGAACATGCATGCATGACAAATAGAAATAGAAAACAAGCAAAATAATTTATTTTTTTGGTGGCTTTTCCTGAGAATAAGGATTTTTTGAGTTTTGGTGGTCTTTCGCTTACTCATCCTAGGTATCATTGTAGTTTTGTTGGTCAGTCTGTCTGTCTGTGGGTTTGTCTGTCTGCCTGGTCTACTTTCTGTCTGTCTGTCTGCTCTCGAGCAATAATTATAGAGACGCAGGCATAACGAGAAGATACACCTGAGGGGCGGGGCTTCTATTTTTCGTACCACTACTTACTGTAGCGGTCCGTTCATGATTTTCAAACTGAACAAATTGCCGTCATATACGCTGCGTATATTCACTATTTGTTCACAAGCGAGCGAATTTATGTAGTTACGACGCTCCCATGAATAGCAGGATTCATTGCGAGACCTGCCTGCGGAACGGCGGAGCTCGTGAAGCTCGTGAAGCTCGCACCGCTCGCCAATTTAAAATAAGACGACTGAGTTTTTAAGCTTCAAACAACTTTAAACTTCTCAAAAATGTCTTTATTATCTAAATTAGCGAAATAATTTGAAGAATGTACATACGTACGATTAAAACGTCATTATTAAATCAGGTTTTCTCTTCTTATCACAAAATTGAAACAACTTACCCGTCAGTATTTATATAAATTGAACCGTACACATGTGCTATCGATTTTTGTCGTTTGTTGTTCAGGCTCTGACCATCTTGGCCATACTCGTATTGTTATTGTTTGTGATGGCTTCCAATCTTTCCTCATCGTTCTCCATTTTTGCACATTCTCTGAAAATAATAAGAACCCGTTTTTGAAATGACTGCCAATTTTGACATGGGCAATCCCTTGCTATTTTTCCAAGACTATTGGTATTTAGTGGAAGTTTTTTTTTGGTTTATGGAGTGTTTTAAGAATTTTTATTTTAAAAATTATTTGCTTTCAAGGTATATGTATGTCACAAGCCATAAAATTTTATTGATACTGAAAAAAAATTGTTTGACAACGTTTCGCAATGGTCTAGCAAGCAAAATGTAAAACAAATGATTTTTTCTTTTTTTTTTTTTAAATTTTTCTTCAATGAAACCTGTCAAGTTCAGAATTAACAGCGCAAAAAAAAATCTTCATAGCGCTTTCCAATTATCTGCTCGAAAATCGGTCATTTTCTCCAAAAATTTCTAATTTTTTCTCTATTTATCTTTTTGATGTTAAACAGAAAAGATGCAAACACAAAACTGACACTCGTCGTATTCTTTGTTAAATAAGTGAATAATTTGTTTTCATTCACTCACCTCGCCCCCATTCAAACTGGTTTTTGAACACTGAAAAAGAAAATTACCAGAAATTTATTTTTTTTTCTATAAGTGGGTGTTCTTGTAGACTTTTTTTTCTGATTTTTTGAAAAGTTCGTTTTTTTCCGGCAAAGTGCTTTTCAAGAGCACTGTGACGTAGATTATTTTAATGTCATGGAACAACCATAGCATAACTTGTATAGGTTTTTAGCCCTTTTTGATGAAGTCACAATTGAAATCTTTTTCATTTTTTTCTCTTTTTGTACCGATCCCTTCGGAAACGTTTTTTTTTCTTCAGTCATGTACATATGTACATATATTCTCGAAAAAACTTTTTCGAAATTTGATTATCCTGGGGGTTTTTTTCTCGAGTGTGAAGTGAAAAGTGGCATTTTTTGTACAAGTGTAGTCCGTTCAAATTCTAGGAATGATTATCTTTTGGATAGTTTTTTTTTTGATAATTAAGTTAGCAACCCCCCCCCCCCCCTTTGTGTTTTGATTTGAATTTTGGTTTGTGGGGTTTTATTTGTCAAATTTTTATATTCGTCACCTGCTTCCTTTTTTCTTCTTTTTTTGCTTTTTTGGTGCTCCGTGACACCTGGCGAAATCTATTTGAACGGAGGGCTCTGACCTTTTCTTTTTTTTTCAATCGCTTTTCAAGTGCGTGCCGAAAAATGATTGGGATTGAAATGAAAACCAAAATAAATAAAACTCACCGACTTATCATTCATTTCACCAATTCAATGTTGACTTTTCAATTTACAGTCCCCCGTTATCCTTCGTCTCGTCTCGATTTTTGAATTAAGCTTATGGGATAGTGAATTTGATTCCTGGAATTTCTGGGAAACGAATACCATTTATAATTCCGTGTGGTTCGTTCGGTTCAAAAGGTCATGTTACCAAATTTCAATAATTAAAATGACTCATTGGACCCCAATCCCTAGAAAAATGCTACCAGAACGGGGGATTTGGGCCTGTGCTTTTGAAATTCTATTTATCAGGTCCGGAGGTCAAAATGGGGGAGGATAGCGCAGCCGGTAGTGGTGACCGCCGCCGTCCGAGAGGTCACAGGTTCGATTCCTGCCCTCACCCCCCGGGTTCACCCAGCCTCAAATTGGGTAGTAGAGAAATCTACGAAGATTGCTCGGTCATTTCCCTAGCCATGAATTGACTTAAATAATGTCTGGCTCTGAACGGTACACCACCAGTCGTCAGCGTACGCAGAAAACCGTGATCCGCAGTACCTTCGGTACTTGAAGAACGGATCGACTTTGTAATCTTTGTTGTTGTTGTGGAGGTCAAAATGCATGCAAAACACTCGAATAACTTTCTGATTTTTCAACCGATTTGATCGCGCAAGCTCTTAAAATTTACACAATTTTTTTCTTAACAAATCCTGCTTCAAAAATCCCACTATACTGTTTTCTTAGGTGAGAAACTGTTCAAACCCACGCATTCCCCGTTTTACAATTAGTGACAGCGCAGAATCCTAGACTAAAACGAACTATAAGAGCATATCTGTACAGTGACCTCTTTTGTATTGTTTTGCTCTTTTCTTTTTCTTAATTTTATTTTTATTGAGCCAACAATATTTTTCTTTCTTTTCGATTAACTGTCTGTCTGATCGTGAGAACAAATTGAAAAAAAAAATTAAGCGGTGGCTACTGTAGGAAATCAGATCAGCCCAACCCAGCCAGCCCTTTCGTATGTTTGTGTTTGTCCATTGTATTATATAGACATTGAGTTTGCTTTTCAAACCGGTAAATTGTTTTTGATAGCAGAAATGAGGGGGAAGATCTCAAAGATCTGCTCTGTCCACCAAAGCTAGCCTATTATAAGTTTTATAGAGCGCCGACATTGCGCA
Organism: Caenorhabditis japonica; assembly: GCA_963572235.1. Taxonomy (NCBI): domain Eukaryota; kingdom Metazoa; phylum Nematoda; class Chromadorea; order Rhabditida; family Rhabditidae; genus Caenorhabditis; species Caenorhabditis japonica. The sequence goes on along the minus strand of OY754347.1, from coordinate 12,581,641 downwards.
ATTGATAGCGTGAGAATATGACGGCGTACTAGTATAATACTATTGTGGTCCGTTTTTTTTCTAGTGCTCTTTATTTGTCTCCCACACACTCCACACGCTAGAACCTATATCATGAATGACGCTTCTCTGGTTTCAAACACCGTGCCCCCCCCCCGCACATGACTTCTTTTTTAATGAAAAAAAATAATAGTGTTTTGGGTGGGTGCAGTGTTTCAATGCTCCAAAACCTATCATTTTTATCCGACTTGTTTTTGAACAAAAATGTCAAATCAGCAGGAAAAGCTTAAAAATCGGGAAAATAGATGTGCCCCTATTTTTATTTTCTAGCTAAAAATATTCAAATTTTTATTTTTTTTTCAAAATCTCCAAGGCATAGTTATTTATCACAAAACGTAGTGTTCAGTAACGATACTTTTTTTTTCTTTTTCTTTTTTTTTCTTTTTTCTTTCTTTTTTTCCTTTCGTTTTTTTCCGCTCTTTGCTAACTTTTCAGTTGTAGTAGTAGTATTTCTATTAAAAAAATAATGATGAATCTATTTTTTAAAACAAAAATTTTTAAAAATTTTAGGAAAAAAATTGCAAATTGCAAAGACTTCTTCAGGGATTTCAGTTTTAATGCCAATTATCGGATCTATGGGCTTTAAAAATTTCATAAACGCGGTATGGCCAGCTATTGGGTTTTCAATCGAGTTGCAAAATAAAAACAAAAAACCCCGCCCACTTGTTTGTGCGCGACGACGCAAACACAGTGCTATTCCAAGAGACGCAGACAAAAAAAGGGATAGCCAACTCATGTCTTCATGATGCAACTCGTTTGAAAACACAATATATGACTATTAGCGATTTCGCCAATTTTTAAAATTTTATAAAGACAAAACAAACAGTGTTTTTCCAATTATTTTCAATTATTTCCCAAAAACCCCAAAACATTTTTCTTGTCCTGGTTCCCACGTTTTTTCCTCACGTGATTTCCTCTAACTCCAACTTGTCCCTGATTTTGGGTACAATCGCGTTCTAGTTCCTGCCGCCCCATTTTTAGTTAGTTAATATTGAACTGTGTTGTCTTATCAGCAGTCTATCAAGTCAATCAGTGAAGCGGTCATGCGGCTACGCATCTTGCTCTTCGCTTTTTTCTCTCTTTTTTTTCCTAGATTTTTTCATTTTTCGCCATTTTTCTACATGATGATGATAAGCGGATTAGAGCTGTGGTACGTCATAGGTTAGATTTCTTTTTTGTTTTTTTTTTTTTATGGTGAAAACTGTGTGTTTTTCACTAATTTTGGAGCGAGTACTGTTGGTGGATCAGAAGTTGGTAAAAACAATACATAAAGCAACAAAATATTGTTTGTTTATTGGATATTTTTTGAGCTACAAATTAAGTAGAAAACCAAAACACATTCTTACCTAAGTACACATTTTTTCGCTCAAAGTTCAAAAAAAAAAAAGTTGGAACCAACTCGGCGATCGCAGCGATTTTGGCAATAAACGGCGCACGCGCGCGAGCAAGCAGCAACTGAGATCTGTAATCTTAATCTTTGCCCGAACACTAACAACTTGTCAAGTTGTCAAACACAAGGATGTTTTCCTCAACAGACCACATGCAGCCGCAAATTTTGAAGATTCGCATTTTTTAACACGTTCTCCACAGAAAATCCTTTTAAACTCGAGTTTTACCCACTCCAGACTCACCGCCAGCCAGCCCATTATTGTTTTGTGTGACCCCTGTTTGTTTACCTTATTCGTCTCTGTCTGTAGAGTAGGGCTGCTCATTTTTCTTTCTTTTTTGTGTCATCTCCGGTATCTTGTATCTCAGTGTGCGCGCCACAAACTGTGTATTTTTGTGTTCGTCATTTCTATTAGAGAAATGTTAGAAAGGAAGCCACGTTTGTGGCAATTGAGGAATTGAAATTGGAAGTATTGAATTTTCAATTTTCAAGGCTTTATGACTTTTAAATGAAAATTCAATCTTGGAAGCGTCTACTTCTAAGGAAACATTTTGATATAATTTCAGCCCGGTGACGTGTCCCATATTAATGTAAAAGTCAATGCCACTCACCATAACTCTATTAATTTAATGAAAAAAGGAAAAACCCCCGATAGTTTTTCCTCTTGTTCTTCTCTTCTTTCCGGGTCCAGGTCCAGGTCCGGGTCCCGAAAGATTTCTCATTTTCTTCCACATACACTACCATATTCTTTTGACGTGATGCGTGTGCAACATCACAATGCAAACATTGCTTCTTCTTCTTCTTCCTCCTTCTTCCTCCTTTCTTTCTCCGTGTCTTTTTATTCTTCTGGAAGAAAGACAGAAGAACCAACCAATACTCTGGCTATTGCCTTTCGCAAATATCAGCTAATGTAATGAACTTTTTTTTTCTTCCCATCTTCTTCAAAAGTTTCATTCTAGAGGTCGCATCAATGACGTTGCTCGTTTCTTCTACAGTAACCCAGTCATCCTCTTATTAGATGTACATAAACAAGTGACCTGATCAGTATAATGGATGCCACCCACTGGCAGACTAGCCACTCACACTTTTTAGGGGTAAACACGCATGTTTAGGATGGACAAAAAATGGATCCGGAAATTAATTTTGGGTGGAAATTGTGTTTTAATGCCAATGTCATTGATTTGTGGTCAATGCCAGACCAGACCAGACCATAAAAGAAGACCCTGTTTCAAGCATTTTGCTCTTTTTTGTGCATTGTTTTTCATATATTCTAGAGTTTTGGAGTGTAGGGAAAATATGATTATTGGAAAACAATAATTTGTAGTAGCATAGTAGCATCACAAATCAAATGTGTTAATTAAAAATACTTTTATTTTCTTTTAACGGTTTTTTTTGTTGTTTTCCTAAAATGAACGCAGGGGATTATCCCTTCTTTTTATTGTTCTCTAATACCCTTTCAACTATTCCAATTATTTTGCACCTTCACCACAGCTTCGTGCAAGTCAAGTCAGAAAGCACAACTTGCACCAAAAAAGTCTAAATATAGCCAAATATCTGAAATCCTCCCTCTCATTTTTGACTCTTATAAAAATGTCTTCTATTTAGATAGGATCAAAAAGGATAAGCGTCGAATCTCATCGCCCACTTAATCTTGTCCCTCCTCCTCCTCCTCCTTAATTCAATTATTCCAGGTTTTTTTTTAAATTTTTAGTTTAAAAACAATATTTCTCAATGAGCCCAGCCCCGGTTTTACGAAAATTACGCGTTGAGTGGTTTTTTGGTGGTCCTCCCCTCCCTCGCTCCGTCCTCGTGGTAGGTGGAACCCTGCAGATGACCGGTGTAACATGAGAATTGCACAAATTCCTCTTCGGAAGCAGAAAGATGAACCCTTGCCGCTTAATTTTTTTAGTGGTCAGTTTTGTTTGTACTAAGAGGTTTGTGAATTTTTGTAACGGCTATTAGTAATAGGGCGTACTTGAATTTTGACCTTTCGGCAAAAAATGTGAATTTTTACGGGTCCGTCCCAAATTTAAAATTAACACGAACACGTTCTCGTTCCGTCTTATCCTATTAAAATTTTGGCCACCAATGGTGGGTGAATCATGCTTTTTGTTATTTTTATGTTCATTCATTTATTTCCTCTCTCTCTCTCTCTCTCTCTCTCTCTCTCTTTTTCTTTTTCTGACGTTTTTTCCCTTATTTTTCCTTCCATCCCCTATTCATTTTTTCGTTATCTGGGTCTCAATGATCATTGGCAAAAAAAGAGGAAGAAAAGAATACCATCATCATCATCAGCATCATCAACATTGTCAAGTTCTGCAGACTGGAAGGGGGAAAAATATTGGCAAGCTTTGACGTTCTTTTTCTCAACAATTAAACTCTTATAAATGGCATATTCATTGCCTAATCCTTTTGTACACACATAGTACTGCTATTTTTAAATGTGTTAAGCGTAGGAAGTAGTGCCAAGCACCCCTTGTTCAGAATTGCCAAGGTGTGGGAAAAGATAATGTCCTCTCTAGCCCGTGAGAGCCACTAACTAAGTGGATAGGCATTTCACCACGTTTATCTTCATTTTACTCTTTTCCCCTCTAGCAAAATCATGCTTGAACACTTTTAAAGTTCACGTTCTACAACGTGTTAGCGATGGTCCTCTTGGGATTGGATGCCTGTCTGTCTGTCTGCGAGTGATATGAACTATGACTATTTTAGCTATTAGCTATTAGTCAGGCAAAAACTTGTGGATTGTCTTGCAAAAATAGCAGATGACGTAAAACTTTCATTGCACTTTGCTGACAAAATACATTAAATACTGTACGGTGTCTAAAGCGGAAAGTGTCAAGTAACTAACAAGTTTAAAAGTGTACATACATACATACATATGTTGATGTCCTAGGGACGATATTTCTCTTGATGATGCACCCATCTCCTTTGAACGATATCATATTTCCTGAGAGCGCGAGCAGCGCTCGAAATAAAAACCAACTCGTTGACCGTGGCCATTTTTTGTGCCTTCGCGCCTTTTCGCGCCCACTCCCCCTTGCTATCGTTTTTCGCCGTTTTTTCTGGCTAGCTAAAATAACCAAAATGTAGGAAAAATAAAAAGAAACATACATACACAACAAGAAAAAATCTGTTATTTTTGTGCTCTAACTACCGTATCTTTCTCAATAATCTCTTTGACACGCTAACTCTTGCCTTTTGTCCATTTAAAGATTCACATTGTAGGCGGTGCTGAGGACACGTCGTCTTCTCGTCGAGGAGGAGCCCTACCCGAAGAGCCCCCAAGAGCCAAGAGCGCAAGCCAACTTGGAGCCAGCACAACCTGTTTGCCACAAAGAGTGTCACGCCCACTTCTCGCCCCAACCTACACACGCCTCACCACGAATTCCGCCTCTCATTCATTCTTCTATTTCGCTAGAAGGCCAAAATGTCGACGACTTCGACACTGACCATGGCCTCGGCCTCCGCCTCAGCGTCTGTGGCGGCCGGATTAGCACCCGGACCTCTTAATCATTTCGTCACATCTACTACCAAAGATCCGACAACTATCAGCGAGCCAATGGAGATTCAGTTTGAGATCATGTTTGTTATGGTTCTCTATGCCTGCTTAGCCTGTACAGGGTTCGCTGGTAACTTTTGGGTGCTTATGAAAGTTACACAACAATTGTCCGGATGCTCATCTAACAGGAGCCGACCGTACAAGTCAGTGGTTCAATCTTCTGCCTACATTTATCTTATCCTTCTCTCTGTTGTCGATCTTTTCTCTCTTTTACCGGTTCCAATGATTGTTACGGATATTTACGAAAACCACTTCCCATTTGGAGACCTTGCCTGCAAACTAGTCTACTTTTGCGAGGCCATGAACAAGTCGCTGAGTCCGATGGTTCTCACCGCGTTATCGGTGGACCGCTACATTGCCGTGTGTCATCCGACACTTCATTGGCTCCGACAGACAAAATTTGCTCTTGGAGTTATCGCTGTCTGCTTCTCAATCTCATTGATTTTTATCATCCCGGTGACCCAGAAAGCTGCAACTCAGGTGATGAGGGATAACAGCCAAGAAGAAATTATGAAGTGCGCATTTGACACGGGGGATTCAATCACCTACATATTCGACGTGACGCACACAATCGTTTGTTATCTGGTCCCTCTGTTCATTATCTGTGCAGTGTACTTGGCAATTCTGCACAAACTGTTCATTCACACCCGATTTTCGACAGTTGGAAAAAAGACTAGCATTTCACTATCGAGAGTTGTCAAGTGCAGTGTGATGGTTGTCGCGTTCTACTTCATTTGCTGGACGCCGTATTGGACTATGCGAATCCATGATTTGGTTGGCAGAATTTTGGATACCCATGAAGGTGAGCAAAAATTCTGCAAATTAGCACGCTCTACCGCGTTTTCATTTTTTCTCACAAATTTTTCCTCTTTTTGAAGACCGCTCAATCTCATTCTCATTCTCATTCTCATTGTTCGCTGTTTTTTTTTTGACTATGTTATTGTGTTCGAGATACAAAAAAACATAGTGAATAGAAAGGAAATGAGTGGGAAATGAACACATAGAAAAATAAAAAAAGAAAATGAAACGGAAATGCTAACATAAGCTAAGAGCCCACCTAGAATTCCAAGTAATTTTGATTGTTTTTAGGAAATGACTTCGTAGAAGAGATGGAAGAAATCGTAGAAACTGTCACTGAAGCAGTTACCAATGGCACCACAGAATCCACCTTCTTTTTCGGGCTCATCTCGGAGAAGCGAAAGCACAATATCGAGGTGGCGATGATGTACGTGTTCCACGCGCTCACCTACACCCAATCTGCTTTCAACTGGCTCTTCTATTCCTTTCTCAACCGTAACTTACGCGGAAACGCAAGCCGAGGAAATGGAGCACGGTCGGGAGTTAACACATCGTTCCTCGACAATGGAGCCGCTACAAGCACTGTCAACACGTCGTTGACACCGATATGGAAGAATATTCAGCAGATGGGAAGTCATATTAAGACGGCTGGACTTGACACGCGGACTGCGTTGATGAAGAAGTCGCCGTTCAAGGGAAAGTCGAAAATTCAGTCGAGGTGAGCTTTTGTTTAATGGCATTTTTTATTTTCGAATTAGGACCTTTCTTTGATTGGTGAAAAAACAAATTAAACATAGCATATTTGCCTTTTACAAAACAAACGCGTATAAAAATAAACCCATTCCCAGAAGCGCCGCATACCTCGACTGCTCATCCGCCCACCACATGCTCCGGCCATCCTCTGAGAATACGCTGAGCTCATCTCTTCTTGACATCCCAAGAAGACCATCATTGGTTCCCCGACAGGAGCCATCTCTCGTCGGAAAAGCCCTTTCCTTCACCAACATCCCACAACCACAATATCAACGAATCGATCAGAAAGAAGAGTCCTCTCATGGAGCTGTCTCGGAGAGCTCTTCTGTTGAATGGCTGTAGATTATGATTATTGCAATTGTAGATATCAACATCAATATCTTCTTTTTCTTTTGTAAAATTATGCACCTTTTTTCCTCCCATAAACTACTACCAGCTCTAAACAAATCACTGTCATAATCCAAAATCTCACTGCTGCTTTTTTCTCCTCCCAGTTTTTTTCGTCTACATATCCGGTACCTGACTTTCCCGGCTTGAATTGATGACACCCCCAAAAAAGAAATCAAAATGAAAAATCATATCTTTCACCCCTTTTTTTTAACTCTCGTATGCAATCACAAAAATATGTACTTTTTTTTTTCATCATCAGCCCTGTATTTTTCTACCGGTTTTCATGATTTTTTCTCTGTTCTTTTCTTTTCTTTTTCTTTTTCTTTCCTCCGTTTCTGTATTTATTATGTGAGCTTGCCAAACGTCTTGAAAACAAAATCCTGTCTGACTATATTCTTTGTTTTCCAAAGAAAAAAACCGTAAATATTTTTATTATTGCTGTTCTTATTACTTTTAAGACTGGATCTCAATAAATAAATAAATAAACAACAAAAAACTATATATTTTCTTTATTGTTGATATAAAGAGAATTCAATACTGACAAAAAATGTTTAGAGTGTTATATATATATTTTGGAGAGAAAGAAATTTCATCCGGGAGCGTAAAAAAACAAAACAAGCCTCTCCGGGGAAACTGGACCGCTACCTAATTGGAGACGACCATATCAAATTTCATTGTACTGATTTGGGGCTCTGCGAGCCAGCTGGAGCTGCATAATGTAATAAATAAATAAATCGCATGTTCAGGGTGGCACCGGGTCCGGTTTGGACCAAGCCAACTTTTTGGTCATTCAAAAGTAAAAGAATGTGGGTGGGTCGGTGAGTGAGTGCTGAAAAGAAAAGATTCAGATTTTCTTGCAATACGATGTCATCAAAAATCCAACAATCCTATCCTTTTCATTACAAGTTTTCATTAAAGTCAAAATCTCCTCTTTTGGTTTTTACTTCTCACACGTCATTCATTTCGTATGACTTTCAGAGAGACTTTGATTAATTTATTCCAACCATCTTTTGATGCGCATTTTTGTTCAGATTCTGAAAAATGTGGGAAAAGGAAGAAGGGGAAGAAAGGAAGGAAGAAAGGAGGAAAAAAACACAGCCGTCAACAATAAGTCAAAGCATCGGATCCAACTCGTACATTTTTCACAATTTTTCATTATGATTAGTGCCGTGTAGTGAGTCACTGTCTAGCAGTATGTATGGTTTTTTGGGTTCTATCCGAGCAAGAATGAACCGACCTCTGGGACAAAAGGTGAAATTGGTGACATCACTGAGCAAGGAGGACCAGACATGGGGATCAGACATCTTTTTGCAGGAATGAGAGGGCTATAGGGTTCCAGAATACGGGAAGGTACAAAGAAGCACGCTTATCAATAATCACCAAATAGGCCTTGGTCCCAAAAAGCACGGGATGCTAGATTTTACAGTAATGCAAACGCGCTTTATCGCATTTCTCTGCGTCTTCAAAAAGTGTTTGTTTTTTTGCTTATTACATTTATTGCGGAATTTTGAAAAACTGAAGTTAGTTATGCGTAATCTTGGAGCTTCGATATCGGTTTTCAGCAGTCATTTTTCAAGTTCACAATTTGCAGATGTTTGAAAGGACGCTTCTAGTTAACTCTCTGCAAACTGCGAACACATTTTTTACACACAAAAGTTATCAAAAATGTCAAAAATATCGATAAATTTGTCAAAAATAATTTTGATATTTTTCCACAAATTTCATCAAGGAATCTATCAAAACTACCCAAGAGGAATCCTTTGGCTAATAGCCGTTGATTTTGGACATTATGGCAAATGAATTGCGCGCCTATCGCCGATTAAGTGTCAACTTGGATCCAGATGACTAAAAATCGTTCTCAAAGGCTATTACTGCAAAACGGGGGTGCTACGGTATAGAACTCGCGCGGAATAGAACCGGCTGAAATGAAACTGTACTAAAAAAGCAACTGCACGAAATAGAACTCAGGGCCTCACAATGTACAACGAAATAATTCTTCGAGATGTTCGAGCGGTTCTGGGTCGGTACAGTTCAATTTCAGGCGGTTCTATTCCGCGCAGTTCTATTCCGTAGCAGTTCTACTCCGTGCGAGTTATATACCGTAGCACCCCCTGCAAAACATGTGCAATATATTTACCACAGCCGCGACCAAAATTCGCTGGGTACATGGAAAATTCACACTTTTGTAATTTACCAATGAGTAAATCTAAAAATTCCACTTTAGAGGTTAACTAGGGTATTTTTTTCATTTTTATTTTTGGTCCGTGATTTTTTAGAACTAGTCCAAACAAACTTAATTATGTATTTTTTTTCTCCAAAACTTCCTCCTCTTCCCGTTAAATTTCTCACCCATTGTCCACCTCAAAAAAGAAAAAAAACGATAAAACTGAACGGGGCCACCAAATGAGCCATAACCTTGTTAATTATTCATTTTTCCTTCATTCAAAATGCTGAAAAAATTCTGTTTTTTTTTTCAGATTAGAAAGAAAAATAACCCATTTTGCCCGCCATCTTGCATTCTAAAAACCTAGACAAAAAGAAAATGGGACGGACCTAAAAACAAGCTCAAAGAGCACCTACAGTAGGATGGAAAGATGAGTCAAGTGTTTGAGAATGACGGGGAATTAGTGCGAGAGTGTTATAGTTAAAAGTTGGTGCAGGGCTAGGAAGCCTATGAAAAATATATAATGTTTTTAAGGTTTTTAAGTTGAAAATGGAAAGAGGAAGGAAAAACTTTTCTCTGACATGGTTTATGCAAAGATCTTTTAGCAGAAAAGTTCAAAATATTTAGTTTACTTAGTACCCAAACCTGAAACATAAATGCTGCCGCATGCAGCATGCTGACAATTCAATTCCCATTAACTTCCCAAAAAGGTTTCTTACTTTATCGGAAACTTGGTTGCATCAGCCGAAAGAAGGGAAGCGTGATAAGCTCTGTTATGCATAATAATACAATTATAGGGTACATAAAATGATTATGATAAGCGAAATTAGCGAAAAACTCCAAACAGTTCATTTTGTGTGCCAAAATGGCAAGCACATTGTTGGTTGCTGCGTCCATAGTTCTCGTCTATGCTTTTGTTAAATGTAAGTCACAATTTCATGGTCTCTGAAATTATTAAAACTTTTTTTCAGTATACCAATGGGCCATCAGTCAACGAGTGGACAATTACAATAAGAAAACAGTAGCAATTTCTGGATGTGACACAGGTTTTGGACGGCTTTTAGCCATCCGACTTGTTCAGAGAGGTGTACCGGTTATAGCGGGTGTATTAAGAAAGGAGGTGGGTTTATAAATTCTGTGAAATATAAAAGTTGCCGCATTCTTAAGAATGGAGAAAGTTTGAAAAAAGAAGTTCGAACACCAAGCCTTTTGACTTTTGGCACTCTTAATGTTAGCGACGATGAAAGTGTCAAAGAGTTCGGAAAACTGGTCGGAAAAACTGTCGAGAATCGTGGACTTTGGGGAGTTGTGGCAAATGCTGGAATTCTAGGAAACTCGGGACCTGATGATTGGCTCAATGCTCAGGATTATATTAATGTATTATTTATTAATTCAGTCAAAAACTTTTAGAATATTTTCTTGTTCAGACCATGCAAATTAACACATTTGGAGTGATGAGGTTCATCCAGGCACTGAAGAAATATGTTAAAAAGCAACAAGGGAGGTTTGTGAGCATATTTCGAGACGAGCCGAGCCAAAAAAAAACTCCCCAAACTTTTAGAGTAGTGATCATCTCTTCTATCTCCGGCAGAACACCACGCCCAACCGTTGGACCTTACTGTGTGTCCAAGCATGCCGTGGAAGCGTACGCTGATGTTATCAGGTAAATAAATAACAAGAAAGAAAATTTGTAATTTTTTTTTCTTAAAAAAAGTGTTCAAAAAATATTGATAACAGACACGAACTAATCGACTTCAAAGTGACGGTGCATTTGCTCGAGCCCGGATTCTTCACCACGAACATCACACAAACAGCTACCAATGATTTGGACGCTGTGTGGAATCGACTTGACGCGGAGACCAAAGAAGAGTATGGAAAACAGTTTTTTGATGAATGTGAGTTTATAAAAATAGCGTCCCGCCTTGCCCTTACTCAACGATTTCCATTACAGACAAAGAATCTCGCTTCTCCCGCCTTTCTCACTGCGCCGACAATCTGACACCTGTTGTAGACGCCTATGAGCATGCTCTTCTTGGAAAATATCCAAAAACCAGGTACTGGGTCGGATGGGACACTATCCTTTTCTACATTCCATTGGCGACTCTTCCAACATTTGCTCAAGACTGGTTTATCGCGTTCCAACGTCGCGGTCGTCCAGTGCCGATTTCTATGAGAAAATAATGATAATTATGGGAATCCAGCAAATTTTAGCAATTTAGGAATCCAATTGTGAGCAGCAAACACAACATTTTGCTTAATTTTTGATATTTTACAAAATGAAATAAATCAATAAATTTAATAAGTTTTTACTGTTATTGTTTTTTCAATCGACTTGCGACATGAGAACGCGTGACTCCGCCCACTTTTTTTCGCGTGACCATGCAAACACAGTTCGATTGGAAGAGAAACAGAGAAAACATGGTTTTTTATCTCTCGTTCCCATGCTGCAACTCGATTGAAAACACAATACAACCATTCATCTAAAAATTTGGTGATCTAAATCGATCTAACAAGGGAAGTCTTTTCACAAACCATATTGGAATTCTCTGAAACTTGGTGGGCTAATGGAACCTATCTCTGGCTGCAACGTCAAAAAAATTTAGCTGCCGAACTTCAAAAATAAGCTCAAAAAGTTGCTCCAAAGTTCCGGCTCCCCCCTCCGTCACTTCTCTTGTTTTTATCACTACCCTCCAGAGGTGAAAAACTCAACAAAAGGGAGGCGCAGTGGTAGAGTGAGGGGCAGCAGGAGAAAGGGCACGGGTTCAAACCCTCTTGTGGTAAAAATTTTTTTGATATTTTTTATAAGTATGAGAAACAGGGGTGGGACCAAAAAAATATGTTTTTTTGGGTGAGAAAAATTTATTTTTTGATGGTGAAGGTGAGAAAAAATTTCTGTTTCACGGTTCTGCTTCGGGACAGTTCTGATGCAGGAACGTTCTGCCTTGGGGTAGCTCCGTCCAAAAACCTTCTTCGCCTCCGCGACTCTACAAAAAAAACCAAAAAAAAAGTATTGCCTACGTCGCATTGTCAAAAAATAAATCAAAAAAAGTTTAAAATTTTTGTCTCACCCAAAAAAAAAAAACATATTTTTTTGGTCCCACCCCTGTTTCCCTTACTTATAAAAAATATCAAAAAAATTTTACCACAAGAGGGTTTGAACCCGTGCCCTTTCTCCTGCTGCCCCTCACTCTACCACTGCGCCTCCCTTTTGTTGAGTTTTTCACCTCTGGAGGGTCGTGATAAAAACGAGAGAAGTGACGGAGGGTGGAGCCGGAACTTTGGAGCAACTTTTTGAGCTTATTTTTGAAGTTCGGCAGCTAAATTTTTTTGACGTTGTAGCCAGAGATAGGTTCTATTAGCCCACCAAGTTTCAGGGAATTCCAATATGGTTTGTGAAAAGACTTCCCTTGTAAGGCGCTGAAAAAGGATTGGGCAAGATGCACGAGAAAGGGTTCTAATGTGAATAAAACATGATTATTGTAACACTATTGTAAGTAGCCAGTTTCCAAGGAAATGAGAGGATGTCGACTGTGACGGTGTGCATGAACCTCATTGTAGTGAAATGCCTCTATATTCTTTCCCTCGGCGCCAATACATTTGAAAATATACTTACCGCTGCATTTGATGTGGAGAGATGGCCGAGCGGTCCAAGGCGCTGGTTTAAGGCACCAGTCCCTTCGGGGGCGTGGGTTCGAATCCCACTCTCTTCAGTCTTTTTTTTTCCAAATTTCTTATACATTAGCGAAGGTCACACAAAGCTTTGAAGATCGGCTAGAATTTCTAATCGTATTGTTGGATTTGGTTTTGTTAATCGCACAGTCAATCAAATGTCGAGAAGCCGTCGAAGAGGACAATAAAGAGCAAATAACAAGAGAGGTTTGAAGAAAGTCGTAAAGACATCCAAGTGTATTCATAAACGATATCGGATACAAAATCATTAAATACAAAAAAGCACACTTTAAAACTTCTGAGAACATAAAATTACGTAAACTCTTATGGTTTTATCAAAAAAGTTGGGAGCCGCGGTGAATGTGACTGCTTGGCGCAACACAGGTAGTGCGCGTTCAGCTTATAATAGGTGGAGGCCAAAAATAGGCCTATTATAAGCTTAAAATGAGCCTATCGCGGGTGGCAGCGGCTACCCTCCTGCAATAAGCTTATCGCGCACGCGGTGTGCGGCGACCGCGCTAGGCCTATCGTAAGTCTCTCGCCGCCTAGCTGTGAGACTCCGCAAACGCGCTCGCCGGCTACGCTATTGCGGCAGAGAAGCAGAGACAGCCTTGTTGGGCGGCCTAAATTTTTTGACAATTTTTCTTTTTTTTTCAAGTTCCGACGGCTTTTCGGAGTTCTTTTACTGTTAATTAATTTTTAAAATTAACTATTATGCTTCTTTTTTGTTAACTTCCTGTTTTAAATTCAATTTCTGGTTTTTCCTCCTTCAAGGTTCCTTGTGTATTGCATTTCAATCGAGTTGCGGCATTAAAATGTGAAGCCTTGCCCACTTTTTTCACGCAAAAATTCAAAATGCACTAAAATTTAATGTTCGCATGAAAAAAAAAACGGAATTTCACGTTTTGATGTCGCAACTCGATTGAAAACAATATATATCGTAAAATCGTCTGAATTTCTCCATTTGCTCCAATGCTCCAATACTCCATTTAAATAGTTTTTCATTCGAATGTGGTTAATAGGGGTGTGTAAAATTATTCTGTTATCCTTTTCCTCTATATAATACAGCTGTATATCGTGGCGAAGTGACAATTTTTTCACGTTTTTATTCGAAAAAATTAAGAAATAACTGAAGAAATTAAGAGATGTTTCGTCTCCCAGTTTCACGTATAATGTCACTCCGTCACGAATCCATCATTTTATCAATTCAATCTTCTTGACGGCTATATACCACAAGAGTTCACGCGGAAAATCTAAAACCACACCCCCTCAGTTTTTCTTTTAATTTTTGAACTGAACGCACTGAAAAAAATTGAGTGAGTGTGGCGACACGTGACGTTTTAATTTCTCAAAATAACTGGTGTTTTCAGAATTTTCACGTAAAATCCTATTGTAACCGGCAAGAATATTGAATCGATAATACAAGGAAAACAAATAATTTTTTACTTACGCTGAATAACCCCAATCGCAGGTTTGTTTTGAGTTCAGTGTGCCTTATCGATAAAAATTTGATAAATTGTCGAAAGTTTATCGATAAAAGTTTATGGGATTATTCACGGGGTAGCAAAAATAGCAACAAAAAATTATTATTTTTTGCCACCTCGTTAAGAATAACCCAATCACTGATTGTGGTTACCAAATATTGTCCTTCTTTCATTGTTTCTTTTTGATATTATCAATTCAATATTCTTGCCGGTTACAATAGGATTTTACGTGAAAATTGTGCAAACACCACAGTTATTTTGAGAAATGAGAACGCCACGTGTCGCCACACGCACTCAACTTTTTTCATTGCATTCAGTTGGAAATTAAAAAAAACTGAGGGGGTGTGGCCTCAGATTTTTCGCGTGAACTCTTGTGGTAGCCGGCAAGAAGATTGAATTAATAATATCTTTTTCGTAGTGATGTTATGGGGTTATTCACGAAATGGCAAAAAACTGCGCGAAAACTCGGAAAATGCTCCGGTTGACCTGAAATTTTGGGAAATAAAGGTAAAAATTCTCCCGGGCATTACCCCAACATTTCTGACAAAAATATCGATTTTAAGCATTTTCACAGAAAAAAGCAATATTTCTTACAAATCGATATTTTTGTCTGAAATTTTGTGTGAATGCCCGGGAGAGTTTTTTCCCTTATTTTCCAAAATTTCAGATCAATCGGAGCATTTTCCGAGTTTTCGCGCAGTTTTTTGCCATTTTTTGCCATTTCGTGAATAACCCCATTATTCACGGGGTAACAAAAAAAACTTGCTTTTTTTCCTAATCCGTGAGTATCTCTATAAACCGTCATTTTTCCTAACAATTACTATAAATTTCAGTTGGTGGAATGTCGGTAGGCAGGAATCACGCTGGAATCAATTCTATCGACGATGATGTCAAGCAGAGACTCCAATGGCTTGGATAACAAATCGGTAAGGTTTTTAGAATTGTTCCAAAATTGGCTAGCATGTATTTTCCGAGCCCAAATACGCATGCAAATAAATACAAAAGATTCAATTTTCTTGCCGGTTACAATAGGATTTCATTTGAAAATTCTGCAAGCACCACAGTTGTTTTGAGAAATGAAAAAGCCACGTGTCGCACGCACTCAACTTTTTTCATTGCATTCAGTTGAAATTGTTTTTTTTCGAAGCAAATGGTGTGTGGCCTTATGGACCTATTCATAGGAAGAAAAAAAAAACAAAAATGTTTGTTTTTGTTTTTTTTTCCTATTCATAAATAGATGTCAAAAAATGTCAAACAATGTTAAAAAACGTTAAAAAATGTCAAAAAAAAAACGAATCCTATGAATAGGTCCATTAGATCTTTTGCGTAAACTTTTATGGTAGCCGGCAAGGAGATTGAATTAATAATAATTCACGTCGGAATACTTTTTTTTTTTAAATTTTGAACGCTGCATTAGAAAAAAATACCGAGCTAACGTTGAAATATTAAAATTTATCATAAAAATAACTGGGCGAAAACTGGGAAAATGGTCCGATTGACCTGACGTTGTAGGAAATAAGAGCAATAATTTTCCCGGATCTGCCCACAAAATTATGGACCGAAATATGATTTTAAACATTTTCAGAAAAAAATAATATTTTTTGAAATCAATATTTCGGCTCAAAATTTTGTGGGCAGGTCTAGGAATATTTTTGCCCTTATTTCTCAAAAAATCAAATCAATCGAACCATTTTCCCAGTTTTCGCGACGTTTTTTGCCATTTCGTGCATAACCCATTAACAATGAATTACAGGCTCTCGGACGTTTCGAAAGTGGACGTTTTGAAGGTGGAAGTTTGGAAAGTGCGGTGTTTCGAAGGTGGACGTTCGGAAAGTGCGACGTTTGACAAGGTTTTCTGAATTTTGTCGTCGTGGTGTTCCACACATTCATTTTTAAAAGTTTGAAAGGAAAATTTCATAAAAAGCTTTAAAAAAAGATAGTGTACCAAGGCCGCGACGACAAAATGCAGAAAAACGTCCGAGAGCCGGATTAAATATTGGCCAATAAAAAAAACATGAAAACCTTACTTAATTTTTCGCTTTTGTGTCTAATTATTTGTTGATTTTACGTTGTATTCTTTTTTTATATTTATTCCAATTACTTCAAACGCTGAACATTTTTACTTAATTTTTATATTTGCAATAAATTGTAAATTTTTAAATTTTTTTTCTATTTCTTTAGAATACGGGCTCCAATTCGAGAACATTTGGGCATTATGAGGCACCCGGACCTGTGACAGCCCTATTATAAGCCCACATCCGAGTTTTGAGTGACCGCGAAAGGCCTATTATAGGCTTACAATAGGCCTTTTGATAGCCGCGATAAGCTTATGATAGGCGAAAGTCACCCGCGATAAGCCTATTATAGGCCTATTACAGGCGCCGACCCGCGATAAGCCTATAATAGGCTTACTTTGGGGTCCTTCGCTGGTACTCGGTAAGCCTATCGCGCAACCTATTATAAGCTGAACGCGCACTACCTGTGAATGGTAGCGCGTTCGACTCCAGATCGAAAGGTTGGGCGTTCGATCCGCTCAGTGGTCAAAGTGTTTTTTGCAGTTAGACTGCTTTGACTGCTTTGCTTTTTTGCACGCGTGAACAAATTTTTATAATATGAAAATGTCAATATCAAACACTGTATTTAAAACGAAACAAAACAGTCAGCAAAATGTTTAAAAAAAGCCTCTGATAGAGTGAGATATGAGTGTGGGGAGTTAGAGAAAAAATGATTATTTTTTAAAGCGAAGTCATACAGCAAATCAATTGATTATTGGAGCCACCACCGTGTTTGCCATTCCACAACTATTCACACCACGTGCCAAACGGAAGTATCTTAAAATAATAATAAAACATGGGAAAAAAAATCCCGCCAAAAAGAAAGTAACTCACCCATTAGCACCCCACGAAGTGCCCCAAGAGTTTTTCACAATCCAATACGCGCCGTGTCCCTCATCACCGTAGCCAACAATAGTCAATGCATGAGAGCCCATTGACTTTTCCGCACAATCCTCCTCAGTCGGCTTGAAAATTCCAGAGCGGTAACTGTACATGGCTTTGACCACTTGCATACCTGAAAATTAAAATACTAAGGTTCATAAATGATGAATTATTTCACCAAAAGTAACGGGTCCTTTGGTTCCGACCCAGTCAGCAACGTCTTCCTCGTTTGAAGAGAGCATTCGCGAGCCGTCGATGAATATTTTGGTATAGTTTTGTATCAGCGAGCATTGGTCATGTTTTTTGGCTTCGTACGGGTAGTCTTTTTCAGTTTCCAAACCATTTTCTTTTACAAATCTGAAAAAGTTGGTAGAATGAAGGGAACTTTTGTATTTTATTTTTTTTAAAGCTGTTTTTAGCTTGACGACAAGACACGGCTGCCTTCTGCGATCTCACAAACATTAGAGTTGCATGCAGTTCTATGAGAGTATTTATGGTACATATAAACAAAAAATGGAAACAAAATCCTGCTCACCTCATTGCATACGGTCTGTACCCTCCATTGCAGCCGTTGTTCCTATTATCGCAGTCTACCAATTCTTGCTCAGACAACGCCACCAACTTTCCCTTCTTGATAGCATATTGTGCTTCTACTGATGCAACTGTAGCAAACGCCCAGCAAGATCCACATTGTCCTTGGTTTTTAACCGGGGTCAGTTTTCCTTGATCTCTGTAGTCAATGGAAGCCGGTCGTTTTACTCCGTTTTCCAGATACTGTTTATTGTAAGGGGGTGGTGCAAAATCAAGTTTTTCATTCTCCCGATCCAAAATCATTTTTCTCAACTCTTCATCAGTCCAGTCCGTGAACTCATTGACATCCAAATCCAAACCAGGGTGTCTTTTTTCCTCTTCTTCCATTTCTTTAATGTTTTTCACAAAAATGGCAAATCTATACTCGAATTCTTCTATCGTCGGGTATTTTCTGTCATACTTTAGAATAAAATCATTGTAAACTTGCTCAAATTGAATGATTTTTTGAGAGTTTTCGTATCGTTTGCAAACAAAGAACACCATAAGACTGATCATTGTGATAATGAGCAAAGCAGAAAGAAACTTAATGATAAAAATGCTGGGGCAAAGTGGATTGTAGCCTGTTGGGTATTTTCGATTGCTGAAACACATTTATATTATGTTTTGCTAGAGGTCACCTACTTCACAATTTGTTTGGCTTGCTCCTCAGTGCTCGGCATCTGCAGCATCATCTCGGCATTGTCCAAATTCATGTCCAAATTGAAATTCTTACAGGGAACTTTTTTGTCCCCATCGGAGAGCCCAACTTTTGCGCTCACCATTCTAAACTAAACTTTTTTTAAAAATATTTTTCAAAGCTCAGAAAAATTATGAAAATATTAAGAAAAACAACAGAAACGAATTGAATAGTTGGTGTTATCAGTTTTAACTCAAATGATCAATTGGGGTTTCAATTCTTATCAACTTTTCTGACAGAGTGTATTGATTGAGTAACAGGACACCGGGTCGTGTAATTGGCAGTTTCATGTCAGAACTGTTTAATATGGAACCTGGTTAAAAATTGTTTTTAATTGTGAAAAAATACAGAAAATTTTACATTTTTAAGGGACAAAACGCTGGAGCGCAATGGCAATGTACTGAAAAAAATCGATTGTTTGGGCCGATATTTCGGCTCCGCGACGTTTTAAAGCCAGTCATTTCAAAACCGGACATTTCAAAATCAGTCATTTCAAAACCGGGCATTTCAAAATCAGTAATTTCAAAACCGTGACGTTTCAAAACCAGTCATTTCAAAACCGAGTGTATTTTTCGAAAAATTCCTCCATAATTTGCGGGCAGTTCTATTCCGGCTCGCCAATTTTCAGATACTTGAAATAGCGGCCAAATGGCACTCAAATAGCAGCCAAATAGCAGCCAAATAGCAGCTAAACAGCAGCCAAATAGGCGCCAGATAGCAGCCAAACAGCCGCCAAAGCAGCCAAATAGCCGCCAGGCAGCTGCCAATTCTTGAAGAACGTGTTATGTCTGACGGCTATACATACTTTCTATAGCCGACAACTCACGGGTTCCAACGTTTGTTATGCTTTGCAGAAAAGGTGCGGGGCCATCTACCTGTGCCAACTTTGTTTACCAATAATTATCAAAAACAATTTTTTTCAATCGAGTCATGAAAACATCGCGGTTTTGAAATGACTGATTTTGAAATGTCCGGTTTTGAAATGACTGGTTTGAAACGTCGCGGAGCCGATATTTCAAATGTTTACCGTAAATACTGTAATATAAGCCCACCCTTTAATATAAGCTCATCTCCAGACCCCTTTGAAAAATAGAAGGCCACCCTGTAATAGAAGCCCACCCTTTAATAAAAGCCCATCTTGAAACTGTAGCCAACACTCAATGGGTCCCGGACCTTTGGTTTCCTCGCTCTTTTGGTAAGTTTTTTTATAGTTACGGCTGCTCTTTGGGTACAGAATTTGCAAATTTAATACAAAAAAAGTTGCCGTTATAAGGAGCAGTCGTACGCAAAGAGGCCGTACACAAATTTCGTACCCTAAGCAGGTTTGATCAAAAATCAATCGTGCCCAAAGAGTCTGGGACCCATTGATTATTGGCTTGGAATTGTGCGCGTTTCATCGCGATGTGTTCAATTTTGCAGTTTTTTCACCCGTTTTTAAACATTTCTGTTAATGGAAGCGGTCATCAAACGCCACCAGTCCTGGGCGTAAACATTTTTTTTAACTGATTCCATATTGTGTTTTCAGTCGAGTTGCATCATCAAAACAAAAAATCCCGCTCACTTTTTTTTCACGCAAATGTTAAATATTTTCAGTTCAGTAAAGAAAATTGACTACTAAAACCAGCAATAATATCAAAAATTATAATGAAATTGGCGAAAATAAAGCAATGCTGCAATTTTTGGTTTATTTTGGGTACTTTACATCGGAAAATAGGTTGAGTTCCTTAAGAAATCATCTTCAATGATATCCGTTTTCAGGAAAATTTCATAAAGTTTTGAATACTGTCGTAAATAAAAACAGATAAATCGACACACCATTTTTTTTAACGAAAACTATTGTTTTTAAAGTTACAAACATATCTTTTTTTATGTTGTTAGTGCTCTTGAATTAGAACTTCTGACTCGCTATCAGAATTTAATATTATGAAAATTGTTTTTGGTTTTTTGAAGTTTTTTTTGTTGTGGATAAAAAAGAGGGTTGAAAAATAGAAGCCCACCCTGTAATAGAAAAATAGAAGCACATGGGCTTATAATACAGTATTTACGGTAACTTTCAGAAATACGTAGTGCGCTGGAGCGCATTTAACCCAACATCCTGTGAAATGACCCCTTTCCTTTTTCTTCGATCTCAACGAATGAGAAACATAAAAATATTCATAACTTTCTAGAAAGAAAGAAGGGACAATAGACGTTTTTTGTCTCCTTTTCCCTCATATTCCTTGCAGAACAAACATAGGCTGCGTTCTTTTTTCCGTATACTTTTAATTAATTTTCCAAGAATTTTGTACAATTTCACCTGAAAATTATATACACAAATATTTGTTCCAAATATAAATTTTCCGTTTTCTCATGCATCTATTTCCGTCCGAATCCCTGCCAAATTAGCCATATTCACTCCCCAGGTGAGCAAGCTCTCAATTCCACCTGATTGCACATTATGCTCTACTCATTCGATTCGGCGATTTCGGTTCGGCCGGCTCATCTGTGTTCTTCAATAACGCCTTAATGACACGCACATACACTTGACGCCTCCTGATGTCTCTTGAATTTGGTAAAAGATGGGGAGGGGGAAGGGGAGGGACTCACATAATTGGCGTCACGCTGCGAATTCGAAGAAGGGCCGGAAAAGAAAAGTCGAGCTAAGCTGACGCATTCCATTTTGTTTGCACTCGCACAGTGATTAGCGGTAACTCAATCTGTCAATGTTTGAAAGGCTCCTGGCTTGTAGTCGCGCTCTTCACGGTTTGTGTGGGAACAAGGCATTTATGTTTAGTTTGGCGCTTTGTTTTGTCCACACTGATGTGAGCTCTTGTTTTTAATGAAGTTTAGTTTCCTTTTGTTGTAGCTTTATTTTTTACTGGCCAATTGCTGGGCTCAAACTAACAGAGAAAACTAACAGATCAAGCTACCATGGCCTCAAGCCAACCTAATCCTTTTTGTGAAAGTGAAAGTGAAAGGCGTTACGTTAAACAACTTCAATAGACTTACTAGAGAGAGAGAGAGAGCCTCTCTCTCTCTTTCTCTCTCTACATCAGCAAATCCAAGACCCCATTTGTCAAAACCGTGAAGAGTGGGAGCCACCCATCTTTTCGTCCTTTTGCTTTGCACATTGATTTTATTATGCAAAATTTCGGTTTGACAACCAACGAAAGCCAAGAAGGAAGAAAGCCAAATTCTTTCACCATTTGTGTTTTTCTGCCCAAATCCACACGTGCTTTTAATCCTTTATCACATTCAAAAATCTATTTATTTTTTATTCTTTTTTTTCTCTTTTTTTTTCCTTTTCTCCCATTCCCTCTAGCTTTATCCAATCCATCCATCCCTAAACCACATCACTAATCCCACCCCCTTCTCATCTCCTATTTTTCATTTCTGCAATGTTTACAATAGGTTTGGTCGGTTCACGAACACAATAGTTTCTGAGCAGCATCTCTCGGAGCCCACGGCCACACCCCAAAAATGTGCATTACTCTCCTCTCGGACAGCTCCGTGTAGAATAGAACATATACACAAAAGGCGTGGCGGCGGGTGGGTGGGTGGGTGTGCCTAACTTTAACAAAGGAAGTTCTAGTTCACTCAAATTGGGTGGCATTATGCTCACGAGGAGAATTGATATTTCCGGTTTCTGGAAATTTAAAAATTGTTCCTTTATTTGCATTCCACTCGTTTTCTGTTCTATTTGTTGTTTTTAAACATTTCTGTCTCTTCCTCTCTTTTCAGCTCTCTTGAGATTTTTAATTAGTTAGCATTAGGAAGACGTTAATGAAAACAAATCGTTTTCCTCTTGGTCTTTCCACTCATTTTTTCAATTTTAAGAGCAGTTTTTCCCGTCGTTTATCAACAGCCTGGTAAATGGTTATTAACCATCGAATACTGCCGCATATTTAATGCCTGCTTGGTGATCGGTAAGCGGGAATTAGCCATCAAAAACGACTAATATCCGTCGAATTCTGAGTCAATATTCTCATTGGCCGATGTTTCGCTCCTGGGCGCGCTTTTTTTCTCTGGATCTCACGATGAATGCATCCGCAGTTCACTGTGCGATAGGAGCGAATTTCACAGCTTTGTACCAAGTATAGTCAAATATTCCGAGAGTTTTTTTGAAATACGTGACTTCAAAATTTAATTTTTTGGATTTTTTTTGAACTTTATTCCCCAAGATTCGAAACTCGCAAAATTTATCATTAATTCACCACCAATCTGTTCATTTTGCTTGATTTTTTTTGGTCTTTTGAAGTTTTTCCCTCCATTTCTTGCACAGAAAAACAAAAAAACAAACGCAAGCTCATGCAAATTTGTGAATAAAATTATCAACCAAGTTATTAGAGGCTGGGTGAATTTGTACAAAATGTCTTATTTGTCCGTGGTTTTCTTTATTTTTGCGCAGTTTATAATTGATTAAATTTACCTTTGCATATGTGAAAACAAGTGGGAATCATTGATTTTTCAACATCGCGGAACTCGTGTACTCCTTTTGGAGGAAGTCTTTTAACTTTTATTTTGATCAAATCCCCGAAATAGAGTAGTTCTTAATGCTTTTGCCAAATTCCCCACTAAATTAGCGCCTTTCAAATGTGCTTTAATGTGCCAATAATCCTCAAAGCTTACGCAGGTCCAAGTGGGCGTGGCTGGCCAGTTCCGCCGCAGTAACATGAGCTTTTGAATTGAATTGAATTGAATTCTTTTTCGCCTTTTTTCGTTCCCCTCTCACACGTTTCACCCTTCTTTCAATTGATTAGGTTATCGAGCAAGGTCCCTTTATTTTTCCACTTTTTGTAAAAAAAAAAAAACGAAACGCCTTTTCTTTTCTCTCCATTTCAAATTTCCTCTAAATTTTTTCGCACCCACTTTCTTTCCACATTCACTCCACCATTTAGGTCCAACCCACTTTTGTGATTGATGAATAGTTTCAAAATATGTATGCAGATAGACAGATACTCATCTGGGCGCTGTGGGTGTATCCAGTGTCATCCTAACGGCGATGCGATGCGATGCGCCTGGGAATATTTTATGAGGAGAGGCGGACGTACGGACCATCGGCTATGATACGACGCGTTGCTTTGAAAGTGTCGAAAAATTTCTTTAAATAATTTTTATTTTTCAATATCTAGCTTCTCTATCTCTCTCTCTCTTTCTTTTTTCTCATTTTAATTAAAAAAATATCAATTTAAAATGTTAGAAAATATTTAAACATTTTCACTATTATCCCAACTGACTCTTTTTTATTCACATTTTCCCAGTGAGCAAAAAGTGCATCAATGATTTTATTGCAGCCGAGAAGCGAGAGGACGAAAGGAAGGTTTTAGAGAGGAAAATGGCGGTTGGAGCCACAAAAATCGGATTCTTTCTTGCTTTTTTTGTTGTTGGCGCCACGCTTTTCACGAGCGGAGCCGAAGCACTTGCGGGGAATCAGTTGAATTCGGATAGGGATGAGTATGAGGACGGTGAGTGTTTTTCGGGGGAAGGTTTTATATTTAACTAACAAATTAAAGGGATATGCAAACGAATATTGCATAAAAATTGGAGGAAAAAATTTTCAGAATTTAATAATTTTTTTCCAAAAAAAAAAAAAGGAAAGATTAAGGAGTACACTAATTCAGGTACAAATGTCTAGAACATTTCAGCCTTTTTAACGCATTATATAATCGGATAATACAAGAAAGCACTGAACACGGCGTGCTAGACCCTACAAAAAAGCACACGCACTCTATCGAATTCTCTGCGTCTCCACAGTGCAGAGCGTTCTGCCAATTTTAGCAAAACGCGTGCAAACATAGAGACGCAGAGACGCAAGAAAAAACGGGCGAATTTGCATTTTTCTTCGTCCAAAGTCATTTTTAAGCAGAAACTTTGGTGAAAACCCATTTATTTGAAAATTAAAATGTAATCTATCCATTTTTCTCAAACTTTCGTCAAAAATCAATGAAAAGGTGCAAGAAAAACACGAGAAAAACAACAGAAAAGCAAAAAATAAATAAAGAGACAGTGCGCTTGAATTTTCCGGGCCGCCACCTCGTGTACTCCTTTTGGACGTCTTTTAAATTATTTTTTTGAAAATTAACCAAAACTCGAAAAAAAAATTTTTTCGACGGTTTTCGGGCAAGAAATTAAACAACAACAAAATAAAAATAAAATTTGTTTAAATAAGCCTCCTCGCCGAACTGTCATGTTTTTTGACACTGGGGTGTGAAAATTTTCGAAAAAAAAAAGAATTTTCGTAAAAGCTGTAGACAACTAGTTTTAAAATTTCTTTGTTCGTGAATTCGAATTTCAGCACTCAGAAATCCATATCTATTGTGTTTTCAAACGAGTTTCATCATGAAAACATGAGTCTGCTATCACTTTTTTGTCTGCATCTCTTGAAATAGCACAGTGCTTGCGTGGTCGCCCACGAATAAGTGGGCGGGGTTTCGGGTTCCGAGCAATGGATCAATTTATGCAAATTCACGTTTTTTGAAATGAGTTTTTCAGGCAGAAAACGTGTATACGACGAGACGCAGACTGAGAGACAGCGTTGCCACGCGATGCAACCACAGCGCGTGGGCGTCGGCGGCAAAAACATTCGTTTGAAAAACGCGGCAGTCGCCAGCACCCTATTGCTCTCTAATTGTCAAGAATTCCCTATTCCAAATTAAATTCCATTTTTCTCCTCCATTGTCTGTTTCCAGTGCCCGACACACCATTCTCTGGCAAAGTCCAAATAATGCCGATTGTCCAACGCGACACCAAACACAAAGACGTCTCGGTGACCGTCGAGGAGATCATCCGCGAGCTGCCGAACGATGAGCAATACGAGCGAATAGGAAAAATGCTAAATGTAAGATATCCGGTTTCTTGGCAGTTTACACGATATCCTTTCACTCGACGCGTTTGTTCTTTTTTATAGAACTCGTATGACGCTATCACCAGAGAGGTAGCCGAGGGAAAGAATGCGTATCAACAGAAAAAAGCGATTGTGGCGGAGAAAACGAATTCAGCAGAACGGATGATGATTGGAGTGGTATTTTCGGTGATTTTATTGGTATAAAATTGGAATAATTCGTGGATCAAAAGCAACAGCAACAAAAAAATTGGAAATGGCTTTATCAATCAATCTTTCTTTCATCAAAAAAGATATCACTCAAATTATAGCATAATAATTATTTTTCTAATTTATTTAAATATTTCTTTATCATCGTTTCAACAGATTTTCAACAAAAAAATTTTAACTTCCAAGTTTTGTTCTCTTTGAACAAGAAATCAAACAAAATAAAATAAATAATGAAAAATGAAAATGCCGACAAAGGAAAAAAAGACGATAAGAACCAACCCGGAATGTTTGTTTTGATTTATTTTGGACATTTTCAGCGCGTTTTACCGATTTTTTCGTTTTTTTCGCACCCAACACAGAAAAGAACAATCCTATAACAAATCTAACGCATCTTCCACAATTGCATATCCGAACTGCGCAAAAATCCAGCGGTCCAGAACAGAAACAAGGTCGTTGTTGTCGTCGTCGTCGCACATGAATGAATGCCTTGCCTACTTTTCCATCTTTCCCTCTTGCTGCCTGTCCGTTTTACCGTTTTCGAGAGGACTGACTGGCTGGCCCCTCTTTTCCAACCGATACGATCTTTTTTCATATATAACAGGTCACAATATACCCACTCGACTCCCTTCTCCATTTCTGTAAAGTTGTACATGGTTATCAGATTTGCATAATTGTAGTGCGATTTACTTTTAATCTGGTTTGATTTGGTTTTCAATGGTTTTGAAATTATAGTAGTCATGTTTTTTTTTTTTTTTTGAATTTTAATGAAATGCAATTTTTGTCAATGTTTCACAAGTTCCCTATAAAAAATCATTTAGACCACTTTTTCATTCTTTCTGTCTTCAAAATCTTTTTTCATTCTTATTTAGGGCTTAATTTGCTGTTACCTGTGTGCTAGTGTCTAAAGATTGAAAAATAATGATAAAGAAGGGAAAATAAATAAAAACAACATTTAAACAACGCAACAGGCGTGTTTAGAACAAACACTAAAAATGGAAAAATAACATTTTTCACTATGGATTGTGTCTGAAGGAAAATAAAATACAAACAATCATAAAAATATCATGGCAAGCTTTCAAATCGAACTGTTATATTTTTTGTTTTCTTTTTTTTAATATAGAAATGCAGGAAACTTGCAAAAACCTGAGCGAAGTTACGCAAATAACACTGTTTTAAAATTCCGAACGAAATAATAAATTTGAAAAAAAATTTTTTTGGAAAATGTATGTTTCAAAAAAATTTCAAAAATTTATGAGCTTGAAAATTGATTTCCAAGTTTTTCGCGACGTTTCTTTGTTTTTATTTTTTTATTTTTTTGACCAATTTTTCACCCCTATAAACTGTTTTTTTTTTAATTTTTTTAGCGAATTGTTTGACTTTTCCTACCATTAGCATTGATTGCGCCATCGCCATTCTCTTACCACGCCCTTTCTCTGCTGCCTCTTGTCGACATCCTTCGCTGCAAGACCCGTTAACACAATGGTGTATTTGCATACTGTTTGGCCTGGCGCTTCGCCAGTCCATCTTTTCACATTTTTTAGGCCAAGCGCCTTGTTTTTTTTTAACAAAAAACATTTCTGGCATGGTGCCAAGTCCTCAAATCTCCCTGACATATATTTGGGAAAATTTCGCAAGGTCGAACTTGTTGGCAGCGCGCCAAGTGTTTTTTGGCACGGTGCCAACCAATTAAAGTTTTGATTTCTTTTTTGATGTTGGTGTTTTGATGCAAAATTTTCCTTTTTTCACGGATTAGTTAGCTGCAATTTTCTACACTCGTTTTTTTCCGTGATACAGTTGCACTTTTGCCTCCTTTTTTTTTTGGGAGGGGCTGGCCGAGTTAGGGCACACACAATCCGTTGCCCTTTCTCGGCAATATGTACATACATATATACAGTTCATATCTTCTGTTTCCCTCCTCACGATTCAGTTTTTTTTTCGTCTTCTGCACGAAGAGAGAGATAGAGAGAAAGAGGAAAGTGAAGGAAAAAAATTGGTGTCCATTCCACCTCGGCAGCGATGCCCAGTCCGTATTATGTGCGTATTACAATACTGTCTGACGTCTCCAGCGCGCCGGTTAAATTGCGCACAAACCTACACTTCATGGAGTGTATTTGTGAGTATGTATGTACAAACATTGCCTTACTTCTTTTGGAAAGAAAGTGAAAGTGCATTTT
This sequence comes from Caenorhabditis japonica, assembly GCA_963572235.1. Lineage (NCBI taxonomy): Eukaryota > Metazoa > Nematoda > Chromadorea > Rhabditida > Rhabditidae > Caenorhabditis > Caenorhabditis japonica. The sequence continues at coordinate 12,553,970 of OY754347.1, read as the reverse complement.
TCACTGTTGATGCTCTGGAAACTGGTAGGCAATTTATTTTGCTCATTTTTTGGTGATCTATCTTTGAAGTGGTTGAAACAGAAACGCGATTTTTAAATTTGTGCGTCAGTTCGCGTGTGTGCGTAGGTGGCGCTATATTTTACGACATTTGTTGTTTTGAAGTTTCAGTCTTAGATGGTCGTAGAGTTAAATCCCACGCAAAAATTTCGATTCTTATTAGACCGTCGAAACGTCAAAAAAATTTTCCAAACAATAATGAAAAACAATATTTTTTTGGAATATTTTTCTGACAATAAAAAGTCGGAATTTTCGTAATTCGTTTTCTATACTTTGTCGAATAATTTCAATTTTTCGACTTTAAAAAAGTGCAAAAAAGGCAGAAAATGATATGTTTCGGTAGAGCGCATTCGCAACACCCAATTCTGAGCCAGTTGCGGTGGAGCGTATCACACAGCTTCGGTATGGTCCTGATAAAAACCCTTTCTATCATTTATTTTCTTCCCCTTCTCTACTTCCCAACAGTCAAAACGATTTCCCCGATTCTCGCGATTCACTCAGATCACTCCCGCCATTTCTATACTGACTGCCTAATTGATTCCAATCAAGTCTGACCTTCCTCCCACCTTTACCTCTGCCGCATCCATCCCGTCCCGACATTGGCGTGACCTTCCACACTCATCTGATTTTTCGTATCTCGCCTCGAAAATGTTAGTTTTTGATGATTTTCTTATAACAATGAATCATCGTTTGATTTGTTTTGTTTTGTTTTGTCTTGTTTTATTTTGACAAAATGAAACGGAAAAACCACCAAAAAAAATAGAATCAGGACAACATTTTCTGCTTTATTTTAATTTTACGATTTTTGCACACAGTACAGGAGCAAAAAGGAGAAATTTAATAGTTCTAGAGCGGGCACCGATGTCTTTCCCATCAACATCATTGCCGATGGTTTTGATGCAAAACGAAACGAAATGGATGATGATGATGATGATGATGCAGCAGCAGCAGCAGCAGCCGCCCTGTTTCTCTTTCTCTCGATTCTCCGTCATTTTGTTTCCACTACCGTTTTTCATCATTCTCCAAAACAGTCGGTGTTGTTTTCAACACGTGTCGTTACTATCGCATCCTATTCATCTTACGGTTCCTCTCATCTCTTTTACAATTATGAAAATTGCAGAGCGTCAAATCTCTCAAAATGATTGGGGTATTGTTGCCGTATGTGCGAAAATTTCAGTGAGTTTTTTAAAATTCTTTATACCAGTCTGAAGCGCCAAGTGAGCTTATTAGTCATTGAAATTAGCTATTAGCCGTTGAAAATGGCTCATAACTTGCGACTAATCGGTCATCAGCATGTTTGAAATACCGCATGCGCCCCAAAATCGACAGCTAATAGCCAAATAGTATCTAAGCTTTTTTGCATATATTTTTTAATAAATTGAAAATTCTGAATCAACGGCTGAGAGCCGAAAAGTCTTGCCAACTGCGTAACAGTTCTATGCCGTAACAGTTCCATTTTCGCCTTTCTGAAGCCGCTGAAACAGTCCAGCATAACAATTTCTTAAGTCTAGGTAAGCGGATTTAGCCATGAACAAAACGAATTCGTCCTTTATAAATTATAGTATAAATTACATGTTGTAAAAAAACAACCACTCCCCCTACCCCCCCCCCCCACTTCCAAAAACCCACCAATTTTCCAGACGTTCCGCCGAATCGAATGACATCGTCGACCGAGTCTCCTACCAATACACCTCCACCCTCCTCGGCTTCTCCGCCATCATGATGGCCGCCTCCCAGTACGTCGGACGACCCATCCAATGCTGGGTGCCGGCTCAATTCACGAGAACCTGGGAGAAATACGCGGAAACCTATTGCTTCATCAAAGGAACCTACTTTTTGCCAGAAGCTTTCCTCAGCGAAGAGGAATTGTCTGTGGTGCCACACGAGACGGTTACTTCTACACCGGTAATTAATGAGAATAAAAAGAAAAAGAGCAGCATGATTGATTGATTTCAGCGCGTTGGATACTATCAGTGGATACCTATCGTCCTGTTTGTCCAGGCTTTTCTTTTCTATCTGCCGTCAATCATTTGGAGAACGTTCAACGAGAGCTGTGGTAAATGCATACATACTCAGAGAATTATCGGCATGACGTCGGCCTGAAATGAGCAATTTGCCGCCGAAATCGGCAATTCGCCGGCGGGCAGGAAGTCGGCAGCTAAAAATCCATGACCCGGCGTGATGTTTTCACGAACATGGCAAGTGGCCGACTTCCTGCCGCCGGCGGAAAGGCGGCAACTTACCGAGCTGGCGGCAAGGAGTCCGCAGCTAAAATTGCCGATAATTCTCTGAGTATATACATCCTTTTCTCTCCTTTTTTCAGCACCACCCATATCAATTTTCAGAACTAAAAATCAAAGAGCTGGCTGCTGTGTCCGAGGCTTCGCGTAAAATCAAATCCAACATGGCTGACGATCAAGTGAAGGCGCGTAAATTTGGAAAGTATTTCTTCAAAAAGCTGACTTTCCGAAATGAATCGCCAGTTTTTAAAAAGACTGGAGCTATTGTGGCATCCGGAAGGTTTCTTCCATCGCTTTTCCTTGGTGTCAAAATAATGTACTTGGCAAATGTAGTCTTCCAATTCTGGATTCTTACCTATTTCCTGGAAACTAAGAGCTGGATGTGGGGTTTGACGACTTTCTTGGTACGTTTTTGGGTTTTCTAAACTTTTCAAAAATCTTTTAACTACATATAGGATCTGGTTGCCGGTCGTGAATGGGAAACCACCGGAATCTTCCCACGTGTCACCATGTGCGACTTTTCAATCATGGACCTCACCGCAGTTCACGACCACAGTATTCAATGCGTGATAGTCATAAATATGCTCGCCGAGAAGGTCTACGTCTTTTTCTGGTTCTGGCTCATTGGAGTTGGAGCTCTCACGATTTTCTCTCTTTTGTACTGGACGTTTGTGTACTTGATCCAAAGCTTCGGACGTAACTTTATTTACAGGTAAGTATAAAGAACCAGTGAAACAAAAAAAAAAACAAAAAATAAATTATGATTTCACCATTTTAGCTACCTAAACCGCACGCCAGCTTTCCAAGCGGAGCAAGAAAAAGGAAGCCTTCTCCCAGCCAACTTTGTCGACAACTGTCTCACCGCTGACGGCGTCTTCATTTCCCGTCTCGTCCAGCATAACTCTGGAGATCTCTTCACCTCAATTATGCTCGAGGAAATGTTCAACCTGTACAAGGCTCGGGAGGCTGAAAAGGCTCATAAAAAATACGACGACGTTCCAGCCGCTTCTGCTCCAACCGAGCTGAAGGACGAGGATGATGATGAGCCACTTCCCCCACCAACTAAGGCTACAGCGGAGACATTGACCAGTGATGAGGAGGATGAGGATGATGTTGATAGCCCAGATACCACTGCCACTCTTCCCCGTTAAAGCATTTCTTTTTTCGTCTAGAAATGTTAACTAGCTTTCTCTCCTTCCCACGTTATCTTTCCACCTCCATTTTCTAGGACTTTCTTTTCCTTCCTCTCTTCTCTTCCCATCACGGTTCAAAATTAGTACCGTTTTATACTCGTTTGTTAAATATTCACTATATTTTAATACGTGCCTTCAAATTGAATTGTTCTTCAAGGCTTTGGTTTTTAGAAGTTGTTGAAGTGATTCTTGTTATGTTGCAAGCTAATAAATGGAATTAATATCGAATATTAATTGTAAGAAAAATTGGCTTTAATCATGGTTCATTGTGCTTTAATTCTCGGCTAGGTTATTCCGGGACTTTTTGAATCGATGAATACCTCTGGCCTAATGATTTTGGGAAGACTTGTTTTCATCGATTTTTGCCTTATCCGGCATTTTAATTTTTTCTAGAATGTTTGGTTTAATCGAGTACACGCGAAGGACACCGAAGTAAGCCTGTAACAGGCTGATCGCGGCTCGGTGCCTGTAATAGGCCTGAAATAAGCTTGTCGCGGGTAATTTTCACCTACGATTTGCATATCGCGGTTGTTAGAAAGCCTATTTCACGCCTATAATAGGCCTTTCGCGGCCATTACAAACTCGGTTGTGGGCTTACAATAGGCATGCCACAGGTCATCACAAGAAATATGTGGCTCCTCCGTTCTTGAATTCAAGCCAGCTTGCCCAAATAAATTTTACTGATGAAAATAATCGAATTTATTGCATATTTGAAGTTAAAACACATGAACACTTTGGTAAGTTATTAACAAACAATGGAAATCGAGCAGAAAACAAATAAACAACATAAAATAAGCCGGGAGAGCTTTCAGAATTTTAAAAGAATGGCAAACGTGTACTTAGTTTTTCTGGTGGGGGTTTTTTTTTTAAATAATCTTATCTTTTTGGTAAAATTCAATAGTCAGTGGACAACATTCAAAAAAAGGATAAAATACGTTGGATGCTCGGATTGGTTTGAAAGTTTGGGAAAGAATGTCAAAAATACTTCCAAACTCGCTCAAAATTACGTCACTTGAAAAAATAATTTTTGCCTTCCGGTTTTAAAAGGAATTTTCAGCTGATGGCAACTTTTCAAAAAATTATACACGCTAGCCAATTTTTTTAAATTTCTAAAAAGCTTACCAAAGCCAAAACATTAAAATTAACAAGAAATGACGTCACGCGTCGTCGTTGCCGTCCGTTTCCGGAGTCCTGCACGGTGTCCAGGAGACCTGCCAGGAGCTACAGGAGAGGCCGTTTCTGACGTCGTTGATGTCTCCGCGTGGTGTCCGAGCTGTCCATCATAATCTGAAATGCTCAGTGCATAAAAGAGAGTTTACGGAAAAAAAAAATAACTGACACGCTGTATCGCTACGTCAATAATCCATAATAATACAGGTGCGAGCAGCGCCGAAAAATAATGGGGTTATTCACGAAATGGCAAAAAACTGCGCGAAAACTCGGAAAATGCTCCGATTTACCTGAAATTTTGGGAAATGAGGGAGAAAACTCTTCCGGACATTCCCACAAAATTTCAGACCAAAATATCGATTTTTAAGAAATATTGCTTTTTTTCTGAAAATTCTTAAAATCGATATTTTTTGTCTGAAATTTTGGGGTACTGTCCGGGAGAATTTTTCCCTTATTTCTCAAAATTTCAGATCAATCGGAGCATTTTCCGAGTTTTCGCGCAGTTTTTTGCCGTTTTTGCCATATTTTGCCATTTCGCGAATAACCCCATAAGGTTTTCAAGTTCCGGAAAAACTAAAAAAAACGGAAATAGGAAACGGACGGGGCTAAAAAAGGGAACAAAAAGAACACGTGCAACACTGATGCCAAAACGAATATTGTTTTTAAGAAGGTCGCAACATTAAAAAAAAATAAATGAAAACCAGCATACGTTTTCATGGAACAATTAAAAATGCGCGGAAATTCAATATTTTCGTGAAAAACGTGGCGGATTTTCATTTTTTAACGATGCAACTCGATTGAAAACAAAATATTGTGTTTTTAATCGATTTGCGACATCAAAATGTGAAACTCCGTCCACTTTTTTTCACGCAAACATTAAGTTAGTGCATTTTGAATTTTTGCGTGGAAAAAGGTGGCGAGGTTTCACGTTCTGATGTCGCAACCCGATTGAAAACACAATAACGTTAATTATTTTAAAAAAATTTTGTAAAAAATAAACAAATCAAATGGAAAACGTACTCAAAAATCTATGAAAACTTGGAAAAAAAAGCAATGAAATGATGACAAAAAATTTAGGCCGCCCAAAAAAACAGTGAAGCCGTAGAGCGCGTTTGCATCGCGATGTCTTGTAAAAGGCCTAGTGCGGTCGCCGCACACACCGCGTGCGCGATAAGTCTGTTGCACACAGGTAGTGCGCGTTCAGCTTATAATAGGTTGCGCGATGGGCCTACCGAGTACCAGCGAAGGACCCCAAAGTAAGCCTATTATAGGCTTATCGCGGGTCGGCGCCTATAATAGGCCTATTATAGGCTTATCGCGGGTGACTTTTGCCTATAATTTACTTATCGCGGTCGACAGTAAGTAATTTGTAAGCCAATAATAGGCCTTTTGCGGCCGTTCCAATCTCGGATGTGGGCTTATAATAGGGCTGCCACAGGTCATTACAACGGTTTTTAGACTGAGGTGTGCTTGCTTTTAAGCAAGTTCATCTAAAGAAAATTCACTGTTGGAAAAAATAAAATTTTATTGCATATTAAAAGTTTAAAAACATAGAACAGAAAAATAAAAGTAATGATTAGAAATAAGGGTATAAAAGAGAAAACTGACAACAAATCACGGATGACATTAAGACGGGTTATATGAGGTAAGAGAGGGGGGGGGGGTAGGAAGAAAAAGAAGCAAAGATATTTGTAAAAATTCATGGAGTTGAAAAGTTATTAACGAAATTAAGCAAAACAATAAATGAAATTGAATAAAACCATGGAAAATTGAGTAAACAATTAGATAAAACTATGAAAATAAGCTGGTCGAGTTTTCAGAACTTTCAAAAATTGGCCAGCGTGTAGTTCATTTTTAATAGATTTCTTACATATTCTTATTTTCTGATAATCTTCAATAGTTTTACGATTTCGCATGAAATGCAGCAAGCCAGAAATTTCTCAAAAATCTTTTGGTTTATGCAAAATTGTCTTGTAAGATTTTTTATTAATGGGGTTAATCGGAAAAATTTCGACGAGTAAAAACAACCAAAAAATTAGGATCAACACGGTGAAAGCTCCAATTGGTTTGAACGTTTTATGGGGTTTTTCACGAAATGGCAAAAAATGGCAGAAAACTGAGCGAAAATTCGGAAAATGATCCGATTGATCTGAAATTTTGGGAAATAAAGGATAAAATTCTCCCTCCCGGACACTCAGGCAATTGAAAAAAAATATTATGAGAAATTTTAGTAATATTCTGAGAAATCGTCATATTTTAAGATTATACAATATATTTGGCTGGCGCATTTGTCTTGGCAGGAAAATGCGTCAGCAACGTTGCTAGCGCAATATTAGACAAGATATTTCAAGAAACACGAGATATTACAAGATATTGTAAGATTTCAAAAATCTTGTAAGATATTACAAGAAATTCCAAGATTCTGTGAGAAATTTTCAATATTACAAGATATTTCAAGATAATTCACGAAATTGCGCAATATTGATTTCTTCATTAATCTACTTTTCCAATCGCGTTCTGCGCATTTCTGCCGTTTTTCCCTATATTTTAAGATTTTTTTTCCACGTATTCGTTGATATTGATTTTCACATATTGCCCATTCGCGAAAAAAGCAAGTGCGCTCCACGAAACTTATAATTAGTACTTCCTGGATTTAATTTTCGTCGCCATATTTTTTCAATTCACGTTTAAATTCAACGTGAAATGAAATAATTTGGCGACGAAAATTAAATCCACGAAGTACTAAGTTTCGTAGAGCGCACTTGCTTTTTTCGCGAGTGGACAATGCTTTACTGTTTTCCTTCAATTCATTATTTTTCTGTGTTATTATCGAGTCAATTTTTTGCCGGTTTCACGTGAAAATCCTGCAAACACCAGTTATTTTTCAGAAACTAAAAATCCGCGTGTGGCCACACTCACTCAACTTTTTGGCTCTGGGACGTTTCGAAACTTTTTTGCATTTTTGCTAATGGATTTTCGCCAATTGACACCAAAAAACGCGGGCATTTGGTAATTATTTTTCGTTTTTATAAGTTTTTTTTTGGGAATTTGAATCCACTATTGTGTTTTCAATCGAGTTGCAGAATGACAACCGAGAGATAAAAATACATGTTTTCTCTGATTCTCTTCAAATCGAACTGTGTTTACGTGGTCGCGCGAAAAAAAGTGGGCGGAGTCACGCGTTATAATGTCGCAAGTCGATTGAAAAAACAATATAAAATAACCAAAATATATTATTTTCAAACGAGTTGCAGCATGAAAACATGAGCCCGCAATCATCGTTCTGTCTGCGTCCCTTCAAATAGCACTGTGTTTGCGTGATTGCACACAAAAAAGTGGGCGGAGTTTCATGTTTTGACGATGCAACTCGATTGAAAACACAATAAGCAAAAATACCAACAAAAAAAAACAAATAAATTTTGACGCTTCGTCATTTCACTTTATTGACTTGCCTCTTACTTTTTGGGACTTTAAAATGCTTTCTTCTTTTGCTTATAGGGTTATTCACAAAATAGCAAAAAGTTGTCGCAAAACTCGGAGAACGCTCTGAGGCCATATGCAAGAAATTGGAAAACGAGAGGAAAACCGTTTTCCAAAAAAAAAAAACATTAATGTCCCACTGTTCATTTGTCACAAATGATCATTTCCTACTGTGATCATATGCCACTTTTCGGGTGCTACGTCGGAATAGAACTGAAGCGAAATAGAACTGCAGAGAAATAGAACCGTTCGGAATAGAACTGTTCGGTAAAGAACTATAGAAAAATAAAACTGTTCGGAATAAAACTGTAGCGTTTTGAAACTAAATTAACAATAGAGCGCGGTTGCATTGCTTGGCCGTCAAGCGGTCCGAGAAAAAAATGATAAAAGTTTATTCAAAAAAACAACAAAACAAACAATTTTTGATGAATAGCTCAAATATAGAACCGTTGAAAAAAGCACGCGCATGAAAAATTCCAATATTTGAATGAGCAAACAATGCAATATTGCTAATTTAGTTCCAAAACGCTACAGTTTTATTCCGAAACATTTCTATTCCAAAACAGTTTCATTCCTATCAGTTTTATTCCGAACAGTTTTATTTCGCTACAGTTCTATTTCGCAACAGTTCTATTACGCTTCAGTTCTACTCCGAGGTAGCACCCTTTTTCGACAGTATCATTTCCCACCTTTTTCAAATGTTATGTTTCAATATACTCGGTATAAAATGCTGCAAAATCGCTCCAATCGAACAAAGAATTTCGCATGCATTTGGAGTGAGGTTTAGAGAAATCAGAGCAAAACATCTGCCACGGTCTCTCAATTTTCTGCACTCTCTCGTCGTCAACGTGGCCGCGTCCACCACTGTGCGAAGGGAGCGCGTTTGCAGCGCTCCGTACTGAGAATATACCTATAATGGATTCGCAGCGGGGTGACAATTTTTTCACATTTTTATTCGAAAAAATGAAGAAATACCGTATTTCCTCTAATTTAAGCGCATGCGCCTCTATTTTTCAACCTCTTCTCCAAATGTGCTTCTATTAGAGGTGCGTTTCAATTAGAGGGTGCGCTTATATTTTTCAAACATTTTTTTCGGGAAAGAATTCAGCCCATCATTGTTTTTTTCAATATTGATACCTGACATTTTTGGTCAACATCATATTTCTTGACGGCGCCGGAAACGCTGTTTTTAATAGCAAACGAAACGACCTCGCCTTAAATTTAATTTTCTTTTTGAACGTCAATGACTATTGAAAAAAAAGCAAGACGGGAAAATTCCAGTATAGCCACCCACTACAATATAGGTACCCACGCTATACAGTGCGTTGCAGGTTTATACGTCCACCCTCGTTTTTGAGAATAACTTGAGAATTGGTCAATATTTCTATCTAGTTTGGTCAAAATCGGATTCAGGACACGAAATTACATATGTTCAGTGATTTTTAAAATGATATCTGAAAAACTACTCGATATACCCAGAAAAAACTGAAAATATGCCTTCTGCAACCGTTGCAGGTTTATACGTCCACTTCAAGAAATGAGCTAGAAAACAAAAAATAACAACAATTTAATACGTAATCGATGAACCTTTAGCGGTAATAACATCATAAACATGGTTTGGCATAGAATTGATGAGGTTGGGGATGTACTGGGTGGACTTGGACTTGAACTCTTGCTCCAGAAGACTCTACTCCGCAGTGAGTGCATTCTTGAGGTGTCCCATGGTGTCGTACTTCTTTCCATGGCTGTAGAGACGACGAACAAGCTCACTCCAGACATTTTCCATTGAATTCAAATCTGGAGAACATGCTGGCCATGGCAGAACATCAATTTTTTTGGACTGGAACCAGTCTAAAGTGGAGCGACTGACATGGATGTTGGCGTTATCTTGCTGGAAAGTGAACGGGAGGCGGTTGAATCGACGACGGAATGGCAGGAGATGGTTCTGGAGGACATCTTGGTAGTCCGTCGAGTTCATCCGGCAAGTTGTAAACGCCAGCTCCAGATATCCAGCCGAAGAAAACGCTCCCCACACCATGAGGCTTCCTCCACCAAAGTTCCTCTTTGAGAAGACGGCTGGATCCTTGCGTAAGTCGTACCAGTAAGACTTGTAGCCATCTGGTCCATCCAGATTAAACTTCTTTTCATCCGAAAAGATACTCTGACAAAAATTAGAGGTTTTTAATAAAAAAATTAATATTATTTTAGCTTCTCCCAGTTGGTTGACATGTTCCTTCGAGCAAAGTCGAGACGACGGGCCTTGTGAACGTTGGTGAGTCTCGGAGCGGGACGCATGACGGCTCTTGTGATGTTGGGATCTTCCTTGAGAGCTCTCCAAACTGTCCACTTACTAACTCCAAGATTCAATTCCTGATTAATATCGTTACACGATTTCATTGAGTTCGAAACTACTCGGGTCACCGATCTTCTGGCCCTTGAGTTCAACTTCGGAGCTGGTCCAGTCTTCTTTTTTTGTTTGATTGGATTCGGATTCGAAACAAAACGATAAATGGAATCGTGGGATCGATTCAGATGTTTGGCGATAGCTCGGTTGGTCCATCCAGCTGTTTTGAAGGCAGTAATTGAAGCGTTTTCAGCAACAGTCAACAGTTGACCACGGCCCGTGATTTGAAAATTAATAAAAACAAAAATCAAATCAAAAACAGGTTTTACAGTAATTTTGAAGGCACAGAGCCCAAATTAGAGTATTTTGTCTTGCCTGGAAGTCATAATTCTACCATTCTCTGGAGTGGACGTATAAACCTGCAACGGTTGCAGAAGGCATATTTTCAGTTTTTTGTGGGTGTATCGAGTAGTTATTCAGATATCATAATAAAAATTACTGGACATATGTAATTTCTTGTCCTGAATCCAATTTTGACCAAACTAGATCGAAATAATGACAGGTTCCCAAGTTATGCTCAAAAACGAGGGTGGACGTATAAACCTGCAACGCACTGTAGTATAGCCACCCATATAACTGAAAAATAGGATTTTTCCGATTTTCTGTGGGTGGCTATTTTGAAATTTATGGGTGCTTTTACTGGAATATATTATTACAGTTAAGCCACCCACTCAGTGGTAATGGGTGGCTATATTGGTTTCCTAGGGAATCTTTCAGAATAGCCACCCATATATTTCAAAATAGGTACCCACATCAACGGGCTATAAAATAGCCACCCATTATTTCAGAATAGCCACCCACGCGGCGCCGACTGTGGGTGGCTATATTATAGCGAGTCAAATGAGTACCTATTTTGAAATATATGGGTGGCTATTCTGTAATTATCCCAGCAAGACAACTAAAGGACTTTAAAACAACTGCAAAAAAGCGGGTATTTAGGTATAGAACTCGCACGGAATAGAACTGCTATTATGTGTTGTGAAAACGCCGTAAAAACTGCGAATATCGAAGCATCGTCAGCACCAGTCGTTCATGTACGCATAATACCGAATAGAACTGCGCGGAATAAATCCGGACGAAAGGGGACTGTACTAAAAAAAACCATTGCACGAAACACAATGTACATGTACAACGAAATACTTCTTCGAGTTATTCGAGCGGTTCCGTGCTGGCACAGCTCTATTTCAGATGGTTCTATTCCGTGCGAGTTCTATACCGTAGTACCCCTACAAAAAAACCGAAAAAAAAGGAAGAAATTCCGCAAAAAATAAGAAAAAAAAATATACAGTTAATGAGTGTGCCTCTATTAGAGGGTGCGCTTCAATTAGAGTGTGTGCCTCTATTTTTCGAAGCACCTTGCAGGGTGCGCCTTTATTAGAGGTGCGCTTCAATTAGAGGTGCGCTTATATTAGAGGAAATACGGTAACTGAAGAAATGAAGAGATTTTTTGTCTCCCAGCTTCACGTGAAATGTCACTCCGTCACGAATCCATTATATTTTTGAGTGGAATATACAATATTTGCCCGCGCTAGATTAGGGGCTTGGGGGAAGTATGCTTTTTTTCAGCGCCAACGCGCCGGAAGCATGTGTGAAACCTTAAAAATTGGCGACCGTATGGAGCTGTGTGGAAGTATGCTTAAAAGAGTACGGAGCGTCGATGGCGCGATTGTGGCAACGGTGGGGACGTAAAATTTGAAAAAAGATAGGAAATGATAGTATCGAAAAAGGTGGTATATGATCACAAGAGGAAATAATCAATTCTGACAGATGAACAAAAGTAGGAAATGAACAGTGGGAAATGAACGTTTGCCTCTCTCACACTCATCATGTTTAAATCAGCGTTTTTCAAATTTCGTTTTCCGGAAAACGGTTTTCCTATCGTTTTCCAGTTTGTTGCATATGGCCTCTGATTCGCCTCGAACTTTAGAAAATAATGTATAAAAAATTCCCAAGGTCATATGCAAGGAAGTGGAAAACGTTATGCCGCGTCCAAAGTTCAAAAAATTCCTGAAATCAGGTGTTTTTTGCAGTCTAAAGTTCCGAAAAATTTACCAGAAATAACATGCGGCCACAGTTGAAACCGGCGTTACCGTATTTGCTTCGCTACGAGGCCTTCTATGTTTAAACTTGAATTTTCCCAGTTTCTCAATTTTTTCTTTTACACGGGAACATTCAAGTTTAAACATAGAAGGTCTCGCAGCGAAGGAACTATAACGCCGGTTTCAACTGTGGCCGCCTGTTATTTCTGGGAAATTTTTCGGAACTTGGGACTACAAAAAACTCCTGATTTCAGGAATTTTTTGAACTTTGGACGCGTCATTAGGAAAACCGTTTTCTGGGAAACAAAATAAGAAAAATGCCCATGAAAAAACAAGAAACATATTTTCCGGGAAAAATAGTTTCACGTTCCTTGCTTACGGCCTCCAGACAGGCTCAGAAAAGTGGACAGAAATATCGTTTTTTCTCAAAATTTTAAAAATCGATATTTCGGTTCATAAATTTTCTGAGCATGTCCGAGATTATTTTTTACATTATTTTCTTAATGTGTCAAGTCGATAGAAAAATTCTCCGAGTTTTCCCACAATTTTTTGCTATTTCGTAAGTAGCCCTATTAATTTTAAATTGCTTAAGGTACTCAAATGACAAAAACCGAGTTTGGTTGAGCGGAAAGACAATTGCTCAAAGGATCGTTAAGCAGAACAGAGGAAAACAATGAGTGGATGGAAGCATCGAATCAACAAATGCAAAAAAAGTCAACGAATTCTGGAAGAGAAGACATTTAATTTAATTATGGATTCTGCAAATCGGATGATATTCTTGTTCCCGACATTTTTCGATGACCCACTTATTGAATTTTGATTTTTTACTTCAATAAATTTTTAAAAATCTCCAAGATATCCCTAGATAATTTGGTAGTATTATAATAAAAACACGAAACTTTACAAGATAACTTAGTAATAATGCAAGAAAACTCAGTAATATTACAAGAAAACTCAATAATATTACAAGAAAACTCAGTAATATTACAAGATGCCTCATTAATATTACAAGATAGCTCAGCAATATTGCAAGAAATCCAATATATTACAAGAAATTCTGGCAATATTATTGTGCCTCACAACATTCTTGTAAATCTTCGCCAATATTACTAAAATTTCTCATATTTTTTTTCAATTGCCTGAGCATTACCCCAAAATTTCAGACAAAAATATCGATTTTAAGCATTTTCAGAAAAAAAAAAGCAATATTTCTTAAAAATCGATATTTTGGTCTGAAATTTTGTGGGAATGTCCGGGAGAGTTTTCTCCCTCATTTCCCAAAATTTCAGGTAAATCGGAGCATTTTCCGAGTTTTCGCGCAGTTTTTTGCCATTTCGTGAATAACCCCATTAGAAATTATGCCAAAAATACTACCGAGCATGCTCAAAATTGGGAAAGTCAAAATAATTATTGCAATCCTATTTATTTTTTTTTTTGCATTTCCGGTTGTAAATTTTAGATTATTACCCATTTTCAAACCAATAAAAGCATTGCCCCAAATGTGTGTCACTTTTCTCATTTCTTGACATTTCTCGGATAAACTTCGACATGATATAATAGATTCGTAGCGGAGTGACAATTTTTTTTTAACGTTTTTGTTCGAAAAAATGAAGAAATAACTGAAGAAATTAATGGGGTTATTCACGAAATGGCAAAAAATGGCAAAAAACGGCAAAAAACTGCGCGAAAACTCGGAAAATGCTCCGATTGATCTGAAATTTTGGGAAATGAGGGAAAAAACTCTCCCGGACATTCCCACAAAATTTCAGACCAAAATATCGATTTTTAAGAATTATTGCTTTTTTGTCTGAAAATGCTTAAAATCGATATTTGAGTCTGAAATTTTGTGGGAATGTCCGGGAGAGTTTTCTCCCTCATTTCCCAAAATTTCAGATCAATCGGAGCATTTTCCGAGTTTTCGCGCAGTTTTTTGCCGTTTTTTGCCATTTTTTGCCATTTCGTGAATAACCCCATAAGAGATTTTTCTTCTCACAGTTTCACGTGAAATGCCACTCCGCCACAAATCCATTATGGGGTTATTCACGAAATGGCAAAAAATGGCTAAAAACGGCAAAAAACTGCGCGAAAACTCGGAAAATGCTCCGATTGACCTGAAATTTTGGGAAATAAAGGAAAAAATTCTTTCGGGCATTACACCAAAATTTCTGACAAAAATATCCATTTTAAGCATTTTCAGAGAAAAATGCAATATTTCTTAAAAATCGATATTTTGGTCTGAAATTTTGTGGGAATGTCCGGAAGAGTTTTTTCCCTTATTTCGCAAAATTTCAGATCAATCGGAGCATTTTCCGAGTTTTCGCGCAGTTTTTTGCCGTTTTTTGCCATTTTTTGCCATTTCGTGAATAACCCCATTATATGCAAAACACGCTAGCCAATTTTCAAAACGCTCTAAAACCTTACCGACTCCACAAAAAATTCGTTGTTTCCGTCGTCGTCGATGGAGCTGACCTCGGCGTCCTCGCTGCCACTTTCTGTCCAAACTGAGGTCCGGCGACGATCTGAAATTTGTAGATCGTTAATGATAGAGGAACATATGTGAAAGAGATAACGACATACGACGAAGCTGTGGTATATGTAATAGGAATAGGAATACGCGATTATCGGACCATTCAGCGTAGGTTATTGACCAAAAATCATTTCCCACCAATTATTTCCTATTTTTAATCTTTTCTTAAATAGGATCATATACTTTTTTTCCAAAGTGGTCATTTTCCTACGAATGAAAATTGTCAAAAATAAGCAAGTTATCATGTTTTTGAAGATCCTTGCATTTTGTGAGCTTTCTGAGAAGCTTTTTCATTTCAGAATTTAATTTAATAGTGTCGACCAGCCACGACGATCAAACGCGCTCGGCTGAATTTAGTACTTTTTGATTTCCATTTTGGTTTCCAAATTATTTGATTTCACGTATAAATTCAACGTGAAATAAAATAATTTCGAAACCAAAATGAAAACCGCATAGCGTTGAATTCAGCAGAGCGCGTTTGACCGTCGTGGCGGGCAGCAATACCACTTCTATCATACACCATTAGGGAACTCAAAAATTAATAAAACTTCAATTTTATCTAATGCAAAAGTATGGAGATTTTACGAATTCATGTTTTCGACAGGAGTGACACTTCTCGGTAAAATAATGAAGAAATTCCTATGGAAATTAAGCGATTTTACTTTTGCAATTTACCGTGAAATACAAACCTTGAATACAAGTATGCCTTATCGAAAAAAAAATTAACGATAAATTTCTTTTCGACAAAAAATTTGTCGAAATTGCATTGATACATTTTCGACAAATGATTGAATCGATAAATTTTTTGAATCTTTGTCGATAAGGCGCACTGTACGTAAGGTGCAAAAACAAGAAAAGTAATTTGAGTCAGAAAGATAAACTTAAAAATAAAATTTAATTAGCAGAAAATGGACTCCAAAAACGGATGAAAACTTGCAAAAAAAAAAGTTGTCCAAAATTTCGGAAAAAAATTCACGTTTTTTACGAAAAAAAGGAGAGAAATAACTAAAGAAATGGAGTTTTTTACTCACAATTTACCGCGAAGCGTCACTCTGTGGCGAACGCATACTAAACAAGAAATGAAATGAAGAAAAAAAAATTACATTTAAAAAAACTAAAATCGATTAAAAGAAAAATAACAGTTCAAGCGGTCGAAAATAAAAAAAAAAGAAATATTGAACAAAAATTTAGGCCGCCCAACAATGCAGTGTCTGTTTCTCTGCCGCAATAGCGTAGCCGGCGAGCGCGTTTGCTGCGTCTCACAGCTAGACGGCGAGTGACTTACGATAGGCCTAACGCGGTCGCCGCACACCGCGTGCGCGATAAGCTTATTGCAGGAGGGTGGCCGCTGCCACCCGCGATAGGCTCATTTTAAGCTTATAATAGGCCTATTTTTGGCCTCCACCTATTATAAGCTGAACGCGCACTACCTGTGCAGGAGGGTAGCCGCTGCCACCCGCGATTGACTTATTTTAAGCCCAAAATAGGCCTTTATTTGGCTTACACTTATTATAAGTTGGACGCGCTTTACCTGTGTGGCGGGGTCGAACTCAGCACCCGCGGCCAAATAAAAGATAGACGTGCAAGCGTGCTCACAGGTGAAATGCGACACGTGCATCACAGCTCGCTGGTGACTCGCGCGCAAATGGCATGGGGGCACTGCAAGGGTGTCATCATAGACGCGTAATGAATCGATCGCATTTATTGGTGCATCATTGACGCATCGGTGGCGCATCATTGACGCATCGTTGGCGCATTTTTGGCGTGTCATTTGTTCAGAGCAGGCGAGGCGTCCGGCTGCCATGGATATATTATTAATAAACCATTTGACTTGCAAGTTATTTACAATTTATTGGTGGCTCAAAATTATAAATAAAAAAAAGAAAATAAAAATACGTATCAGCTGAAAATAAAAATTATTCTTTTTGCGAATCCTTTGCTTCCCACTTGTATCCTCGAGTATGGCGAAGAATCCTCCACATGTCGAAACCGCTTGACCACTGAAATAAATAGATACAAAAAATTGTATTCATTTTAAATATAGAAAATTTATTTAGAATTGACAAGGCCAACCGCGATTTTTTTTAGACATTCAAGTACCTAGGCCCCACTCTGAAAAGTTATTGCCACGTGTTTTTTCAGCAAACTAAACAAAAACGTGTGCAGAGTGGCAATTTTAAAGAACAATTTTTTTTTAAATAGTGAGTGGCCGTGTCGCTCCACATGAAAGCGTACGAATCAGGCTTTATCGGAAATTTCCGAACAGTCGGAAATTGCCATTTCGGTTCCGAGAAAAATGATTTACGAAAAAATTTCGTTTCCTTCGGGAATAATTTTTTCCCTTTCCGAAAAAAAAACATGTTTTGGTGTCGTATGGTACGAAAAAACATTTTTTTTTTTTGTTGGAAAAGATTCGACTGTCCGTGACCCGAATGTCTTATTTAAAACACGAGTTTACGCACCTTTTCAGTTTTTTGAAACTATTTTTGTGAAGATTCTAATATTTTTTTGGATCTATTCAGGTTTTTTTCCGATCGGAAATCGGAATTCCGTCGGAACATCGGTAGGGAAAACTGCAAAATTCGAAACTTCCGAAGGAATTTTTTCCAGTTTTTCTTTTTGATGCAAATTTTTCTTAGATTTTCAGGAAAAAACGGATTTTTTTTACAAAATGAACCCCTGACATAAAATTAATTTCGAATTTTCTTTTTTCTAAAGCGATTGCGAAAAATTCTTCATCTTTTCACAGAAGTTCCGACCGATTGCCAAGGGCATTCAAACTTCATTAATTTTTTCGTTTTTGAATGTAAAAAAAATTATTAGAAAGACTCACCAGCTTGCGGAAATATTTTCGAGCAGTTTGCGGCAAATAGTGATCCTGCAAAAAATCAATATATGTTTTGAATGACATTTAGCTCACCTTCATCAATTTTCATTGTCGAAATGTGTCACCAACTCGCCATCGATCTCCTCATCTAAAAAACAAAAAAATTATCAAAGATTTGGTAAAATTTGAAGAAAATTAATAAAAAAATAGGACACAAAATTCAACCAAAATGCGCTGCCTGCAGAATTAATGCAAGCGCGCTCCAGCGAAATAAGCGCGCCATAGATTCACTATCGAGCTATCGCAAGGCAGCACAAAGATAGATCAATCAGCGAGTCACTAGCTGATTTTTAGCTTCGGTTGATGTATCGTGCATTCACCATAGACGTTCATTTGCAATAGATACATCGCATTTCTGCTGTGCTACCGTCTGCGCCACACGGGACACGTGGGATGAACGCTTTCGAGGAGTAGATTTGTTCGCGGCTGGCAACATGCCGTTGCGTTCGCCTCTGGGTAGAGGATAAGGTCAAATAAAAAACAGTTTAGAGATGAGAAAAGATCAAAAATAGTTTTTGATTCAGCCAGGCTTGTTTATTTTTAAAAAAACAGAAAAAACCCAAAATCGGCAGGGTGAAAATCATACGAAAAAAACGGACAGTAGGCGGAGCTTTTCAGTAAAATCCGTACATACGCGAACACCGAGTGCCAGTTTAAATAAAAAACAAAGACGGTGTCTATTTCAATAATTTTTTCGCCATAAACAAATCAACAAATAAACTACACACACTACAACACTCCACACAAACTTTTTGAGGATTTTATTGGAAACTGGTTTTTTTGTTTCAAAGTTATTTAAATTCGTTCAACCAAACGCGTACATATAATATATATAGCGCCAGGGCGTTGAAATTTTAGAGCATTTGATTTTTTTCAGTCTGAATCTGAAACCAAAGTTTGTATGATTATTTTTTCGAAAAAAAAAAAGAACGAATCAACAAATTTTTTTTTATTTTTATCGATAAAACTTCTTTAATTTAATCGCTAGATGTTGCGATAAATGTTTCGATAAATATTTCAAATCTTATCAATAAGACACACCACTTCTAATCTAATCGCACGTGCCATTTTCGCCGACCCCTCACAAGTCAGACTTGTCAGACTCACAACAGGCAATTTATTTTCTGTTGGCAAAAAATTTATTTTATTTTTCATATTTAGAGAAGTTGTAAACATTTCAATAGATTAACTGGTAGTACTGTAGCCGGATTTGAATTAAATTAGTAGCATGCCTTCTATTCTTTTTTCTTCTTGCTCGCTCGCTCAATTCAGGGCGTCAATTAAAAAATCGTATAGTCCTTCTTTTAAGTTACTGGGCGTACTCAAGCAGTGCTAGAAAACAAAAATAAAATAAATTTTTATGATTTTTTAAAACTTTTCTATGCATTGTTTTACTGTTATGTTATGAAATTAACTTTTCTTATTGTATGTAATTTTTCACTAATTTCCTGAATTTCAGAAACCTTACAAATGCAAAACCTAAGTCTCCTGGCAGTTATTCCATTACTTTGCATATTCCAAACTATCACTGCCACTGGAACTTTTCAATTCTTCCTCTACGCCTCTGATCTTGTTCATGTGAACGTTACCATCAACGCCAATCCACCAGTAACCTATCTGGTGACCAATGATCCAAATGGTCATGTTTATCGACCAACACCCCACGAGAAGTATTTGGTTATAAAGATGAAAGTTCTCGAGAGCCCTGCAAAAGAAATGACTCAGAATTTCACTCTGGTATTTGATGCCACTGCAAAAAATTACAGTTTCGATCCTTATCTGATCATTGTTAAAAGCTTTTTCACTTGCGACCCAGGATATGCGGGACATCGTTGCAATGTCTTCTTCCCTTCACTCATTCGCTCGTCTTCTTCTTCTTCGTCATCATCTACGAAATCAAAAGTTCACAATTCTTCCAAAAGTTTTCTGGAATTGTGGAATTTATTGTGGACCCAGGAAGAAAAAATCAAGGCCATAAAATCTCGATTAACTATGAATTCTTCAATAACTGACATTTATATCCTTTCTTCTGAAACTAATGGCACCAAGATATATACGATCAATTCTGATGACAACAAGGAATGGTAATCATTTAAAATGTGCACTGCTCCTGTAATCTTGGTTGTTTCAGGATTCCTTATTTTCTAATGTTTTGGACAATGGTTGGATTCTTTGGAATTGGCACCTGTCTTTTCACCGAAAAAGTCGCTAATCGATTCGGGTGGTCTTGGACTGTGCTTTATACTGTTGTTGTTAGCGACACGGATTGTAACAGCGATTTGGAAAACAAGGCTGTGAAGTGGGGAAATGCTCAGAAAGCCATGACTCTTTAAAGTTTTGCTGTTTTTATTCGGGGTGTGTTCATATTTTTAGCTGGCTGGCTAAAACACAAAATGACACCATGTACAACGGAATATATTTTCGAGCTGTTCTGTGTCAGTACAGCCCTATTTCAGGCAGCTCTGTTTATGTTCCTCAGTTCCACCCAAATGCAAACTCAATAAATTGGGTGGCTGTTAGCCAAAAAATCCCCGAGATTCGTGGTTAATCTTGGCCAAAAATATGAACAAATTCCAATTAGCACACGACACGATTACAATTAGAAAATCAAAAAATAATTTTTGTTACAATCTACCTCATTTTTTTGTCATGTCACCACCTCTATGTATGTATGTGGATAATCATTTTATCATCGTGGATCAATATTTTTTGTGGTCTCTCTCTCTCTCTCTCTCTCTCTCTCTATCTTTATTTATTTATTGATCGATTTTTTGCTCTTAAAAAATAAATATTTACAACGATGATGATGACAAAGGATGATAATTACTAACCGATTTGGGGCGGAGTCAAAATCTGTGTCCAATATAAATACCGTGAACAGCTCCTCAGTTTCTCATACATACAATCTTGTGTGCTTCTTCTCTCTCGTTCAACAAAAATGCTCCTAATCACTGCTACCCTTTTCGCCATCCTATTCTCCTCTATTTCCACTTCTGGAGTCCTCCGTCTCGAGTTCACATCTTCCAAAGAATGCGTACTCAACTTTACCACAAACTCTGCTTCTGAATTCATCTTTCTGCCCATGGACAGACCACGTACCATCAGCTTTCACACCTCCTCGGCTGAGAAAGTGCGCATCTTCAAGTATGACGTGGTGGATGTTCAGAGCAGAAGTGAATTCGGATTCTACACTTTGACCGTTGGCTCCAAACGTAAGGCGTTCACTTTTGGAAACGTTTTGATTTTTGTGAAGTCGGTTTTTGAATGTGATGCTGGATTTACTGGAGTGGACTGTATGAAGGAGGTGGCTATTACTTCTACTACTTCTACTTCCACAATCTCACCAACGACGCCAACTACTTCTATCTCAACAACCACTACTACTACATCTGGAGCTCCTGTATTTCTAGTGGAGGAGACGGAGGCGGATGCCAAATCTCTGGTTCTGACGCCACCTACAGTTCCAATTGCTGCCATCTCCATTGCTGTGCTTCTGCTCATTGTCATCCTGCTCCTCCTGATCATCCTGGGCTGCTCTTGCTTTCAAAAGAACACCTCGGAGGTTGTGAACTTGGATTGTGAATCTCCACTGCCCGAAAAGAAGGATTTCGTGTTTTCCGATGAGTCGCCGAGGTACACTGCTGCTCCGTACACTTTCATTGAAATTGTAAAGGTTAACTATTGATTTTTTTTTGTTGAGTTGTTCTTAATACCTGTGCTCTCATCCCGGTTTATTTTGCTTAACTTATACACAATTAACATGTAATTTTAGTTAATTTTTTTTTAAATAAAGACAAAATCTCAAAATTTCCTACCGTACCCCGTTGGCAGATGTCCAGACTGCTCTTCATTTCGAAATACTTCTCTTCTTGAACATTTGATTTTGGTTCGAATATATGTCTGCAGCTTTCCCTTTTCAGACATGTATCTGTCTTTGCCTCAGACGAAAAAAAAAACCCTGCAGACAGAAAGGGGCGTGGCATGCGAGAAGCACATGATGCATGTACAACTCTGTCTGCTTCACTGTCCGCTCCTGTCGAGCTTGTCTTCATGCTTTCTATTAAAGCCATACTGTGCATTACCGCCGCCTGCTTTTTTGTTGCAAGCACGTGCGCCAACGCCAGTGGCAAAGGCACACTCCGAGTGAGCCTTCATACCAACAAGAAGTGCCACGTTCACGTTGCGGTTGATCTCGCCTATTCCAAATTCACACTTTATTACAATGAACCACGCCACATAAGCTTCCATCCCACCAACAATGCCACTCACATTTACATGAACATTGGTGTAACCGAGAGTAGTGAAATCAGTCAACATGTGCTCTTCAAGCTCGAGCCATCTTTCATTGATAGAAACCTCACATTTGGAGAGTTTGAAATCAAAGTGGAAGCTTTTTATGAATGCAATCCAGGATACGAGGGAGCTAACTGCGAGGTTGCTCAGGCTCCTACCAACCTCTCAGAAGTTCTCAAGGTTCCAATGAGCCAAACCAAAGATGTGATCAATTTCCCAGCTGATAAAACATTAGCTGACACCACGACGACGACAACTAAGCCGCCCGTTTCAAAGATAAAGCTGGAGTCAAATATAAATATGGGGTAAGCATCTAATTAAACATTTTTATTACATTCCCATCTAAATTTATTGATTTTTTTCACAGGGAACCAGCCAAAACCATCCTCCTTGCTCTGATGTTTCTCACAATCAACGCAGCACTCTCCTGCCTCCTATTCATGGTCATTGTTCGATTCCGCAAAAATCTCGCCGAGCGATGCGTTTTCGTTGACTTGGAGTCTGTGGAAAAGCCCCCACCCTATTCGAAAAGTCTTTTCGATCCAGATATGCACCGCTTCGAGAAGGAAAAGGACATCGAGTGTGCTAATTTGGCAAATGCAAATGTTAAAACTGGCGTTTTCTAGTTTAAAGTTCTCTTGATTCTCCCAAATCTTGCCCATTTAATTGTTCACTTACATACTTTAAACTTCGTATGCATTTATGTATAATGCTTTGTTTATCATTTGAAAGTTAATAAATCTGCATAAAACTACGAGCCTTGGTTTGTTTCATTGCAATCAAAAAAATGTTTCCGCAAAAATCACGCAACAATAAAGTAATGAAATTCTCAAACCCTTCATTTTACGCGTAGCCACAAGAATGCACTAACACTAGCCCTGGAGCCATCTGGCACCAACACCCTTTAATTATCGCTTAGCGTTTTGCCTAGACAATTCATATCTGTGATACAAATAATACAGCAGGGTACACAAGTGAAATGCGGTGGATGCATATAGTGTCCGTATTTTTTATTATGTTGTCCTTTTGGTCCATTGGACGGTATATAATAACTTTTTATTTATTTTTTGCATTAAAATAAATAAATTGAATGTATATACACAAGCCTGCGACATTTGGCGACTTTGCCCCTGCTTTTTTTTCACTTTTCTTACAAGTTTTTTTTCTTGTAACGGCACTGATTTTTTTACTTCAGGGGCCGTATTCATGAAACCATTCGGAATTCCGAACGGGTTTGGAAAAGTATTCCGAACTACTCAAAATTCCGAATGGGAACGGTTTTCTTTTTTTTTTTCTTTACTGTTAGTGCATTATCTCTATCAAAATTAATTAAAAAGTGGTCTATCAAAATTAATTAAAATAGTTACCATTCGGAATTCCAAGTAGCCCGGAATAAAATTTTCCGAACCCGTTAGGAATTCCGAATGGTTTCATGAATACTGCCCCAGGTCATTCAAATATCGTGATTCTTGTGGCTGAATTAGTAAAATGTGTGAACGTTAATCAAACGACGCGGATTTATTAAATATCTAGAGCCTAATTTACATAAATGCAAGATATGATTCAAATACGGACACTTCATGCATCCACCGCATTTCACCTGTGTAAGCTGAAAAAACGTAAAATAATGATAAATGTATCAAGTTAAAAGATGAAAAAGTCGAGTCAAGTTATTTTTTTTTGGCGAAAATAGATATTGCACAATTGCAACAACAAAAAAATAAGCTTACACTTTTTCGCATATTTTTGTTCTGACGCCTAAAAAAAATGTTTTTTTTTTAATATTTCAGTTTTCAAATGTTTGAATTTCTTATCCCGTTTAACAACAGTTTCCTAAATTTCTTGTTGTTTTTAGCAAAACATTCATTTAAATAAATACCGTTATAATTTTTGGCGCGGCCCGGCGCGTCGCGCGAAAAATGTTCCGAATGTCCGCAATTCTGCGTGGCGGTGCACGCGCAGTCATCAATTTCGACTATTTAACAGAATTTTCATTCATTCACCTAGTTTTCCTTGGCGTTAAATCAACGAACTGCAGACAACAATAAGATGGGTATGTTTTCAAATTTATCGATTTTTTTTTACAAAAAATGAAGATTAATGGACCTATTCATAGGAGAAAAAAGACAAAAAAAAACGTTTTTTTTTCCTATTCATAGATGTAAAAAAACGACAAACAATGTCGAAAAACGAATGGTAAACAAGTGTTTATTGACCACGATAGACTATTGATAGTGAGGAGGCACAGAGATGTTTACAACCCCGTGGGAACGGAATTGTTTACTAGTTCATGCAAACTCCGCCCCTTTTCTGCGCCTCCTCTCTATCAATGGTCTATCATGGTCATAAAACACTTGTTTACCATTCGTTTTTCGACATTGTTTGTCGTTTTTTTACATCTATGAATAGGAAAAAAAAACGTTTTTTTTTGTTTTTTTTCTCCTATGAATAGGTCCATAAGAAAATGTATTTCCAGACGATGAAAAGTACGATGAAAACGAGGAAAATCAAGAGCAACAAGTTGAGCCAGCGGCGGAGCCGCAACAGGAAGAAGGTAAATAATTCGCTTCGAAAATATTTAAGTTTTTTTTGAAAAAAAAAATTTTTTTTTCAGAAGATCTAGATGAGGATACTGAGGATCTCGTCGACGATATAGATAGTGATAGTGAAGACGATTTGGATGATTATGGTAAAAATTAAAATTACATAAAATTGAAAAATCGAAATTTTTCCAGAAGCCACTGAAAGACAGTTGCGAGCCATACAATTGATTTCGAATTTTATGGACAGTGATGATGACGGTAATTGTTTTTTAAAACGCTGCCATTCTTCACGGCTAATAGCCAATACCAAAAAATTTCAGACGATGGCCAAGAGCGGCACCTCGACTTCAATGACATTTTTCGCATTTTGAACGGTAAAATTATTTTTCAAAGTCCAAAAAATTCATAATTGTGTTTTTTTTTTCAGGGGAAGATGTGGATACGAGGCCAAGGCGCGGTAGAGTCTTGAACGGTATGGGAAAAAATTTTCGCATAATTTTCTTTTTTTGCAGAAATCAACGAAAATGTCGACCATAATATGCAAGACGAGGACGATTCTGATTGTAAATTTTTGTAAATTATAAACAACAAAAATTAACTTTTTCAGAGCCTCTAAATCTCTACAATCATTGATGCACCACACCGAAACGCTCACCACAAACATATTCAAAAAATTGTCAAGTATTTTTTTCATTGATCTCCTCTTTCTGTGCTTCTGTTTGAAAAAGAAAATCAAAATGCATACCTCAGTTTGAAAATATATATATATATATATATACCTCCCTCATATTTTTTTTTGCCACGTTATTTTATCGCAATAAAATAATTTTGAAAATTGGCAGACAGTGTTTGCGGACTAGCCAGCCGTAAATAATTCACTAAAAAATGAGGGTACGACAGAATAGAAATAGGCGAAATAGAAATGTGACAAAATAGCGATGGAGCGCGTTTGCATTATTCTTCGAATTTCCCGATTTTTATAGGTTTTTTTCAGTACTTTTCAGATATTTTACACACTTAATAACAGCGAAAATGAAGAAAAGTAAAAAATCAATGCAGTTTCAGAAAAAAATTTCATAATCGCCGAAAAACTGAGACATTGAAAAAATAATGCAAACGCGCTCCATCTCCCAAAGAGTTCTATTTTGTAGCATTTCTATTTTGCCTATTTCTATTCTGTTGTACCCTCTAAAATCTATGAAAATTAAGGATAAAAACGAAAAACATGTACTTACAAAAATAAAGGATAATGATAATACTTCACAACCAAAAATCACAGATTCAAACAAAAAAAAATCATTTTTCGCTACTTTTCGGGTTCAAAATCAGGCATAAACAGGACGATAAATAAATCTTACAATTCTAAAGTCAAATTCAATGGAAAGCTGAAAAAATTAGAGTACAGTGAGATCACATGGATAGCTCAGATAGGGGCAAAAAAAAATCATAAAACAAGAATGAAATGAGTAAGTAGATAGATAGGAATTAATTAATTAATTAATCATTTGACAGGAATCATCATATTTGCAAGAATGAATTATATTACCGGCATCCTTCATGGTAGGCAATGCTCGGATTGCGAATGTCAAAAATCAACGGCGGCAAAAAGTTTTTAGTGATTTGTCTGAAAATTAATAGGCTTTTTCATATATTTTCCTCTCTCTCAAAAACCAAAAGAATACTCACTTGCACGCCCGGCATTTCGTCTGAAAAACTTGTCGAAACTTTCCAAACAGGGACACAAACTGGATAAGTGTGTTGGCAGTCCAGCGGCTCGCATGCGATCCAAAACAAGTGTAGAGGTGAATATTGGCTTGTTTCGTGAGCCGTCGGTAGACATCAAAGCGGGATGGCGAGAATGGGTTCACCTGAAAACAACAAAATTATTTTTTTTGTTGTTGCAACTCAAGCTTGATACCGATAGTGGTCCAAAATTATTGTAGAGGAGCCATTCTTCGTGCGGGGCCATCATGTTAATGTATTCGACGTGGCCATTCCGCTCGACGAGCAAAAATTTCATGGTGAACACGACATCTTGATCTGTGGAAGTCTTGGTGCCTCCGCAGCCAAACAGAAACTGCAAGAGGTGAATATTATTCAGAGTTCTAGAGCCTACAAACGCGCCCTATCGCATTGTCTGCATCTCAAAATAAACGCGTGCAATATGGAGACGCAGAGACGCAAAAAATGGCGCTCTAAAATTCGCGCCAAATACGAATTTGCAGCGCTGTACCTCAATAACCAAACTCGTCGCTGTCTGGTGCATAATTCGCGGGTAGATTCCCAACGACTGGTTCACAATGTCCTTCTTCATTGCCATGTACGCCGCCTCAAAGGCGATATGGCCGGTGGTAGCAGTGGCTTTGAGTTCGCAAGCCGGCAAAACCTTCCGCCGATGATCCTCAGTCATTTGCCGCTTGCGGTGACCATGAACTCGCAGCAGTTCCGACAGGTAGTAGAAGCCTTGCTGAAGAAAAAAAAAACACATTAAAGGGGGTGCCAACTTTCTGGGGAAAGTTGCTTAAAATATACTCTTGGGTGGGGGATTTACGAATATCAAATCGAAATCGCACAAAAAAATTTCTCTGATTTTTTATGATTTTTACAAAAAAAAATAGAAGACCACGAGGAGTACACGAAAATCGTGGCCGTGGCCTAGGAATCCCGCGGCCGCGGCTTCTAGAAACATCGATTTTCACCAGAAATATTTATTTTTCTTGTTTTTTCCCTCGTTTTTATCATCGATTTTCTATAAAACATGCTCTAATCGCTTATTAAAATTACAGATAATCGCGAAAACACATTTTATTACTAAATATTGAAAAATCGATATTCGGCTGTCGTTCAATTCAACGTTTTAAACAATTTCTTGTGAACATTTTTTGTTCAAATATAAAATTTACAGATAAAAGGGTGAATTTAATGCGGAATTGAGCAGGAAAAGGAACAAAAATGGAAGGTATGAGAATTTTTGTTCCGAATTTGTTTTATCGTGACTTTGTGATCAAAACGCATTAATTTGCTATTTTAAAGCACGAAATAAAGTCTGCACATTATTTCTCAAAGATTAATGCAAAAAAATACGAGAAAGACCGGAGAAAAATGATGAAAAAGAAACATTGCGTTTGAATTTCGCGCCAAATCGTGTACTCCCCGTGGTCTTCTATTTTTTTTTTGTAAAATTCGCCAAAAATCAGAAAAAAATTTTCGTGCGATTTCGATAAGCAACTTTCCCCAGAAAGTTGGCACCTTCTTTAAAATTTAGTGAAAAATCACTGAATATTGGCAGTGTACCAATTTATGTAAATTCTTATTTTTCGCAATGAATTTTTGAGGCAGGAAGCGTGTGAGCGACGAGACAAGACGCAGACGAGAGACGGCTTTGCGTTGTCACGCGACGCAGCCGCAGCGCGTTGGGCTTTGGTGTGAAAAACCCAATACAACTTTCTCAAAAGCTCACATAATTTCCCTCGTTCCAATTCCCCGAGTCGATCATCTTCTCAATAAGATAATTGATATTGGTATGTGCCATAGTGTGCTCCTGAGTGTACAGTGTGCGCATCACATTGATATTATCAATCGGCGGCACCACTTTTGGAAGACGTCGCGAGTAGTGCTCCAGCTTTTCGTAAAGATTCATCACCTCTTTGACTATTGTGCCAAAATCTCGATACTCTTGCAGGGCGACGTGAAAGTTTTCCTGATCTACTTCAGTGTAGAGGAACAAGTCGATAATGTCGCTTTGCTTGCTTCGTAGCTTCCTAATTAGAAAAAGACCTGAAAAATAGCTGAAAATTGAGCAATTCCGACTAATAAAAACTCACAATTATTACACCTCGCTATCGCTTCATTAAACAACGTCTGCAACGGCACCTGAGGCGACATTCTTCCAGTAGCAGTTGTACCACTAGATGTCGTTGTAGTCGTAGTCGTTGCCGTGGTGCCGCCTTTTGCCGTTGTGCTCGTACCTCCAGCGTTAGAAGTGGCTGTAGAAGTTGTCGCAGTGGCTGTAGGATCCACTGATCCCGGCGCCTTGTCCTTTTCCCCCTTCTCTAGGCTCGACACCGCACGAGTAGCCTCTTCTAGACTCGGTTTAGCTGGTGATGCACCTGGCAGAGCCCCAGAGCCAGACGGAGCAGTAGTAGGGTACGCAGAAGCAGTGCTCGGAGTGGTCATAGTGTCCGACGATGATGTGGCCATGGTGGTCACCGGGTCCGTGTTCATCGGTACACCCGGAAAGTATGTCGTGGCAGACATCTGAAATGTTGTTTTTTGACTCTCTGGCGTTTCGACAGTTCTTCTGCAAATATTTTAATGGAACTTTCATTTAAAAGCTTTTAAAAATGATTGTGTGCAAAAACCGCAACGATGAAATGCAGAAAAACTTTCGAAACGTTCCAGAGCCATTTTCCGGGGGTAAGAATAGTGAAAGAAGAGCAAAATAAAAATAAAAAAGCGAGTTAAAAGTATAGAAACATAGCAGTTTACCAGTTGAGTTATGCGATAGTTGAAAAATGTGAAAAAGTGTAAAATCAATGTTTAAAAACCATTTTTTTTTTTGTGTCTTGTTCATTATACTATCAATCTACACCAAAGAAAACCGCTTTTGAAATTGAAATGAAAAGAAAATGAAATAAATAAATAATATTATCTGTTCACGAACGAATGGGACTTTTTGATTGCGGTGTCGCAGCGAATTTCGTTCGTGAATAGATAATAGATATAATATCATAGAATAAAATACAGTACATGGGGATAAATCACAACAATTTTTGGGGTCGACTTAGAGAGAAAAGAAACAAAAAAACAATCACCAATACAGGAAAAAATAAACTGGCTCAAAAAAATATAATTTTTCTTTTAATATTACGTGTTATTTAACGAGCAAAATTAAGCTACTACTGCGGAGCATCGTAACTAAATTTCGCTCGTAAACACATTTTTTATAAATGGATAATTTGAAAAAAAAAACCAAACCCAGACGGAATAAATGAGGAGGAGCAATTTTGGAAAATGAAGGAGCGAAATGGGGAAAAAGTGAAAGATTGACACAAAAAAAATAATAAAAAAAGGTTACTAAATTAATATTCACTCATCAGATTTTTGTGGCGCCGATTGATGGATCGTTGGATCGGCTTGCCCACTAAACGGATCAAACGAATCGTCGCCATTGTCCATTGGAGCTGGCATAAAGCCAAAAGTGGCGGTTGGTGGAGCTAGAGGCATCATTCCAGGTGGTGCAGCTTCTGGGGCAGCGTTGGAGAGGCCTAGTTTTGCGTATCGGGCGGCTGAAAATGGTGTTAAAATGAGTAAAGAGGAAAAATTACGAGCTGGCTCTCGGACGATTCAAAAGTTTTTCTGCATTTTGTCGTCACGGTGTTTACACACAATGCAAACACCGCGACGACAAAATGCAGAAAACCTTTCAGACGTTTTATTCACCTCCTCTCACGGCTCTCAATCCTCCTCCTCCTCCTCCTGCTGCTGCTCCTCCAGCTCCTGCTTGAATCGGTGGTGGAACAGCCGCTGAACTGGGTTGCATGACCGGTGGAGCCGGTGCTGCTTCTTGCTCAACTGTTTCACCAGCATTGCTAGTTACCTGATTCGGCAGCCAGCCATTGCTCTGCTGAGCTAGTGGGTCTTGCTGAGGCGGGACTTGAGCCGGAGCCGTCAGATGAACAGGTTGCTGGTGGTGATGTTGGGGATCAGCAACTGATGTCGACGACGTAAATGGCCCGTCGTTATAATTGTCACTTGACGTGGTAAAGCCGTTGATTTCATGAGGAATCGGCTGCTGGGGTGCCTGTTGCTGAGGTGCCTGTTGCTGAGGTGCTTGTGGCGGGTACGCAAACGATTCATTGTGCACCGACTCTGCTGGCGTTGGCGGGACATAGCCAAACTCGTCGCGCTGCAAATGCTGCAATTCGGCCGCTTCTGGGTGCTGGAGCTGAAGCTGAAGCTGTGAAGGCGCTGGAGAAGGTGCTTGCGGAGCTACTAGTTCCGGCGCAGCAGCACTTGATGCTGGGGTAGAATTAAAAGCCGCTTCCTCTTGCTGATGTAGTTGCTGTTCGTGGTCAATCTCTTGCCGTTGATAATGCTCCGCAGCTGGTTGAGCCTGAGCCAACATCATCTGCACCATGCTCCTCAAGTCCTCAATCCACTTAATATCATCCGGACTAGCGCATGCCGCAAAATGCAGCGAATCCGCCAATTCGGCCAACTCCAGCAAAACTTCCGGTTTGAAAATGTTCAAATGCGTCCAGATAGTGCGCGCCACATCGGTACAGTACCGATAGGCGTCTGAGTTGAATCCGTGGTTTGCCAAAAGTTTCGCATACTTGATCCGAGACGTTTGATACTCCACAGAAGTCGAGAGAGGAGACCAGCGTTGATCCTTGAGCCGGAGAGCATAGTCAAAGATTTCCGTGGCGTGAAGATCAGAGATAAGGAATCCGTACTGGCACTTTGGATTCGCTTCATTATCAGGGATATCCGAGTTTATCAGTGAAATATGCCGCCGGTAATCCTCCTCTCCTTCTCCAGCTTCTTGTGGTGCAAATGGATTGTCTCCACCCAGCACGCAACACACCAGGAAGCAAAAATCTGCGGCACAGTGGTAATCCCTCTTGGCCAGTGCCCGTCCCAATGAATAGATGGTCTTCATTGCAGTACCACGCTGATCCAAATTCGCCAAAATAATAGCCGCATGGGTCCTCCAACTCAAATGGTCATCCATCGGTGGATTGGTCAGTACTGGAGGCGCTTCTCCCTTGGCAACCGACACCAGCGTCGTGACAGGGTTGCTCAGCGATCTAGTCTGCAGGAAACGGCTCTCAATCTGCTCAATTCTCCGCTCATCGTTGGGGAAGAGACGACGAGTGAGCACAAGAGCATCAGCAAAGAGCCCATTGCGGATCGCACTCTCCACAGCCTCGTCAATGTGTCCTCCGAGGAGGAATTGCGTAAACTGATTGAGAGCCGGGGTGATGTTGGATTGTTGTGGTGGAGCTTCAATGTTGACCGGCTGATTTGCAACCTTGGCAAGGAGCTCAGCAATGTCAGGACCTGTGATGTTCTGAAAAACGGGAACAAATTTTTGTATACAAGTCTGTCAATATACTAACCCCTTGCTGCTTCACCATCGTCTCGAGCAGCTGCCAAACCAAAAGCGACTCCACCACATCATTCGCCTCCGGGTTTTCCCGCGCCACATCCGATCTCTTTATCATATCAATTTGTTTAGAAATGTAGAGCCGTACAGTGTGCGGAGCCGACTGATTCGGGATCAGTGGACCCTTAAAAGCCTGGGCGGCCTCTTTGATTTGCAGCGTTGGAATGTCCTTGATCGTAGACTTAATGTCGTCAAAAACAACCGCGGAAATCGACTGATCGGGTTGGATTGAAATGATCTGACCGCCAGTAGATATGTGAAGGAAGCTGTGCGGACAGGTAAACTTGAGCGGACCATTGTTGTAGACATCGCAGGCGTTGAGCGACTCTTCGTAGACGCTGTTGATTTCGCTTTGTCTGGAAAACAAGGGAGTAATTGTTTGTAAAAATAGGCCCAAAATACCCAGAGGGAAAAAAGGAAAGCAAAGAAATTACACGGGGTGTTGGTGACTGCCTTTTTTCAAACGCAGTCTTATCGCTTACACGCTCTCTGACTGAAAAATTCATTTCAAAAATTGCGATTTTGCATAATTTGGCACACTTTCGCGAGGGCAGTCGCCAGCACCCCGTGGATTGGAACAAATATCAACTAAAGCCCGATAGATGAATTATGAATGACAGAGGAAAGAAACAAGTAAATACATATGTGTATTACGTGTTGACGAGCGAAATTCAGTTAGTTACAACGCTCCGATGTTCCGCAGTTTTTCGCTGCGAGACCTGCGGAACATCGGAGCGTCGTAACTGAACACGACAATTTTTTGAACACGAATTTTTGCGTGGCGTTTCTCGCATCTCCACTTCCACTTTTGCACGTTTTTAACTTAAATTTTCCGAATAGAACACCACTGTGGAGTCGCAGACATGCGATAGGGCGCGTGTGCTTTCACCTATATATCACGCCGCACGGTGTCCAGGATTGGAAATGTGGGCGGAGCCTAATTTGCTGGTGCGCCAGCAAACTTGCATGGCGCACTTTCGGTGCTTGCGCATTTTTCGACTTTCGCATTTTTTATTGATTTTATTTTTTTTTTTCAGTAAAACCTGTTTTTCTTTGTAAAATGTGTGTATTGTATCTTTTAATACCATAAAATTGTCCAAACTTCGGTTTGCGTAAAGATTTATCCTGCAAAAACACCAAAAAACTCAAAACGATTATTTCAAAATGGACTTCTTCGCCGTTCTTAGACTTAAAAAATTTCTGAAGACCTCAGCTATAATTCTGTTGGAGCACACGTGGGAAAACATTAGGAATATATGCTTTTTTCCCGAAAAACATTTAAAAAAAATGCGTCAAAATTTGAATTTCGCGCGAAAAAATCCAGCGGGCGCGTTTGCTCAGCTCCGCCCACTTTTCAAATCATGGACACAGTGCACCGTGCTGAATTTTGCTCGTAAACACATAATAAAAGTCAATTGTCAAAAAAAGAAATAGCGACGTAAATAACCGACATAAAAACGTATTCAAGTTCAAGTTTCAAAAAATGACAGAACATTTTTAGACAATCCGGGAGTCACTAAACGCGTCCGCACGCACAACTAACGAAACGCTTAGAAATATGGCCAAATTTTTTATAAAAATTTTCATTTGCTGTAGTGCGTTTGCAGACTCCCGGCGCATGCCACTGTCGGTTCGTAGGCCTGTCACTATTCAATTTTCCAACAACAACAAAAATTCTCTACTTTTTGGCACCTTTTCACAATAATACTCTTTGGTGGCTCGCAAGAGTTGACATCCAGGGGGTAATTGATGTTACCGCTAAATTTGTTGCTCAAAATGTTACGATTATCGAAACTTACCCATCTAAACTGGTATCATCGCTGAAAAGAGTCGACTTCATAGTCTGAAAAGCCAGCTCTTTTTCCTTTTGGCGTTCGTGGAACTGTTGTTGCATAGAGCGGCAAATCTGGATAAAAGGTTTTGTGTTAAAAAAAAGAGCTCCAGCTCACCTTAAAAAGCGCATCGTCGTCCGAATCTCCAGCGCACACGTACTTGTAAAACTCTCGATTGAATCTCTTGTGAAAAGCGTCCACATTTTTGTACGGCTGCTTGAAAACCACTGCATAAAACATAAACGCAGCCTTCTCAATCGCACTGAGCTCATTAAACTCTGCCGGAATCGGGTACTTCTCCTTGACGCGACGCCACATGTCCATGTTGACATGCACCACTCCACAGTAATACAGAGCATCTCCTTCACCGCCAGTTGGCTGATGTTGTTTTGCCTGGTACTGATACTGCGGGTTTTGCACATATCCCCTCTGGATTTGTTGCTGCTGCATATTGTAGCGTCGGAGCTCATCGTCACTCTCCACATTCTCATCATCCTCCTCACTTTCCGACAAACTCGAAGTCTCCTGTGGCTCTTGAGCGTACGGCTCCATCATGTAGGACGATTGTGGCCGGCGTGGATCATACCCATCTTGATCATAACTTCTGAATGGAATGCCCATGGAGCTGTACCGGCCTTGACGATAATGAGGATTTTGCGGAATGCCTCGATGCTGATCATACATCATTCGCTGGTCATAAGTGAGATTCGCCGATTGGTAGCCAGCTGCTTGACGAGATGATGGCCGAGCGTTTGGATCAAGACGACTCACACGGTTTCGCCGGCCGTTCGCGTTTGCGTTTCCGTTTTGCATTTGGAAAGAGCCGTCGGTAAAGCTCTGGCTCTGCGGGAGTGGCACAGATGCTCTTCCATCATTTCGCCCTCCAATTGATTCACGACGAATCGCCGGGTGGCGTGCAATACCCGCAGCGGCCAAAAGAGGATTGGCAAGTTTAGAAGATGGCCGGTAGTCAGAGTGGTGAGAGTCCGAGCGCATAATCTTCAATCTATCACAAATCTCCATGTACGTCTTTTTGTACTCCCGATAGCTGGCCCTAGCGTGTCCACGTTCAAAATCTGGACGGCCAGATGCCAGTGTGCTGTCACTGTTGTTTCCAGACTCTTCCTTTTCCTTTTCTTGAAGCTCTGGTTTCTTGAAATCCGACGACGACTGCTTTTGCTTTTCAGCGACGATTGTGCCTTGTGAGGAGACCGATGTGCGTCTGCAAGAAAACTTCCAATCTAATCAGATTTTTCCCGAGTTAACCCACTTCTCCAACTTGACATCTTTTGGCGTGCTTGTCGCCATTGCCACCCCTGGACTGCTGTGATTCAGAGAGCTGTCTTGACCAGAAGCTACGACTTCGGGAGTTGTAAGACGGTCATCGCGGTTCTGAAAGAATAAAAAATACAATGAATAAATCGTTTTTCACTCTGACACTAACCTCCGACAACGAAACTCTTGGCGTTTTCTCGTCCTCCTTCTCCTCAATAATCACTGAATTCTCCACAATTTCCGCGGGCTCCGCAGAGCTTCTCTCCGAGGCGTCCTGCTGGGACCAAGATCCGCCAAGAGATGACGATTCTCTAGAGCCTTCTGGCTGCTTTTCGGCGGGTTTTTGAACAGTGGTGTTGGATTTTTGGCGCTTGTTCTGAAAGCGCCAAAAATTTGTGGTTAAAAACGTTTTTTTTTAAGATTTAAAAATTATATAGAAAGTTTTAGGTGCATTTTGTCGTCGCGGTGTTTGCACACATTCGTTTTAAAAGATTTTTAGGGGAAAAACTGAGAGCGTGACAAAACCGGGGAAGTTCAACACTGTCACGTAAAATTGCGGATGACTCTGATTTTCAAAATTCAGCATTATTTTTTCAGAGTTTCGAATATTTTTATTGAATTTTTTATCCATATAATTACTGGCATGCGAACAAAATTATTTGAATAATATAATTGATATGATATTAAAAAACCTTTAAAATCTGGAAAATTTCGCCAATTTGCGCGGAACACAGGTGAAATGCGGTGGATGCATACAGTGTCCGTATTTTAATCATGTCGTCCTTTTGGTCCATTGGACGGTATATAATAACTTTTTATTTATTTTTTGCATAAAATAAATAAATAAAATGTATATACACAAGCCTGCGACATTTGGCGACTTTGCCCCTGCTTTTTTTTTTCACTTTTCTTACAAGTTTTTTTTCTTGTAACGGAACTGATTTTTGTATTTCAGCTCTTCCAAACTTCGTGATTTTTGTGGCTGAATTAGTAAAATGTGTAAACGTTAATCAAACGACGCGGATTTATTAAATATCTAGAGCCTAATTTACATATATGCACGATATGATTCAAATACGGACACTATATTCATCCACCGCATTTCACCTGTGGAAAATCAGAGTCATCCGCAATTTTACGTGACAGTGTTGAACTTCCCCGGTTTTGTCACGCTCTCAAAAAAATTTGAAAAAAAAAGATTGTGTGCAAACACCACGACGACAAAATGCAGAAAAATTTTCGAAACCTCCGAGAGCCATATTTTAACACATAATAATTAGGATTAGATATATAAATAGATGATACACAAGCTTTAAACAGTTTTCAAGCATTGGAGAGACAGAAAAAAAGTAATAAAAGACACATGCACTTTGATTCACTAGTACATTCACAACAGTTTAAAAAATTAATTTCAATCCTACCTCATCATCGACACTTTGTACTTCCACTTCCATATCAGCCTTCTCCCAGTCATCCTCCGACGACGTCGGCGTCACTTTTGTCTTCTGCTCCGTAGTCTGAGGGGGTGGCGCCGCGACAATGGTGAGCGTGGATTGATCCTCCTGAAAACAAAAACACATGCACAGGAACGGGAACGGGGAGAAAGCATGCGGACTAGAATAGAAAATAAAAAGACTCGAAATTGCACATAAATCAAATCATCAAAATTAAAATGAAATATAAAACAAAAACAAAAAACCGAGGAACCCATACATACCTTTTTTGAAGTTGGAAGTACTGGAGCACTAGGAGCCGGTACTTGTTGCTCCGGTGTCATTTCCTTTGACGAGGGCAATGAGGCAACCGGTGGCGGTGGAAAGTTCTGAGCTGGAGCCGGCTGATAATACTGTTGCTGTTGGGCGTCAAAGTTTGGAGCAAGAACTGGTGGAGCTGGAGTGAAATTGACATTTTGAGCGTGCTGCGTGGAAGGTTGGCTTTGGTAGGTTCCTTGTGACGGGTAAGCCTGCTGCTGAGCCTGTGGTTGGAAAAGTGGAGTGTGCTCAATTGCAGTTTGTTGGGGCTGAAAAGGTTTATATGTTTTTTTGAAACATTTTTTTAAATGCAAAAAAATGACAGAAATGCGCTCTCGGGGCTTTCGGATGTTTCGAAAGTGCAACATTTTGCAAAATGCAGAAAAACTTTCGAAAAGTCCGAATGCCAAAATTTCTGCGAGTATTTTTTGGCATTATTTCCCAAAAACTTCAGAGCAATCTGAGAATTTTCCACATTTCTCTGATAACCGCCATCAAAAATTTCGCGGCCGTGGCCTAGTTTTTACTGCTCGGGTAAAACCTTTTTTACACCCAAAAATTGGATTTTTGTTCGTCTTTTTCACTTTATTTTGCTGTTTTTGAAATCCGAAAAACTCAATTGGAAATT
Organism: Caenorhabditis japonica; assembly: GCA_963572235.1. Lineage (NCBI taxonomy): Eukaryota > Metazoa > Nematoda > Chromadorea > Rhabditida > Rhabditidae > Caenorhabditis > Caenorhabditis japonica. Next base: position 12,516,480 of record OY754347.1, on the reverse strand, counting down.
TTCTGCACATTTTGACGGAAAGAGCTTAATATGGTGTCAATTTTCCTAGTTTGACAGGTGTTTTGTTTATTTCTATAAAATAAATTAAGACATAATTAGCATTCCCGAAGCTATTCATTTAACACTGATCAATTCAGATAATTTTAAAAAACAAACATAGATTTGACATTTTGCAACACTTTTTTTTGAATTGCTGCCAATTACGCAGGAAAATTGTAACGTTGCGATGAGCACATTCTGCTGTTCATTTTTTTCAATATTTTCACGAGAATTTTCAATGTTAAAATACCCTCAGATCGTTCAATCCTACCTTCACAGCCTGCTGCAGTTGTGGTTGATGTGTAGCCTGTTTCGATTGCTGATGAGCCCACTGATTTTGCTCCACTTGCTGCTGCTGCTGCTGCTGATGTTGCACCAGTCCATTAACTTGCTGTTGCGGTGGCTGCTGATAGTAATAGCTAGTTTCCTGAGCCTGTTGCTGCTGGTTCGCGTTCCACTGATGCTGTGGCACCGGTGCTCCGCCGAGGTTTATAAAATCCCATTGTCCTTGTTGCTGTGTCGGCTGACCAGTGTCCTGCTGTTGCGGCAGTCCTTGTTGCCAATAGAAGCTCATTTGACCCAACTGAAAGTTAATATTATTGGCTGGTTTTGACCAAGAAAGGATTAGAGAAGAAACCAGGGAAACATTAATAATCTCGCCCACCCTGCTGGTTAAAATTGTAATTTTTCAGTTTATTTTTATTTTTTGAAAAACTCCAAAAAATCAATGAAAAACAAACAATTAGTTGGGAAGGAACATCGATTTTTGCTGTATTGAGGGCGATGACCCCAAGAGGTACAACGTGTAGTCCCTCTCACTCTCTCTTCGCTGAGAGCGCCTCGTGGGTCTCGCCACGATCTGGGTCGTCCGGTGCGGAAATTGTGTGCGCCTTTAAATGTTGGCCGCTTTTACATGACGATCTCACGATTTATGTTTGTTTTTATCAGTTTTTAACACTTTTTGACAGCAATAGATTAAAAATCGGTGATAAAATGGTAAAGGTGGATGAAAATCAATAATTTTGAGTGCCATTTTCACCGCTTTTCTGTTAGAATCCGTTTTTTTTTCACGTTTTCAAACGCGTTCACGTTTTCAAACAAATGATTCGCGCCAAATATGCAGCCAAATTTTAAAGCTGCGCATAACTTTATAATTTGGCTGCGTATTTTGTGTTTGAGAACATTTATTTTTTATTGTTAAAATAGCGAAATTTCTAGTTTTTTGTGTAGTTTTCGGTTTTAATTGTCAATTTTGCGTTAATCTGTTACAATATTTTAAAAACAACAATGTTTCCCAATGTTTTCCCGCTTTCGCTCAAAAATATGATCTGTAACAGATTGACTTTTTTTATGGACCTATTCAAGAGAGAAAAAAAAAGAAAAAAAAGAAGTTTTTTCCGATGCAGGAACGGCAAAAAAAGAAAAAAAAGGAAGAGAAAAATGAATTTCCTTCCTTTTTTCTCTTCCTTTTTTTTCTTTTTTTGCCGTTCCTGCATCGGAAAAAACGTCTTTTTTTTCTTTTTTTTTCTTTCTTGAATAGGTTCATTAAAGGCGCATCGGTATATTTGAATGGGTCTCGCCACGTATGACTACTTTATCATCGGCAGAAAATGAATTTTTCTCTTCCTTTTTTTTCTTTTTTTGCCGTTCCTGCATCAGAAAAAACTTCTTTTTTTTCTTTTTTTTCTCTCTTGAATAGGTCCATAAATATAATTTTTTCTCATCATTTTCTCTGGTAATTTTTGGCGCGGATATAGGAAGCTACATGGCTATTTGCCGGTGAAAATGGCTGTTAGCCACGAATACACGGTGTGTTGAAGCGTACATTTTTTTTAAATAATAAAAAGTACGCAAATTGCTGTCACATGCACTTTCAAATTATAACGTAACAGGTTTCTGTGAATGCGCCGAAACTTACGACAATTCAAAAAACATTTTCATTGAACACGCATGAAACACTTCTGTTAATTCAACGAAAAGTGCTTCTAATCGACTCATTAATTTTTTCTTATGCGGAGGAGTACAAAAAATGTAGAAAATCACGTCAATTTATTGATTAATGCGATATTTCAGAAACAGTGACCGTAACCATAAAAATTTCTTTCAATGAGTAGTGCGAGGGGGCGCGTTTGCAGCGGTGCACTGTTCAACACACCGTGGAAAATAGCTCATTACTGACGCACAGCTTGCGCCTTATCGACGATTTTGAAAGTGCAACATTTCGAATTTTATGAACAGTTTTTTGTTTTTTTTCTGTATTCTGTCGTTGCCGTGTTTGCACACAATCATTTTCAAAAGCTTTTCTAGAAAAATTCCATACAAAGCTTTGAAAAACAAATATTTTGTGCAAACACCGCGATGACAAAATGCGGAATAAAATTTCGAAATATCGCACTTTCCAAAAGTCCGAGAGCCAAATTCGGGACCTGTGCCACATGCATTTAGCATACGCCCCGAAATCGACGCCTAATACCCAAAATTATCAAATTTTCGCAATTTTTTTAAAAGTTTCTATTTTTATGCATCTTTTCACGTTTCGTTTGCAATTTTCTGCGTTTTCGAAAATATCAAAAGTATTTTGCTGAAAACCAAATTATTTCGCTGAAAACCAAATCAAATCCAAAAACAAAAACAAATTTATTAACCGTTCATTAGACCATTTTCTGTACAGTAACCAATTAACTGATTGATTTGAGAACACGTAACATTCGGATAGTATAACCGAATCAAAAAACAATTATTTTTCGCAAAATGCTGTATATCAGAAATGCCGAATCCCTTGCTAACATTTACGGTTTCTGAGCAAATCTTGTTGAGCTCATTTTGCGAGTAGGAAATTCCGGATTCAGCGTCGTAAATTGGCTGAAAATAGTTTTTTTTTTTCTAATCTATAAATTTGACTCCTACCGCTAAATTTATCAAAGTTGTGGTTGTTTCCTCCTCTATTCGATTCTCTTGTATCATCATTGGTGGGGTTGTGGTTATAAGTCCTAAAATTTCGCAATATTTTGTTGTTTCTAGAATAGATAAACTTACGTGTTTTAAACACTCGCCGCAAATGCATTTTCTTCGGCTTCCGACGCCGTGGTTTTCTCTTCAATTTTCTTCTTTTTGGCATTATTGGTTTTAGGTCTTCTGATGAGACGAGGGCCTGAGAATTATTGATTTTTAGGCATTTTTAGTTGCGCTCAAAAAAAATGCAAAGCTCACCGTGCTCTCTACATTTGCAGTAGTTTTAAAAGCTGAGTTTGATGCGGAAGGCTCTTCCCATTCCGATGGTATTTTGATATTTTCCACGTCTAACGTTTTAAATGCAGGTATTTCTGGCTCCGGTAGGGGGCTTAATCGATCAGTATATGGGTCTACCTGTAATTGATATTTTAAATTTAGGTTTTTGGGGGGGGGGATAAAAAATGTATAAACTTACATACTGATACTGATATGGTTTTAATTCTATGGAAATTTTTGATAGACCCTGAAAATAAGAGAGAAATGTTTTTGGCTTTCGAACGTTTCGAAAGTTTTTCTGCATTTTGTCGTCGCGGTGTTTGCAAACACCACGACGACAAAATGCAGAAAAAGTTTCGAAATATCCGATGAAATGAAAACGTACCGTTACACCTGAGAGAATAGAGAAAACAACCAGATTTTGAACTTTTGATAGCATGTTTAAAACCTTTTATTTTGCTGGCATTATTTGAAGAAAAAAATTAGCGGTTCTGAAAAAAATAACAAACTTTTTTTTTTGAAATATGTAGAATCGAGAAGCTTGAGAGACAGACCAAAATTAAAAGAAAGGGAGAAGGGAATGAAAAGTGAGATATAGAGAGAGACACACTCGAACGAGTAATTGGCGATTCTCGAGAATAGATTAGGATATATTCAAGTCGTCATGCGACGCCTATCTCCGCTGTAGGTCAACTTATTACTGGCGCTGGCGTCGAAAATCCACCCCTACCCCCACCCGTCTAGATTCAATTATCGCTTTTCCCTCCCCTCCCGTTTTGTAACTTTCTTATCCGATTTCATCCGTTCTTTTCAAAAACTTTCAATTCTTCCTTAAACAACCAGAACAATTCATCCCTAGTCTCGCCCGCCTGATTGAACGATGACAATTACCATGATATAATCTCGCTTTTCTTCTACTTTTCAATTGTCTCGCGCGCCAAAGTATTTCGACATTTAATTTCATTTCGTTCATGATGCTTTTCATTCTTTACAGCCACGAGGCGAGGCGCGACAAACAATCGAATGGATTACGGAAGTATTCTTGATGAGCGGACAAGTCCGGCTACTTTAATGGTAAGGAGGAAATGTATGCAGTGGAAGGAAAAACATTTATTTGCATAATGGGGTTAAGTTGAAAAGTGAGGAAAAAATGGGAGCGAAAATCAAAAAATGAACAAAAAAAAATTGGGCTTAAAAATTGAATAAGAGCTCACGAATGAGTGGGATTTACGACGCTCCGATCATCTGCAGTTTTTTTCTGTCATTTTTCGACATGTTTTGGCACTTGATGGAACTTATATTAAGGTTATTCACAAAGTAGCAAAACATATGAAAAATGCTGAAAAACTCGGAAAATGCTGAGAAAGTTTTGCACCGAAATATCGGTTTTAAAAAGTTTCAAAAAAATCGATATTTTTGCTCAAAAGTTTTCATGGCCTTTACTTTTTTTTTCCAAAGTTTTAGGCAAGTTTTTGCAATCTTGTGAATATGAGTAGCCCCGTAAAAAACTCTCGGCCGTTTTGAAAGTTTTTCTGCATTTTGTCGTCGCGGTGTTTGCACACAATTCATTCTTATTCAAATCTTTCAATAAAATGTTCCTTTGAAGCTTTTAAAAATTATACTGTGCAAACACCTCAACAACAAAATGCAGAAAAACATTTGAAACGTCTGGGAGGAACGGGGTTATTCGCGGCGACGTTATTTATCTTATCCGAAACGAAACGAAACGCGCTCTGATGCAGATTCACGTTCCGACATTTTGAATTCAAACCTAAACTTTTTTGCAGAATTTGGATCACGGTCTAATGCTCAATGAGCAGCTAGGCAGTGTGCGATCTTCTAGGTAATTTATTGGGAAAAAGGCCCGCGCGATTCAAATTTTTTACAGGCTGTTTTGGCTATTAGCCGTCTTTGGCTATTGCCGAACTCGCGCTGATAAAGCACCAGCTATGCGGCAATAAAAATAAAATATATACTGTGAACAACGCTCCCAATCCAAATTCGCTCCACCGTACAGTGAAGTGAGAATCAGAGAAAAAAAAAGAACGGAAAATCGGACATGCTCTCACAATTATCTGCACTCTCTCGTCGGCAACGTGGCCTAGGGCGAATAGAGCGAATCTGCAGCGCTCCGTACTGAGGATGCTAATAGACATTTTCAACGGCTATTAGCCATACAGCTGCTAAAACGAAACATTCTTCGAGCGGTTTACTAAGTTTGCGCTGAACAGCCCGAAAGGGAAGCAAATTCAGTTACGATGATCCAATATTCCCCAGGTCTTGTGCCGAAAAACAAAACGGCGGAACATCGGAGCGTCGTAACTGAGTGAGAAAGAGAAATAGAGAAAGCAATAAATTGACTGACTCGCTTCAAAAAAATGAAATAAAATTCAAAATTGCAGAACGCCCGTGAGCAATACATGCGTCAATGCTCTCGTGGCGAACCGAGCGCCGCATC